>NC_069402.1:87897139-87964639 GCF_026875155.1 Cherax quadricarinatus | reverse complement strand
TCGTTGTTAGGTTAGCTTGCTCTTCTGTACTTAAGATCGGTAAACATTCTGATAACGTGCTCCTTTGGATCTTGACTGTTTTCGGTACTCGAAACGGCTGAAAGGGGCGGCTATTATCACCAGCGCCTACAGAATCATACCTAGCTTATCGTGAGAAAGGTTGCACTGATGCTGAATTTAGTCGAGGTAGATATGTGCATTACCAATCCAAGAATATTAATCACCTAACAACACAATGCTGCTAGCAGATTACCGAAGTCTACCTGGATGATATCCTGGGATAAACTCCCCCGCGGCCCGGTCCTGACAGCTTCCATGGATCAGGCCTGACTCAACCAGGCTGTTACTGCTGGCCGCACGAGTCCAACGTTAACTAAATCCGTTCTGGTGCGGACTGACTTTAGTATCTGTCAGCTCACCTTGAAGACAACCTGGGTACTTTGGTAATTTCCCTTATGGCTGGGTGGCTGTGTTGAAAAGTCTATGTGCCTCTGAACACTTATTGTATTTTCTTTAATGGGCGTCCTACTTTCACTGGGAGCATTTGCACCGCCTGCCAAAGCTTTCCTTCGAGGTAATGATTTTGTGTGGAGATAGGACCAGTCCCTCTGGAATTTTCAGAGCTGTAGATTACGATGAACTGCATTTCGCCTGCGTTCCAGTAGTACAAGTCAAGGCTTCCAAGCGTTCAGATGTAAAGAGTTTGACGAACTTACTGTGCAGTAAAGTTCTCTAATTCTCTAGATCAGTAATTTCACCTGCCTTAAATGGGATGTATGTACAAAAGGTTCCAGATTCGAGGACAGCGATTTTAAATGATCACATTGACTTGGATCTCTTGTTTGGAGTTCTCATATCCATCCTATGCATTCTCATTAATCCATCCTAGCGTTCTCATTATCCATCCTAGCGTTCTCATTATCTATCCTAGCGTTCTCATTATACATCCTAGCGTTCTCTTTATCCATCCTAGCGTTCTCATTATCCATCCTAGCATTCTCATTATCCATCCTAGCGTTCTCATTATCCATCCTAGCGTTCTCATTATCCATCCTAGCGTTCTCATTATACATCCTAGCGTTCTCTTTATCCATCCTAGCATTCTCATTATCCATTATTCACGATGGTGTGGCATTGTTTGTTGATGAAGTCTTGCTTGATTAAGTAAATGGGAACTGATCTCTTCTTTGGATGCAGCCTGATTGCCTTCTATTTCTAAAGCGTTGTATAACCCCAACGAATTTAGTGCTTTTCTTCTAAATATAATAGTATTAATATTAATAATAATTATAATAATATAATAATTTTGCATTTCAACTCTTGATTAAAACGTCTTTAATTACCATCACTTTCCTGGGACTGACTTCGAGTGTCCTCTCACTTCCTCAGCAATGTATGACGTCTATGGGTTTAGCTCTTCCCTCTAAATATGATGATATATAATGTTATACAAATGCTATGCTGTATAATCTTTTCCACGGGTAGTGGCCTTGCCCCTGGGGGCACCGTTCTCTCCAGGGGCGGAGTTATTGCCCCTGATAGTGACTGCGAGGACACTCCAATCTTATTAATAAACACTAACGTGACGAGATCATGTCTATTCTTGGATTCTGTTGGCAAGATCTCTTTCTCTGCTCGTGAGAGGTAACGCCAAGATCTCTGGTCTTGAGTGGTAACGGTAAGATCTCTGGTCTTGAGTGGTAATGGTAAGATCTCTGATCTTGAGTGGTAACAGCAAGATCTCTGGTCTTGAGTGGTAACGGCAAGGTCTCTGGTCTTGAGTGGTAACGGTAAGATCTCTGGTCTTGAGTGGTAACGGTAAGATCTCTGGTCTTGAGTGGTAACGATAAGATGTCTGGTATTGAGTGATGGTTTCAAGTTGGAAAAATTCAGATTCAGGAAGGATATAGGAAAGCACTGGTTTGGTAATAGAGTTGTGGATGAGTGGAACAAACTCCCGAGTACAGTTATTCAGGCTAAAACGTTGTGTAGTTTTAAAAATAGGTTAGATAAATACATGAATGGGTGTGGGTGGGTGTGAGTTGGACCTGACTAGCTTGTGCTGCTGAGTCTGGCGCCGTGCTCTTTCCTTGAGTGGAGGTGACCAGACTGGGTGGGGGATTGGGCTAATCCGGGGGGTCATTGGGTAATCAGGGGGGGACATAGACCTGCTCTGCATGGGTCAGTAGACCTGTTGCAGTGTTCCTTCTTTCTTATGTTCTTATGTTTTCTCTGGTCTTGAGTGGTAACGGTAAGATCTCTGGTCTTGAGTAATAATGGTAAGATCTCTGGTCTTGAGTGGCAACGGTAAGATCTCTGGTCTTCAGTGGTAACGGTAAGATCTCTGGTCTTGAGTGGTTACGGTAAGATCTCTGGTCTTCAGTGGTAACGGTAAGATCTCTGGTCTTGAGTGGTAACGGTAAGATGTCTGGTATTTAGTGACAACTGTAAGATCTCTGGTCGTGAGTGGTAACGGCAACATCTCTGGTCTTGAGTGATAACGGTAAGATGTCTGGTATTGAGTGGTAACGGCAAGATCTCTGGTCTTGAGTGGTAACGGTAAGATCTCTGGTCTTGAGTGGTAACGGTAAGATCTCTGGTCTTGAGTGGTAACGGTAAGATCTCTGGTCTTGAGTGGTAACGGTAAGATCTCTGGTCTTGAGTGGTAACGGTAAGATCTCTGGTATTGAGTGGTAACTGTAAGACACATGAGCTCCAATTCTCAATTATTTCATTTGTTTTATTAAATGCGATTATTGAAAAAAATATTTTCCTAAATTTGAATCTAATGATTTTGTTCATTCTTCTTAAGTTAATTTACTCTATTTACAAACATTATTGCATTCCGGGTTTCACCCGAAGACCTGAAGACCAATTATTAACTCAACTTCGACTTAAAAATCACTAAATATATATATATAATATTTATATGTATATATATATATATATAATATATATATATATATATATATATATAAAATATTATTTTAATATATATATATATATAATTCAGCCCTGGACAAGGATAATGGAATGTGGTAGATTATTTACAATATATATAATGGAAATTGCTAAACCTACATGTACTGGTCATACAGCATCTCGGGGAATGGGATGCAATCAGTTTTAATCTGAAGATTAGGACCTGCATTAACTTCTTAGGTATCTTTGGGAATATGATGGATAAATGTGTAGTTGGGAATGTGGACTGGAGAGGATCCTGCCTAGTATGGGCCAGTACTACTGCTGCAATATTCCTCTATGTGTTCTAATGAAAGGGAGTTTATCAATATTTATTTGGATTAAGTGCCCTTCACCAGAGCATCAAGTCCCCCCCCCCCTTCCCTTGTAGGAAGGAGGGGAGAAGAGTGGGTTCGCTGGTATAGTCTCAGTGTCCGCCACACTCCAGATACAGGCACCCAACAAGCAACATCAACCTCGTCTATCTTACTCATCACAGCACATTGTGAGGATAACTTTAACCAAATTCTTGTATACTATCAGCACGTTTGTGGTTTTATTACAATCTAAAATTCATGAACACATCGTCTTGCTAGTTTGTTGTGCTTTTTTATATTTATGGTTATAATTACAGTAGACCGTTATTTAGCACGAGTTTATTTGGCACGATTTGAGTATAGCACGATTGAAGAATTGCGGCATAGTTTTATGTAACACGTTTATGTTCAGTTTGCGGGAAGGGAAAAAAAAAAACTTTCCTTTTCCTCAAGCGGCCGCCTTGTTGTGGTTCAGCTGGGGAGACCTCCAGCCGTCCCCAGCCCCCCCCCCGGACACCACCCCACCATCAAAGCATTCTTACTTCATACGTGTCCAGTACAACCTCTCTGCTACAAGCTTGTGATTGTGAACTGTGTTTTGATCTTTTAATTGCTATATCTTGTATCTACCAAACAATCATGACACCCAGTAAGCATACAAGTGTTGCTCAAAGTGGCAAGAAGGAAACAAAGATATTAGACAAGACATCCTGTGGCCATAATGAAGTGTTATTTTGTACACATAAAAAAAGGTAAACATAAGTTTGTGTGACTGGCTGACTTACTGACTGAATGACTGACTGACTGACTGACTGCTTACTGAATGACTGACTGAGTGACTGACTTACTGAGTGACTTGACTGACTTACTGAATGATTTGACTGACTTACTGAATGATTTGACTGAATGGCTTGACTGACTTACTGAATGACTTACTGAATAAATTGATTGACTTACTAAATGACTTGACTGACTTACTGAATCACTTGACTGACTTACTGAATCGCTTGACTGACTTACTGAATCACTTGACTGACTTACCGAATGACTTGATTGACTGACTGACAAAGTTAGACACTCCAGTACAACCAACAACTTCAGTACCAGAACCTCTACCATCCACCTCAGACCAGTAGGGCCACAACATAACTCTCCACTCTCTTCACAATCATCCACAAACACCAGCACCCACAATTTAAGGTAAGAAATACTATTATTTCTGTTACATTTGTAGTCTTAAAGGCAGTAAAAAACAACATAATGCATCAAAAACAATAACAAACATTTACATTTTCATTTTTTATTTTTGTAAGATGGGGAAAGGGCCTAGAAAAAAGTTTTTTGGGCTTTTCTGGGGCTCTCAGGTACGAAAACCCTTTTTTTCCCCCCAAAGTTCTTCATTCATTTAAAAAAGGGTTTTACCTAACACGGTTTTTCCGGAGCGAAAACAACCGTTTTAAAAAACGGTCTACTGTTTTTAACCATAATTTTTAAAAGGGGGGGAAAAGTAAGCTATTAAAAGCCTTCTGTCAGTTTGACGATAGCTCCGGCGGAGGGCCCATCGTAAAATTTAAAAACCGCGTCAGAAAAGCAAATGCCCCTTTTTCTGACGAATCATCCCAAAACCAAAACCTTTTATGTTTTATAAACTTAAGACTCCTCTAGACAAATTTTATTAATGGACGCTGTTTTTTTTGGCATCACCAAACTGCTCTTGCCCTTTGAAACCCATAAAATTTTTTATATAGGGCTATTTAAATTTAAACATCCAGTGATTTTTTTCCCTCCTCAGCAACGAAAAAGCCCATGTTTCCTGCCAGATTTTAACTAATTTGTTGGGTGCTCGCCCCCCTCTTAATAGCAGGCAATTTTATGCACTCATAACTTTTTTAGTGCTGTAGTAAAAATGCGATCCAAATGTTTTTGCTTTTTAAAAACGGTGTCTTTCCTTTAAAAGATTTTTTGATTTTTTAAAAGGGGATTTACAATAAGGAAAATTTTCCTTTTTAAAAATGACGTGTGGGCAATGTAGCAATAGGGAAAAATTCAGAAAATTTTTACCACGTTAATTATTCATATTCTTTTTCCAACTAAAATATTAAAAAATTTGTTTTTGCTTTGTAAACGGGGGTTTGGGCAACGAAAGGACTCTGGGAATCCATGGCAGGGTAAGACAAAATTGACAAGTCACCTAACAGAAAAAAAAGCAAGAGTTAGCTTACTGTTGGGGGGTCACCTCCTGGGATAAAGTGATGCTGTACAAATATCGGGCAAACACTTTTTTTCAGGGTCTTAAATTATCTTGGGTTTTTATGACAGTGAGGGAAAAAGAGTTTAATTAAGGCCCGACTAGTCTGACACCTTACAGATTTATGAGTGCATAAATAACAAAAGTCACAAACAGTGACTGGAACAATAACCCAAAAAACCACCACAGGAGAGACCGCTTTTGACGACGTTTTGCTTTCCCAATTTAACCATTTCTTACGTTGGGTTTTTTGTAAAATTTACTCTTTTTAAAAATTTTTTTGGTTTAAAATACTGGGAGCGACACAGTAACCTCACAGTGACATACTAACCTCCCAATGACACAGAAAACCCCACAATTTACACAGTAAAACCCACAGTGCATAGTAAACCCCCACAAAAGACACAGTAACCTCACAATGACACAGTAACCTCACAGTGACAATAACCCCCCCAATGGGCACAGGGAACCTCCCAATGACACAGTAACCTCACATTTAATAAACCTCCAATGACACATAACCCCCACAATGACACAGTAACCTCACTGACATAAATTTAAAAAAACCCCACAAAAGTACCCCCAAACAAATAACCTCAAAAAAGACCCCAGGAACCTCACATGACAATAACCTTTACAGTGACAAGAAAACCCCCACAAAGACACAGTAAAACCCCAAAAGGGCACAGTAACCTCACAGTGACATATAACCCCCACAATGGGCAAGAAACCCCACCCTTGACCAGTAAACCCCACAAGAAAACGTAACCTCACAGTGACATAGTAACCCACAATAAAGAAAAACCCCACATGAAACCCCCAGTAAAACCCACAGTGACAAGTAACCTTTTACAGTGACACAGTAACCTCCCAAGACACAGTAAAACCCCCACAGTGACAAGTAACCCCACAATTTACACAGAACCTCACAGTGACACAGTAACCCACTTTACAAGTAACCTCCCAACCAAATGACACAGTAACCTCACGTGACAAGTAACCTTTACAATGACACAGAAAACCCCACAGTGGGCACCCGTAACCTCACAGTTTTACAAGTAACCTCCAGTGACACAAACCTCCCGTGACACAGTAAAAACCCCAAGTGAAAAAATTAAATAAAAAACCCCCACAATGACAAGTAACCTCCCCAGGACAAAAGTAACCCTCCAAACCCCGTGACACAGTAACCTCACAGTGACATAGTAACCTCACAATGACATAGTAACCTCACAGTGACACATTACCTCACAGTGACACAGTAACCTCACAGTGACACAGTAACCTCACAGTGACACAGTAACCTCACAGTGACACAGTAACCTCACAGTGACACAGTAACCTCACAGTGACACAGTAACCTCACAGTGACACAGTAACCTCACAGTGGGCACATTTAAACCCACAGGGACACAGTAAACCTCCAGTGACACAGTAACCCCCCAGTGACACAGTAACTTCACAGTGACACAGTAAACCCCCACAGTGAAAACCCCGTAAAACCCCACAGTGACAAAAGTAACCTCGCAGTGGGGCAAAAGAACCTCGCGGTGAAAACAGTAACCTACTTTTACACAGTAACCTTTACAGTGACACAAATAACCTCCCCAGTGACACAGTAACCCCCACAGTGACACAGAAAACCCACAGTGACACCGTAACCTCCCGTACACAGTAACCCACAAGGGCAAGTAACCTCACAAAGGGGCAAGTTTAAACCCCACAGTGACACCGTAAACCCCCCAGTGACCCAAATAAACCTTCCCCAGTGCCCAGTACTTCACGTACAGTAACCTCACAGTGACACAGTAACCTCACAGTGACACAGTAACCTCACAGTGACACAGTAACCTCACAGTGACACAGTAACCTCACAGTGACACAGTAACCTCACAGTTTACACATTTTAAACCCCACAGTGGGCACAGTAACCTCCAGTACACAGTAACCTCCCATTTACACAGTAACCTTTAAATTTACACATAACCTCACAGTGACACAGTAACCTTTACAGTGACACCTAACCTCCATGACAACCCGTAACCTCCCGTGGGCACAGTAACCTCACGGGGACACAGTTTAACCCCACAGTGACACAGTAAAACCCCACAGTGACACAGGAAACCTCACAGTTACACAAACCCACAACAGGGAACCCCACAGTGACACAGTTTAAACCCCACAGTGACACAGTAAAACCCACAAATGACACAGTAACCCACAGGCACCGTTTAAACCCCCCAGTGACACAGTAACCTCACAGTGGAAAACAGAAAACCCCCAGTGGGGGCAGTAACCTCACCCGTGAACCATAACCTCACAGTGACACAGTAACCTCCGGACACAGTAAAAACCCCCACAGTGACACCCAAAATTTTAAACCCCAAAGTGACACAGAGAAACCCACAGTGGGCAAAAGTAACCTCAAAAGTGGGCACAGGGAACCTCCCAGTGACACAGTAACCCACAGTGGGCACAGTAACCCAAAGGCACAGTAACCTCACAGTGACACATAAACCCTCCCAGTGACAAAAGAAAACCCCACCGTGACCCCAGTAACCCTCACAGTGACACAGTAACCTCACAGTTGACACAGTAACCTTTCCCCGTGACACAGTAAAACCCCACGTGACACAATAACCTCACGTTTAAAACATAACCCCAACATGGGCACAGTAACCCACAGTGACCAAAAGTAAAACCCCACAGTGACACAGTTAACCCCCACAGTGACACAGTAACCTCAAAAGTGACCCCAGTAACCTCACAAATGACACAGTAACCTCACAGGACACAGTAACCCCCAAAAGTGGAAAACAGTAAACCCCACATGACACAGTAACCTCCAGTGACACGTAACCTCACAGTTTACACAGTAACCCCAAAGTGACACAGTAACCTCACAGTGAACCCCAGTAACCTCACAGTTGGGCACAGTAAACCCCACATGAAAACAGTAAAACCCCACAGTGACACAGTAAACCCCACAGTGAACCCCCGTAACCCACAGTGACACATAACCCACAGTGACAAAAGTAACCTCACAGGGGGCACAGTTTAACCCAAACAGTGGGCACAGTAACCTCACGTGCCCCAGTAAAATCACAGTGGCACATTTAAACCCCATTGTGACACAGAAAAAACAAGTGAAAACAGAAAACCTCACAGTGAAAACAGTAACCTCACAGTGACACAGTAATCCAGTCCCCTTAACCCCAATTTTTTTAAAATAAACCCCACTTTGATTTTTTAAAAATCCCTGAACGTAAAACCCTGGGGGAAAACAGGTTTTTCCAAATGGAAACAGGTAAATTTTAAAAAGGCACAGAACCCAACCAATAAAGAACCTCACCCGTGCAAGGAAACCCCCTTTAAACCAAAACCTTTTCCAGGACCGTAAATTTCCCGGAAAAAATTTTAAAAACCCTTACGGGGGAAAACCTTATCCAAAACAATTTAAACCCGTTCCCCGTTTTAAATCAAAATGAAAATTTAAACCCCCCTTCCCAGTAACCTCACCGGGCCAAATAAATTAAAATTTTTTAAATAATAATAAATAATAATAAATAAATTATATAAATTTTAATAAAACATAATACATAAATAATTAATAAAATAATTATATTATTAATTTTTTTTAAAATAAAATTATTTTTTATATATTATAATTTTGAAAGGGGAAAACGCTTTAAAAACCCTTTTAAAATTTTTCCTTTAACGGGGGAGTGGGAAGGGAAATTTCCCGGCTAAATTCCTGGAAAACCCGAACACAGACCAGCCCAAGGGGGGGAAGAAATTCTTCCCCAACCCAAAATTCACAAAGACGGGTTCCTGGGGAAAGGATTCCAAATTTGTAAAATCCCTCTACTTCCTCTGGAACACAAAAAACCCAAATTTTTTAAAACCAAGGGGGGTTTAAAGCTGGTAAGGGGTTTTTTTCCCAAAAACAATTAAACTTGGGGCTTTAATTTTTTTAAACCAAACCTTTGAAATTACAACCAAAAGGGCCGAGGGTAAACCTCAAATCGGGGGACAAGATATTTTTATTTAAATTAAAAAAATTTTAAAAATAAAATAAATAATAAAAATACCCCATTTTTATAAAATTTTAAAATAAAAATAATAAATATTAATTAATAAAATTAAAAATAAAATAGAAATTATTAAACTATATAAATTTCAGAAATTGGAAAATTGGGGAAATTAAAAATTTTTAAAAACGTCCTTTTCAAAAAACCCCCCTTAAAAAAAAAAGTGAAAATAAAGGCCCGAAAGTCCCGGTAAACCCCCTTTCCCTTTACAAAAAACAAAAAAAACAACGAAGGCCATAAACCCAAACCGGGGGAACAAAACTTTTCCTCAACCAACCCTTAAAAAGGAAAAATAAAATTTTTTTGAAAAGGGGTAACCAATTGGGGAAAATAAAAAAGCCAAATTCAAATCCAAATACCTACAAAAACCTCTCACAGTGATAAACATCTACAGAGTTCCACAGTCAAACATTAGCCAATTTAGTCAAAACCTAGGAAGTATGATGACTGATGCACGCATGAACAAAGATCACTTACTACTCTCAGGTGACTTCAATATAAATCTCCTGCAAGACCAGGACCCACACGTTACTGAATTCACAAACACAATGAGTAACTGTATGTTGCTACCAACAGTAACAAAACCTACAAGAGTTACAGAGACTAGTGTTTCCCTACTTGACCACATCTGGACCAACACCATATCCCCTTTAAAATCAGGCATAATTACAGATAATACCACAGACCACTACCCTACTTTTCTCATAACAACTCTTGGTAAAATACCCCAAGACACTACTAAAGTCACCTTCAGACTTCACAATGAGGCAGCCATTAATAACTTCACAACAGCAGTAGCAAACATTGACTGGCACACTGAGCTAGAAATCTATACAGATATTGACGAATGTATTAATAATTTTCTAAAAAAGACCCAATACCTCTATAACAAGCACTGCCCTATAAAAACTAAACAGATGACAGCTAAAGGACTGAACAGTCCCTGGCTAACACCCAGCATTCTCAAATCCATAAATACAAAACACCAATATGAAAAACAGTACAGAATGGTCACATAACCAGAGACCCAAACAAAACGTTACTCGTCAATCCTAACCAGCCTGATAAGAAGGGCAAAAAATTGTATTATGAGAACAGATATCCAACTTACGAGGTGATATAAAAAAGACCTGGAAAACCCTATCAGAAATTCTAGGATCAAAAAGATATCACGAAATAGCGAAATAAATTAGCAAAATCAGATGAACCCCAACTCCCACCAACAGAAACAGCAAACAGACTCAATGACTTCTTCTCCACTATAGGACAAAACCTTGCCAATAAAATCCCAAGCTCAGATACCCCACCAAATGACTACCTCACCGGCAACTACCCGAACACACTGTTCCTAGCTCCGACTAACCCATACGAAGTCTCCCTTATTATCAACACACTAAAAAACAAGGCAGGAGATTTAAATACCTTACCACCCTTTATATACAAAAAAGTGTCACAAGTGCTATCACCAATCATTGCAACACTCTTTAACAAATCCATTGAATCCTCCACCTTCCCTACAGTACTCAAAATAGCAAGGGTCACCCCGATCCACAAAGGAGGAGACCAAACAGAGTTGAATAACTATAGGCCAATATCCAACTTACACCCTCTCTCAAAAATCTTCGAAAAATTAATTCATAAACGAATCTACTCCTACCTTATCTCCCAAAACATACTCAACCCCTGCCAATTTGGATTCAGGCCTAATAAAAATACTAATGATGCTATTTATACACATGCTAAACATATATACACTGCAATAGAGAAAAAAGAAGTCCCACTGGGGATCTTCATTGACTTACGTAAAGCTTTTGATACAGTTAACCATGACTTGCTCCACGTAAAATTGTCACACTATGGTATAAGAGGGCACTCCCTCAACTACCTCAAGTCATACCTCAGCAACAGAAGCCAATATGTGTATGCAAATGGGGCAAACTCTTCTGCACAACCAATTACAGTTGGTGTCCCACAGGGAAGTGTCCTTGGCCCTCTTCTCTTTCTCCTATACATAAATGACCTACCAAATGCTTCGCAATTACTCAAACCCACACATTTTGCAGATGACACTACATACGTCTTCTCCCACCCGAGCCCAGTCACCTTAGCCAATACTGTAAATACCGAATTACAGAAAATATCTACCTGGATGAGGACTAACAAACTTACACTAAACATTGACAAAACCTACTTCATTCAGTTTGGTAACAGAGCTACAGATGTCCCTCTTAACATAATGATAAACGGATCACCTATCACAAAGCTAACAGAGGGAAAATTCTTAGGAATCCACCTTGATAATAGACTCAAATTTCATACACATATACAACAAATTTCTAAGAAAATTTCCAAGACTGTAGGCATACTATCGAAGATACGGTACTATGCTCCACAGTCAGCCCTCCTGGCCCTATATCACTCTCTTATTTACCCCTATCTCACCTATGGAATTTGTGCATGGGGCTCAACAACAAGTAACCATCTCAGACCACTAATTACCCAACAAAAGGCTGCAGTTAGAATGATAACAAATTCTCACTATAGGCAGCACACTCCACCAATATTCAATACACTAAACCTACTCACCATACAAAACATCCATACTTATTACTGCACCTATTACATACATAGAACACTTAACTCTGATATTAACCCTCCCCTCAAACATCTCCTTGCCAACCTCAACAGAACACATGACCATAACACAAGGCACAGATCACTCTTTGATGTTCCTCGTGTCCATCTCACGCTATGCAAAAACTCAATGCACATAAAAGGCCCTAAAATCTGGAATTCATTACCTGTAAATATAAAAGAAACACTACCTGTTTATAAATTCAAGTCTCTTCTCAAAGATCACTTACTCACCCAAAACCAAATAAATACTGAATAACTGAACCTTATAAATTGTATATCTTAAATGTTTCTCACAATTATATCACATAAATGTTAAACCTAAAACCCAATCTAACTTTATTATTTTTTAAATACACTACCTAACAGAATACTCCATTCTACTGAATGTACAACAATGCATACAACCATATGACCTGTCTTTGTAATACTCACTTGTGCTTTATAGTAATCTGTTTACATTAAAGTTTTATCAGTGATTTCATCATTGCTTAGTTAATCTTAAGTTAATTTTAAGCCAGCCCGTAATGCTATGCATAGTATAAGTGGCTTTGGCATGCTGCTCTTATCTGTATTTTTTGTACCTCTGTATGTGTGCTCAAATTTTTAAATAAATAAAAATAAATAAATAAATCAATGTTCCCGCGGCCTGGTCTGTGACCAGGCCTCATGGTGAATTAGGGCCTGATCAACCAGGCTGTTACTGTCGGTCACACGCAACCCGACGTATGAACCACAGACCGGCTGGTCAGGTACTGACTTTTGGTACCTGTCCAGCGCCTTCTTGTACACAGCCAGGGATCTATTGGTAATCCCCCTTATGTATGCTAGGAGGTAGTTGAACAGTCTTGGGCCCCACACATTTATTGTGTTGTCTTTTATTGTGCTAATGGCACCCCTGCTTTTCATTGGGAGAATGTTGCATCGTCTGCCGAGTCTTTTGCTTTCATAGGGAGTGACTTTCGTGTGCAAATTTGGTAATAATCCCTCTAGGATTTTCCAAGTGTATATAATCATGTATCTCTCCCGTCTGCGTTCTAGGGAGTACAGGTTCAGGACCTTCAAGCGCTCCCAGTAACTGAGTTATTTTTTTATCGCAGTTATGTGTGCCGTGAAAGGTGTTGTTAGTGGGCAGCAATATTCCAGCCCAGATAAAACAAGTGACCTGAAGAGTATCATCATGAGCTTGGCATCCCTAGTTTTGATGGTTCTCATTATCTATCCTGTCATTTTTCTAGCAGGTGCGATTGATACAATGTTGTAGTTTTTTAAAGTGAGATCCTCTGACATTGTCACTCCCAGGTCTTTTACTTAGTTTTTCTCTCTATTGTGTGGTTGGAATTTGCTTTATAATCCGATATAGTTCTAATTTCCTCAAGTTTTCCATATCGGAGAAATTGAAATTTCTCATCATTGAACTGAATTCATATTGTTTTCTGCAGCCCATTTAAAGATTTGGTTGATGTCCGCCCGGAGTCTTGCAGTGTCTTCGATGGAGGACACTGTCATGCAAATTCGGGTGTGATCCGCAAAGGAAGACACGGTTCTGTGGCTTGCATCCCTGTGTATGTCAGATACGAAGATGAGGAACAGGATGGGAGCGAGTACTGTGCCTTGTGGAACAGAGCTTTTCACCGTAGCTGCCACAGATTTTACTCTCTTTACTACTACTCTTTGTGTTCTATTTGTTAGGAAATTTTAGATCCATCTACCAACTTTTCCTGTTATTCCTTTATCACGCATTTTGTGCGCTATTAAAATTTGGTCACACTTATCAAAGGCTTTTGCAAAGTCTGTGTATACTACATGTGCATTTTGTTTTCTAGAGCATCCAGGACCTTGTCATAGTGGTCCAGTAGTTGGGACAGGCATGAGAGATCTGCTGTAAACACATGTTGCCCTGGGTTGTGTAACTGATGGGTATCTAGATGGGTGGTGATCTTGCTTTGTAGAACCCTTTCAAAGATTTTAGGTTTGAATCTAATAAATTCTGTGTCTTGCCCATAAAAAATTTATTTAGGCCTTCGACTCTCAGCCTGGTTAGCGGCTCGCTAAAAACTGAGTCAAACTGGGACTTGAGTAGCACCACTCTATCTCCTCAAAGTAGAGGCCCAATACTGGATGCTGTTCTCGACTTAGATTTGGCATAAGAAAAGAAACATTTTGGGTTTCTTTCAATTTCATTTTTGACTTTTAGTTCTTTCCGCGTTTCTTGACTCATGTCAAGATATATTGGCCTCTTTTAGCCACTCTGTTATTCATCGCCTTCGTCTGTATAGGGAGCGCCTTTCTCTTTTTAGTTTACATCTTCTCTTCATTTTCCTTAAAGGAATATGCCTTGAGCATAGGCTTTCTTCCCAGTTTATATAATTTAGGACCCGGTTGACTTGGTTTTTGGCATGGTAATTTTTCGTATCAGAACACCATTTTTAGTGTAGATGAGGTCCAGTGTATTTGCTGGTTTAAAGATATATATTTTTTTAATTTATATTAATGTAAAAATTAATTATTTTTTTTACCAAAAGAACCTTGGAAAACTTACCTAACCTTATTATAACAAACGCAATTTAATTTAGCCTAACACAAATAACCCGCACATAGAAGAGAGGAGCTTACGAAGACGTGTCGGTCCGACTTGGGACATTTACAAAGTCACACTAACGAACAGGAGAGAAGGAGGGAGTATATATAGGTAGTAGTGGTAGTAGTGGAGGTAGAAGGTAGTAGTGGAGAAGGTAGGAGGTGGAGGAGGAGCAGCCAGTCAAATACTAAGAAAGAGGAGCACTGCAAGGGAGCTAGGTGCCCACAGAGTTCCAGTCACTGTATTGTGCCATTTTTGTTATTTAATTTAGCTTAATCCTACTAAATATGTTTTAGATAACTTTACTATCATTTAATAATAAGCACACACAATGAAATATACTTTTTTCGTTAGGTTCAGAATGATTTTTGCGAAATTATTGAATACATAAATATTCGTCTGCCTTATTCGGCAAGAAGAGCATTGCTAATTAAGCTAAAATCGCAAGTTTTACCCATTCGGCACGACACATAGTGTGTATATGTGTGATTAGTCGCAAAAACAAAAACTGTTGCAGAATAACCATGGGAGATGAGTGTTGTAAACACTTATTGAGGATCAATGCTTGGATAGTCTTGGGAATGTCAGTACTCACCTATTTGTACTCACCTATTTGTGTTTGCAGGGGTCGATTCATAGCTCCTGGCCCCGCCTCTTCACTGATTGCTACTAGGTCCTCTCTCTCCCTGCTCCATGAGCTTTATCATACATCGCCTTAAAACTATGTATGGTTCCCGCCTCCACTACTTCACTCTCTAGGCTATTCCACGGCTTGACTACTCTATGACTGAAGAAATACTTCCTAACATCCCTTTGATTCATCTGAGTCTTCAACTTCCAATTGTGACCTCTTGTGTCTGTGTCCCATCTCTGGAACATCCGGTCTTTGTCCACCTTGTCTATTCCGTGCAGTATTTTATATGTCGTTATCATGTCTCCCCTGACCCTCCTGGCCTCCAGTGTCGTCAGGCGGATTTCCCTCAACCTTTCTTCGTAAGACAATCCCCGTAGCTCTGGGACTAGTCTTGTTGCAAACCTTTGCACTTTCTCTAATTTCTTGATGTGCTTGACTAGGTGTGGATTTCAAACTGGTGCTGCATACTCCAGTATGGGCCTGACGTAAATGGTATACAGAGTCTTGAACGAATCCTTAATGAGGTATCGGAGCGCTATTCGTAGGTTTGCCAGGCGCCCGTATGCTGCAGCAGTTATCTGATTAATGTGCGCCTCGGGAGATATGCTCGGTGTTATACTCACCCCCAGATCTTTTTCCTTGAGTGAGGTTTGCAGAATTTGGCCATCTAAAGTATATTGTGTCTGCGGTCTTCTTTACCCTTCCCCAATCTTCATGACTTTGCATTTGGCAGGGTTAAACTCAAGGAGCCAGTTGCTGGATCAGGCTTGTAGCCTGTCCAGGTCTCTTTGTAGTCCTGCCTGATCCTCATCCGATTTGATTCTTCTCATTAACTTCACATCGTCTGCAAACAAGGACACTTCTGAGTCTATCCCTTCCGTTATGTCATTCACATATACCAAGAACAGCACAGGTCCTAGGACTGACCCCTGTGGAACCCCGCTTGTCACAGGCGCCCACTCTGACACCTCGTCACGTACCATGACTCGTTGTTGCCTCCCTGTCAGGTATTCTCTGATCCATTGCAGTGCCTTTCCTGTTATGTGTGCCTAATCCTCTAGCTTTTGCAGTAACCTCTTGTGAGGAACTGTGTCGAAGGCCTTCTTGCAGTCCAAAAAAATGCAGTCGATCCACCCCTCTCTCTCTTCTTGTCTTACTTCTGTCACCTTGTCATAAAACTCTAGTAGGTTTGTGACACAGGATTTTCCCTCCCTGAAACCATGCTGGTTGTCAATTATACACTTATTTCTTTCCAGGTGCTCCACCACTCTCCTCCTGATGATCTTCTCCATGACCTTGCATACTATACACGTTAGTGATATAGGTCTGTAGTTTACTGCCTCATGTCTGTCTCCCTTTTTAAAAATTGGGACTACATTTGCCATTTTCCATACCTCAGGGAGTTGCCCAGTTTCAAATGATGTGTTGAAGATCTTTGTTAACGGTACACACAATATCTCAGCTCCCTCTTTAAGGACCCACGGAGAGATGTTGTCTGGTCCCACCGCCTTTGAGGTGTCAAGTTTGTATAGCAGCTTCTTCACCTCCTCCTTGGTTATATGTACCTCATCCAGCACTTGCTTGTGCACCCCCCTGCTCTGATTTCCTTGAGTCCTACTGGTTTCCACTGTAAATACTTCTTTAAATCTTGTGTTGAGCTCCTGACATACCTCCCGGTCGTTTCTTGTGAATTCCCCATCACCCTTCCTCAGTCTGATTACCTGGTTCTTGACTGTTGTTTTCCTCCTGATGTGACTGTACAACAGCTTCGGGTCAGTCTTGAGTTTCGATGCTATGTCATTTTCGTATTGCGGCTGAGCCTCCCTTCTTATCTGTGCATATTCGTTTCTGGCTCTTCGGCTAATCTCTTTATTTTCCTGAGTTCTCTGTCTTCTGTACCTTTTCCATTCTCTAGTACACCTAGTTTTTGCCTCCCTACACCTTTGGGTGAACCAATGACTCGTTCTGTTCTTTCCATTATTTCTGTTTCCCTTGGGAACAAACCTCTCCTCTGCCTCCTTGCATTTTGTTGCCACATAGTCCATCATTTCTTGTACTGGCTTTCCTGTCAGTTCCCTCTCCCACTGAATGTCTTGAAAGGAGTTCCTCAAGCCTGAGGAGTTCCCCCTTTTGTAGTTTGGTTTTTTCCACCCTATTCCTGCTGCTCTCTCCACTTGGAGCTCAACTATGTAGTCGAACCACAGAACCACATGATCACTAGCTCCCAGGGGCCTTTCATACATGATATCCTCGATGTCAGAACTACTCAAGGTGAATACAAGGTCCAGTCTTGCTGGTTCATCCTCTCCTCTCTCTCTGGTAGTGTCTCTAACATGTTGATGCATGCGGTTTTCCAGTACCACATTCATCATCTTGGCTCTCCATGTTTCGGGACCCCATGGGGCTCCAGGTTTTCCCAGTCAATCTCCTTGTGATTGAAATCACCCATAACTAGTAACTTTGCTCCCCCCATGTGTGCTCTCCTGGCCACCTCGGCTAGTGTGTCGACCATTGCTCTGTTGCTCTCATCGTATTCTTCTCTTGGCCTCCTGCAGTTCTGTGGTGGGTTGTACATTACTGCAATTATTACCTTATGTCCCTCAGACTGGATTGTTCCTACTAAGTAGTCCCTTTCGCCCGTGCCATCCATTCCTTCCATTTTCTCAAACCTCCACTGGTTTTTAATGAGCAGTGCAACTCCTCCTTCCCCTCTCCTCCCTCTGTCTTTCCTGAGGATTTGATATCCGGATGGAAAGATTGAATCTGTTATTATTCTGGTGAGTTTTGTTTCTGTGAGTGCTATTATATCTGGGGATGTCTCTTTGATTCTTTCATGCCACTCCTCATACTTATTTGTTATTCCATCTGCATTTGTATACCACACCTTCAACTTCTTTTCTAAGATTGTGGTCTGGGAGGTGTATTGGGGTTGGGGAAGTGGGAGACCTGATAAGGAACTATGGGTTGTTGCTGTGGGGGTGGAGTTTGTAATGCAGTGAGTGGGGGCATTGGATGTGGCATGGGTGTTTTGGTTTAGAGTGTTTGGTTGCACTGGGGTTGACCTGGTTGGGAGGCTTCTATAGTAAGCTGTGAGGGAGGCTGTATTTGATCTTCCTGTGTCTGGGATCTCCTGTCTGTCTTCTCAATCCCCTCTCTTTCCTCCTTTCGCCTTTGTACCATCTCTCTCTGTTTCTGCCTTTCTGCTTGTGTTCTGTCGCGGTCGAGATACACCTTCCTGTATGCCAGCATGTCCCTTAATCATGCTTTCTCCTGCAGGATCCTGTTCCGAGTCGATTCTGCCTTGAAGGTCACTTTCACTGGCCGGGTTCTTTTTTTTACAAACCCTCCTATTCTCCGAAAATTTTCCAGCTGGGTCACGTCGTCTTCTCCTATTGCTTTCATGATGCTTTCAATTGCTTTTTTTTCCCCTTGTTTTCTTGCTTCATATATTTCCCCTTCAACTTCCTGGAGCCCATACACAAAGACTGACCTCACCCTTTCATTCTCCCACTGCATATCCCTGTGTATCCCCTCATTCAATTTGATTTCCTCCATTGCAGCTTTCCTTTCTTCAGTTTCACTAGCTAATGTACTTGGGCTCAGTGGCGTGTCATTTTCCCTTCTCGGCTTTCCCTGGGCTCTGCTGTGGTCTGTTAGGGCCTCCACATATAGCTTAGCTCTTTCATTTACTACAGTCTCCACTGATTGAGCTTCTACATGCAGTTTTGCTCCTTCTTTCCCTACAGTCCCCTTATTTGTGGCTGAGGTAGCAATCTCTGTTGTCAATCCCAAAATGTTCTTTAGCTCTTTAGGCTGTTTCAGATTTTTCAGTTACTCTTCTAAACTCTGTATCCTGGCCTCTGCTGCTTTGACTTGCACCTCCCACTTCCTGCTTTCCATGTCTATCCTCTCTTCCATTCTCATGCTAAGTTCTAGTTTCTTTTCCCATTCATGTTCCCTTTTTGTGAGTTCTGCTGCCCAATCTTCCTTTGCAGTTTCCTCCTCCTGTCCCTTGGTTTTTCTTGTTGCTCTCTGGCAACCAATTTTTGTTTTATCCTGATTGCCTCAGAGTGGGAAACCTATGAAATTCTGTATGTTAGGTTAGTATTGTGTATGTCAGAGTTTGGGGGGGGGGAGGTAGAGGAAGAACTGTGGCTATGTGGGAGAGTAGTAGGGAGGGGGAGTGGGAAGGAGGGAGATGCAAGTGGGTGAGTGGGAGAGGGAGAGGGGGAAGGAGTGAGAGGTGGGGAGGGGGAGGGTGAGAGGGAGGGAGGGATCAGGTGAAGGAGTGAGATGTTGGTGGGGGAGGGGGGGAGTGTATGTGTGAGTCTGGCAATGTGTGTGTGTGTGTGTGTGTGTGTGTTTGTGTGTGTGTGTGTTGTGTGTGTGTTGCATGTGTGTGTGTTGCATGTGTGTGTGTGTGTGTTATGTGTGTGTGTTGTGTGAGTGTGTTGGTGTGTGTGTGTGTGTGTGTGTGTGTGTGTGTGTGTGTGTCGTGTGTGTGTGTGTTGTGTGTGTGTGTGTGTGTGTGTGTGTGTTGTGTGTGTGCATGTGTGTGTGTGTGTTGTATGTGTGTGTGTGTGTTTGTGTGTGTGTTGTGTGCGTGTGTTGTGTGTGTGTGTGTGTGTACTCACCTATTTGTGGTTGCAGGGGTCGAGTCCTAGCTCCTGGCCCCGCCTCTTCACCGGTTGCTACTAGGCCCTCTCTCTCCCCGCTCCATGAGCTTTATCAAACCTCGTCTTAAAACTGTGTATGGTTCCTGCCTCCACTACGTCATTTTCTAGGCTATTCCACTGCCTTACAACTCTATGACTGAAGAAATACTTCCTACTATCTCTCTGACTCATTTGTGTCTTCAACTTCCAATTGTGGCCTCTTGTTTCTGTGTCCCCTCCCTGGAACATCCTGTCCTTGTCGACCTTTTCTATTCCATGCAGTATTTTATATGTCGTTATCATGTCTCCCCTGACCCTCCTGTCCTCCAGTGTCGTCAGGCCGATTTCCCTTAATCTTTCTTCATAGGACATTCCCTTAGCTCTGGAACTAACCTTGTCGCAAACCTTTGTACTTTCTCTAGTTTCTTGACGTGCTTTATCAAGTGCGGGTTATAAACAGGTGCTGCATACTCCAGTATGGGCCTGACATACACGGTGTACAGTGTCTTGAATGATTCCTTACTAAGGTATCGGAATGCTGTTCTCAGGTTTGCCAGGCGCCCATATGCTGCAGCAGTTATCTGATTGATGTGTGCTTCCGGAGACATGCTCGGTGTTATACTCACCCCAAGATCTTTCTCCTTGAGTGAGGTTTGCAGTCTTTGGCCACCTAGCCTATACTCTGTCTGTGGTCTTCTGTGCCCTTCCCCTATCTTCATGACTTTGCATTTGGCAGGATTAAATTCGAGAAGCCATTTGCTGGACCAGGTGTCCAGTCTGTCCAGGTCTCTTTGAAGTCCTGCCTGGTCCTCATCAGATTTAATTCTCCTCATTAACTTCACATCATCTGCAAACAGGGACACTTCTGAGTCTAACCCTTCCGTCATGTCGTTCACATATACCAAAAATAGCACTGGTCCTAGGACCGACCCCTGTGGGACCCCGCTCGTCACAGGTGCCCACTGTGATACATCATTACGTACCATGACTCGTTGTTGCCTCCCTGTCAGGTATTCTCTGATCCATTGCAGTGCCCTTCCTGTTATATGCGCCTGATGCTCTAGCTTCTGCACTAATCTCTTGTGA
This sequence comes from Cherax quadricarinatus, assembly GCF_026875155.1. Lineage (NCBI taxonomy): Eukaryota > Metazoa > Arthropoda > Malacostraca > Decapoda > Parastacidae > Cherax > Cherax quadricarinatus. The sequence continues at coordinate 87,943,432 of NC_069402.1, read as the reverse complement.
GGAACTGTGTCAAAGGCCTTCATGCAGTCCAAGAAGATGCAATCAACCCACCCCTCTCTCTCTTGTCTTACTTCTGTTATTTTATCATAAAACTCCAGAAGGTTTGTGACACAGGATTTGCCTTCTGTGAATCCGTGCTGGTTGGCATTTATACTCCTGTTCCGTTCCAGGTGCTCCACCACTCTCCTCCTGATAATCTTCTCCATAATTTTGCATACTATACACGTCAATGACACAGGTCTATAGTTTAGTGCCTCTTTTCTGTCTCCTTTTTTGAAAATGGGAACTACATTTGCCGTCTTCCATACCTCAGGTAGTTGCCCAGTTTCCAGGGATGTGTTGAAGATTGTGGTAAGTGGTACACACAACATATCTGCTCCCTCTCTAAGGACCCACGGAGAGATGTTGTCCGGTCCCATTGCCTTTGAGGTATCGATGTCCCTCAGCAGTTTCTTCACCTCCTCCTCATCTGTATGTATGTCGTCCAACACTTGTTGGTGTATTCCTTGCTGGTGTCCCCATCTGGTCTGTCCCCCCAGAGTCCTTCCTGTCTCTACTGTAAATACTTCCTTAAATCTCGTGTTGAGCTCCTCACATACCTCTTGATCGTTTCTTGTGAGTTCTCCACCTTCTTTCCTCAGCCTTATCACCTGGTCCTTGACTGTTGTCTTCCTCCTAATGTGGCTATACAGCAGTTTCGGGTCAGATTTGGCTTTCGATGCTATGTCGTTTTCATACTGTCGCTGGGCCTCCCTCCTTATCTGCGCATACTCGTTTCTGGCTCTTCTACTAATCTCCTTGTTTTCCTGGGTCCTATCCTCCTGTACCTTTTCCATTCTCTGTTGCACTTAGTTTTTGCCTCCCTACACCTTCGTGTAAACCAAGGACTCGTTTTGGTCTTCCTATTATTTCTGTTTCCCTTGGGAACAAAACTTTCCTCTGCCTCCTTGCACTTTGTTGCCACATATTCCATCATCTCGTTTACTGATTTTCCTACCATTTCTCTGTCCCACTGAACCTCCTGCAGGAAGTTTCTCATACCTGTGTAGTCCCCCCTTTTATAGTTTGGCCTGTCCCCTTCAGTTCCTGTTACCTTCTCCACTTGTAACTCTACTATATAGTCAAAACTCAGAACCACATGATCGCTAGCTCCAAGGGGCCTCTCGTAAGTGATGTCCTCAATGTCTGAACTGCTCAGGGTGAACACAAGATCCAGTCTTGCTGGCTCATCCTCCCCTCTCTCTCTGGTTGTGTCCCTGACATGTTGATGCATGAGGTTTTCAAGTACCACATCCATCATCTTGGCTCTCCATGTTTCGGGACCCCATGTGGCTCCAGGTTTTCCCAGTCGATCTCCCTGTGGTTGAAATCGCCCATTACCAGTAACTTTGCTCTGCTTGAGTGAGCTCTTCTTGCCACCTCAGCCAGTGTGTCCACCATCACCCTGTTGTTTTCTTCGTACTCCTCTCTTGGCCTCCTGCAGTTCTGTGGTGGGTTATACATCACTCCAATGACTACTTTATGTTCTCCAGACTGAATTGTACCTACAATGTAGTCTCTTTCTCCAATCATGTCCATGCCTTCCATTTCCTCAAATCCCCATTGGTGTTTTATGAGCAGTGCAACCCCTCCTCCCCCTCTACTCCTTCTATCTTTCCTCAGGATCTGATATCCTGTTGGGAAGATTGTGTCTGTTATTGTCTCAGCGAGTTTTGTTTCTGTGACTGCTATGATGTCTGGGGATTTTTCACTGATTCTTTCATTCCACTCCTCATGTTTATTCGTTATTCCATCCGCGTTTGTGTACCAAACCTTTAGTTTCTTTTCAATCATTGTGGTCATGCAAGAATATTGGGGTTGGGGGAGTGTGTGTGTGTGTGTGTGTGTGTGTGTCGTGTGAGTGTGTGTTGTGTGTGTGTGGTGTGTGTGTGTGTGTTGTGTGTGTGTGTGTGTGTGTGTGTGTGTGTGTGTTGTGTGTGTGTGTGTGTGTGTGTGTGTGTGTGTGTGTGTGTGTGTGTGTGAGTGGTCCTTGACTGGCCGCAACTTCTTGTGACCTGACTCCCACTCTCCTGTGGCTTGACCCCACCTACTTACAATGTTGCCCTTAAAAGCTGTGTGTACACGTGTGTATTCGTGTGTATTGGGGAGGTATGAGGGGTAGATACTGTTAATACATACCAGTATTTCTGGGTTGTAAAAAGTGGAAATTGCTACTAGGGTCTAAAGCTTCTATGAGTGTCTGCCCCTGTGTGTGTGTATTAGAGAGGGATGGTTAGGGGGGGTAGATGGTGTGGTTTAAAGATCTGTTATACCTCTCTGTTCCAACTGTCTTTCCTAGAAATGCTACTCTCTCCACTTATTGCCCTTTCTGGATTTAAGTATCAATTATTGCTGGTTATTATCCTATTCCTTGTTCACGTTGAGAGAGGACTTCCTAGCTTCCTAAGTATTCTTACTACTAATAACTACTGTAATAGCTTGCAGGAGTGAGTGACCAGTGTCTAACAGCAATGCAAGGCCAGAACAAGCCTGCAACATGCAAACCACAAAATAGGTGAGTGATACTTGTGCTTGCAACGGTCGTGACAAGTTGCCAGATGCTGATGACGAAGTCGTCGTACGTGGGCCTTAAATCCCTATTTTGAGATCCTTCACCCGTGTTGATTATAGCCATAGGTGCTCATACATCCCTCGTTCCTCTCACGATTTCACTTTTCACTTATGATAGTATACACTTCACATTATATGCACTTCACTTTATATGTATAATGGCACACAACTTGTCGTGACGTCACTGCTTAAGCAGGCCTACTGCTGCCACCTTCCCTTGTTATATATTTTATTTTTCCTTTCCCCCTTTGCTTATTAACTTTTTCACTCTCACTGTATGGTGCCCCACATTTCACTTGTTAGCCAAACGCTGATAATTCTTGAACAGCCGCTTCCACACTCACTTTGATTTTTGTATATTTGAATCTGTGTGGCAACAGCGCCTATAGACCCACAACGGCTTGGCGCTTTGAAATATTGATAATTTCAGCTTCCTCTCGACTATTTTTAACTAATAACTTTAGTTATCACTCGTATTATTGTTCACTGACGATGTCACTACCACTGATTACTGCTAGCATTTACTCACGCCTTAAAAAACACTAGGGTTCTCGGAGCCTTGTGCACCCACGTCTGCACCCCACGGACCCACGCGTGTGGAAACAAGTATGTGTCCAGGAACACATTCTTATCTAAAATACCACCAAAGAACGTTTTAAGAAAAACAGAAATGACGGTAAAACCATAAGCCTCTGCAAAATTATGCTAATCAAGCGCATGAAAGACATATTGTGGCTATAATCATTAATGGTTAGAACCCGTTGGTTCGTACGTTGGTTTACGTGCATCAAACAGCAACAGCCTGGTTGATCAGTTCCAGATCCACCGGAAGGCCTGTTCAGAGACTTAGCTGCGTGAGTTTTGATCCTCGGAATGATCTCTAGGTAATAACCAGCAAAATCGTACCTGGGAAAAAATTTCAAGAAATACCGTAGTGTCTGGGAACAACTAGAGACCCTCCTTGACTCACACATTTGACCGCTGTACACGTGTTTGAGTCACACAGATGTCAGCAGTACACCTGCTTAAGTCACACAGATGTCAGCTGTACACCTGCATGAGTGACACAGATGACAGCTTTACACCTGCTTGAGTGACAAAAATGACAGCTGTATACCTGATTGAGTGACACAGATGACAGCTGTACACCTGCTTGAGTGACACAAATGACAGCTGCACACCTGCATGAATGACACAAATGACAGCTGCACATCTGCGTGAGTGACACAGATGACAGCTGCACACCTGCATGAGTGACAAAGATGACAGCTTCACACCTGCTTGAGTGACATAAATGACAGCTGTACACCTGCTTGAGTGACACAGATGACAGCTGTATACCTGCTTGACTCACACAGATGACAGCTTCACACCTGTTTGAATCACACAAATGACAGCTGCACACCTGCTTTAGTGACACATGTGACAGCGATACACCTCCTTGAGTAACACAGATGACAGCTGTACACCTGCTTGAGTGACACAGGTGACAGCTTACACCTGCTTGAGTCGCATAGATGACAGCTGTACACTTTGCTTGAATCTCACAAATGACAGCTGTACACCCTGCTTGAGTCACACAGATGACAGCTGTACACCATGCATGAGTCGCACAGATGACAGCTGTATACCTACTTGAGACACACAGATGACAGCTGTACACCTGCTTGAGTCACACAAATAACAGCTGTGCACCCTCCTTGCGTCACACATATGACAGCTGTACACCCTGCTTGAATCACACAGATGACAGCTGTACACCATGCATGAGTCACACAGATGACTGCTATACACCTGCTTGAGTCACAAAAATGACAGATGTAAATCCTCTTTGAATCACACAGATGACAGCTGTACACCCTACTTGAGACACACAGATGACAGCTGTAAACATGCTTGAGTCACATAGATGACAGCTGCACACTCTCCTTGAGTCACACAGATGACAGCTGTACACCTGCTTGAGTCACAAAAATGACAGCTGTAAATCCTCTTTGAATCACACAGATGACAGCTGTACACCCTACTTGAAACACACAGATGACAGTTATACACCTGCTTGAGTCACACAGATGACAGCTGTACACCTGCTTTATTGACACAGGTGACAGCTGTACACATGCCTGAGTCACACAAATGACAGCTGTACACCTGCTTGAGTCACACAGATGACAGCTGTACAACTGCTTGAGTCACACAGGTGACAGCTGTACACCTGTTTGAGCCACTCAGACGACAGCTGTACACCTGCTTTAGTCACCCAGGTGACAACTGTACACGTGCTTGAGTGACACAGGTGACAACTGTACACCTACTTAAATGATACAGGTGACAGCTGTACACATGCTTGAGTCACACAAATGACAGCTGTACACCTGCTTGAGTCACACAGATGACAGCTGTTCACCTGCTTTAGTCACACAGATGACAGCTGTTCACCTGCTTTAGTCACACAGATGACAGCTGTACACCTGCTTTAGTCACACAGATGACAGCTGTACACCTGCTTGAGTCACACAGATAACAGCTGTACACCTGCTTGAGAGACACAGATACAGCTGTACACCTGTTTGAGTGACACAGGTGACAGTTGTACACCTGCTTGAGACACACAAATGACAGCTGTACACCTGCTTGAGTGACACAGATGACAGCTGTACACCTGCTTGAGTGACACAGATGACAGCTGTACACCTGCTTGAGTGACACAGATGACAGTGTACACCTGCTTGAGTGACACAGATGACAGCGTACACTGCTTGAGTGACACAGATGACAGCTGTACACCTGCTTGAGTGACACAGATGACAGCTGTACACCTGCTTGAGTGACACAGATGACAGCTGTACACCTGCTTGAATCACAGGGATATTACAATATGTTCGCAAAAGAGCTGTGAAGAGGTGAACAATGTTCTGTTTCAACAGGAAATTTCCATAGAGAGTTTTGAAAGTAAGTGTTAGTTTAATATGTTTATTATGCACCCCATACCCATCCTGTGGGCGGTAGTCAAAAGATTACAGAGGTATATAATTGGTCCAGGGACTGGACTCCAAAGTTTTGATAGCTGAGCAAGTTACAGAAAGTAGCTGAGCAAGTTACAGAAAGTAAGTGGAAATAAGAAAACTCATGTCTCTTAATGAAGAAATAAGTGGCGATCTAGAGACCTGAGATCATCTCCTTAAACCTCAAAGAAATAATTTTAAACTGGCATCTGAGTAACAAGAACAAGAGAAAAAAAATAATATTGAACAACCAGAGGAGCATCAGTATGTTGGAAGCTCATGACGAGGATAATGTAGGGAGAAAAAAAAACCATACCCCCGGCCGGGATTGAACCCGCGGTCATAGAGTCTCAAAACTCCAGCCCGTCGCGGGTTCAATCCCGGCCGGGGGTATGGTTTGTTTGCAATCGTGTCATTACGATTTCTTAAGTCATAATGTAGGGGGAAGAAGTAACGGGGATAAATTCCATTTAGTAATTTTAACATCTCCCTGCGAACTAACTGTGATACTCAGATGAAATGCTCTGTGGACTCTGAAACTGGGGTTCAACCCTCACAAACATAACTAGTCAAGTACAAAAATAATTGTGAATATCAAAATTGTATAAAATACCGACAGGTTGGTAGGTAAGACACATGGGCAACAGTTAGGCAACTTTATTCCAAAACGTTTCGCCTACGCAGTAGGCTTCTTAAATCTATGACTTCAAGGGTGATGGACAGATTATATCGTCTTCACATCTCTACTGCTCCTGCCTACTTTCTGTGCTCGACTGAAGAAGCCTACTGTGTAGGCTAAACGTTTCGGAAAAAAAGTTGCCTAACTGTTGCCTATGTGTCTTACCTGCCTACAAAAATAACTGCTCTGCCCCCCCCTTAAAAATATCTTCAAAAAAACACCCTCGATAGAATTGTAAATTAGAATTTTTTTCTTTTTTTTCCAGCAGCAGTTGACGCGTCGAGGTGCAGTTCTAATACGATAGAGTGTAACACTGGTGGTGTGTGTATCAGCATCAGTCATGTGTGCGCCTCCGGCAAGCAGTGCAATGACGGCTCTGACGAGGACCCCTCCATCTGTAAGGTACAGTGACCTCTCCACCTCAGAGCAACGAAGTTTTAGAGCAATCTGCTCTGAAAACACGTTGTTCTGTGTTTTTTAATTGATTACATACATTTAACAAGCTTGCCTCTTGGCATTCCTTGATCATATTTTAAGTTTACGTTCGTTTTATGCCTTTCTGCCTTCATCATGGCTTTTATAATTACAGAGGTGCCTATAGGGACCTCGGAGAACTTGCTAGGGAGTCTTTTAACATTAATAATTCAATGGATTTTATATGTTATGCTGGCTATATTATTAGGTATAATAGTTATTATTTGTGATGAATGTTTATGTTCATTGCTTTGATTGTTTAATGATTTTTATTGCTTCGTGAATATTTATTAATGCCTGCGAGAACTGAGTGACCTCCGAGGTCAACATGATCACTACACAGACGAGCCGTTCATAACAGAGAGAAGCTTATGACGACGTTTCGCTCCGACTTGCACCATTTACAAGTCACACTAACAAGGTTGTGAGGGAGCATATATATATATATATATATATATATATATATATATATATATATATATATATATAATATATATAATATATATATATAATATATTATATATATTATAATAAATATAAATAGTGTCTTGCTAGGAGCACCTCTGGGAAGCAATGCCATTGACACAATTCTCAGGAAGAAATTGGAAGAGTTAAGGAGAATGGAAACAAACGAATAGGCAATCTGGACACCCACGATGCCTTGTACCTTCTCACAAAGTGCTTGAGTCTGCCCAGGTTGACATATTTCCTAAGATGTGCACCTTCATATAATAACCCTATACTGCACGAATATGACAGTATTCTGAGGCAGATTTTTACGAAAGTACTTAACCTTACTCTAGAAGACGGGCAGTGGAACCAAGCTACACTTCCAGTCAGATTAGGAGGCATTGGTGTCCGCAAGTCATCACAGATTGCGTTACCTGCTTTTCTGTCCTCGTGTATTGCATCCAGAGAGCTTGTAGCAGCGATTCTCCCTGAACATCTTAGGGACACGATAGGAGTCCAGGACCAAAAATTCATTGAGGGAGCAATGATCTGGGATAATCTAACGGGCTCTGGAGCCAGACCTGCTCCCCCCAACAACTACAAACAATCGCACTGGGATGGTCCAATAGTGGAAAATATTGCCTCAACAATGCTTCAGAGTGTGTCAGGGAAGGATAGAGCCCGCCTGCTGGCAGTGAGAGCCCCTCATGCTGGGGACTTTCTGTTGGCTGTTCCCAACTCCAGCCTTGGCACACGTCTCGACCCACAGACCATCCGCATCGGTGTTGCCCTTCGACTTGCCGCCCCTATTCTCGCCGAACACAGGTGTATTTGTGGCAGTGAAGCAGCAGACCGATTCGGGTACCATGGTCTTGTGTGCCGTAAATCCGAGGGAAAGATTGCAAGACATGAGGAGGTTAATAACATTATCAAGAGAAGCCTCACAACAGCTGGATGCCCAGCAGTAAGGGAGCCACCCCAACTATGCAGATCTGATGGCAGCCAGAAGCGTCCAGATGGTATCACCCTTCAAGCCTGGACAGATGGGAAGCAGGTGGTGTGGGACTATACATGTGCATCTACCTTGGCTGATACCTATCTCCAATACACCAGGGAGGAAGGAGGGGCAGCTGCCAGCTTCAGGGAGTCCCAAAAGTCTAGAAAATATGGAGAACTTGCCCATCATTATATGTTTGTTCCCATAGGCTCAGAGACCCTTGGCTCATGGGGAAAGAGTGCATCTAAATTCCTTAAGGAGCTGGGAAAAAAGACTCATCAGGGTAACTAGGGATCCCAGGGCAGCTAGTTTTCTGTTCCAGCGGCTCAGTGCGGCTGTTCAAAGGGTAATGCCTGCTGTATTTTGGGCACACGCCCCAGCTCTGAGGAGCTGGATGAGATTTTCGCCTTATAATCGGTGATACACACGTAACAACAGTACCGTATATGCCACCTTTATATCAATAATGTATCTCTTAAATCTTCTGTTCTATTATGTAATAAAATATTCCTATTAGTAAAAAAAAAATAAATATGAAAAGATGGGGTGGTATGGAAGTGGAATATTCAAACGGCTTCAGGAAGAAATCCAAATATTTTTCCTTGAAGCCTTTTTATCCACTTCTCCGAGGCTATGGGTCCCACAATTTACACCAGAGTGGACCCCATCCATATATATATATATATATATATATATATATATATATAATATATATATATATATATATATATATATATATATATGTTTATACCGCGGGAGCTGGAGGAAGTATTCGAGATGTAGCTCTGAGCTACCTATGTTGTTTCACTTTCTATTGTATCTTTGTGAATGTTTTGTCAATGTATATATATATATATATATATATATAATATATAATATTATATATATATATATATATATATATTATATATATATATATATATATATATATATATATATATATATATATATATATATATATATATATATATATATATATAAGAGAAATATTCAAACGGCTTCAGGAAGAAATCCAAATATTTTTCCTTGAAGCCTTTTTATCCACTTCTCGAGGCTATGGGTCCCACAATTTACACCAGAGGTGGACCCCCATTATATATATATATATATATATATATATATATATATATATATTATATATATATATATATATATATATATATATATATATATGTATATATATATATATATATATATATATACTGATTGCTGATGTTATGAATGAAAAGAAGTTGGATGTCCTGGCCCTAAGCGAAACAAAGCTGAAGGGGGTAGGAGAGTTTCAGTGGGGGGAAATAAATGGGATTAAATCTGGAGTATCTGAGAGAGTTAGAGCAAAGGAAGGGGTAGCAGTAATGTTAAATGATCAGTTATGGAAGGAGAAAAGAGAATATGAATGTGTAAATTCAAGAATTATGTGGATTAAAGTAAAGGTTGGATGCGAGAAAGTGGGTCATAATAAGCGTGTATGCACCTGGAGAAGAGAGGAATGCAGAGGAGAGAGAGAGATTTTGGGAGATGTTAAGTGAATGTATAGGAGCCTTTGAACCAAGTGAGAGAGTAATTGTGGTAGGGGACTTGAATGCTAAAGTAGGAGAAACTTTTAGAGAGGGTGTGGTAGGTAAGTTTGGGGTGCCAGGTGTAAATGATAATGGGAGCCTTTGATTGAACTTTGTATAGAAAGGGGTTTAGTTATAGGTAATACATATTTTAAGAAAAAGAGGATAAATAAGTATACACGATATGATGTAGGGCAAAATGACAGTAGTTTGTTGGATTATGTATTGGTAAGATAAAAGACTGTTGAGTAGACTTCAGGATGTACATGTTTATAGAGGGGCCACAGATATATCAGATCACTTTCTAGTTGTAGCTACACTGAGAGTAAAAGGTAGATGGGATACAAGGAGAATAGAAGCATCAGGGAAGAGAGAGGTGAAGGTTTATAAACTAAAAGAGGAGGCAGTTAGGGTAAGATATAAACAGCTATTGGAGGATAGATGGGCTAATGAGAGCATAGGCAATGGGGTCGAAGAGGTATGGGGTAGGTTAAAAATGTAGTGTTAGAGTGTTCAGCAGAAGTTTGTGGTTACAGGAAAGTGGGTGCAGGAGGGAAGAGGAGCGATTGGTGGAATGATGATGTAAAGAGAGTAGTAAGGGAGAAAAAGTTAGCATATGAGAAGTTTTTACAAAGTAGAAGTGATGCAAGGAGGGAAGAGTATATGGAGAAAAAGAGAGAAGTTAAGAGAGTGGTGAAGCAATGTAAAAAGAGAGCAAATGAGAGAGTGGGTGAGATGTTATCAACAAATTTTGTTGAAAATAAGAAAAAGTTTTGGAGTGAGATTAACAAGTTAAGAAAGCCTAGAGAACAAATGGATTTGTCAGTTAAAAATAGGAGAGGAGAGTTATTAAATGGAGAGTTAGAGGAAATTGGGAAGATGGAGGGAATATTTTGAGGAATTTTTAAAATTTTTGAGGGAAGTTTGGGAAGCTGTGATTTCGTGTATGGGCAAGGAGAAATAAACATCTTGTAGGAGTGAGGAAGGGGCCAGTTGTGAGTGTGGGGGAAGTTCGTGAGGCAGTAGGTAAAATGAAAGGGGGTAAGGCAGCCGGGATTGATGGGATTAAAGATAGAAATGTTAAAAGCAGGTGGGGATATAGTTTTGGAGTGGTTGGTGCAATTATTTAATAAATGTTTGGAAGAGGGTAAGGTACTAGGGATTGGCAGAGAGCATGCATAGTTCCTTTTTGTATAAAGGCAAAGGGGATAAAAGAGAGTGCAAAAATTATAGGGGAAGTCTTTTGAGTGTACCTGGTAAAGTGTTGGTAGAGTTATAATTGAAAGAATTAAGAGTAAGACGGAGAATAGGATAGCAGATGAACAAGGAGGTTTTTAGGAAAGGTAGGGGGTGTGTGGACCAGGTGTTTACAGTGAAACATTAAGTGAACAGTATTTAGATAAGGCTAAAGAGGTCTTTGTGGCATTTATGGATTTGGAAAAGGCGTATGACAGGGTGGATAGGGGGCAATGTGGCAGATGTTGCAAGTGTATGGTGTAGGAGGTAGGTTTACTGAAAGCAGTGAAGAGTTTTTACGAGGTTTAGTGAGGCTCAAGTTAGAGTATGTAGGAAAGAGGGAAATTTTTTCCCAGTAAAAGTAGGCCTTAGAAAAGGATGTGTGATGTCACCGTGGTTGTTTTAATATTTTATAGATGGGGTTTTTAAGAGAAGTAAATGCGAGGGTCTTGGCAAGAGGCGTGGAGTTAAAAGATAAAGAATCACACACAAAGTGGGAGTTGTCACAGCTGCTCTTTGCTGATGACACTGTGCTCTTGGGAGATTCTGAAGAGAAAGTTGCAGAGATTGGTGGATGAATTTGGTAGGGTGTGCAAAAGAAGAAAATTAAGGTGAATACAGGAAAAGAGTAAGGTTATGAGGAAAAACAAAAAGATTAGGTGATGAAAGATTGAATATCAGATTGGAGGGAGAGAGTATGGAGGAGGTGAACGTATTCAGATATTTGGGAGTGGACGTGTCAGCGGATGGGTCTATGAAAGATGAGGTGAATCATAGAATTGATGAGGGAAAAAGGTGAGTGGTGCACTTAGGGTCTGTGGAGACAAAGAACTTTGTCCTTGGAGGCAAAGGGGGGGAATGTATGAGAGAAATAGTTTTACCAACGCTCTTATATGGGTGGGGAAGCGTGGGTGATGAATGTTGCAGCGAGGAGAAGGCTGGAGGCAGTGGAGATGTCTGTCTGAGGGCAATTTTGTGGTGTGAATATAATGCAGAGAATTCGTAGTTTGGAAGTTAGGAGGAGGTGGGGATTACCAAAATGTTGTCCAGAGGGCTGAGGAAGGGTTGTTGAGGTGGTTCGGACATGTAGAGAGAATGGAGCGAAACAGAATGACTTCAAGAGTGTATCAGTCTGTAGTGGAAGGAAGGCGGGGGTAGGGGTCGGCCTAGGAAGGGTTGGAGGGAGGGGGAAAGGAGGTTTTGTGTGCGAGGGGCTTGGACTTCCAGCAGGCATGCGTGAGCGTGTTTGATAGGAGTGAATGGAGACAAATGGTTTTTAATACTTGACCCTGCTGTTGGAGTGTAGCAAAGTAAAAATTTATGAAGGGATTCAGGGAAACCGGCAGGCCGGACTTGAGTCCTGGAGATGGGAAGTACAGTGCCTGCACTCTGAAGGAGGGTGTTAATGTTGCAGTTTAAAAAAATGTAGTGTAAAGCACCCTTCTGGCAAGACAGTGATGGAGTGAATGATGGTGAAAGTTTTTCTTTTTGGGCCACCCTGCCTTGGTGGGAATCGGCCAGTGTGATAAAAAAAAAAAAAAAAAAAAATAAATTTTATATATATATATATTATATATAATATATATATATATAAAATATATATATATTTTTATCGAGGCAGGGTGACCCAAAAAGAAAGAAAATCGCCTAAAAGAAAATACTTTTCATCATTCAACACTTTCACATCATCACACATAATCATGTTTTGAAGAGGTGCTACGAACACAACAGTTTAGAAGCATATACGTAAAGATACACAACATATCCCCCCAAAATGCTAATATCCCAATCCCTCCTTTAGAGTGCAGGCATTGTATTTCCCCTTTCCAGGACTCAAGTCCGGGCTATAAAAAATAAGGTTTTCCCCTGTTTCCCTTCACTAAATATTCCCCTGCTCACACTCCAACGATCTAAGGCCCCCAAATACCTTTTTGTCCCCATTCACTCCTATCGAAAAACCCATACACGCTGCTGGAAGCCCAACCCCTCCCCAAAAAACCTCCCTTTACCCCTTCCTTCCAATTTTTTCGGGGACGATCACTCCCCCCGCCTTTCCCTTTCCCCCTACGATTTATAAGCTCCCCATGTCTTTTCTATTTGATCCTTCTCTCAAAATGACCAAACCCCCTCAAAAACCCCCTCTTCACCCTTGACTAATCTTTTTTTAAACTCCAAAACCTTCTCCTAATTTCCCCATCCGAATTTTTTTGCTAATTTACAACCCCACTTGCCTTAAAAGGCTTCCCCTGCTCCAACCGCCTCCTCGCTGTGCATTACAACCCAAGCTTCACACCCCTATAAGAGTGTTTTTATACTATAGTTTCAAACATTCCTTCTTTGTCCCATAGAAAAATATTTTGTCTCCACATATACCTCAACACACCACTCACCCTTTTTTTCCCTCATCAATTCTATGATTAACCCCATCCCTTTATAAATCCCTCCGCCGACACTTCAAATCCCAAGTATCTAAAAAAATTCCTTCTTCCTATCCTCCTCCCCAATTTATACCAAATTTTTTTTTATCTAAATCATTTGATTCCCCCATCACCTTACTCTTTTCTTGTTCACTTTTTAACTTTTACCTTTAAACTTCCCTAACCTTTGATTTTTCTTTAGAATCTCCTAAGCCAAAATATCATCAGAAAAAGAAAAATGTGTCCCCAAATTCCCCTTTTGTATTTGGGCCCCCCAAAATTTAATCCCCCCCCCTCTCCCCAACATCCCAACATTTTTTCTTTTACAACCCCATCTATAAATATATTTTAAAAAACCAGGGGGACTTACACAATCCTGTCTAAAACCTACTTTTTTTCTGGGAAAAGTCTCCCTTCCTTCTGCACACCCTAACCTGAGCCCACTACCCATAAAAACTCTTACAGCATTTAGTAACTTACCACCTATTCCATATACTTGCAACATCTGCCACATTGCTCCCCTATCCACTCTATCATATGCCTTTTCTAAATCCATAAATGCAATAAAAACTTCCCTATCTTTATCTAAATACTGTTCACATATATGCTCTACACATCCCTTACCCACTCTGAAACCTCCTTGCTCATCCACAATCCTACATTCTGTCTTACCTCTAATTCTTTCAATAATAACCCTACTGTACACTTTTCCTGGTATACTCAGTAAACTTATTCCTCTATAATTTTTACAATCTCTTTTGTCCCCCTTCCCTTTATATAAAGGGACTATACATGCTTTCCGCCAATCCCTAGGTACCTTCCCCTCTTTCATACATTTGTTAAACAAAAGTACCAACCACTCCAACACTATATCCCCCCCCCCTGCTTTTAACACTTCTGACATGATCCCATCAGTTACAGCTGCTTTACCCCTTTCATTCTACGTAATGCCTCACGTACCTCCCCCAAACTTACAGTCTGTTCTTCTTCACTCCTAAAAGATGGTATACCTCCCTGGCCAGTGCATGAAATTACCGCCTCCCTTTTTTCCTCAACATTTAAAAGTTCCTAAATATATTAATATATATATATATATATATATATAAATTATATTATATATATTTATATATATATATATTATATATATATATATATATAAGCAATAAGATCACAGTAAACAGGTGATTTCAGAATATGCAAAACAACCACTGTGAAAGAATAGAGAAATTCCAAGCGCTTTCGTGGCTACTCACATTATCATGGAACAATGAAAGTAATGCATCAAAGGAAGGCATATAAAGGGTCTAGATCACACCTCACTATCACATCCCACAACAAAGCATCACCTGACGTGCTACTCATAAGAAAGGGAGCACTGCAGCAGGAGCGCTGGCCCAACTAGACAGGTTCTTCACACAACCTACCAACAAACTATTCTACCCAAGAATTAAGCATTTTAAAATTCATTATTTGTCCAATGTATTAATAAATTCTTCCCAAATTCTATTAATTATAAATGGATCTTATTTATATAAACCAAAGGAAATATTCATGTTATTGCCAAAACTGCTTTTTATGAAACAAGATTCAATTATATTCTTGTCGAACATTCACTTGCTTAATACAACTGTTCAATAATACATTGGACAAATAATAAATTTTAAAATGCTTAATTCTTGGGTAGAAGAGTTTGTTGGTAGGTTGTGTGAAGGACCTGTCTAGTTGGGCCAGCGAGCTTGCCGCAGTGCTCCCTTTCTTATGAGTAGCACGTCAGGTGTTGCTTTGTCGTGGGATGTGATAGTGAGGTGTGGGTTAGACCCTTTATATGCCTTCCTTTGATGCATTACTTTCATTGTTCCTTGATAATGTGAGTAGTCACGAAAACACTTGGAATTTTTCTATTCTTTCACAGTGGTTGTTTTGTTTATATATATATATATATATATTTTTTTTTTTTTATTATCACACTGGCCGATTCCCACAAGCAGGGTGGCCCGAAAAAGAAAAAACTTTCACCATTTATTAACTCCAAACACTGTTCTTGCCAGAAGGTGCTTTACACTAAAAGTTTTTAAAACTGCAAACATTAACACCCTTCTTCAGAGTGCAGGCACTGTACTTCCCATTTCCAGGATCAAGTCCGCCTGCCGTTTCCTGAATCCCTTCATAAATGTTACTTTGTCAACACTCCAACAGCACTCAAGTATTAAAAACATTTGTCTCATTCACTCCTATCAAAACACCTCAACAAAATTTTCCTGCTGGAAGTCAACCCTCGCACACAAAACCCCCTTTACCCCCTCCCTCAAACCCTTCCTAGGGACCCCTACCCCGCCTTTCCTTCATACAATGATAAACTCTTTGATTTATTCTGTTTTCGCTCATTCTCTCTACATGTCCGAACCACTCAACAACCCTTCCTCAGCCCTTGGACAACAGTTTTGGTATCCACACTCTCCTAACTTCCCAAAACTACGAATTCCTGCTTTATATTCACCCCACACATTGCCCTCGACCGAATCCCCCTGCCTCCACCTTTCCTCGCTGCAACATTCATCACCCACGCTTCACACCCAATAAGAGGTTGGTAAAACTATACTTCATACATTTCCCCCCTTTGCCTCCCCGGGGGCAAAGTTCTTTGTCTCCAAGACCCAATGCACCACTCACTCTTTTTCCCCCCCTCAATTTCTATGATTCACCCCATTTTCATAGACCATCCGCGACACGTCCATCCCCAAAAACTGATACGTTCACCTCCTCCTACTCTTTTCCCTCCAACTGATATTTAATCTTTATCACCCCCAAATTTTTTTTTTCCTCATAACCTTACCTTTCCGTATTCACTTTAATTTTCTTTTTTGCACACCCTACCAAAATTTCATCCACCAATCTCTGCAATTCTCTTCAGAATCTCCCAAGGCACAGTGTCATCACAAAGAGCAGCTGTACAACCCCCCCATTTTGTGTGTGTTTTTTATCTTTAACCCACCCCTCTTCCCAAGACCTCCTTTACCTCTTAAAAACCCCACTATAAAATTTAAACAACCCAGGGAAAACCCCTCTTTCTAAAGGCCTACTTTTCGGGGAAAAAAATTTCCCTTTTTCCCTAAACCAAACTTCCTCAATCCCGAAAACTTTTAAAACCCCCCTTTCAGTAATACCTCCAACCCATAAATGCAAAATCTGCCACATTGCCCCCTATCCCCCTGTCAACCCTTTTCCAAATCCATAAATCCCAAAAAAACCTTTTAAAACCTTATCTAAATACTGTTCCTTTAATTTTCCCCTTAAATTTTCCACCACCCCCTCCTTTTAAAAGCTCCTTGTTTCATCTCTATCCTTTCCCTCTTCCTAATTTTTAATTTAAAATCTACCCCATCACTTTACCATACCTCAACGCTTCCCCCTTTTTTTTCCTTTCTTTTTACCCCCCTTTGCCTTTATCCAAAGGGAATTTTTCCTCCTGCCAAACCCTATCCCTTCCCTCTTCCAACATTTATTAAAAATTCCCCCCTTTTTCCAAAATAATCCCCATTTTAACTTTCTATTTTACCCATCAATTCGGCTCCTTGCCCCCTTTTTATTTTACCAGGAACTTCCCCCACCTCCAATGGCTTTCCCACCCCCTTTAAATTTTTTTCCCTCCTTCCCATACCAAAATCCAAAACCCCCCCCATCTTCATCCTTTAACAATTTCCCTAAAATTTTCCCCCCTCTTCCCTCCTCACCCCTCCTTTAAAACTCCCCTTTTCCCCTATTTTTTAACCCCCCAAATCCTTTGCCTGGCTTTCAAAATTTGAATCTACCCCAAAAACTTTTTTCTTATTTTCCCCTTTGTTATAACTTTCACCCCTCTCTCTTGCTTCTTTTTCTTGTTCCCATCTCTTAACTTCCCCTTTTTCTCCAAAATATCTTTTTTCCCCCCTTAATCATTTCTACTTTTAAAAACTTCTCAATGCTAACTTTTTTTTACTCTTTTTTTAAAATTATATTCCAAATCCCCTTTTCTTCCCTCCTGACCCACTTTCCGAACCCAAATTTCCTAACACTCTAAATTTACTTTTAAAAAAACCTACCCCATACCTCTTGGCCCCCCATTGCATGCTTCATTACCCAAAATTCCTCCTGCTTTTTTTTTCCCCCAATGTCCTCTTTTAGTTTATAAACCCTTCACCTCTTTTCCCCTGTTTTTTTCTTTTCCCCTTTGTTCCCAATTTTTTTTATTATTATACAAACTAAAAGTGATTGATATATTTGGTCTATAAAATTTTTTTAAGTTATTTAACATTCTTTTTTTTTAATTCCCCCTCTTTTTCCCCCCAAAATATATTTATATTATTTATTTTTTTTTTAAAAAAATTATTATTAAAAAAAATTTTATAAATTAATAAAGGGGAAATTATATTTTTAATAAAATTATAAAATTTTAAAAAAAGTTTTTTATTTAATTTTAAACAATTATTTTTTTGGTTAAATTAAATTTTTAAATTTTTTAAAATTTTCCCCTCGTTTCCCCTTTCTTTCCATGAACCCTTTTATTATAACCCACTTTCCATAAACCTTTTCTTTAATAATTTTTGGATTTAAAATTTAAAAATTTTATTTTAAAATAATATTATTTATTTATATTTTTTTTTAAAATTTTATTTAATATAAAATTATATTTTTAATTTATTTTTTTTTAAATTAATTATTATTTTAAATTTATTTTAATTAATTTTTTATTTTTAAATTTTATTATATTAATTTATTATAATTATTTTTTTTTTTTTTTTTTTTTTTTTTTTTTTTTTTTATTTTTTATTAAATTATTTTTAAAAATTTAAAATTTTTATTATTTTTTTTTTATATTTTTTATTTTTTTTATTTGTGTGCCGTTTGTTTGGATTGAAGTCTTTTTGTTTTTTAAAAATTTTTCTTTTTTTTTAAAGTTTTTTTTTTTAATTTAAATTTTAAAAATTTTTTATTTTAAAAAATTTAAAAATAAAATTTTTTTAAAAAAAAAATTTTTTTTATAAAAAAAAATATATTTTAATTTTTTAAATAATTTTTATAAAAAAACAAAAAATTTTAAATTTTTTTCTTATTAAAATATTTATTTTATTCATAAAAATTTTATTTTATATAAATAATTTATTTAAAAATAATTTATTAAAATAAAATATATTATATATAATTTTTTTAAATTTTTTTTTAATTTTTTATATTTTTATATAAAATTATATATATATATATATTATATAATATATATATATATATATGTCGTGCCGAATATGTAAAGCTGGTAAATTTAGCAAGAACTCATTTAAAATTAAGTCCTTTCAAAAAATTTTCTTTTTATAAGTTTAAGATATATTTTCTTCATTAATGTTAATGTAAAAAATTTTAATTTTGCACCAAAAGAATCTTAGAAAACTTACCTAACTTATTATAACAAGAAAAAAATTATTTTAGCCTAACCCAACTAAATATATTTTAGATTTGTTTACAGTAATTTAATACTAAACAATCACAGTGAAATATATTTTTTCGTTAGGTTCAGAATGATTTTGGCGAAATTATTGCATACACAAATTTTCACTTGTCCTATAGGGCAAGATGAGCGTCGCTATTTAAGCCAGATCGAAAAGTTCTACCTATTCGGAAACGACATATATATATATATTAATATATATATATATATATTATATATTTAATATATATATATATATATATAAAAGACCCTAGCTATGCCAGTGCCATCACCGAATGGGAGACTCTTACTGCTCCAGAACCAAACCCTAGTGCAGCACTGGCTCACAGTCAAGCTGGGATGGCCCAGTTGCTGAAAAGGTGCTTGCCAACATGCTCAGGGCTGCAACATCAGATAGGGAGATTGCCCGTCTCCAGGCTGTGAGTGCACTATTGAGAAATGGGTTATCAGCTAAGTTTAAACAGTGAAAACTTAACTTAAAGACAACTCATCGCCTGCACAGCTGCCCCTGCAGACGAGGTCTAGAAGCTGTCGACTCATCTCTCAACGGGCTGTAAATAGTTATAATTTGTAAGATTATAAATTACCCCTAGGGGGTGTTATGTCAGCATATTTCATTCACTGATGGCTGACAGACTTACTTGTTTGGACTCAAAAGTCCGCACCTCACTGCCGACTACAGGTTAATTACAAACTCCTTGCGACACAAGAACTGCGCAGTCCCCCGTACTACAAGAAATTCGCAACCTACCTTGCTCTTGTAGCGTGAGTATGGTGTTCTTCACCTTCGACAGGTATTGGTGACTGATAGAAGCTGAAGTGTCCTTGGATGTCCTCGTCTTCCATTGTCTAGGAAATGGACACTGGTACACTATGTTCCACAAGATTTGTCTTTATTGTTCACAATGTTATCACTGAAGAATGATCACACTTCTCTTAAGTGGTTTATTTTGTTTTATGAGATACTTTGTTTCACACTAACGCACAGATCAGTGTTCTTTGTTGGTATCGGCTCAGGTGTCACTCCAGTAAGTCAAAAGTAATCTGGAAACGCCACAGCGCCCCGCCTACTCCCCTAGCACAAAAAAAGCTGAATAGTACTTTTGCTTTCCCTTTCCACTTCCTGATGAAGCAAAGCGAATGTTGATTTTGCTGTTTAAGATAGCAACAAAGTCCACTATCTTTACTATGGTAACAAAGTGGGAGCAGGATTTCCTTTATTGTCCTGTTTAAGTAAGAGAGCACTGTTCTTATTAAATACACTCTGCAACATGCAAGGAGCGTCAGTCCTTGACCACGTGCTACGTACGGCATCTGGTCAATTTCTCACTGTAGCATAAACAAGGTGCTTGCCCCTTCTAGAGGCTGGGCCCCTCAGGGCTGAAAGGGGCCCGAAGGGGGCTGATACCCCCCTCCTGGAGAAAATTTCTCCACATGGGGGGCGGCGGTTTGCTGCAGGGGAACTATTCATCAGTTAAATTAATTTGTTTATACTCACCTCCCCCCCCTGCTGCCCTTTTCTTTTTGAACAGCTTTGTCTGTGTGGTTTCTGGAAGAATCACTAATTTTGTTTTTCCAACACCCGTGTAATTCTAACGGCACTAGTTTTTTATTGTCGCTATTCACTCACCTTTGCTTTAAAAAATCAACTGTCCTGATGATTCCATTTGCATCAGGAAAATTTTGGTCACAATTTTCCCAAATGGCCACTGGGACCCGGTCATCATGTCATAATCACTATGCACCAGGTCTTAAGGACTTATGATTTTTAGGAACAACCAGCTCCATAGAAGTGTTCTCTCAATGAGGTGAGAAGTCTTCTCGCCCAAATTTTTTCCACGTTAATCACTTTATTCAGGTGTTTTGAATTTAGTCTGAAATTGCTCAGGTTCGAATAAGTTGGATCCTCTATGATTTTTTGAAGGGACTTTCCCGATTTCTTCAAATGTGTATTTTAGAGTAGTTCTAGTAAGAATGGAGGGATGTTGCACCCAAAAAATACTGACTTTAAATGATAATTTCCAGGACTTTTAGGAATGTGGATTTTCAGGCACGAGAATCGAGTATAATCTCTATCTATTTCTTGTAGTCCTATCTAAGAAAGCTTTGGAATATCACCGTGTAGGCATATGGGTTTGTGCGAAATTCACAAGCACTTCTCCAAGTCCAGTTAGTGAGGTCGGGCATCAGACAGTCATTTAAACTTGCTAACATCTTTTTTGCACGTGCGCTGCAATTATATACAACATGTAGTGGAGTGGTTTCAGAATCTTTTCTGACTCCATGGTGCTGGAGATAATGAGCTTCTGTCTTCAACTTGTCTTCGACTATTTCCTCAATGAATTTATTGTCCAACTGTTCTTGTATGATATTATCATAGACAGTCAGTAGCTCTGGATTCTTCCTGAGCTCATGTATTTGTGCTTTCATCTGTCCGAAAGCCATGCGTTAATTGCTAGGTAGATGTGGTGGATTTAATTTCCATGGTAACCTAACCCAATACTGTCCATCTTCATATTTGACAGTGTCCAAATATTGGTTATAAGTCTGAGACTCTTGTTGAGAAATGGGTTATCAGCTAAGTTTAAACAGTGAAAACTTAACTTAAAGATAACTCATCGCCTGCACAGCCGCCCCTGCAGACGAGGTCTAGAAGCTGTCGACTCATCTCTCAACGGGCTGTAAAGAGTTATAAATTACCCCTAGGGGGTGTTATGTCAGCATATTTCATTCACTGATGGTTTCAGACTTACTTGTTTGGACTCAAAAGTCCGCACCTAACTGCCGACAATAGGTTGATTACAAACTCCTTGCGACACAAGAACTGCGCAGTCCCCCGTACTACAAGAAATTCGTAACCTACCTTGCTCTTGTAGCGTGAGCTATGGTGTTCTTCACACCTTCGACAGGTATCGGTGACTTGATAGAAGCTGAAGTGTCCTTGGATGTCCACGTCTTCCATTGTCTAGGAAACACACACTGGTACACTATGTTCCACAAGATTTGTCTTTATTGTTCACCATGTTATCACTGAAGAAGCTGATCACACTTCTCTTAAGTGTTTATTGTGTTTTATGAGATACTTTGTTCACACTAACGCACAGATCAGTGTTCTTTGTTGGTTATCCTGGCGTCAGTGTCACTCTCAGTAGAGTCAAAAGTAATCTGAAGATGCCACAGCACCCCATGCCGTCACTCCCCTAGCACACAAAAAAAGCTGACATAGTACTTTTGCTTCCTTGCCACTTCCTCGATGAAGCAAAGCAGAATGTTTGATTCTTGCTGTCTTAAGCATAGACAACAATGTCCACTATCTTTACTATGGTAATAAAGTGGGAGCAGGATTTTCCTTAACTGTCCTGCTAAAGTAAGAGATGCACTGTCTCTTATTAAAATACACTCTGCAACACTCTGCAAGGAGCAGCGGTCACTTGACCACGTCGCATACTCGTACGGCATCTGTGATCAATTACTCACTGTTGCAGTAAACAAGACGCTTGCCCCTTCTGAGAGGGCTGGGCCCCTCAGGGTTGAAAGGGGCTGAAGGGGGCTGATAACCCCTCCTGGAGAAAATTTCTCCACACTGGGGGGCGGCGGAGGTTTGCTGCAGGTGAACTATTCATCAGTTAACATTAATTTGATTTTCTCACTCGCCACCACTGCTGCTTGTCTTTTCTGAACAGCTTTAGTCTGTGTGGTTTCTGGAGAATCACTAATTTTGCTTTCAATACTGTGTAATTCTAACGGCACTAGCTTATTTATTGTCCGCTTATTCACTACACCTTTGCTTAAAACATCAACTGTCCTGATGATTCCATTTGCATCAGGATATATGGTCACAATTTTTCCAAGTGGCCATTGGGACCTCGGACCATCATTGTCAATAATCACTATGTCACCAGGTCTTAAGGACTTATGATTTTCAGGAACACCAGCTCCATAGAAGTGTTCTCTCAATGAGGTGAGATAGTCTTCTCGCCAAATTTTCTCCCAACGTTCAATCACTTTATTCAGGTGTTTGAATTTACGTCTGAGTTGCTCAGGTTCGAAATAAGTAGGATCCTCTATGATTTCTTTATCATTCATGGGAGGAACAGGTTCGAGCCTTCTGCCATGGAGTAAATGAGATGGACTTAACACTTCTAAATTGTCCAGATCATCGGTAACATAAGTTAGAGATCTGTTGTTGACTCTATTTTCTATTTCAGTCACAACTGTACGGAATTCTTCTAAGTCTATTCTCTGACGATGAAGAGTCTTCCTTAAACAACGTTTTACAATGCCGATCATTCTTTCATAAAATCCACCGTGCCTTAAATTTCTCCACATGCACCTTACTCCGGGGACAGTTCCCATATCGGCAATGGGAACGCGACTCGACCCTAAGACCCTCCGTATTGCAGTGGCTCTGCGCCTTTCTGCCCCAATTCACACAGAATATGTGTATTTGTGGCGAAGTGCAAGCAGACCAATACGGTCTACATGGTCTTAACGTTGGTTTCAAAACCAAGGGCTGGCATGCAAGACACAATGAGGTCAACGACATCATTAAGAGAACCCTTGCTACAGCTGGATGCCCTGCCGAGAGGGAGCCCCGATCACTTGCAGCAAACAATACCCACAACCCAGCAAACCGCCCCGACGGGATCACCATCTATCCTTGGAAGAATGGCAAGCTCTTAGCATGGGACTATACCTGTGTGTCCACACTGGCTGACACCTATATCCATCACAGTGTGGGGCGACAGGGAGGAGCTGCTGACCACAGGGAGGAGTACAAGATCAGTAAGTACAGGGACATTAGCCAACAGTATCAATTTGTACCAGTGGGATCAGAGACCTTGGGATCATGGGGAAAAAATGCCACACGTTTCCTTAAAGAATTGGGTTCCAGACTCATCGACACTACCAGGGACCCAAGGGCAGCCACTTTCATGTTCCAGCGCCTCAGCATCGCCATCCAGAGGGGAAATGCTTGCTGCATACTTGGCTCACGTCCAGCCTCGGAGGAGCTGGAGGAAATTCATGATCTTTGATACATTGCGCCATTGTATTCATGTTTGTTTTTTTCTGTAAATGTATTTTGTTTATTATTTAATGTTCACATAGAATATAAAATATATAGGGGGTGGTAGGAGAAGAAAATATTCAAACAGCTCCGGGGAGAACCTTGAGATTTCCCTGAGGTACGTTTATTGTCTTCTCTGAGGATGAGGGTCCCCATTCCAGCTATAGAGGTGGTACTTCCCTATAATATAATATATAATATATATATATATTATATATATATATATATATATATATATATATATATATATATATATATATATATATATATATATATATATTTATATATATATATATAATATTATATATATATATATATATATATATATTATATATACATATATATATATATATATATATATATATATATATATATATATATATATATATATATATATATATATATATATATATATATATATATATATATATATATATATATATATATATATATATGATACAAGAACGTAAGAATGGAGGAACAATGCAGAAGGCCTACTGGCCCATGAGCTTCTCTCTCCTATGAGCTGGTTATTTGTGTATTGATCCAGTCACGTTATTGTTCTCTGCTACTGTTACTTGGCTCTCACAACCTCTGATGATTTAGGGCGATAAAGGTGTTGATGTCAAGTTTACACGAGCGTTTTACCGCTATATTTGAGGAGAGAAGATACATTAGTGTTTTACCAATAACTGCTTCATGACAACTGGAGTTGAAGTTCATGTTTATGTTATTAATAGCATCATGTAGGTCAAGATCCTGTTGATAACAATGGACGAGCTTGGGGTCTCATTTGTCTATAAATAATTTTGGATCTTAATCTTGAGTCTGATTACCAGCACACTGAACCAGAGTAATGTTGTGACTTCGTTATTCAGCAATTTTTTTTCTTACAGAATTGGAAATACAGAGATTCCACTTGCGGCAATGGGAATGTGTACTGCAGGAACAGGTGTGTCTCAATTAGCAGTGCTTGTAGCAGTGGGTCTGAGTGCCCCCAGAGTGTCAACTCTCATATGTGTGAGGTGAGTATTAGTGCCCCAGAGTGTCAACTTTCATATGTGTGAGGTGAGTACTAGTGCCCCCAGAGTGTCAACTCTCATATGTGTGAGGTGAGTACTAGTGCCACCAGAGTGTCAACTCTCATATGTGTGAGGTGAGTACTAGTGCCCCCAGAGTGTCAACTCTCATATGTGTGAGGTGAGTACTAGTGCCACCAGAGTGTCAACTCTCATATGTGTGAGGTGAGTACTAGTGGCCCTAGAGTGTCAACTCTCAAATGCGTGAGGTGAGTACTAGTGCCCCCAGAGTGTTAACTCTCATATGCGTGAGGTGAGTACTAGCACCCAAAGAGTGTCAACTCTCATATGTGTGAGGTGAGTACTAGTGCCGCCAGAGAGTCAACTCTCATATGTGTGAGGTGAGTACTAGTGCCCAAAGCGTGTCAATTCTCATATGTGTGAGGTGAGAACTAGTGACCCAAGAGTGTCAACTTTCATATGTGCGAGGTGAGTACTAGTGCCCCCAGAGTGTTAACTCTCATATGTATGAGGTGAGTACTAGTGCCCAAAGAATGTCACCTCTCATATGTGTGAGATGAGTACTAGTGCCACCAGAGAGTCAACTCTCATATGAGTGAGGTGAGTACTAACGACCCCAGAGATTCAACTCTCATATGTGTGAGGTGAGTACTAGTGGCCAAAGAGATTAAACTCTCATATGTGTGAGGTGAGTATTAGTGACCACAGAGATTCAACTCTCATATGTGTGAGGTGAGTACTAGTTCCACCAGAGTGTCAACTCTCAAATACGTGAGGTGTGTACTAGTGCCGCCAGAGTGTCAACTCTCACATGTGTGAGGAGTGTACTAGTGCCTATAGAGTGTCACCTCTCATATATGTGAGGTGAGAACTAGTGACCCCAGAGTGTCAACTCTCAAATACGTGAGGTGTGTACTAGTGCCGCCAGAGAGTCAACTCTCACATGTGTGAGGAGAGTACTAGTGCCCCCATAGCGTCAAATCTCGCATGTGTGAGGTGAGTACTAGTGCCACTAGAGTGTCAACACTCATGTGTGAGGTGAGTACTAGTGCCCCAAAATGTCCACACTCATTCGTGTGAGGTGAGTACTAGAGAACCCAGAGTGTCAACTCTCATATGTGTGAGGTGAGGACTAGTGCCTCCAGAGTGTCAACTCTCATGTGTGATGCGAGTACTTGTGACCCCAGAGTGTCAACCCTCATATGTGTGAAGTGAGTACTAGTGACCACAGAGTGTCAACTCTCACAAGTGTGAGGTGAGTACTAGTGACCCCAGAGTGTCAAATCTCTTATGTGTGAGGTGAGTACTAGTGACCCCAGAGTGTCAATTCTCATTTGAGTGAGAAGAGTACGACTTACCCCAGAGTGTCAATTCTCATATGTGTTAGGTGAGTACTAGTGACCCCAGAGTGTCAACTCTCATATGTGTGAGATGAGTACTAGTGACCCCAGAGTGTCAAGTCTCATATGTGAGAAGTGAGTACAAGTGACCCCAGACTGTCAATTCTCATATGAGTGAAGCGAGTACTAGTGACCCATGAGTGAAAACTCTCATATGTGTGAGGTGAGTACTAATGACACCAGAGTGTCAACTCTCTTATGTGCAAGGTCAGTACTAGTGACTCCAGAGCGTCAACTCTCATATATGAGAGGTGAGTACTAGTACCGCCAGTGTCAACTCTCTCATGTGTGAGGTGAGTGCTAGTGCCGCAAGAGTGTCAACTATCATGTGTTTGAAGTGAGTACTAGTGCCCCAAGAGTGTAACCTCTCATATGTTTGAAGTGAATACTAGAGACCACAGAGTATCAACTCTCATATGTGTGAGGTGAATACTAGCGCTGCCAGAGTGTCAACTCTCATATATGTGATGTGAGTACTAGTGCCACCAGAGTGTCAACTCTCATTTGTGTGACGGGAGTATTAGTGACCCAAGAGAGTCAACTCTCATATGTGTGACGTGAGTACTAGTGCCGCCAGAGTATCAACTCTCATATGTGTGAGGTGAATACTAGCGCCAACAGAGTGTCAACTCTCATGTGTGTGAGGTAAGTACTAGTGCACCCAAAATGTCAACTCTCACACGTGTGACGTGAGTCCTAGTGCCCACAGTGAGTCAACTCTCACATGAGTGAGGTGAGGACTAGTGCCCCCAGAGTGCCCACTCTCATGTGTGAGGCGAGTACTAGTGCCCCCAGAATGTCAACTCTCATACGTGTGAGGCGAGTGCTAGTGACCGTAGAGTGAGAACTCTCCTATGTGTGTAGTGAGTACTAGAGACCCCATAGAGTGAACTCTAATATGTGTGAAGTGAGTTCTAGTGACCCCAGAGTGTCAACTCTTATATGTGTGAGGTGAGTACTGGTGAACCCAGAGTGCCAACTCTCATATGTGTGTGAAGTGAGTACTAGTGACCCAGGATTGTCAACTCTCATAAGTGTGAGGTGAGTACTAGTGACCCCAGAGTGTCAATTCTCGTATGAGTGAGAAGACTAGTGGTGACCCCAAAGTATCAATTCTAATATGTGTGGGGTGAGTACTAGTGCCCCCAGAGTGCCAACTCTTACATGTGTGAGGTGAGTACTAGTGCCGCTAGAGTGTCAACTCTCATATGTGTGAGGTGAGTACTAGTGACCCGAGAGTGTCAACTCTCATGTGTGTTAGTTGAGTACTAGTGCCCCCAGAGTGTCAACTCTCATATGTGTGAGGTGAGTACTAGTGCCCCCAGAGTGTCAAATCTCATATTTGTGAGGAGTGTACTAGTGCCCCTAGAGTGTCAACTCTCGTATGTCTGAGATGAGTACTAGTGACCCCAGAGTGTCAACTCTCATATGTGTGAGGTGAGTACTAGTGACCCCATAGTGTCAAATCTCACATGTGTGAGGTGAGTGCTAGTGCCAATAAAGTGTCAACACTCATGTGCGTGAGGTGAGTACTAGTGCCCCAAAATGTCAACTCTCATACGTGTGAGGTGAGTACTATTGCCCCAGAGAGTCAACTCTCATATGTGTTAGGTGAGTGCTAGTGAACCAAGAGTATCAATTCTCATATGTGTGAGGTGAGTACT
Organism: Cherax quadricarinatus; assembly: GCF_026875155.1. Taxonomy (NCBI): domain Eukaryota; kingdom Metazoa; phylum Arthropoda; class Malacostraca; order Decapoda; family Parastacidae; genus Cherax; species Cherax quadricarinatus. The sequence continues at coordinate 87,915,357 of NC_069402.1, read as the reverse complement.
AGTGACCCAAGAGTGTCAACTTTCACATGTGCGAGGTGAGTACTAGTGCCAACAGAGTGTTAAGTCTCATATGTGTGAGTTGAGTACTAGTGCCCAAAGAGTGTCAACTCTCATATGTGTAAGGTAAGTACTAGTGCCACCAGAGAGTCAACTCTCATATGTGTGAGGTGAGTACAAGTGACCCCAGAGATTCAACTCTCATATGTGTGAAGTGTGTACTAGTGCCCCCAGAGTGTCAACTCTCATATTTGTGAGGTGAGTACTAGTGCCCCCAGTGTGTCAACTCTCATGTGTTTGAGATGAGAACCAGTGCCCCGAGAATGTCAACTCTCATATGTGTGAGGCGAATACTAGTGCCGCTGAAGTGTCAACTGTCATATGTGTGAGGTGATCACAAGTGCCCACAGAGTGTCAACTCTCATATGTGTGAGGTGAATACTAGTGCCGCTAGAGTGTCAACTGTCATATGTGTGAGGTGAGTATTAGTGCCGCTAGAGTGTCAACTCTCATATGTGTGAGGTGATTACAAGTGCCCACAGAGTGTCAACTCTCATATGTGTGAGGTAAGTACCGGTGCCACCAGAGTGTCAACTCTCTTATTAGTGAGTTCAGTACTAGTGCCACCAGAGTGTCAACTATCATATGTATGAGGTGAGTACTAGTGCCCCTAGAGTGTCAACTCTCATATGTATAGGGTAAGTACTAGTGCCCCCAGAGTGCCAACTCTCATATGTATGAGGTGAGTACTAGCACCCACAGGGTGTCAACTCTCACATGTGTGAGGTGAGTACTAGAGCCGCTAGAGTGTCAACTCTCATGTGCGTGAGGTAAGTTTTAGTGCCGCCAGAGTATCAACACTCATATGTGTGAGGTGAATACTCGTGCCGATAGTGTCACCTCTCATATATATGAGGTGAGTACTAGTGCCACCAGAGTGTCAACTCTCATTTGTGTGAGGTCAGTACTAGTGCCCCCAGAGTGTCAAATCTCGCATGTGTTAGGTGAGTGCTAGTGCTACTAGAGTGTCAACAATAATGTGTGTGAGGTGAGAACTAGTGCCCCAAAATGTCAACTCTCACAAGTGTGAGGTGAGTAATAATACCCCCAGAGTGTCAACTCTCATATGTGTGAGGTGAGCACTAGTGCCCCCAGAGTGTCAACTCTCATAAGCTTGAAGTGAGTACTAGTGACCACAGAGTGTCAACTCTCATGTGTGAGGCGAGTACTTGTGACCCCAGAGTGTCAACCCTCATATGTGTGAAGTGAATGCTCTTAGAGACCCCAGAGTGTCAACTCTCATATGTGTGAAGTGAGTACTAGTGACCCCAGAGTATCAACTCTCACAAGTGTGAAGTGAGTACTAGTGACCCCAGAGTGTCAACTCTCATATGTGTGAAGTGAGTACTAGTGACCACAGAGTATCAACTCTCACAAGTGTGAAGTGAGTACTAGTGACCCCAGAGTGTCAACTCTCATATGTGTGGAGTACTAGTGACCCCGGAGTGTCAAATCTCTTATGTGTGAGATGAGTACTAGTGACCCCAGAGTGCCAATTCTCATTTGAGTGAGAAGAGTGCGAGTGACCCCAGAGTGTCAATTCTCATATGTGTGAGGTGACTACTAATGCCACAGAGTGTCAACTCTCATATTTGTGAGGTGAGTACTAGTGCCCCTAGAGTGCCAACTCTCATATGTCTGAGGTAAGTACTAGTGACCCCAGAGTGTCAACTCTCATATGTGTGAGGTGAGTACTAGTGACCCCAGAGTGTCAACTCTCATATGTGTGATGTGAGTACTAGTGCCACTAAAGTGTCAACACTCATGTGAGTGAGGTGAGTACTAGTGCCCAAAAATGTCAACTCTCATACGTGTGAGGTGAGTACTAGTGCCCAAGAGTGTAACCTCTCATATGTTTGAAGTGAATACTAGTGACCCCTGAGTGTCAACTCTCATATGTGTTAGGTGAGTATTAGTGACCCCGGAGTGTTAACTCTCATATGTGTGAGGGGAGTACTAGTGCCGCTAGAGTGTCAACTCTCATGTGTGTGAGGTGAGTACTTGTGACCCAAGAGAGTCAACTCTCATATGTGTGAGGTGAGTACTGGTGCCGCCAGAGTATCAACTCTCATATGTGTGAGGTGAATAATAGTGCTGCCAGAGTGTCAACTCTCATATATGTGAGGTGAGTACTAGTGCCACCAGAGTGTCAACTCTCATTTGTGTGAAGTGAGTACTAGTGACCCAAGAGAGTCAACTCTCATATGTGTGACGTGAGTACTAGTGCCGTTAGAGTATCAACTCTCATATAAGAGAGGTGAATACTAGTGCCGTGAGAGTGTCAACTGTCATGTGTGTGAGGTAAGTACTAGTGCACCCAGAATGTCGACTCTCACACGTGTGACGCGAGTACTAGTGCCCACAGAGTGTCAACTCTCACATGTGTGATGTGAGGATTAGTGCCCCCAGAGTGTCCACTCTCATGTGTGAGGCGAGTACATGTGCCCCCAGAATGTCAACTCTCATACGTGTGAGGCGAGTACTAGTGACCGTAGAGTGACAACTCTCATATGTGTGAAGTGAGTACTGGAGACCCCATAGAGTCAACTCTAATGTGTGTGAAGTGAATACTAGTGGCCCAAGATTGCCAACTCTCATATGTGTGAGGTGAGTACTAGTGACCCCAGAGTGTCAATTCTCATATGAGTGGGAAGAGTAGTAGAGACCCCAAAGTATCAATTCTAATATGTGTGAGGTGAATACTAGTGCCCCCAGAGTGCCAACTCTTACATGTGTGAGGTGAGTACTAGTGCCGCTAGAGTGTCAACTCTCATGTGTGTGAGGTGAGTACTAGTGCCCCCAGAATGTCAACTCTGAGAATGTTCCTGTACTGAGATTGAACAAAAGCAGAAAGACAGCAGCTTAAGGTGACGACCCAGAAGCAAAATGGGCTAGGAAGAGAGACAAGGACAATATCAGCAGAGGACAACCAGAGCAGGGCAGAGTAACAAACAACAAAAAGAGTGGTGGAACACCTAGAAAGGAACGAGCTTATCAACAACATCCAGCACGAGTTCAGGGGCGTGAAATCCTGTGTCACAAACTTACTGGAGCTTCATGACAGGGTGACAGCAGTAAGACAAGAGACAGAGGGGTGGTTAGATTGCATTTTCTTGGACTGTAAGAAGGCGTTTGACACACGAGAGATTAGTTCAAAAGCAGGAGGACCAGGCAGGGATAACAGGGAAGGCACAATAATGGATCAGGGAATACCTGTCAGGAAGACAACAGCGAGCCATTGTACTTGGCGAAGTGTCAGAGTGGGCGCCTGTAACGAGCGGGGTGCCATAGGGGTCAGTCTTAAGACCGTTGCTATTTCTGGTATATGTGAACAACATGACGGAAGGAATAAACTCCGAAGTGTCCCTGTCTGCAGATGATGTGAAGTTGATGAGAAGAATTCAATCGGACGAGGACCATGAAGAACTACAAATGGATTCCCCTCACTAGGAGAGGTTAAGGAAAATTGACCTGAGACACTATACACAGGAGAGATAGGGGGGATATGATAACAACATATAAAATACTGAGAGGAATCGACAATGTGGACAGAGACAGGATGGTCCAGAGATGGAACACAGCAACAAGGGGTCACAATTGGAAGTTGAAGACTCAGATGAATCACAGGGATGTTAGGAAGTATTTCTTCAGAGTGGTGGGAAGTGGAGTAGTTGGGGAAGTGATGTAGTGGAGCCAGGATCCATACTTAGCTTTAAGAAGAGGTATGATAAAGCTCATGGAGCAGAAACAGTAACCTAGTAGCGACCAGTGAAAAGGCGGGGCCAGGAGATGTGAATCAACCCCTGCAACCCCAACTAGGTGAGTACAACTAGATGAGTAAATTTACTCATCTAGTTGTACTCACACAGTTTTAAGAATAAGAGTGACAGGGTTCACGAAACCAGGAGTGAACCCAGTAGCAGCCACTTTGACAGGATTGGGGGGGGGGGGGGAAGGGTGACATATAAGAGAGTACTCTAGAGTACTCACTACCTCGCACTCAGTGCGGTAGATAACTCATGTTTACTTCAACAGATGATTCAACAGAGGAAGCTGATAGTGCCGATAGCGCCGTCAAACAGCATGAACATTAGTGAGTAAACATTTGACTGTTTTCTGCTTCCCACAAAAACTTATTCACGAATTTGACTTCTACGAGTCAAGTGTGCTGCGCAATTAGAAATAATACAGTGAATGAAACTCCTGCAGAGAGCTAATTAATGAACAAACCTTACTTCTATATGAAGCTAATTAATGCTCAAACCTTACTTCTATATGAAGCTAATTAATGCTCAAACCTTACTTCTATATGAAGCGAATTAATGCTCAAACCTTACTTCTACATGAACCTAATTAATCCACAAACCTTACTTCTACATGAAGCTAACCTACAAATGTAACTTCTACATTGAGTTAACCTACAAATGTAACTTCTACATGGAGTTAACCTAAACTAATGATACCTCTTAACACTGGAGTTAACCTACAAATATAACTTCTACATGGAGTTAACCTACAAATGTTGCTTCTACATGGAGTTAACCTACAAATGTAACTTCTACATGGAGTTAGCCTACAAATGTAACTTCTACATGGAGTTAACCTACAAATAATTAAGATTGCTACAATGAGAGTTAACCTACAAATGTAACTTCTACATGGAGTTAACCTACAAATGTAACTTCTACATGGAGTTAGCCTACAAATGTAACTTCTACATGGAGTTAACCTACAAATATAACTTCTACATGGAGTTAACCTACAAATGTTGCTTCTACATTGAGTTAACCTACAAATATAACTTCTACATGGAGTTAACCTACAAATGTTGCTTCTGTATGGAGTTATCTTAGCTGTAGTTATTATTTCTGTAGAGTCAGGGAGAACTAGTTTACATCTCCGTGTTCAGGAAAATTGTTATCAAGAAAACTTTTAATATCAATAAGCAGAGTAAATATAAAGCGTGAATTAACATAAATTTATTACTAACATGAAACAATAATTTAAAGCTTAAATAAAAGGACAGACAAAAATATACTACAGGTGTCCCGTGGCCTGGTGGCTAAAGCTCTCGTTTCACACAGCGAGGGTCTGGGTTCGGTTCCCAGCGAGGATAGAAACATTGGGAGTGTTTCTTTACACCGGTTATCTATGTTCCCCATCAGTAAAATGGGTACCTGGGTGTTAGTCGACTGGTGTGGGTCGCATCCTGGGACAAAACTGACCTAATTTGCCCGAAATGCTCAGCATAACAAGCGGCTTTCTATGCAGTAGTATGTTATTGATGTCATCTAGGACTGTATATCTTGTACATGTGCTTGTGGTAAATGAAGATATATTATTATTGTAAGTTCAGCTGTTTATACTTCTATTAACGAGTCAGGGGTTTACTTGAGAAATGATATACAGGCTGACGTTCCTGGACGCAGGAGATGAAGGTAAGGTGGTAAACAGCCGTGGTGGAGGGTAGGTATATAAGAAGAGCAACGAGTTGACTGGTTCACTGGCGGTGTTGAAGCTCTCCATAAATCCTTCGTGTAGCTGTTAGAGACTGTTTCTCAAAAATATGGATTAGTTGCTGTTGTCTAGGATGAGCATACCTGATGGGGAGAAAACAAAGTGATTGCTACTCTCTATGGTACTTTCAGTAACAAATCCCGCTCTAGGCCAGTCAGTCACTAACTGGTGGACTAAACAGACCTATGGGTTAAAATGAAAAGATCACACTTATTAATAATAACCAGCTTAAGGCTGTTACAAAAAACGCGATTCTAAAAGCTTAGAGATCTCCAGTGAATACTAGAAAGGACTGCCCTTCTAGCATCCAGCCTGTTACTGGGTTTTCGTAACAAGTAGTCAGTATCCTCGTCCAATTATCCATTAAAATTCAGTATGGTTCAATAGTGCTTTAGGATTACAACTGGTAGGCTACTAACTAGAGAAATTAAAATTTAATAAATTTATTAAGTAGTAAGTTGTCTAGAGGTATATTATCAAATTAAATTAATTACAGCAATCAAAATAAAATCAATCTCTCGAGTTCAATATTATTGTGCTGAAAGCACATATCACATTTATAATTCTTAAGTACCGTCAGGTACATTAACATTTAATAAGATATTACAAATATGTACAAGTGTGTGTATGCGTATAAGTGCTCTTAAGTAGTTAGCTATGTCTCAAGACTCGAATAAGACTTAAAACAAGTGACTGACAAAGTCCTCAAATAAACTAACTTCTTGACCGACTGGCAACCCGAACAGTCTGCTTGAACAACAAAGAATGCTAAGCCCAATAGCAATGCAATATCAAGCGACTGCGACACAGAATCAGGAACAAGGAGATAATATAACGACACTAAGTAGGGACCATCTGCAGATCCTCCACAAAAGTTACAAAACTCCCATAATACTGAATCTTTGTTCAGCATAGGTAAAACTGTGACTGTGACAATACACAGGAACCAGTACAAAATTAGGTCAGAAGCTATAGCTAAGGACCTGAGTTGTTCAGAGTGTCTATGTGACACACAACCTCAGTACAACGTCGAAAATCACTAAGTCTTTACAATGTTCTGTGAACAAAGTTCTACAGAACTAACAAGAATAATGAGACAGACAATCTGTCCAACCAGCAAGCGAGTCTCCAGCAGACTGTCAGACAGACAATCTGTCCAACCACCAAGCGAGTCTCCAGCAGACTGTCAGACAGACAAGCTGTCCAACCAGCAAGCGAGTCTCCAGCAGACTGTCAGACAGACAAGCTGTCCAACCAGCAAGCGAGTCTCCAGCAGACTGAATACTTCACACGAGGTGAGGACACCCCCCCTCGATCACGTGATAGCTACGTGGACAACTGCAGCTCAGAAGCCGGCAGTATAACGAGCGACAAGCGATAATTACAGTAGTTTGACAATCAAGCCTAACTGAGCACATTTTATATACATCCTAACAACATAAGCTAAATAACAATATAAGTCAAATAATAATATAAAGTCATACATTTACGATTTAGCTATTATCGCAAATATAAGCAATATAAAATTAAATGAAAAGATAATATACATTACATATATACATAATAATCATTGTAACCCATTCAGGGGTTGCAACACCCCCCCCAACACGACAGAGGGTCGCACTAGGAGTTGCATGAATGTCTTTCACATTATTTCTGGTTACTCATATCAATATTATCAATATCAATATTAACGAGTCTCTCTTGTGCCAAGCACCTCTACAATTTCACAGCGTCCGTCACTAGGATATGTCTCTAGTTCTAGGGCAGTACACAGTATCGTATCTCTGTATACTCGTGGTTATGTACATCAGTGTAGAGACAGGATAGCGCTGTCAAGGAGGGCACGTTGAGGCTCGATCACAGTAGAGGAGACGCATTCCACTCTTTAGTAGTGGTTGTGGAATGCTAGGCAGTATGAACATCTGAGTATGAAACAGCTTAAGGTGTGTAGTGAGGGGGGGGGTCTGCGGCAGGACAGTGTTGCGTCACTCAGTACATCACCCGCACCACACTACCCACTCAACACTCAGCTTGTCTCCTCCTCACACAACATTACTGTGAATATATAAATATAATAATTAGACATGACATGAGTATATATAGTTAATATGGGCTGGAGGGATTAAGTTACTTTACTGAATTTGACATAGCAAGTAACAAAAGGTATTTGGGCATAAAATTACGTTAATTTTTTTTTTTTTTTTTATATTTTATTTATAACCAATACAGTATACATAAATATAAAAATAAAAGGAAACAGTATGGATCTCAATCCTGAAGGTTCGACCATTGACATAAGAAAACCAAACACATAATAAACTAACACAAATGGATTGCACCTATACTTGCAAGATATATCTGTATAACATACAATAATAACTTACGGCAATAACATAGCTACAAATAAACACCGTAACAGGGTCATGAACTGACAAAAACATTCAATGACTCAAAACCTAACTTCCATATAAATTTTACATTTAACATGACATATGACAAAGGACTCATACAATTGAAAATAATATATACAAGAAAATGTAACAGTTACTTCCAGCCTTCTCATTAATCAATAAACCAAAACCAAACATCATAATCACTACTAGAACATCTACATACTTATCCCTAACATTACCTCTTTACATTACCAAAATACAAATAAACATACAAAGAAAAGAGCATAGTTCTCAAAACCGACTCATTACATTTACAATTAAACCCGTATACAACAATCTCAGACACAAAAGGAATGCGTCTAAAAAAAATTACTTCATATGGTAAAGAAAGATACCGTTGTATAATGCTATACAAAGTACATTGAAATGACAATTGAAACAAAGTAAAGAAAGGGAACATACAACAAGTATGTGTTGAATACATATAAACCTACACATCACATACACCACAGTACTATCTTTGTATAGCACCTTTGAGGACAAAAGGAGAATCCAGACATACTTAGATCATGCCTTGTGTCACCTCAAACCATCAAACACACAAATACTGTGAGATGTACCCTCTCACACATTATACACACAATCATGTAGTGTAAACACCACTACTTACATATTAAATTCGATACCTTCTGAAAAACAATGTGAAAAACATATCTTACACAACTACCCAGACCAAACTCACATCACAAAAGAAGCTTATTTATTATATTACCAAACATTACCACACACGCTAACATTTTACACATTTCCATACTCAAGAAAATAGCCCGCCGCAACCCCTTACTTTACACTTAAATCTCTTAAATCCTTCAACCTGAATCTACGATAACCTTCAGTAAATGCTGTCTCCCATCTTCCCCCATAAAGATCCTATTGCGGCACTTTGTTCTATACATCGTGGCCCCTAACACTCTTATCCTTTCCTCGACTCCCACCTCCCTCATTGCCCAAGATATATAAATAAAATCTGTGACCACATACGCAACCGCATTCACCACCTGCTGACTCCCCCCACCTATATCTAAACTTAACACCCGCAAACACCTGTAATCCTTCCCCACCCACTAACCTAACTACTTACTTAGCCAGACCCTCACATCTTCTAAACAAGTACAAAGTACACAGCGTGAAATATGATTCCGGACATCCACACGCTTTGCATCCCCACCTTCCCTTAATCTCCTATTAAATAACACAACCCAGACGGCAAGATCCCATGTAAAAACCTAAACATAACCTCCCTGACACTTGGTTTTACACGTAGTTGTTGAAGACATTTCCATACAGAACCCCCATGCATACATTAGGGTATGCCCCCTCAACTGCCGCCACCACAGACCCACCCCCCACCTCTCAAGAACCTTCAATTTAAGCTGTTTCGGATCCCTTACCTTCAGTAAAACTCGCAACATAGCCTCCCCAAACATTAAATCCCTTACCCCTCCACCACCGTTGCATATCCATGCGCAGTCTTTCAAGGCCTCCCCCCCTCACCCCCTCCCTCACAAACCCCCTTTTCAGAAACACACTCAACATACGCTTCTCAAGAGGTATAAGCCCCAGCCCCCCTGGCTAACGGGAAGCGACACCACACCTCTACTTAGCCAGTCACAACCCGATCCCCATATAAATCTGAACACCCGCAGTTGCAACGTTGCACCTCACACCGTCGTAACGGATATATTGCCACCACGTGCCATAACTTGCTATACAACAGGACATTCGTGACTATAACCCTTTGATGCAACGATAATTGCTCTGCCTCAAGCCTCCCAATCTTTTCAAAACTCCATCCACGGTGCGCCTCGAATTTGCCTCTTGTGCATCCCTATCATTTCGCATGTACACTATCCCACATATCAACAGCTGATCTACCACACGCCACCCACCCTCACAGTCTCACCATTATGTACGCTATCCCCTAGATCCAAATACTTGGACTTTACTACATTAATTTTCATCCCTGTAGCCTCACCAAAAACGTCTATCACCCTTTCTACCTTATGTAAATCCTCACATCCCTCACCAAGACAGTCGTATCATCCACGTAACCCACTATACCCGCTTCCCCTTCACGTGCAACACCAACCCTCGCTCTCGCTATACTCCACCTAACTGCCCTATAAAAGGGTTCTTGAAGACATGCAAACAAAATTTGCGACAGAGGGCATCCCTGTCGCAAACCCCTTCCCATCTGAATGCTATCACCTAGTCGTCCATTAACTGTATTCTCATAACTGCACCCAGATACAAAGTTTTTGCCCAAGAAACAATTTCCTCCCGAACCCAACCAACGCATAAAACTCCATTAATGCATCCCTTTCTACGCTATCATAAGCAGCTCTCCAATCCAGAGCCAAAACACCCCCTCCCCCCTCCCCCCTATGCTCTATAAAACTCCTAATAGCTCCATGCCCTTCATACATTGATCTACCCGGTATGCCATATTGTCCTCTATCAATTACTTTACCTAAAACCTGTTTGATTCTGTTCCCTAATCCCTTGCAAATAACTTATTAATCACCGCACATAAGCGATATTGCACGGTAATCTTCTACCGTGGTCTGTCCACCCTTTGGCACTAATACAACAACAGCAGTCCTTTGTGCTCACCCATTGCCCATCTTCCTTCATTACATTGAACAATCTGACTAAAAATCTCCTCAATACTTCCAGTTCTTAACTATAAAAATCATTAGGCAACCCGTCTACACCCGGTGCCTTACCTAAACTTGCACCTACTATAGCTCTCCAAATTTCCCCTTCCGTAATCTGTCCTTCCAAAGTCTCCTATCTCTACCATCAAGCTCGCATTGCACATAACCACCCATTTCCCTTAAAGCATCATCTCGTATACCCACATGTTGTGCATATGACCTAAACCATGCATCAATATATCACCTCATACCTTCAGTCGACATCAATACCTGCCCTTCCCTATACCCTCCCATCCCCACTTGAACTGTTAATCCCATCATCTCCGTGGCTGCCCTCCTCTTCTGCTGTCCCCTTAACGCACACGCGAAGGCCGATCCCCGTAGAGAACCTCCTCCAACCCTCCAGCCACACGTGCACCATCAAATCGATCATTATGCAAACCCTTAATACGTTGCTTTAAATCCTCTATTTCCTCCACAGGGTATCTCGCACCATCACCCACATAACAATTGCGTAACTGTCCTTCTAAATACCCCTGTAGCCCATATAAAAGTTGATTACTTTCCCTCCCAAGCCGAACATAGTAATCCCGAATACGTTTCTTAGCCACCACATCCCACCACCTAACCAAGTCTCTATCCCAGGAGCCCCTGCTAACAAACCCCCCAAAAACACTCAAAAGATTTCCTATTCTCCTCCCCTTTTAACAATTTAACATTCAATTTCCAATAACTACAACCCTCTTAGGTAAACCTCCCACCCTGCGTCCACAAGAACTCCTCTATGATCAGAAAACACCACATCTAAAACACGCACACTATTAACTACGATGGTGCGTGACACGTACACTCTATCAAGTCGCGCCGCATATCCACGACGTACAAAAGTATGCTCAACCTCTCCCCCCACCACCACGTCCTTTAATCCCACCCCTGACATTAAATCTCCCAATACCCCTGAAAAGTACCCACTTCCCCGAGGTTCTACATCCTTACGCCGGATCACGCAATTCCAATCCCCGCCTACAATAGCTACTTCAGGGAGTGACCTCAAATAATAAATTAACACCTCTTTCACAAAGGTTGCTTTTACACGCCCATCATTCTCAGCTGGACCATACACACACACAAAAGCCACCTTCACCCGTCCCCATAGCCCTTCCACCCTTATTATCCTCCCCTCCCCCCCTTCACTACGTCTCACAACAAACGGGCTAGTCTCCCTGATCATGATGGCATATAATGTACATGAAGGATATAATGTACACATTATATCCTTCTATCCGCAATTCACTACCACATTTATGATTGTGTTCCTGTATGAACACAACGTCCACATTATTACGCACCAATAAATCACGTAACCATGCACACTTTCGTACAGTTCGCAAACCATTATGTTTATTGTGAGGCACTTAAAATCGACAATGATGGTTTTCCTTTCGACACTGAATGTTTTTCACTAGATTTTTTGTTTCCAATTTTCCCTTCCCCTCCTTTTGAAGCACTCCTGATCATCCCCTGTGCTTTGGGTACACAGGACCCTTTCTGTGCCACATCCGCCCATGATTTCTTCCCTGATCTTTGGGCTGGCGTTAACACATCATCAGAATCTGAAAGTGTAACAGAGCGCTTTCGTGTTACACTTTTACTGCATTTCGTCGTCCACAGTGCAATCCTGGTGAATTTCCACCTCCACCATTTGTTTCAGCAAGGCGTCAGTGGCGTCCACTACCAGCTGCACGTCGTGATCCACGTCCGCCGTCGCAGCCTGTCCCAAGTCTAGGGATGGTGCCGTCGCAGGGACTCATGCTGTCCTCCGTAAATAATTCGTCTAACACAGAGACAATGGATGTCTCCACATCATTGGCCTGCACTTCTCGCGAAGCCGTTTCCACCTCTGGGGCTGCCTCCAAAGGAGGCGACACTTCCGGGAGTATAGCACACACCGTGTTCAGAGACCTCAACCTCTTCGCTCCAAGACAATCTTGAGGGTTGCACAGGCGCTTCAGGCACATCTTGCCTTATACCTTCCTCCCCTAAATCCTTGCTCTGTTGTACAACCCTGGCACCTCGTCTCCTTTCACACTGCACCGCCAAATGATCGTATGCTCCACACAACCTACAAGTGCGGCGTTGCCCTGCATAAGTCACAAAAACTTGAGTCCTGAAGTCTTGCAGGATCACATATGAAGGGATTGGATGTCGTAATGTCATTTTTTACCGAAAAGTTCCCTCAGGTAGTCCTTCATATGGGCATCAGGCCACCTCCCTGCTGTAGCCATGTGTATGGTGCCGTAATTACTCAGGGCAGCACGTATATCAGTCGCATCAGCCTCAAAGGGTACATTTCTCACTTTTACCCATGTATAATGGCGGGACACATCGTGTAGCTTCACAGGACACAGCCTGGTTAACCACCAGATTGACCTCTTGATACTTGTCGACGACATTCTCGTAAACTTGAGCTGAGCTAAACTTTACAAAGATTCTTGTCACACCATTCATCGCTACACCGCACAAATCCTCGTTGGCGATACCATAGGTGTCTCGGATTATCGCTGGCAATAATATCGCCATTGATGGTCCAAGCACTGCCCCACGAGTTAATTCCAAACACACAGTGTTGACGCGGCGTCTGGCTGCCTGCGCAATGTTGAGAAAATGAAACTGCCACCGAACAGCTATAGAGGGCAGCAGTGTAGAACACGTCCTCTCTACTCAATGGCTGAGAGACGAATGATTCTTTACGTTAATTTAATGTAATTGATAATTATTAAGGACGGGACAGAGCGTCAGCAATTACATTACAATGACCACTTATGTGTTTTATGCTAATAGAATAAGGTTGGATTCTGAGGGCCCACCTCATGATCCTAGCATTTTTACTTTTCATGGTATTAATATAAGTGAGTGGATTGTGGTCAGAAAAAACGTTAATTTTAAATGGGGAAGTGCCCAAATACACGTCAAAATGTTCCAATGACACCACAAGAGCTAGAGCCTCTTTCTCAATAGTGGCATAATTTTTCTGGTGTCGTTTAAGCTTAGATGAATAGTAACATATAGGATGGAGAATATCAGTGGATGTTGACTGTTGGAGCAGCACAGCACCCACTGCATAGCCACTCGCATCTATATGTAAAAAGAAGGGAAGATTGAAATTAGGACTCTTCAACACAGGAGCAGAGGATAGCAAGCGCTTCAACCTTTTGAACGAGTCTGAACAATCTCTAGTCCAGGTGAACTGAACTTTGCTACTAGAGCTCATAGTGAGAGGTGTAGGTGGAGGTGTGTGTGCTGGCTTGCCTGTCACTTGACACACGTGGCAACGTCGCACATGATCAGCTACTGTTTCCTTCATCTTTGGCCAAGTAAAATGTTTTGCCAGTTTACCGAGTGTCTTCTTGACACCCAAATGTCCTCCTATGGGACTATTGTGAGCAAAATCAATGGCTTGTTCACGAAATGTAACTGGTAACACAACTAGATTCTTGACTGTGGTAGAAACACTATCAGCTGACAACTTACATGTATTTTTCTCCATCAGTACACCGTTACTATAATAGTAACAATTATCGAGATCCTTTGCTTCACTCTCAGTAACTGCTATATCTCTCAGTCTTTCCAGTGACTGATCAACAAACTGATCCTTGATTAAATCATCATGAGTAAGAAATTTAACGTCAGTTGTTTCTTGACTAGGCTGATGACCGGGGGGAGTCAGTGTTAATGATCCTGGGCGCAGAGCGTCACTAAACAACATATTCAACCCCAAATCATTGTCATCAACTAACTCAACAGGAGACAAGGATGGTTGTTGAATCTTTGACATAGCTCTAGTAATTGCGCTGAGAGGAAATAAAATAGGTTTCTCTCTACAAGCTTCAATGGCATAATTATCATCAGTGGTATTATCAATCACAAGTGGTTCTTTGTGTACGAAAGGTATATAATACCGACAAGATGAGAGTAAGACACATGTGCAACATCTGGGTATCTTTATTGTAGACGTTTCGCCATCCAGTGGCTTTATCAATACAAATTCCAGGACATAACTTGAAGACAGTAGAACTATGTACAGAAGATGAGGTAATCAGTCCCTCAACCTAGGAGTAGGTGCGAACAGCACCATAGTCGACTATGGTGCTGTTCGCACCTACTCCTAGGTTGAGGGACTGATTACCTCATCTTCTGTACATAGTTCTACTGTCTTCAAGTTATGTCCTGGAATTTGTATTGATAAAGCCACTGGATGGCGAAACGTCTACAATAAAGATACCCAGATGTTGCACATGTGTCTTACTCTCAAGTGGTTCTTTACATATACCAGCATGAAGGATATCGTTCCCTATCAACAAGTCCACTGACCTGATGGGAAATACACCACTGGATATACCCACTGAAATATAACCAGTATAATAGCTTGTTTCAATATAAACTTTGTGCAGAGGCACTTTTATAACAGCCCCTCCATAGGCTTCTAACAATACATCTATCTTGCAATAGGTATCGTCAGTTATGGGCAGTACATCTTCTCTTAATAAGGTGAGATAACTGCCAGTGTCTCTGAAAGAAATTATCTCAGTTAGATGTGATTCGTCAAATCCTACTTTATCTCTTGAAAAGTAAGGACTCATTGCTGAACGAATCTTTTCGTCAGATACACTTTCTGACGCTAGTCATCTATCCTGAGTAACATTATCTAAAACA
Organism: Cherax quadricarinatus; assembly: GCF_026875155.1. Lineage (NCBI taxonomy): Eukaryota > Metazoa > Arthropoda > Malacostraca > Decapoda > Parastacidae > Cherax > Cherax quadricarinatus. The sequence goes on along the minus strand of NC_069402.1, from coordinate 87,899,957 downwards.
GTAGGTTCAGAGGTATTGCTAGGATTTTGGTGCCTTTGTTGCTCGGAAGAGGATACGACTTGTGTGGGGGCGCCAGCCGCACGACTACTTCTCGTATCTCTTTCTAATTTATAGCAATACTCTCTAGTATGTCCTTTTCTGTTACAATAGGTACATTTAACTTTCTTCTTCTCGATATCAGATTTCTGTCTAGCCACAGAGACAGATTCAGGATTGTGAGCTTTCCTGGTAAAGGTACGAGAAGTTACAGTAGCAGGTACACCAGGCCGGCAATGAGCAGCTGATTTAGGTTGCCAACTTCTAGGACAATTTTTAGTTACCTTGTTTCTCTGTGTTTTAGTATGTACAAGTCTGTGAGAAATCTCGTAATTGTCTGCTAATGCTGCAGTTTCCAGAATATCCGAGGTAGTATGATCGATCAGATATTCTTGTATGTCCGCAGACATACAGTTGTTAAACTCTTCATGTAGCAACAACTGAACAAGGCTGTCGTAGTTGTTACATTTAGCAGCTCTAGACCATCTCTCAAATGCAACTTTTTTCTCACGAGCAAACTCTACACAAGTTTGATCTTGTCGTCGTTGTAACGTACGAAATGCTCTTTGATAACTTACAGGTAACAAGTTATACGTCTCTAGAATAGTTTGTTTGACAGCGTCATAACTAATATACTTGGCAAATGGTAGAGCAGCCGTACAAGTTTGAGCTCTTCCTGTCAATGCAGTATGAAGCAATGTTGCCCAGTGCTTACGTGGCCAGTTCATAGCACGTGCCTGGTTCTCAAACACATCAAAATATGTGTCTAAGTCACTTTCAAAAAACTTAGGAACCATGGATGCAGCTTTCTGCACATTAAATGTGTCCTGTGATCTATCAGTCTGTTGTCTTCCCAGACGAACATTTTCTCTTTGGAAATCTTCGTTCAATCTCCTCTGTGCCTCAATTTGTGCAGTCTGCAAAATAATGAGGCGTTCCAACCTCTCAAACTGTTCCTGAGAGATAGGACCAGTGGGTAATGGAGGAGTAGGGAAATTAACATGGTCTGGACGGTCCTTAGGTCGGACATTTGGTCCAGCCGTCTATAGAGTGTCTAGATCTGGTCTAGGATAAGTAAATACAGGTGTAGTATACACTGTACTAGTATTAGGCTGTGTCATACTACCCACTATACTCTGTACTATAGTGTCAGTGAAGGAAGGAGCGAGCGAGAACTGATCTACACTAGGCTCAGACACTAGGCTCACTTCTGCTCTAGTTGCTCTTTCTTCAACTTCAAATAGAGCCATACTTCCTAATTGTGACACTAGACTTTCTGAATCTGAATCATAATCAGACATCTCTGTATGAGCAGGAAACAATATATCTTTAATTAATGCTCTGACAGTTTCTGCGGTGTAATTCCTGTTATACGTCACACCGAGATACTTGGCTACTTGCCAACACGTCTGAAGTTTTAATGTACTTAACTCAGACAAAGTCAGAGTATCAATTAACTGTTTCACTTTGGCATACATCACAAAAATAATTGTACTACGAGAGAGTGATTATGGGAAACTATAATCCTAATAGGAATTTTAGTGTTGGTTGTCTTAGAGCTAGAACTCATAAACAGTATTTCCATCTCCTTGGATCAAGAGACTCAGTCAGGTACATACATCCACCTGGTATGTTGTACAAGACTAAACTCAAAGTCTTCAGATTAGGAAAGTACTCAGAGTGTTTGATCATAGAGTTACTAGTATGTCAAAATGGACAATTTCTCCAACACCTTGGATCAAGAGCCTCCCGGACAGGCCCCCATTTGTTACAAAAAACGCGATTCTAAAAGCTTAGAGATCTCCAGTGAATACTAGAAAGGACTGCCCTTCTAGCATCCAGCCTGTTACTGGGTTTTCGTAACAAGTAGTCAGTATCCTCGTCCAATTATCCATTAAAATTCAGTATGGTTCAATAGTGCTTTAGGATTACAACTGGTAGGCTACTAACTAGAGAAATTAAAATTTAATAAATTTATTAAGTAGTAAGTTGTCTAGAGGTATATTATCAAATTAAATTAATTACAGCAATCAAAATAAAATCAATCTCTCGAGTTCAATATTATTGTGCTGAAAGCACATATCACATTTATAATTCTTAAGTACCGTCAGGTACATTAACATTTAATAAGATATTACAAATTTGTACAATGTGTGTGTATGCGTATAAGTGCTCTTAAGTAGTTAGCTATGTCTCAAGACTCGAATAAGACTTAAACAAGTGACTGACAAAGTCCTCAAAATAAACTAACTTCTTGACCGACTGGCAACCCGAACAGTCTGCTTGAACAACAAAGAATGCTAAGCCCAATAGCAATGCAATATCAAGCGACTGCGACACAGAATCAGGAACAAGGAGATAATATAACGACACTAAGTAGGGACCATCTGCAGATCCTCCACAAAAGTTACAAAACTCCCATAATACTGAATCTTTGTTCAGCATAGGTAAAACTGTGACTGTGACAATACACAGGAACCAGTACAAAATTAGGTCAGAAGCTATAGCTAAGGACCTGAGTTGTTCAGAGTGTCTATGTGACACACAACCTCAGTACAACGTCGAAAATCACTAAGTCTTTACAATGTTCTGTGAACAAAGTTCTACAGAACTAACAAGAATAATGAGACAGACAATCTGTCCAACCAGCAAGCGAGTCTCCAGCAGACTGTCAGACAGACAATCTGTCCAACCACCAAGCGAGTCTCCAGCAGACTGTCAGACAGACAAGCTGTCCAACCAGCAAGCGAGTCTCCAGCAGACTGTCAGACAGACAAGCTGT
>NC_069402.1:87854639-87892139 GCF_026875155.1 Cherax quadricarinatus | reverse complement strand
TGCTGCTCAAAGAACGTTTATCCCTTATAAAGAAATTGGATCAAATAGAAATGACCCAAAATGGATGAATAATAGGCTGAAATATCTACTAGGGCATAAGAAAGGAATTTATAGGTGTGAAGGATTACTCAGCCCTGTAACAACTTCAGACAGTATTACCTAGGCTGGCTCCTCCTCAGGAAAATTAGTGAATAGAAAAAGAAATAATAAGAGACAAACATAAACACTTCATTATGTAGAAAATATAAAATGTAAAACACTTAAATATGAAATATTAATCCTACATTGAAGAAAATGAAAAATGAAAAATATAAATGATAACTGAATTCAACGCTAATTTAAAACTTGGGTGTCTGGTGTTGGTGACACTGCTTGTTGAAATCGTAGCCGTTGCTGATGTGAGGGAAAGGGAGGGTCGCAGGTGTTGGTGACCACTACTGGCTAGTTCTTCACAGAGAATCGCCGTGATTATTATCCCGATGACAGGAAAGCAGGTTCTTTACCGCTGCAATGATGAGGGGTTACGTCCTGCAATTTCATACAGGTACACAGGTACTTAGATCCAAAATGGGACGTCTCCAGTACGTTAGTCCTTCTCCATCCGTTCTTCTCGCTGATTGACAGGTGACCCTCACTGTCATCCAAGATGAAAAGATAGACAGGTTACCCACTGCTTAAATAATCACTCTCCATGGCAGTGTACAATACTCAAAAGACGTGGTGATTATTACAACAGTCAACCTAGAGCAAGACTGAAAGGACTAAGTTTATTATTGGTCAAAAGTGAAGCTTTTAACCAATAAATCCACTAGAATACAAGGCAGGCATGTACTTACAGAAGTGTTGGGAGCTGTGAGTCGAATACGGCATATGTGCTGAGAAGGAGCTTATAAACCATTGGGAGGAGAGGTGCAACAGTCATAGGTAGTGTCACAAATGTGACACTACCTATGACTGTTGCACCTCTCCTCCCAACGGTTTATAAGCTTCTTCCTCTTAAATATAATAATAGTATTTAACTTCCCTCCTGCCTTTCCTCGGGACGAAAAAACTCGTGACGTTGTTACCCACCCCCCGTCAACCCCTCCCCCCGGGCGAACAAGAAAAAAAAAATTTTCCATTGTTGTTCCTCATCGGTGGCCCGACCCTTTCTCCCTTTTCCGTTGCAAAGGGGGAGCCATGTCCCTCTTTCTTTCTTCTCCATTGCTAAGGTGACCCATGTCGTCTTTCCCCTTTACTCCGTTTGAAGGGAGCCGGGTTCCCTATCAAAACCACACACAACACACCACACACACACACACCACACACACCCACATCATACCACACACATACACAAACACACAACACACACCCCACACAAACAGGATACGGCCTGTCAGAGTAAATTTAAAAGGAAGAATCAGTTCGAATAGGATTTGCAAGGGGAAAGAAAGTGAGGGAAAAAGAGGGGGTCCAAAAAGGTATACCCGACCGCGACAGAAACAGAAAAAAGGGACTACACTGAAAGAGGGGGGGTTACGAGACGAAAGGGAGGAACGAAAAGCAATAAAAAATGAGCAGGCCCCAGACACGGGAGGAAGGGCAAACACACCCACAGAATCTCCCAAAAAGCCCCCACCCGGACTTTTCCCAACCCCAATTTGAGCAACCTTTAACAAACCCCCACTCACTTTTCCCCTCTGCCCCCAAACCCCCATTCAAAACCTCCCCCCAACAGCTGTCCCTTATGGGCTTCTCCCCCCACCCCCCCAACACATACCCCCCCTACCCACAGCCCCATATAGGCCCCCACAAGGCTCTCCCCCCCCAACCCCAATATATTTGGGCATGACTACAATGATAAAAAAGGGAAACTAAAGGTTTGGTAACAAATGCGGAGGAAATAAACGAATAACATGAGGTTGGAATGAAAGAACCCAGGGGAAAAATCCCAAAAATCATAGCAGTCACAAAAAACCAAAGTCGTGAGACTTTTAAAAGCCCACAATTTTTCCCAACAGGTTATCAGATCGGGGAAAAAGATAGAGGAAAGAAAGAGGGGGGGGGGATTTGCACTGCTTTTAAAAACCACCAAGGGGGGATTTGAGGAAAGGGAACCCCATGGAATGATTGGAAAAAAGGAAAAAACTAAAATTGTAGGTAAAATTCAGCCCGGAGAACTTTTAAAGTAGTCATTGGAGTGATTTTTAAAAACCCACCCCCAGAACTGCAGGGGGCCCAAAGGAGGAGTACAAAGGAAAACCCCAAACAGGGTGATGGGGGAAAACATGGCTGAGGGGGGGAAAGGGAAGACTAATCGAGCAGACCCAAAGTTATGGTAAGGGGGCGATTTAAACCCACGGGGATAAAAAGGGGAAAAAACTTGGACCCCAATGGGGGCCCCCAAAACATGGAAAAGCCAAGATGAGGGGATGGGGGTTTTAAAAAATATGTTAAACAGGGCAGGGAAAAAACCCAAAGGAGAGAGGGGGGGGTGACCCCACCCAAGATTTGGTTTTGGGTGTTCACCCTGAGCGTTCAGACCGAGGGAAATACTTACGAGGGGCCCCTTGGAGCTAGGATCATGTGGTTCTGGTTTTGGGACTATTTATTTAGATTTCAAGTGGGAAAGGGGAAACGGGAACTAAAGGGGGGAAGGGCCAAATATAAAAGGGGGGACTAAAAAGGTATGAGAAATTCCTGCGGGGAGGTTCAGTGGGAAGAGAAATGGTGGGAAAATCGGGTAAACGAGTGATGGAATATGGGGCCCAACCCAAAGTGCAAGGGGGCAAAAGGAAATTTTTGTTCCCAAGGAAACAAAAATTTAATAGGAAAAACCAAAAAACAAATTTCCTTGGTTTCCCCGAAGGTTAGGGAGGCAAAAAACAAAGTGCAAAGGGGGAAGGGAAAAAGGGTTTAAGGGAAGGCAAAAAGGACCCGGGGAAAACAAGGGGTTTAGTAAAAAGGGGAAAGAAACGAGTATGCGCATAAGGAGGGGGGCCCCAGCAAACAGTATGAAAAACGACTTTGCTTCAAAATTTAAAATCTGCCCAAAAATTGCTGTAAAAGCCAATTAGGGGGAAAAGGGACAACAGTCAAGGACCAGGTGATAAGCTGGGGAAAAAAAGAAGGTGGAAAACTCACAAAAAACCGTTTAAGAGGTAGGTAAAGGAGCTCAACACGGGGTTTTTAAGGAAGTTTTTTACAGTAGGGGCAGGAAGGCCCTTGGGGGGGCCCAGACAAAAGGGGACCCCAACAAGGAATACACAAACAAGTGTTGGACGACATACATACAGTGAGGGGAGGTGAAGAAATTGAAAGGGGAATCAAATCCCAAAAAGGCAATGGGGAGGACAACTTTTTCCTCCTTTGGGCCCTTTTAGAAAAGGGAGCAGATTTGTTGTGCGTCCCAACTTACCACAATCTTAAACACATCCCGGGAATTGGGCAACTACCTAAAGGTATGGAAAAAGGGGCAAATGTATTTCCCCAATTTTCAAAAAAAGGGACGGGAAAAGAGGCACAAAACTATAGACCTGTGTCATTGAGTTTTTAGTATGCAAAATTAGGAGAAGATTATCGGGAGGGGGGAGTGGTGGAGACCGGGAAAACGGAACAGGATTTAAAATTTCCCAACCAGAAAGGTTTCCCCCGGAAAGGGAAAAATTTCCTTGTGTCCCAACCCCTTCGGGGAGTTTTACGAAAAAAAAAACGAAGTAGACAGAGGAGAGGGGGTGGGTTGATTCCCTTCTTCTTGGACTGCAAAAAGGGCCTTTGGGACACATTTCCCTACAAGAAAATTAGTGAAAGAAGCTAGAGCTTTCAGGCGCTTTTAAAAAAGGAAGAGCACGGGAAAATGGATAAAGGGAATCCCTGACGGGGGGGCAAAAAACGTGTCATGGAAAGTAATGATGTATCACAGTGGAAACCTGTGACAAAGGGGGGGGGCCCCAAGGGGTCGGCCCTAGGCCATTTGCTATTTTTGGTATATGTGAACGACTTTGACGGGAAGGGTTAGATCAGAAGCCCCCTTTTTGCAGATGATGTGAAGTTAATGAGGAAAATTTAAAATTCTTTTTGGGGAAACCAGGCAGGACTTCAAAGAGCCCGGGGACAGACTGGAAAACCTGGCCAGAAAAATGGCTTTGGGGAATTTAACCCTGCCAAATGCAAAGTAATGAAGATGGGGAAAAAGGGCACAGAAACCACGGGAAGAGTAAAAAGGGCTATTTCCCAAATGACTGCAAACCTCATCAAGGAGAAAGATTTTGGGGGTGAGTATAACACGGATGTCCCCGGAAAAGCACACATCAATAGATAACTGCTGCAGAATATGGGCGCCTGGCAAACCGGGAAAAGCTTTCCCGGACACTTAGAAAGGGAATCATTAAAGGAACCTGTTCACCTTTGTATGTCGGCCCATCGGGTATGCACCCACCTGTTTGGAACCCGCATTGTTTAAAGCACGTCAAAAAACTAGAAAAAAGAAACAAAGGTTTGCAAAAAAGGTTAGTTCCAGAGCAAAGGGGAATGCCCTATGAAGAAAGTTAAAAGGGAAATCGGCCTGACGCACTGGGGGAAACCGGAGGGTCAGGGGAGACATGAAAACGCATTAAAATACTGCTTTGGAATAGACAAGGGGGGACAAGGACAGGATGTTCCAGGGGGGGGGACACGAAAAAAAGAGGCCACAATTGGAAGTTAAAAGGACAAAAAATGGTCAGAGAGAAAAGGGGGGAAAGTTTTTTCTTTTTCCATGGTTGAAAGGGCGGGGAAATACCCTAGAAAAGGGCCCGTAGGGGGGCAGGCCCCCTACACAGTTTTAAGACGGGGTTTTGGGAAAAAGCTCATGGGGGGGGAAAGAGGGAGGGTTAGTAGCACCCGCGTGAAGGGGCGGGGCCAGGAGTTTGGGGACTCGCCCCCTGAAACCCAATTAGGTGAGTACCACATACAAAACAAACACAACACACCCCCACCACACCCACACACAAACAACACAATGGTGGGTGCAGATTTTTGGGTGCCAAGGTCCGAAAAACCTTCATTTTTTTTGGGCTTTTGCAAAAACCCGCTAGCAGAAATCAGGTAGTAAACAATAATGTAAACCCCAAAAACCTGCGAGTGTTTAAACTTTTATTTATTAGTTAAAAAAAAATTCGGGGGGGAAAACCAAATTTTGGGTTTTTTTTTAAAAAAGGTCCCCCAAAACCCTTTTGTGGTTTACTGGGCCTGTTGCCAACAAAATAAAAACCAAAAAAAGATCAAAGTGATTTGGGGAAAACGGGGGAAAAGAATTACCAGCTTTTGGGTTTAAAACAAGTAAAAATGGGGGGGGCCCGAAATTGTAGAGGGGAAAAAATTTAATAGGAAAAAGGAGAAAGAAAAAAACAAATATACAAAAAGGGAAAGGTGGCGTAGGCCTGTTTAAAAGGCAGTGCGTCCAAAACGTTTGTTGCCATTATAAATTAAAGTGTAGCACCGAATGGGGAAAGTGTATTCTTTTAATAAGTGAAAAGTAAAAATCACTTGGGGAAAACGAAAGGATGCATGGGGCCAAAATTATGGTTATAAACATCCGGGTGAAGGATTTAAAAAAAAATTTGTGATAAAAAGGCCTTTGTACGCGATACGCCCTTCAGCTTCTGGCAACTTGTAAATACACTGCTGTCGGCAAGTTTTTGCTCACCGGGTTTGGGGTTTGCATTTTCCCAAGGTTGAGTTCGGGGTCCTGCATCATTTTAGATACTGGTCCCTCACTCCTGCAAGCCATTACCAGAATTTGAGTAGAAAAAGCATAGACGAGAGGCAAGGAGTTAAAATGGGAGTGAGGGATTAAACGTCAGACATTAAACTTTAGGACCCAAAACTAAAAATTTTTCAACCTGTACTTTCTGAAATTTTTGAGTAGAATCAAAAGTGTTTTAAAATATGGGGAAGTTGATTACTGGTATCTACCGGTATTTATTAGCAGTATGAATATTGAAGTGGGGATACCCACACACACCCCACCCCAAAACACACACACACACACCCACACACACAAAAACCCCACACACCCACACACAAAATACACAACACAAACATATAAAAACACAACCCCATAAACCACACACATACAACAAAATTCTCAGAACCATAAACCCATCACACCATCCCAAAACCCCCACTCAAAAACCCTCCCAGCCTCCAAACCAAAACCCAGTAAAGAATCCCCCAGTATGCCACCAGGTCCCCCCCTCACAGGCCCTCAAACCCCAGTGTTGGAAAAGGAACTGAAAAGGGTTTTTTTCACAAACGGTGATGGAATAAACCCAAAAAAGTGGGAGGAAATGGCTGAAAGAGTCAAAAAGCATCACCGGAATCATAGCTCCCACAGGGGAAAACCCAAAACTTTTTGGTTTTGATAAAGATGCATTTTTTCCCAAAGGGATACCAAATCCTGAAGGGAAAAACAGAGGGGAAAAGGGGGGGGGGGGGGAGTGGCCGGGTTTTATCAAAATCGCTGGAATTTTGATGAGCCCGGAGAGAGGAGACAGCGGAGAAGAAAATTTATTACATAGTTGGGGGAAAATTCATTTTGGAGGTCCCAAGGTGGTAATAGCAAATTTATTGTTAACCCAACAGAACAGCAGGGGGCCAAGGCAAGAGGGAGACGGGGAGGGAAAAGAGCGGAAAAGGTTAAAACACTGGGGTAAGGGGGGGCCAGAAGAGTCATGCATGCAGGGCAAAGTCCTGATCTGGGTGACTTTTAAACCCCCAAGGAAAATTTGATTGGGAGAACTTTGGGGCCCCCATGGGGGCCAAAATACATGGAGGGCTAAGTTTATGGAAAGGGGGTACGGAAAAAATTCATGTGCCAACACCCTAAGGGGGCACTAAAAAGAGAGGGAGAGGGTGAACCCGCAAAGGGGGGACTTAGTATTCACCTTGGTAGTGCCCGATATCGAGGACATACATAGAAAGACCCCCCGGGGCCAGTACCTTTGGTTTTAAGTTTGAATAAACAGTAGGCTACAAGTGGAGGGGGGAAACAGGAAGGCCAGGACGGTGAAGCCAAAATACAAGAAAAAGGGGGCTACACAGGAATTTAGGAAACACTGAACGGGGGTTTAGTGGGACGAGAAAAATGGCGGGAAGCCAAATTAATGGGGGATTGGAAAAATGTGCAACAAAAGCAAGGGGTGAGGAGAGGTTTGTACCCCAAAAAGGGAAAAGGATTAAAGAAAAAAAAACCCGGATGAGGGCCCCTGGTTTACCCAAAGGGTTTCAGGGAGGCAAAAACCAAAAAGTGTAGGGAAAGGAAAAAGTATAGAAGGGAAAGGGCCCAGGAGGGAAAAAGGGGAACGTGTAGAGCCAAAAAAACGGAAAATGCAAAGATAAGAAGGGAGGCCCAAGAAATTTGAAAAAGACCCTTGCAGCGAAAACCAAAACGACCCCAAAAATGTTGTACCCGCCACATCAAAGGAAAGGGAAAACAACCCGTTTAAGGAAAAAGGTAATCAGGCTAAGGAAGGGGAAAGGGGAAGAAACAAGGGGAAAAGAAAGTGAAGTATTTTGAAGGGAAATCAAAAAGAGTTTTAAAAAATGTGTTACAGAGGAGACAGAAGGGACTCCGAAAAGGGCGGGAGAGGTGGGCCACAACCCCAAATGCGGAAACAGTGCCAAAAACCCCAGGGGAAGTGAAGAGGGGTTTTGAGTGAGTGATACCCCCAAAAGGGAATGGGGGCCAAAAAAACATTCCCCCTTGGGGATTGGAGGGGGGAGCAGAGGCGTATGTGTAACCCCCAACCCAAAAATATTCAATACAAACTATCGAAAAGGGAGATTGTGAGGGATGGAAAGGGCAGCAAATGTTGTCCCAAACTTTAAAAAAGGAGACCCGAAATGAAACATTTAAAATACAAAACCAGTTTTCACTGACATGTATAGGGATTTCAAAATCATGGAGAAATTATCAGGAGAAGAGTGGTGGAAAACCCAGAAAGGAACCCATTCAATCAAAAAAACAGCAAAATTGGGGTTTTTAGGGACGGGAAATCCGTGTCACAAAAAATACTGGAGTTCTTTTGACATGGTGACAGCAGTTGACAAGAGAGAGAGGGGTGGGGGGGGATTGCATTTTCTTGGACTGCAAGAAGGGGTTTTACACAGTTTTCCCCAAAAAAGAAATTGGTGCAAAAACTGGAGGACCAAGCAGGGATAAAGGGGAAGGGACTAAAAATGGGTCGGGAAAAAACTTGCAGGAAGACAGCAGGGTCATGGTACGTGGCGGGTGTCAAAAGTGGGCACCTGTGAAACCCGGCGGTCCCGCAGGGCCCTCCGTCCCAGGGGCCAGTGCTGTTTCTGGGGATTTTTGGAAAAAGACTGGGAAAAGGAAAAGCTTGAGGTTTTCCCTGTTTGCAAAATGACGTGATGTTGATGGGAAAAATTTTCCCCGATCGAAGGGCCCGGGGAGAAAATTTCAAAAGGGTTTGGAAGGCTGCAGCCTTTTCCCGCAATTGGCTCCTGGGTTTCAAACCCCCGTGCAAAGTCATGAAGATTTGGGGAAAAGGGAAAGAAAGGCCCGCAGCCGGGGGTTACAGTCTAGGGGGGGCAGAGGGTTCAAAACCCCACCCCCAAGGAAAAAAATCTTGGGGTGGTTTAACACCCGGACATCTCCTGAAACGCAATCAACCAAAAAAACTGCCCGCAGATATGGGCGCCCAGCCAAAATCAGAAAGGGATTCCCCAAAATTTTTTTAATAAGGGAAACGTTCAGGACCTGTACACCGTGTACGTTAGGGGGATATTTGGGGTATGCGGCACCCGTTTTGGGAAACCCCCCCTAGGCCCAAACACGTTTAAGAAATAGAGAAAAATGCAAAGGTTTGCAAAAAAGGGTTGTCCCCGAGCTAAGAGGTATGTCCTACGAGGAGAGGGGTTTGGGAAATTAACCCGACGAACTGGAGGACAGGGGATAGGGGGAGGGCATGTTTAAAGAATACAAAAAAAAAAATTTTAGGGAATTGACAAAGGGGGACAAAGGGCAGGAATGTTCCCGAGATTGGCAAAAGCAACAAGGGGCACAGTTGGAAGTGAAGACAAAAGATAAAACAGGGATGTTAGGAAGTATTTTCTTAGCCACAGGTTTGTCGGGAAGTGGGAAAGTTTGGGAAGCATGTAGGGGGGGAGGATCCCTACATAGCTTTAAACAGAGGGTTTTTGATTTAAAACTCACGGGTTTGGGGAGTGACCCAGTACGATCAGTGAAGAGGGGGGGGGCCAGGGGTTCCCGGGCTCGCCCCCCCAACCCCAAAATAAGGGGAGTACAAATGGTGAGTTCACACACACACACACACCCACACAACACACACAAAACAAAACCAACCCACAAAACAAAACAAAACACCAAAATTTAACCTTTACAAATACACCAACACTTAAAACACCCCCACACCACATAACAAAACCCCTACCAACCCCACACCACCAAACCACACACACACACACACAAAAAAAACCACATACCACAAAAACACACACCCAAAAACACACACAACCCCAAAAACACACACACAACACACACAAGGGAAAAGCCCTTTTAAGTGTAGTACACACCCCAAAAAACAAAATCACAGGATTTACACCGTTCCCGTGAAATGGCCGTCCCGAACCCCGCTCCCCCTCCTCCCCTTCCTATCTAGGGGAGGGCCTATCTTAACTTTTCACTCTTTTTCCCATGTCTCTTTTTCTCTTCCCATCTCTCTCCTCCCCTTTCCCCCTCCCATCTCTCCCTCTAACATCTTCCCTTTCCTTAACACCTCCCCCCTTAAAATTTCTCCCCCTTTTAAAAATCTCCCCCCCAATTTTCCTCCCCTCTCCCTTTCCCCATCTCTCTCCCCCCCCCTCCCCTCCTCTCCCCCCCTAGCCTCTCCTCCCCCATCACTCTTCCCCCCCGTCTTTCCCTTTCTCCCCCTCTCTCCCCCCCCCCCTCCCCCCCTCTCTTTGCCTTCTTTTTCTCTCTCTTCTTCCCCCCCCTTTTCTCCCCCTCTCTTCCCCCCCCCTTTTCTCCCTTTTCTCTTCTCTCTTCCCCCCTCTCTTCCCTCTCTCTCTCTCTCTTTTCTTCTCTCTTTTCCCCCTCTTCTCCCCTCTCTCTCTCTTATCTCTCTTTTTTCTTCTTTCTCTCTCTCTTCCCCATTTTCCCTTCTAAATCTCCCCCCCTTCCCAACCCCTTCCCCTTTACTCTCTTCCCCCCCTCTCTTTCCCCCCTCCCCCTCTCCCTCTCTCCCCTCTCTCCTTCTTCTCTTCTCTCTCTTTTCTCTCTCCCCTATCCTTTCTCTCTCTCTCTCTCTTGCTCTCTCTCTTCCCCCTTTTTTTCCCCTTTAACTCTCCCCCCCCCTACCCTTCCCCTTTACCCCTCTCCCCCTCTCTCTCTCATTCACTCTCTCTTCCCTTTTTCCCTTTCACTTCCCCTTCTCTACCTTCCCTTTCTCTCTCTCTCTCTCTCTCTCTCTTTTCTCTTCTTTTTCTTTTTCTTTTCTCTTCCTCTTTTTCTCTCCCTCTCTTCTCCATTTTTCCCCCTTTTATCCCCCCTCCCTTTCCCCTTTCCCCTTTTTCTCTTTCCCCCTCTCACATCTTCTCCCCTTTCCTTTCACTTTCCCTCTCTTCTCCTTCTACCTTTCCCCTTTCTCTTCTTCCAAAAAAAAAATAAAAGGTGGGGACTCGCAAAGGGAACCCAAAGGGTAAAATGAGAATGGTTCTGGTTTGGGGGGGAGTTTGGTTTGGAAGGGGGCAGTGGAAAAAGGGTGGAACAAGATTTTGGGGGGAGAAAAATTAGGAGAGCTTTTGAAAAAAAAGGAGGAAAAAGCCCCTCTGTGAAATTTTGGAAAAGAGGGTTTGGGGAAGGGGGACAAAGAATTTTGGGGGGCACAAGTCGAAACTGCAGTAGCCAAAAATAAGGGTCCTAGAAGTTGAGATAAAAAAGGCTGAAGCGAGTTAAGGGGGGAGTGACCGAAAAAAAAACAGATATGAAGCTTTTGGGGGGCCGAACAGGAAGGAAGGGGAAATTTTGAAATTTTGTAAGGTCATATTTAGCCTGCCAAAGGGGGACCCAAAGGGGTGAAAGGGGAAGAAAAGTTTGGTTTCAAGGGTGGAGGGGGATAGGTCGAAAAGCGGGGGACAAATGCTTTCAAGGAAAGCCCCTGGGGAAAAAACAAGGGGAAAAAAATTTACCCCATACAGGGAGGATCCAGAAGTCACAGAAGGGGGGGGCAATTTGGGGGGAGGAAAGGGGGAAAATTTGTGTTTATCCCTGGGGTTCAGGAGAGAAAAGGGGAAAAGGGAAACACTGGAAAAGGGAGAGGAGAAAGAAAGGAGATTGAGAAAAAACAACACGGAAAAATAGGTGAAGAGATGGACGAGATTTTAAAATTTTTAGAGAAAAAGGGGGGTAATCGAAAAGGGGAGAAACGCAATCAAGCTGAATCAGGGGGGAAAAAAGTGCGGAACAGGATCCCCCAAGGAAAAACCCCGATTTTAAATCTCGGAAGAGTACAAAAAGGGGGTTTTCCCAGACAGAGACAGAAAAAAAAATCAGAAAAAAAGCAGCCCGAGGGGGGGAGGACAAAAAAAGGGAAAGGAGTAGGAAAAAAGGGCAAGGAGTGGAAAAAAGCATGAGGTCTGTCAGGCAGAAAAGAACGCAAGGGCAAGCACACACACAAATTCTCAGACCCATAAAACCTATCACACCACCCCAACACACACTACAACCATACCACCCCTTTCCCCCCAAACCCGACCTATAAAATCCCATTTTTGCCCCGGTTCCCCCCCCCAGCCCCCCAAACCACGTGTTGGGAAAGGAAAAACTGAAGGTTGGTACAAAAAACGCTGATGGAATAACAAATAAGTGGGAGGAGGGGCTTGAAAGAGTCAAAAGATCACTGGACATCATAGCTCTAAAGAAACCAAGCTTAAGGGTTGAAAACAGATGCCATCTTTCCACGGGATACCAAATCCTGAGGAAAGACAGAGGGAACGGGGGGGGGGGTGGAGGGATGGCTTTGTGATCAAAAATCGCTGGAATTTTGATGAGTGGAGAGAGGGACGCGGAGAAGAAAGTGATTACATAGGGGAAAGCTTCATCTGGAGGTAAAAGGTGATAATAGCATGATGTATAACCCCACAAACAGCAGGAGCCCAAAGGCAAGAGTACGACGAGAGCAATAGAGCGGGTTGACACAGCTAAGGGCCGAAGAGTCATGCATGCAGGGCAAAGCCCCTGATCATGGGTGTTTTAAACCAAAAGGAGATCGTTGGGAAACTTGGACCCACAGGGGGGCCCAAGATACTGGGGGGGTAAGTGATGGAGGTGGTACGGGAAAATTCTGCCCCAAAGAAAGGGACATAAAAGAGAGAGAGGAGGGAGAACCCGCAAGGTGGACTTAGTATTCACCTTGAGTAGTGCAGATATTGAGGACATAATATGAAAGCCCCTTGGGGGCCCGTGACCATGTGGTTTTTAAACTTCGAATACCGTAGAGTACAAGTGGGGGAAGCGGAAGGGCCCGGATGAAGAAGTCAAACTAAGAAAGGGGGCTACCCGGAATGAGGAACTTCCTGGGAAAGGGGTCAGTGGGGCAGAGAAGTGGAGGGAAGCCAGTTAATGAGTGTGGAATATGTAGCAAAAAATGCAAAGGGGCTGAGGAGAGGTTTTACCAAAGGGGAAAAGGAATAATGAAAAAGCCCCGTGAGCCCATGGTTTTCCCAAAGGGGCGGGAGGCAAAAATCAAATGTGCTGGGGAATGGAAAAAATATAGAAGGCAAATGACCCAGGAGAATAAGGAGAGCAGTCGTAGAGCCAGAAACGAATATGCACAGATAAGAAGGGAGGCCCAAAGACAATATGAAAACGACATATCAGCGAAAGCCAAATCTGACCCGAAACTGTTGTACAGCCACATCAGGAGGAAAACAACAGTCAAGGACCAGGTAATCAAGCTAAGGAAGGAAGGAGGAGAGACAACAAGAAATGACCGTGAAGTATGTGAGGAACTCAACAAGAGATTAAAAGAAGTGTTCACAGAGGAGACAGAAGGAGCTCCAGAAAGACGGAGAGGTGGGGCACACCACCATGTGCTGGACACAGTGCACACAACCGAGGAAGAAGTGAAGAGGCTTCTGAGTGAGCTAGATACCTCAAAGACACTGGGGCCAGATAACATCTCCCCATGGGTATTGAGAGAGGGAGCAGAGGCGCTATGTGTACCCCTAACAACAATATTCAATACATCTATCGAAACAGGGAGATTGCCTGAGGCATGGAAGACAGCAAATGTAGTCCCAATCTTTAAAAAAGGAGACAGACATGAAGCATTAAACTACAGACCAGTGTCACTGACATGTATAGTATGCAAAATCATGGAGAAGATTATCAGGAGAAGAGTGGTGGAACACCTACAAAGGAACGATCTCATCAACAGCAGCCAATATGGTTTCAGGGACGGGAAATCCTGTGTCACAAACCTACTGGAGTTCTATGACATGGTGACAACAGTAAGACAAGAGAGAGAGGGGTGGGTGGATTGCATTTTCTTGGACTGCAAGAAGGCGTTTGACACAGTTCCACACAAGAGATTGGTGCAAAAACTGGAGGACCAAGCAGGGATAACAGGGAAGGCACTACAATGGATCAGGGAATACTTGTCAGGAAGACAGCAGCGAGTCATGGTAAGTGGCGAGGTGTCAGAGTGGGCACCTGTGACCAGCGGGTTCCCACAGGGGTCAGTCCTAGGACCAGTGCTGTTTCTGGTATTTGTGAACGACATGACGGAAGGAATAGACTCTGAGGTGTCCCTGTTTGCAGATGATGTGATGTTGATGAGAAGAATTCACTCGATCGAAGACCAGGCAGAACTACAAAGGGATCTGGACAGGCTGCAGACCTGGTCCAGCAATTGGCTCCTGGAGTTCAATCCCATCAAGTGCAAAGTCATGAAGATTGGGGAAGGGCAAAGAAGACCACAGAATGAGTGCAATCTAGGGGGCCAGAGCCTATAAACCTCACTCAAGGGGAAGGATCTTAGGGTGAGTATAACACCAGGCACATCTCCTGAGGCACCACTCAACCAAATAACTGCTGCAGCATATGGGCGCCTGGCAAACCTAAGAGCAGCATTCCGACATCTAAATAAGGAGTCATTCAGAACCCTGTACACTGTGTATGTTAGGCCCATATTGGAGTATGCAGCGCCAGTTTGGAACCCTCACCTAGCCAAGTATGTGAGGAAACTAGAGAAAGTGCAAAGGTTTGCAACAAGACTAGTCCCGGAGCTAAGGGGCATGTTCTACGAGGAGAGGCTAAGGGAAATCGACTTAAAGACACTGGGATACAGGAGAGATAGGGATGATATGATAAAGACATATAAAATACTGAGAGAAATCGACAAGGTGGACAGAGACAGGATGTTTCAGAGATGGGACACAGCAACAAAGGGTCACAGATGGAAGCTGAAGACTCAGATGAAACAGGGACATTATGAAGTATTTTTTTCAGTCACAGAGTTGTCAGGAAGTGGAATAGTCTGGGAAGTGATATAGTGGGGGTATGGTGAAGCGCATGGAGTAGGAAGAGTGACCCAGTAGCGACAAGTGAGAGGCGGGACCAGGAGTTATGACTCGACCCCTGCAACTGCATCTAGGTGAGTACACGTACACACACACATAAACATGTGATATCACAGTATACAGAACAACCACTGTGGAAAAAAAAGTAGAATTCCAAGCGCTTTCGTGATTTCTCACATTATCAAGGAACTGTAAAAATTAAAAATCAACAGGGAGACATATAAGGAAGGAAACTACATCTCACAGTTACCTTACAACACCTGACTTTTTATGATAATGTAAATGAAACAGTTTATATTCTACCCAAGTATTAAGAATCTTTCTTGTTTAATGTATCCTAAAATTCTTCTCAGATTTTATTATCTATAAATGAATCCAATTTGTATAACCCAAAAGCAATATATATATATATTATTTTCAAAAATATTTTTTATGAAATATGATTTAGTTATGTTTCTGTCGACCATGGACTTGCTTAATACAACTTTCTCAACTTTTTGAAAATCAATTGGATGGTTAAAATCTCTCACATGAATAAATAAAGCATTAGAATCTTGACCAGTTCTAATGCTATATTTATGTTGTTTTAATCGTAGTTCAAGACTTTTACCAGTTTGACCGTAATAAACTTTATCACCTATTTTACACGGAATCTTACAGACACATCCGTTATTATTTGGGGGGAATTCTTTTTATAAAAAGTTTTTTAAAGCTATTAAGATTTTTAAATACAACTTTGATATTAAAATTCTAAAGTAGACAAGGCATATCAAGCAAGTTTTGATGGTAAGGGAGAACCAACGTGTTTTTAGTTGAATAAGAATTACCCTCGACCCATGATTTTGAGCAACTTACCTGATGAAGAAGATTGGATACCACCAGAACCCTTCTATGTATACTGAGAAAATCATCGCCCCCAACTAGGGAGACATCTTAAATAACTTTCTAATGTAAAATTATGCTATTGAGTATTGTTGGACACCACCATTAAGAAGCTATTGTCACGAACTTATAAACTGGCCAGAAAATTATTGCCTTTCTTGTAGTATAAATATCTGTTGTGCAATCGCGAAAAAAAAAAAAAAAAAAAAAAAAAAAAAAAAAAAAAAAAAAAAAAAAAAGCAATTGCAACTTTTTATAACTACTACCAATTCAGAGTCATGTACTTATATACCTATTATATCTATGGACTCTGATGGGTTAGTATTATCCCCCTTTAAGAATATCTTATCAATTCACATACACTTTTTAAATTGCACCAAAGTGGTTGGGCCACTTACCTTTTATATCATACCTCTCCCCCCCCCTCCCACCCTTTTCCAATATTTCCATCCTTACCCATCCTTCTTCCTTACCCATCTTACCAATCACCAGAAGAAGGTTGTCCCTTTTTGAACTCTGGAAAGTATGTCTAGCAATTGTTAAAGATTTACCACTTAACTTTCTTGGGAATTATGGATCATTAGCTACTTTATAAATTTTCGAGATTTCTTCATTTATAAATTGTGGACTGCAAATACGCAAAGTTCTCAAAAACATTGATGAGAATACAGACAGTTTAACTTTATCTTGATGTGAAGAATAATAGTGAACATAGGAACAGCAACTTGCTAGTTTTTCTGTAAATTTTAAAATTTAAATCATGATTTCCCTTAAGAATTAGAAAATGCAGTGAGTTATTTTTGATAAAATTTAGCAGTAAATTTTATGAACTGAGCTGAGCTAGATTATTTAATTTAACAAGGAAATAGTTCATATCTCTATTCTCAGACATAAGACAAAATATGATCAACATATCTATACCACTTAACTCTACTGGGAAAGATTTTGTAAAGCAACTGTGAGGTGGAGTCTCGTTCCTTATATGTCTTCCTGCTGATTTTTTTTATTTTTACAGTTCCTTGACAATGCGAGAAATCACGAAAGAGGTTGGAATTCTATTTTTTTCACAGTGGTTGTTCTGCACACATACACAAGCACATGCACACACAGACACGGACGCAGACACACACAATTGGCCATTTCCCACCAAGGCAGGGTGGGCCGGAAAAAAAAAACTTTCATCATTCATTCTATCACTGTCTTACCAGAGGCACATTTGTTCAATGTGGAAGTAGGTCGTGCCCAAGGGTTAGGCAAGCGAAGAATTCCCAAGTATTAAGATCCCAAAACGTTTCCTCAATAAAGTTACCCAAGAGTTGCACATGTGTCTAATTTATCAGCACTTCAAGTCCTAAAAACCATTTACCTCCATTTGCTCCTATCTAACACGCTCATGTATGCTTGCTGGAAGTCCAAGCCCCCGGCACACAAAGCCTCCTTTACCCCCTCCTTCCAATCTTTCCTAGGCCGATCCCTACCCCGCCTTCTCTCCACTACAGATTTATACACTCTTGAAGTCATTCTATTTCGTTCCATCCTCTCTACATGCGAAATTATTCCATACACAAATTATCACTTGCCTTATACGGCAAGAAGATCGATGCTATATAAGCCAAAATCGCAAGTTTTACCTATTCTGCACGACACAAAATTTTTTTAAAAAGACGCATTTAAATTATTGTTTTCTAAAAGATTTTTTATAAAGTTAAAACCCAAAAATTTAATCTTGTTTTTAAATGTTTTTTTTTCCCACTGAAACTTATAACACACATATGAGTGAAACCAAAAACTGAAGCTTAGCTGAAAAATTTAGTGTTCAAGTCCTCGGTCGCAAAACCCAACTTTGGTGAAAAACCCCTTTTCCTATTTTTTTGTACATCTCCCCTTTTCCCATTCATTAAAAAGTTTGTCAACAAGTTGTTTTAAAAGTTGGGGAATACAAATTTATCTCGGGTTTTTCAAAAAAACCCTTCTGGGGGCCATCCCCCCTTGGGGTTAACTTCTTTTCTGATACATTTGCTAGTTTGAGTTCCTTGTAATAAAATCTTCTCGTACCCCTTTCCCTTTTGTAAGCTGCTTCATGTCTCAAATTCGTCTCTTTTAAGGAGGGTTTGGGCAGCTAATAAACCTCACAGAAACTCCCACATGTTTTTAATTCACATTCCCCATTCTTCTTCCCCTTTTTTATTTAAATGCTACAGGGGGGAAGGGGGTTTCTACCATTGCCCCCGGGCCATTTTTAGTGCCCTCATACGACACCCCAGGGTTTTCCCGGGGGAAAGATTTTTTTTCCATTTCCCCCATGGAAAAATGGGAAGAAATAAAAAAAAAACAAGAGCTTTTTAGAAAAAGGAGAAAAAAAAAAAAATTTGTATTATTATATATTTTTCCCATGTGCGTGTTGTGAAGTGTACCAAATTGTAAAAGGTAAAAAAGAAAGAAAAGATACCCCCTGTTATCTACCCGGGGTTTTATGAAACAAAAAAAGGGAAACCACAATCCTCCCTTTCATGTAAAAACAGTTAAAAGGTTTTTTTTTCACAGTCATCTGGCCCCAGGATTTTTGAAATTTCCCTGGGGGGTTCCCTGTCAAAAAAACCCCACTCCCTATTGCATTAAAAAAACTGTAGGGGAAAAGCACCCTCGGGAAAGACAGTGATGGGTAATGGGGGTGAAAGTTTTTCTTTTTGGGGCCCCCCTGCCCTTGGTGTAAAATCGGCCAGTTGATAAAAAAAAAATGATTTCATTCTGTAAAACGGGCTTACTCTCTCAAAATTTTTTGCGAAATCTCCCCCCAAAAACCCAAAAAAAAACCCAAATTTCTTGCTTTTTGCAT
The DNA here is from genome assembly GCF_026875155.1 of Cherax quadricarinatus. NCBI lineage: Eukaryota > Metazoa > Arthropoda > Malacostraca > Decapoda > Parastacidae > Cherax > Cherax quadricarinatus. The sequence continues at coordinate 87,873,838 of NC_069402.1, read as the reverse complement.
CTTTTTGCTTTTTATTTACTTTTCTTTTTAGTACCTTTTGATTGGCCCTTAACCCTATACTTTTTCTAATGCAAAAATTTTTAAGAAAAATTTCAAAATTGCTGTTTTTGCCCATACCCTTTTTTCCTCCCATCTGGTTCAGAGGGGAAATTTTATGAATTTTTATTTTCCAATACAAAAAGGCAGTTCCCTTCTTTTCCCACGGGTTTAGAGCAGCTCCAACTGTAGAGAAGAAATTTAACCACCTTTTGCCCAGAAAGTCAAAAACCCCCTTGGGTCCCCAAAAGTTTTAGTGAATGGGCTGTATAAATGGTTTGAAAACCGCCCAAGTTGAAGACTGGGGCATGCAACATTTTGGAAATTTTTTATTAAAAGAAACGTTTTCGCCAAAAGTGGCTTTTTCAGTCCAAAACAAAACAGTGGGGGTTTTGGAGAGGAAGATTTTAAGGGGTAATCAGCCCCTTTCCAACCTGGAATCGATGTTTTCCACCATCACTCTTTAAAAAAGTACAGCCGGGGGCCTGAGAAGAGTCACGTCAGGTGAGGGGAAAGCGGGGGAGGGGGCCCGGGGGGGAAATTACGTGGAAACCCCACCCAACTATGAAAGGGAGGTCTTCGTCCAAAGGTTTTGGACAAGTTTGCCCAAACCTTTGCTTTAAAAGATCCCTTTGATGTTGAAAGTTGTCGACATATGTTGAAAGGCCCGGGAAAGGGTTTGTAGACGTTTTAAAAACCACTTATTCACGGGTCAGAAAACTAAACCATCATGGGAACTTTTACAAGGGGAACCTTTTCATTTTATATCCAACCTTTGGACAAAGACCTATATATGATGCGGAAAATGGGTTAAGAAATCTTTTATATAATGTTAAAATATTTAATATATATATATATAAAAATATATATATATTTTTTTTTAATTTTATATATATATATATATATTTTTTTATAATTAAATATATTTTTTATTTTTATTTTTTGTATTATCAAACGACCGTTTCCCCCCCAAAGGGAAAAGGGTGGCCCGAAAAAAAAAAAAAAAAACTTTCACCATCTTTCCCACCCATCACTGTCTTGCCAAAAAGGGTCCCTTTAAACACTACATTTTTTAAAAATTGCAAAACATTAAAAACCCCCCCTTCAGATTGCAGGCACTGTATTTTCCCACCCACCGGGACCCCAGTCCCGCCCCCGGTTTTCCCTGAAACCCCCTTTCATAAAATTTTACTTTGTCCCCACCCCCAACAGCACGTCAAGTTTTAAAAAAACCATTTGTCTCCATTCACCCCCTATCAAAAAAGCTCATCCCATACCTGCTGAAGCCCAAAGGGCCCCTGGGCCACAAAAACCCCCTTTTTTAACCCCCTCTCCCCAAACCCTTTTTTCCTGGGCCCAAGACCCCTACCCCGCCTTCCTTCCACTACGATATACCCTCTTGAAGTCTTTTCTGTTTGCCCCTTTCCCTCTCTACATGCCCGGGAACCACCTCAAAAACCCTTCCCACCCCTCTGGACAACATTTTGGGTAATCCCGCACCTCCTCCAATTTCCAAAACACTTTTCTTGCATTATTTCACACCCCACATTGCCCCGGGAAAAGGGGGAAAAATTCTCCCTGCCTCCAGCCTTCACCCCTCCCCTAAACCCAATTTCTTTCCCCCAAATTCTTCACCCCCAAATTAAAAGCTTTGGTAAAACTATACTCTCTTTACATTCCCCTCTTTTGCCCCAAAGGGAAACAAAGTTCTTTGTCCCCACAGCCCTCCAAAGGGGCACCACTCATTTTTTTCCCTCTTTCAATTTCTATGATTTCACCCCCCTTTTTTTTCATAGACCCATCCCCTGACCCGTCCACCCCCAAAAGCGGGAATACTTTCACCCCCTCCTACTCTCCCCCCCAAAAGGGGGTTTCAACCCTTTCATCACCTAATTTTTATTTTTAAACCCAAAACCCTTTTCTTTTTTCCCCTGTTTTCCCCTTTTTAAATTTCTTCTTTTGCCCACCCCTCCCAAAATTCATCCCCCAAATTTTCTGCACTTCTCCCCAGAATCCCCCAAAGACACAAGTGCCCCATCAGCAAAGGGGCAGCTGTGCAATCCCCTTTTGTGTGTGATTCAAAAACTTTTAACCCCAAAGCCTTTTTTTTTTTCCAAGAACCCTCGCATTTACTTCTCCCCCCAAACCCCTTTTTTTAAAAATAATTTTAAACCCAACCCCCGGTAAACATCACCACCCTTGTCAAAGGGCCCTACTTTTAGGGAAAAAAATTTTTCCTCTTTCCCAAAATTTCCTTAACTTGAGCCTCACATTCCTCTTTAAAAACTTTCATGTTTTTTTTTTTTTTAAACCTACCCCCTTTCCCAAATACCCTTTGCTAAATCTGCCACTTTCCCCCCCCCTACCACCCTGTCATACGCCTTTTTTCCCAAATCCATAAATCCACAAAGACCTTTTTTTACCCTTATCAAAAAATTATTTTTAACTTTTTAAGTTTCACTGTAAACCCCCCGGGTTCCACCCCCCCCCTCCCCTTTCCTAAAGCCCCCTTTTTTCATCTTTTTCCTTTTCTCCGTCTTACTTTTAAATTTCCCTTTTCAATAAAAACTCTACCTTTACACTTTACCAGGTTTTCCCTCAGCAAAACTTATCCCCCTAAAATTTTTTTGCCCTCCCCTTTTTTCCCCCTTTTGCCTTTATAAAAAGGGAAAAACCAGCATGCCTCTCCCCAATCCCTGGGGAACCTTCCCCTTTTCCCCCCATACATTTATTAAATTTCATTGCCCCCAAACCACCCCAAAAACTATTAACCCCCAAACCTTTTTTAACATTTTTCCCTTTTCCCCCATCAATCCGGCTGCCTTACCTCCTTTTTTTTAAAACCTATGCCTCGGGAAACTTCCCCCAAAACCCGCAACTGGCTCCCCCTTTCACTTCTAAAAAGATTTATTCCTCCTTCCCCTTTACACAAAAATCACAGCTTCCCTATCTTAAATAAAATTTTAACCCAATTTCCTCAAAAATTTCCCCCCAAATCTTCCCAAATACCTCTAACTCTCCATTTAATAACTTCCTTTTCCTATTTTTAACTGAAAAAATCCTTTTGTTTTGGGGCCTTTCTTAACTTTTTAAAATCCCCAACCAAAATTTTTCCTTTTTTTCAACAAAATTTTTTGAAAAATCTCACCCCCTCTCCCCATTTGCTTCTCTTTTTACATTGTTTCCCACCACTCTTTAAACCCTCTCTTTTTTTCCCCCATATATCTTCCCCCCTTGCATCACTTTAATTTTTTGAAAAAACTTTTCATATGCTAACTTTTTCTCCCCTTTACTCCCTCTCTTTCCCTTCACCCATTCCCCAATGGGCCCCTTCTTCCCTCCGGCACCCCCCTTTTCCTTGAACCCCAAACTTTGTTGAACACTCTAACAAATTTACATTTTTTAAACCAAACCCCCATTCCTCTTCAAACCCCCATTGCCTATGCTCTCTTTTCCCCATTTTATCCTCTCAATAGCTTTTTTATACCCTTACCCTAACTGCCTCCCCCTTTTTTAATTTTAAAAACCTTCACCTCCTCTTTCCCCTGATGCTTCTTTTCCCTTTTTGGGTACCCCATCTCCCTTTTACCCCAGGTAGCTAAAACCTAGAAATTGACTAAATATATCTGTACCCCCCTTTTTATAAACATTTTCCCACCCTGAAGTCTACTAAACCAGTCTTTTTTTCTACCAATACAAAACCCCAACAAATTTAGTCTTTTTCGCCCAAAACATCATATCGTGTAAACTTTTTTTCCTTTTTTTTTTAAAAAATATGTATTCCCCCTAAAAATTTAAACCCCCTTTCTTTACAAATTTCCCCAACCCAAAGGGCTCCCTTTAAACATTTACCCCTGAACCCCAAACTTACCTCCCCAAAACCCTCTCAAAAATTTTTCCCCTCTTTGCATTCAGGCCCCCAACCACAATTACTCTCTCATTTGGGTTAAAAGGTCCATAAAATTCACTTAACATCCCCAAATCTTTTCTCTCTTTCTGTTTCCTCTCTTCCCCAAAGGTCCCATAAAACCTTTATTTTTGCCCCACTTCTCCCCATCCAACCTTTTTTTTAAATCCACAAAATTCTCAAATTTTAACACTTCTTATTCTTTTTTTTTTCCTTAAATGATCTTTTAAAACATTACGGGCTACCCCCCCTTTTGCTCAAAACTCTTCAGATACCCCGGGGTTTTAACCCATTTATTTCCCCCACTGAAACTCTCCCCCACCCCCCTTCACCCTTTTGTTTCCCCCTTTAGAGCCAGGACACCCCAATTTTCTTTTCTTTCAAAACATCACCCAAATCACTGTTTCTTGTCACCCCGCACACACCCAAAAGCCCATTTAAAAAACCCCAGTTTTAAAAAAATTTTTTTCCTTCTTTCTTTTTTTAGTAAATGTATCCCGGGGAAGGGGTTACTATCCCTTTTGCCCCCCGGGCCCTTTTAGCCCCTCAACGACACGAAAGGTTTAGGGGGAAAAGATTTTTTTCCCCAATTTCCCCCCATGGACAATAGAAGAAAAAAAAAAGAATAAGAAGCTTTTTAGAAAAAAGGGGGGAAAAACCCTAGATTATGTATATATATATATGATGTGCTTTGTCTGTGAATTTGGGACCAAAGTGTAAGTAGGAGTAGCAAAAATACCCCTGTTATTTTTACGTGTTTAAATGAAAACAAAAAAAGGGAAAACCCAGAAACCCTTTCCCAAATCATGCAAAACAGTTACAGGTTTTTTTTCACAGCATCTGGCGGGAAACGGTAGTACTTCCCTGGGGGGTTTCCCTGTTACCAACCTACTACTTTAAAATTAATATTTTTATATATATAATTATATAAATATATATATATATAAATATATATATATATAAAAATATTAAAATTTTTATATATATATATAAATATTATATATATATAAAAATATATTATAAAATATAATAAAAATTTTTCATAAATGAAAAGCAAAAGCCCCTCAGCAAAACGTTTGAAAACCTTTCCCCCCAAATTTTAATATGCAGGCCCCCGGCCACTACACTAAGAACAACACAAAAAGGTGGGGGGGCCCAAAGGGGGGGCGGGGGTTCCCACCCTGCCTCTCAGGCCCCTTGGCCTGCGGGAAAAAGAGGGTCTCGCTTAAAGAGGTGAGTGCCCGGGTTTTCGATTCCTGGCAAAGGGTGGAAACAAGGGAAAGGGTTTTTCCCTTTAAACACCGGATGTCTGTTTCCATCGTAAAATGGGTACCTGGGTTTTAATTCAATTGGGTGGGTCGCTTTCCGGGGAAAAACCAAACCTAATTTGCCCGGGGAATTTTCCCTGCATAACAACGGGCTTTCTATATAGAAGTAAGCTTTTGTTGTGGCTAGGCCTGTAAAAACCTTGTACATGTACTTGTAGAATAAAGATATTTTTATTATTATTATTATTAAATTATTATTATTATTATTATTATTTTTTTATTATTTTTAAATTTTTAAATTATTATTATTTTAAGGGGAGGTTTCCCAAATGGACCCCTGACGGTTTTCAAGAAGGCATGGACAGGCCCCTAAAGTCAGTATCTGCCCCAATCTGGGCTGGGGTTCCCGTAGTTGTTGCGTAAAGGCCCAAACCCAGTAACACCCCGGTTTGATCAAGCCCTGTTTCCACCATGAGGCCCTGGTCACAGACCCGGGAAAGGGGAAATTTTAAACCCCGGGAACCCTCCTCGGGTAAACCCCAGGTATTGTGGAGCCTTTTTTGTGAATTTGGGGTTCAGCTGCACCATTTGTATTTTTACACCATATATTCCATGGTAAACCCCGGCAATGTAAAATTTTTTGTGATGTACCCCTTCCCTTGATGCCGGGAAGGCCCGTGCTTTTTTTTGTTTTAATGGTTGACCCAAATTTTTTTGGGGTTTGATCCCTTTTTTCTTCAACAAACCCAAAAACAAAACCCAGTGGTATCGGGAAATTTTTTTTTTTGAAAAAACAAATTTTCCGTAAATTTGTGTTTGGCATTGTGGGTTATGTTTTCCTTTTTCTAAAATTAAAAGGGAAACCGTAAAACACACCCTTACTGAGATTTTTCAAAAATTTTAAAGGGTAGATTGCCAGCGAGGAAAAAAACCAAATTTTAAAGAAAAACCCAAAAACTGGGTTATTTGGGGCATTTTTGGGCTAACCCTGGTTAAATTTTAAAAGTTTTTTATTTATCCTGACAAAATAACACCACCACAACCATCACAGTTGTACTCAAAATTTTTGCCCTTCCCAAGGTGTCGTGGCCAGAAGCCAGAGTCTTCTGTAGGTCCATCAATGGCGACCTCGTAAAATTTGATGACTTGGGCGGATTTCGGACACCCTTGCGCGTAAAAGAAAGCTTTCAAAGTGAGCTTTACTTTTGTTTAAACCCTTTGTATACCTTTATCATGAAAAATTAAAAAAAAAATAAAAATTTCTAAAAAACATGAAAATTTTTATTAAAAACATTTAAAAACCCCAAAAAAAAAAAAAACCGTAGATGAACTATATCGGGAAACCCATTGAAAATTTTTTGTTGTATTAATTACTTGTCTTTTTTTAATGTAATTTTAAGATTGATAATTTAAAACCCAAGCATAAAAAAATACATAATTTTTTAATAGGGGGTCTGATTTTGGGCTGAGCGTCATTTAAGCCCCTCATGAGAGAAAAATTTGGGTTTAATAAAACGGGAATTTTAAACCCATTTTTGGGTTTGCTAATTTTTCCTGGTCTACAGAAAGGTCTAGAAAAGTTATGGGTTCATTCTGGTTTTTAAATTTTTTAAGATTAATTAAATGTTCCCCCCAAAGATTTGCCCCATCACTCCCAAAGGGTGGAAAATGGGGACTCCACCCCCCAGCCATCCAATCACCTTTTTAATGGGGCCCCAGTGAAATTTAGGGGGCCTGTGATGCTTCCCAAAAAAAGGGGCCCATAGTTTAGTATTAAACTGTAAACCAAATTTTTTTTTTAAAAAAAATTTTGGCAAATTGACCCCTCCCAAAAGAAACCCGAGTCAATTTTTAAAGGTAAAATACACCCAAGTGTTTAAAAGTTTTACTTTAAATTTAAAAGGCCCCCAAAACTGAAAAGCAATTAGAAATTTTAAAACAAAAAATCACAATTTAGTCGTTAAAAATTGGGGAAAAAAGCAAACCTTATTATACATAAGAAAATGATGTATTAACAGGAAGAGTTTGAAGCCAATCAGGGGAGTTTTTCCTTGAATAAATACTGACAAATGCTATCCAAGTACATTTTAAAAAAATTTATCATTGTCATTTACACACCCCCAGAAAAAATTTGTAAACACTTCACAGCCCAGAAACACTTAAAACTTACACAGCCCAAAAACCCCGGGTAAACCTTCCCACAGCCCAGAAACACTTTTAAAACACTTACAAACCCCCAGAAAAAAATGAAAACACTCACACAGCCCAGTAACACGGGAAAACATTTAAACACAGCCAGTAACACGGTAAAAAAATTACACACCCCCCAAAGTAACACTGAAAAACATTTAACAGCCAGTAACACAAAAACCCAATTACATACCCCAAAGTAAAAGTTTTAAACATTAACAAAAGCCCAGTAACACTTTTAAAAATTACACAGACAGTAAAAAATTGTAAAACTTACCAAAAAGGCCCAGAAACACTGTAACACTTACACATTTCCAAAACCCTTTTGGTAAACACTTAAAACACCCCCTTAACACTGAAAACACTTCCCACACCCCCAGTAACACGGAAACATTTACAAGCCCAGTAAAACTGTAGACATTTACACAGCCCAGTAACATGAAAACACTTCCCCCCCCAAAGCAACACGTAAACACTTAAAACAGCCCAGAAAACCCACTGAAACCCCCCAACACACCCCCCAGAAACACGGGAAAACATTTTACACACCCGTAAACCCCTGTAAACACTTACACACCCAAAAAACACAAAAAAACAGTTACACACCCAAATAACACTGTAAACACTTACACGCCAGAAACCATTTTAAACACTTACACACCCAGAAACACGAAAAACCTTTACCACACCCCATTAACATTTGAAAACACTTACACAGCCCAAAACCACTGTTAAACACTTCACGCCAGTAACCCCTGTAAACCCCTTAAAAGGGCCTTTAGTAACCTGAAAAACATTTTAACCCCACCAATAACCTGTAAACACTTACACACCCCAGAACCCAACTTTAAACACTTAAAACGCCATAACACTGTAAACACTTAACAACCCAGTAACACTTTTAAAACATTTAAACCCCACCCAGAAAACACGTAAAAAAATTACACAGCCCAGTAACAGTGAAAAAATTCACACCCAGAAACACTTAAACATTTTACAACAGCCGATAACACTGAAAGCACTTTTTAAACACACCCCCTAACACTTTTAAACACTTACACACCCATTTAACACTGTAAACCCCTTCCCAAAAAGCCCAAAAACACTGTAAAATTTAGGGAGCCCCGTAAAAACACTGTGGGACACTTACCAGCCCGGGAAAACACGAAAACCCATTTTAACAAGCCCAGTAACACTGAAAACCCTTTACCCCCCCAAAGTAACATTTGGTAAACACTTACACCCCCCAAATAACCTGTTAAAACGCTTACACACCCCCCAAAAACACTAAAAAGAGTTACACACCCCAGAAACAATGAAAACCACTTACACACCCAAGAAAACCCACTGTAAGCACTTACCAGCCTAGTAACCACTGTAAAAAATTTAACACAGCCAAGAAAACCCCCTTTTAAAATTCCCACAGCCTAGAAACCTGTAAACACTTACAAAACCCTTTAGAAAACCACTGTAAAAAAAACTTACCCCACCCCCCAGTAACCTGTAAACACTTACAAAAGCCTAGTACCCCTTTTAAACCCATTTACCAACCTATTTAACACTGAAAAACACTTACCCCAACCCTAGTAACCTGTAAAACACTTACACAGCCTAAGTACACTGTAAACACCCACAAGGGCCCCAGTAACACAAAAACCCCCTTTAAAAACAACCCAGAAAACACGAAAACCCATTTTAACACCGCCAAGTAACACGGGCAAACCCACTTACACACCCCAGTAACACGGGGTAAACATTTACACAGCCAGAAAACACTGAAAAAAAACCTTTACAAAGCCCAGAAAACACTGAAACATTTCCCACCCAGTAACATTTGTAAAACTAAAAATATCCCATAACAGTGAAAAACCACTTAAACAGCCCTTAACACTGTAAACACTTTACACGCCCGGGAAATTTGAAACCCTTTACAAAAACCAGTAAACCTGAAAAAAATTACAAAAGCCCCCAAGAAAACCACTGTAAACATTAAAACCCCAGAAAACACTTTTAAAATTTCCCACACCCCAAATTAACATTTAAAACAGTTAAAAAGAGCCCAGTAAAACTGAAAAAAATTTACACAGCCCTTTTTAACACGAAAAACCACTTAAAACAGCCCCCAGCAACACTGTAAACACTTACCCCCAACCCGTAAACAGGTAAACACTTAAAAAGGGGCCCAGAAAAACCCCTGTAAACACTTACACGCCAGTAACATGTAAAAAATTTAAAACACCCCTAGTAACCAAAAAAAACGTTACAAAAGCCCAAGAAAACACTGTAAAAACCTTACACGCCAGTAACATTTTAAAAACACTTACAAGCCAGTAAAACTGTAAAAAAATTACACACCCCCGTAAAAAATGTAAACACTTCCCACAGCCCAGAAAACCCCTGAAACATTTTCACACCCCAGTAACACTGAAAAACACTTACACACCCCTTGGGTAAAAATAAAAAACATTACCACCCAAATTAACACTTTTAAAAAATTAAAAAGCCAGTAACATTTTAAACATTTTTACACACCCCTTTTTAAACACTGAAAACCCATTTTCCCCAACCCCCCAGTAACACGAAAACCACTTCCCAAAGCCGTAAAAAATGAAAAAACCTTAAAACACCCCCATTAACAGGGGAAAACCTTTAAACCCCCCCCAAGTAACACTTTTAAACACTTACACACCCATTTAACCCCCTGAAGTTTTTTACACACCCCCAGTAACCTTTTTAAAAAAATTACAAGCCCATTTAACACTGTAAACACTTACACACCCCAAGAAAACCGTAAACTTACGGGAGTCCCAGTAACACTGAAAAGGACACTTACACAGCCCAGAAACACTGTAAACATTTAAACACCCCCAGTAACACTGTAAACATTTTACACCCCCCCCAGAAAACACTGTAAAAACTTACACAGCCCAGAAAACATTTGTAAAAAACTTACACACCCCCAGAAAACACTGTAACGCTTACACAGCCCAATAACACTAAAAAGAGTTTACCCACCCAAGTAAACAATGAAAACATTACACAGCCAAGTAACACGAAACCCATTTCCCACACCTAGTAAACCACGAAACACTTACACAGCCTAGAAAACACTGAAAAAACTTACACACCCTTTGTACACAGAAAACACTTCCCAAAAACCTAGAAAAATGTAAACATTCCCAAAGCCCAGAACCCCTGTAAACATTTTACACAGCCTAGTAAAATTTTGTAAACCCTTTTACCAACCAAAGAAACACTGAAAACCCTTACACAACCTAGTAAAAATGAAAAACACTTACCCCAGCCCCTTAGTACACGTAAAAAATCACACGGGCCGGGAAAACACTGAAACACTTAAAAACCCAGTAAACACTTAAAAAAATTTAAAAACAGCCTAGTAAACTTGCAAACACTTACCACCAGCCCATAAAATGTAAAACTTACAACCAAGTAACATGAAAACCACTTAAAACCCTAGTAACCGTAAACAGTTACACAGCCCAGAAAACCCGAAAAACTTACCCAGCCCTTTAAAAAAAAAAAACCCCCCCCCCCCCCCCCCAAACTTTTAAAACATTTACACACCCTATAATAAACTGTAAACTTTTACACAGCCCGGGTAACAATGGTAAAAAATTTTACACGGGCCAAAGTAACACTTTAAAGCACTTAGCCCCAACCCTTTAGTAACACTGAAAAACCTTACACACCCCCGGTAACACGTAAACACTTACCCCCCATCCCATAACATTTAAAACCCAAACTTACAAAAGCCCAAAATCCACTGAAAAACCTTCACACCAGTAACACGGTAACCCTCCTTCCCCACCCCCCAGTAACACTGAAACACTTACCCAAGTCCCAGTAACACTGAAAACCCCTTCCCACAGCCCAGAAACCCTTTTGTAAAAAACTTACATAGTCAAGTAACACTGTAAAAAACTTCCCACGTTAGAAAACACTGAAAAACAGTTAAAACACCCCAAAGTAACAATTTAAAACCACTTACAGGGCCAAGAAAAAACACTTTAAACCCTTTCACACCCAAAGAAACTGTAAACACTTACCCCAAGCCCTAAAAAACACTGTAAACACTTACAACGCCTAGTAACTGTAAACATTACACAACCTAGTAACACAAAAAAACATTTTACACAGCCTAGTAAAAACTATAAACACATCACAAAAGGGCCCAGTAAACCTGTAAACCCACTTACACAACCCAGTAACATTTGTAAACACTTAAAAAGCCAAATAACCCTGCAAAAAATTTACCAAAAGCCCAGAAACCCCAATGAAACACTTAAAACAGCCAATTTAACCCCGGTAAAACACTTACCCCCCAAAACATTTTTTAAACATTTTCCACAGGCCCCAATAACACTGTAAAAACTTACACACCCTAGAAAACCTCCTTTTAAAACGTTACACACCCCCAGAACATTTAAAAAACCCCCTTTACACCCCCATTAACATTTTTTAAACACTTACACACCTAGAAACCTGTAAACATTTACCAGCCCATTTAAAACAATGTAAACACACGGGCCAAGAAACACTGAAAACATTTACACAGCCCCCCAAACCCTAAAACACTTACACCAGCCCCAGAAAACACTGTAAACACTTACACAAAAAAGTAACACTGTAAACACGTTGACATAAAACCCCATGAGGGCAAAATGCCCTGGTTTAAAATTTAAACAAGTCATAAAATAAAATCTTTTCCCGATCAACAAATTCTGTTTAATTTAAAACCCTTTTCAAAAAAATTTTTTTTTAAATCCCAATCTTGCCAAGAAATTTAAAATTTATTTCTTTTAAATGTTATTTCAGAATCACAAATTAAACAGTGAAAAATAATTTTTTAAATGATTATTGCCGATATTGTATTCATTTGGAAAGGGGCCCCAAAAAAAGTTAAAGGGGCATACAGCCAGTAGAAAAAAGAAAAAATATACCCCCGCGTACTGGGGGGGTTAGAACCTTGGTGATTGGTCTTAAAACTTGGGTAAACGCCCTTTAAGGGACTGTGGGCCCGGTTGCTAAATAAATTCATCCAAAATTTTTTATATTTAAAAATAAACCCTAAGGAAAACCATAAGGATAAATTTTAAAGTTTTTAAATTTCAGGGCTGATCAATGATTAAATGGATCGGAGGTCGCTTCGACTTGGTACTTTAAAGCTTGGTTTGTGGTCCTGTGGATGACTCCACCATGCCCCCGGGCCCCTTTTCCCTAATGGGGGTGTGAGGTTTTTGTGCCCCCCTTGGCTCTCCTTAAATCGGACGGTTAAATTTTTATTTCCCTGGGCCCTTTCCTTGCTGGGGGCTGAGCAGTTAATGCCTCTGTTCCCCCCGTAAATGGGGAAGATTAGTGCTTTCTGGACACCCTGAAATGGACTGAGAGAGGAAATGCTTGGGATCCCCTATTTGGGCCCCGGGATTATGCCACTAGGGCCCCCCCCCTCCTGAACTTATTGGTTAAGGGAAAAAAAGAACAGAGGAAAAAAAGGAAAAACCCCGCAAAGGCCCCACTGGTCCCTGGAAGGCAGGGCCCAAATTCCCCCCCTGGCTTAAAACCAAAGACCCACCTAGCCAGGTCCAGGGGCCAAAACCCCCTTGAAAGGGACAGACTTTCTACCAAACAAGATCAGTCCAACTTTCCCCCTCTAGTCCCCTTTTTTTTTAAAACCGGGACAGAAAGGGGTTTAAAAATTTCCAAAGGGTGTTTACAAGGCTGAAAGTTAATTTTTTTTCCCAAATTTTTGTGTTTTTTATTTGAAACGGTGACTGTAAACATTAATCAAAAGTTACGTTTGCTTTTTTACTTCCTTGAAGAAATTAAAAAAAATTTTAATTTCCCTGGAATTTTGTTGGGTGTCCCTTACAGGCACAGCCCCCACATGCACCCCTCGTCCCCCCTCCCCCCACAAAGATCCCCAAAACAACCCAAACCGCTGGGTCTGCCTGGTGTACCCGTACAGGAATACGCAGGCACCATGAACCGTAGGAAAGGGTGGTAAAGTTTTCAAGCCCCAGAGAAGTCCTTCCCTTTCAATTTAGTATCTTAATATTCTCCCCTGGGGGATTGTTGGTTTCTTTAAATTTAATTTGAGTATTGTTTCTGGGAATACCCCCAAATAGTTTGAGGGGTTTTTTAAAACTTAAATGGTTGACAAAATCCAGGCAAATGTGGGTTTTTACTTCCGTCATATGCTTTGTGGAAAGGGCTTCAGCCTTAATATGCGGGGGGAAATTAAAAATTTTTTTCTAGGCCCCGTGATAAAAGGGTAAAAAAAACCCTTTCTTGTTGAGAATGGGGGCGCCCGGGCCCAAAGAAAAAATGAAAACATAAATTTCTTGTCCAAAAATGTGGTCATTGCCCCAGCCCGGGGGAAGTGATGTTTTTGTGTTTTCAGAAGAGCTTTACATTTGGTTTTGAAAAAAAAAGCTGGGTTTTGTCCCTTTTGTTTTTATGAAATGTTTCTTAAGTAACGGGGTGTTCTTAAAAAAACTGGGAAAAAAAATTGTTCTTGTTTATTTAATTTTAAGCTTTGCTGTTCAAGCACTAAAAATTTTTAATTTAAAAGCTTTCTTAAAACAAAATTAAATTTTTCTATACATTTTTTTTATAAAAATTGTGTTCTTTTCTTCTCAAGCTTCAAACAGATCTTGTGCTGCATTTAATTTTTTATACGTGTTTCCCTTTCCCTTTTTGTAAATTTATAAATTTTTAATTCATTTTTACAGGAGTAGAGTTTCTCTCATGGGTTTTGTGTCCATTAGTTATTCGCAATTTTCTTTTTTTAAATTTTCCCTTTGAAAGTTGGTACTTTTTCAATAATTTTGTTGAGTGCGGGGTTTTTCTTAAAACTTTCATAACACCTTTTCATAGAACATTAAATATCATTAAAAGAGATTTTCCTTTCAAGTGTTAACTCCTTGCCAAGGGGCGAGGAAATGAGGAGCTGAGCTGTGAAGCATATACTTCTTAAAATTAGTAATGAATGAACTCACTTTCATCCATGAGTAAAAAGTGTCTTAGAGAGGGTCAATACATAATATTACTACAAACATATCTAAATTGTTGAGAAATGGCATTACCAGCTAAGTTTAAAGAGTTTTGTACGTAACTTAGAAAAGACAGCTCATCGCCTTGCACAGCCGCCCTGCAGACGAAGTTTTTTGAGAAGCTGTCGAAGTCATCTCTCAACGGGCTGTAAAGAGTTATAATTTGTAAGATTATAATTACCCCTAGGGGGTGTTAGTCAGCATATTTCTTCACTGATGGCTGACAAATTACATATTTGTTTGGACCCCAAAAGTCCGCACCTTACTGCCGACTATAGGTTGATTACAAACTCCTTGCGACTCAAGAACTGCGCAGTCCCCCGTACTACAAGAAATTCGTAATCTACCTTGCTCTGTATCGTGAGCTATGGTGTTCTTCACACCTTCGACAGATATCGGTGACTTGATAGAAGCTGAAGTGTCCTTGGATGTCCACGTCTTCCATAGTCTAGGAATACGCACACTGGTACACTATGTTCCACAAGATTTGTCTTTATTGTTCACAATCTTATCACTAAAGAAACTGATCACACTTCTCTTAAGTGTTTATTGTGTTTTATGAGACACTTTGTTCACACTAACGCACAGACCATTCTTTGTTGGTTATCCTGGCATCAGTGTCACTCTCAGTAGAGTCAAAAGTAATCTGAAGATGCCACAGCACCCCACGCCGTTACTCCCCTAGCACAAAGGAAAAGCTGACCTAGTACTTTTGCTTCCTTGCCACTTCCTCGATGAAGCAAAGCAGAATGTTTAAATCTTGCTGTCTTAAGCATAGACAACAATGTCCACTATCTTTACTATGGTAATAAAGTGGGAGCAAGATTTTCCTTAATTGTCCTGCTAAAGTAAGAGATGTACTGTCTCTTATTAAAATACACTCTGCAACACTGGACTGCAAGGAGCAGCGGTCGCTTGACCACGTCGCATACTCATACTGCATCTGCGATCAATTACTCACTGTAGCAGTAAACAAGACACTTGCTCCTTCTGAGAGGGCTGGGCCCCTCAGGGCTGAAAGGGCTGAAAGGGGCTGAAGGGGGCTGATACCCCCCTCCTGGAGAAAATTTCTCCACATAAATTGTTTCATTATTTCGATGATCGAATGCTAAATTAGGTGTTCATGAGGTCAGGACCTTTATTATAATGGCATAGTAATGCGAAATAAGTGAATAAGTTACTTCCGAGATATAGGCCTAGAACGCCGGCCAGCCCGCCGTCTCAATTTTTTTTTTTTTTTCATGAAAATCGCGTTTGTTTCGGTGTATTTCTTAGTAAACTGGTGTTCTAGTGCAGTTATCCTCTTCAAAATACCGTTTTCTATCACTCACAGACCAAACGATACAAAATGGAGACCAGGAGTAACTCATTTACATCGAAATATTGCTGGTGGACTCGCAATATTATGGTCTATTTTATTCAGTCTAGAGTATATAACATGTTTGTTTGTTATTTAAAGTGTTTATCATATTAGATCAATTCTGATAGATAAATAAGCCGTATAGTTGATATATAAGCTGATATAAGCGTAATGATGAAGTGATTTCACCTGGCACTCTCTGGAGAGGGAATACTGCCGAGTGTTCCCAGATGGCTCCCGATTGGCCGGCACTCTACTGATAAGCTCCACCTACTCTTATATGATGCCAAATAATCAATTATTACATTAGAAAGAATAATGCAAAGAAAAAGCGTTAAAAAACAAGGAAAAAATTAAAAAAAAATACATGGGTTGAGAGCAGACGCGCTACCTACATCGCCGTCACCATACCTGATATAAATGACTATAATTTCTTATAGATTTTGCCACCGAAGTGGCTAGTTTATTGTGCACCCCATATCCATCCTGTGGACGGTAGCGCGAGAGCATATGGATACACAAAAGGCCTAGGAACTAGGCCCCAAAGGGTTAACAGGAATACATATGGATTTATATCTACATATCTATAGTTCACTTATCTGTTACAAGCAAATTTAGGAAATTTGCTTAGTATATCTGGTATCTTATTTTCATTAATAAGATATCTTGACATGTCACATAGGTTATTATACTGCCTGTCTCTGTATTCCCCAATAAGTGGACAATTAAGCACATAGTGTTCAAGAGAGTGACCATATGCCTGATCACATAATTTACATTTAGTTTGATCATCATCTGTGTGTCTCCCAAACTGCCAGAAGTACTTGTAACCAAGCCTAAGCCTGGCCACTACAACATCAGTCAGTCTGTTCACATTGCAAGTTGCTCCATAAACATACTTACCTACGTTCATGTTATCATAGTGGGTTATAGATCTACTCAGGCTTCTAACTGCATTCCTATAACAATCATTTTCATTATTTACTTCTCTCCTAATATTATTCCTAATGCTAGACACAGTTATACCAAAGTTATATTCTACATTCTCCTTCTCGATACTCTTCTTGGCTAACATATCAACTTTATCATGAAGGAGTAATCCAGTGGGGTGATGGGATCCATAGCAATTGTACATTAATTCCTTTGTCCCTAATTTTTGAGTATCTATACCGGGCTTCCCCAATGAGCATGTTGTTGGAGTCATTATATGAGCCAAGAGCCTTCAATGATGACATAGAATCAGTAATGATGATAGAGTCAAGCTCAGTGTCATAGGTTAGCTTTAGCGCCATTAGGATTGCAAACAATTCAGTTTGCAGTGTAGACCCCAGTTGTTAATTCTTATGCCTAACTCAACAAAATTTATTATCGTTCTTAACTAGGAAGGTGGCAACAAGAGCAGATGCAGCCCTGCCAGAAGACTCCTGTTTAGATCCATCAGTGTATATAACTTGTGATAACTTGTTACTACCAGCTAGGTGAGAAATTTCTTCTTGAGCAGTTGCTCTAACAAGAGATTTAAGAAAGGGATTACTAGCAATGAGCTTCTTGGGAGGGACTTGTAGGTATGTGATATTAAATGAACACATCTTCCATGGAGGGGTGAAATGCTCTTGTTGCCTACAGTGATACAGTTCATGCAGGTTATAAAACTTAATGCAATTACACGTTTTCACAATCCATTTAGATCTGTGTGTATTTACCTCTAGACACTTGGTAAGATTCACTGTGACAGTGTCTGGTTCGTTTCTCAACATTCTAATACCGAGTACAGTGTTAATTTCAACAATCCTATCACTGATACTAGAAATACCAAGCTCCTTCCTCATGTTAAGAACTTTTGTAGATCTGGGACAGCCAAGAATAACGTCTTAGAACATTGATTTTTGTACCATTGTGTTGCCAAAGAGTTAAGTTATTTTTCTATGTGAATAACTCAATTTCCATTATTTTTCGATTTTTTCTTGGGAGCGCGCTGAAAATTCCCAATTTGGAGCCTTAAGGTCCACTTCTCGCCCCTTGGCAAGAAGAAAAGGCTCACTCCTCGCCCCTTGACAAGAAGTAAAGGCTCACTCCTCGCCCCTTGACAAGAAGTAAAGGCTCACTCCTCGCCCCTTGACAAGAAGTAAAGGCTCACTCCTCGCCCCTTGACAAGAAGTAAAGGCTCACTCCTCGCCCCTTGACAAGAAGTAAAGGCTCAACTCCTCGCCCTTTGACAAGAAGTAAAGGCTCACTCCTCGCCCCTTGACAAGAAGTAAAGGCTCACTCCTCGCCCCTTGACAAGAAGTAAAGGCTCACTCCTCGCCCCTTGACAAGAAGTAAAGGCTCACTCCTCGCCCCTTGACAAGAAGTAAAGGCTCACTCCTCGCCCCTTGGCAAGAAGTTAAGGCTCAGTCCTCGCCCCTTGGCAAGAAGTTAAGGCTCACTCCTCGCCCCTTGGCAAGAAGTTAAGGCTCACTCCTCGCCCCTTGGCAAGAAGTTAAGGCTCAGTCCTCGCCCCTTGGCAAGAAGCTAAAGCTCACTCCTCGCCCCTTGGCAAGAAGTTAAGGCTCACTCCTCGCCCCTTGGCAAGAAGTTAAGGCTCACTCCTCGCCCCTTGGCAAGAAGTTAAAGGCTCACTCCTCGCCCCTTGGCAAGAAGTTAAAGGCTCACTCCTCGCCCCTTGGCAAGAAGTTAAGGCTCACTCCTCGCCCCTTGGCAAGAAGTTAAGGCTCAGTCCTCGCCCCTTGGCAAGAAGCTAAAGCTCACTCCTCGCCCCTTGGCAAGAAGTTAAGGCTCACTCCTCGCCCCTTGGCAAGAAGTTAAGGCTCAGTCCTCGCCCCTTGGCAAGAAGCTAAAGCTCACTCCTCGCCCCTTGGCAAGAAGCTAAAGCTCACTCCTCGCCCCTTGGCAAGAAGTTAAGGCTCACTCCTCGCCCCTTGGCAAGAAGTTAAGGCTCACTCCTCGCCCCTTGGCAAGAAGTTAAAGGCTCACTCCTCGCCCCTTGGCAAGAAGTTAAAGGCTCACTCCTCGCCCCAAGGGGTAAATAGAGCGAGCTCAGCGAGAACGAAAAGATTTTGTCGAAAAATTCACAAATTGAGTTAATCTTATAGAAAAAGCTTAACTCTCTGAAGTTTACCTGGAGTTTACCTGGAGAGAGTTCCGGGGGTCAACGCCCCCGTGGCCCGGTCTGTGACCAGGCCTCCTGGTGGATCAGAGCCTGATCAACCAGGCTGTTGCTGCTGGCTGCACGCAAACCAACGTACGAGCCACAGCCCGGCTGATCAGGAACTGACTTTAGGTGCTTGTCCAGTGCCGCTTGAAGACTCCCATCTGTTGGTAACCCCCCCTTATGTGGCGGGAGGGAGTTGAACATCTCGGGCCCA
>NC_069402.1:87832842-87854139 GCF_026875155.1 Cherax quadricarinatus | reverse complement strand
AACCCAACCCCTGTTATCATCTAATTTTACCCTTTAACCACTTTTATCATTAGAGTTACCCTTAACCACTTTTATTATCTACATAGTTATCGGTTAACATGTTTAAACCCTCAGAGTTACCCGTTAACTACTGTTAGTAATGTGAAGGTACCGTTGAACAATAGAGTAATAAATACACTGTTAGTAGTGTAAACTTTTTCTCTTTTTCCTCTATAGTGACTTTATTCCTAAATGTGTTTTAAGCTATTTTAACTTTTGCTTTCATCTGAGATGTGACCCCCAGGTCACTGTGACCCCCCAGGTCACTGTGACCCCCAGGTCACTGTGACCCCCAGGTCACTGTGACCCCCAGGTCACTGTGACCCCCAGGTCACTGTGACCCCCAGGTCACTGTGACCCCCAGGTCACTGTGACCCCCAGGTCACTGTGACCCCCAGGTCACTGTGACCCCCAGGTCACTGTGACCCCCAGGTCACTGTGACCCCCAGGTCACTGTGACCCCCAGGTCACTGTGACCCCCAGGTCACTGTGACCCCAGGTCACTGTGACCCCCCAGGTCACTGTGACCCCCAGGTCACTGTGACCAGAGGCGCCGCTGTAACCACGCAGCTGTGGATTCAGAGACGTTTGTAACATCTGGGTATCTGTATTTGTAGACGTTTCGCCCTCCAGTGGCTTTATCAATACGAGGACATAATGTGAGGTCTGTTGAATTATATACAAGAGATAAGGTTATCAGTCCCTCAGCCCTGGAGTGGCGGGGACTGATTACTTCGTCTTTTGTATATAGCTGGAGAGAAACCTCGTCGTGCTGACTATTTTTGTACTGTGTGCTGGTTATTTGTGTATTGTGAATTATAAGTTAGTATTGTAATTAAAATTGTGAAAAACTTGTGGTCCGCTCCTCCGAGAGACCGTGAGAACCTGGATCTTAACCTTCTAAGTGCGTTTATTTACGTCCACATAAGTACAATTATACATAGTAACCACCTCTCTGTTTATTTACAGACAGGCAATCTTAACAATGTAAGCCAAGCCCATCTCCCTTGGCTTGTCTTACATTGTAATCTGTGTGTAAGTTACCCAGGCTAACCCAGCTTCCAGGGTTGCTGCTTCCATAGTGTCCAAGGACCAGGGTTCACTTCTAGCAGATATTTATCTCACCACTCCTGGATAAATATATGAGTGGAAAAGGTTGGGTTCGATTAGTACCTAGGTGAAGATTAAGACTTGTACAATACTTGTGTATCTTTATTGACGAAACGTTTCGCCTACACAGTAGGCTTCATCAGTCAAATGTAAAGGGAAGAGTAGTAATGGAAGAAAGATGGTGTAATCAGTCCATCAGCCTCAGAGAAAAAGTAGATGAAGTCCAGGGAGTGGTCAGTCCCTCAGCCTGGAGGAGAGTTCAGTTCCATGGTCTGGAACGATATGAAGCTGAACCACGAGAACGGAGTCTTAAATACTGTCTTACCCTAAAACGTCTTCCAGATCTTCCACCTTCCCTTCGACAGTATTTAACATTCCAGTCTCATGGTTCAGCTTCATATCGTTCCAGACCGTGGAGCTGGACTCTTCTCCAGGCTGAGGGACTGACCACCTCAAATACTTTTTTCTCCAAAATTGATGGATTGATTACATCATCTTTATTTCATTACTACTACTGACTTTGTATTTGACTGAAGAAGTCTACTGTGTAGGCGAAACGTTTCATCAGCATAGATACCCAGCTGTTGTACATGTGTCTTAATCTTCAACTGGCTTCCTCTCTCTCTTTTGTGTTAGTGTGACTTTGTAAATGGTCTAAGTCGGACCGAAACATCGTCATAAGTTCCTCTCTCTCTCTCTCCCTCTGTCTCTCTCTCTCTCTCTCTCTCTCTCTCTCTCTCTCTCTCTCTCTCTCTCTCTCTCTCTCTCTCTCTCTCTCTCTCTCTCTCTCTCTCTCTCTCTCCCTCTCTCTCTCTCTCACCTATGTACGGGTTATTTGTGTTATGTTCTTTCCTGGAGTCTATCCCTGTCCTCGTTTGGCTTTATTCTCCTCACCATTTCGCATCATCACCAAACAGGGGGTTTTATCTAACTTTCCCCCTTCTGGTGTTTTTGTTCCCGTAAACCAGAAACACTGCTGGCCCTAAATGATCCTTGGGGAAAACCCCCGCTAACTGTTACCCATTCAAACATCTTCTCCCCGACACTCTTTCCTTCCTTTCCCAAGATGCCCCTTTTTCACCAGAGAAACGTTCCCTGTTTTTGCTCCCTGCCTCTCTGGCCCAACTTTTTTGCGTCCTGTCTACAGGAGTCCCTTCTGGCCCCAGCTTTCTTGCAGTCCTGTCGTACAGAACTCCAGCTAGTTAGTAAGAAAAGATTTTCCATTTAAAAAATTTATTTAATCCCTTTTTAAATATGCACCGAAAACCCCTCCGTGGGGGAATTAAAGACATCGGGAAACTCCGATGTCTAATGGTCTCCAGTACTGACAAGCGACTTCCCTCGCCACCAGGGGCTTTTTCAATGCAACTAACAGCTGGGCATTATAGAAGCCGTGGGGTAGTATATAGTAGTAGTCAGGGGTAGTAGTGGAAAAGAGTAGGGGTGTAGTAGTAGCAGATAGTGGTAGTAGTGGAAATAGTGTAGTGTAGCAAAGTATAATAGTATTTTAGTAGCAATAGAAATAGTAAATAGATAGTAGAGTATACAATAGAGTAGTATAGTTTGTAGTTGTAGTATAGTAGAGTAGTAATATAGTAGTAATAGAAAATAATATAGTATAGTAGTAGTGTGCTAGTTTTCCCCCAAAAGGACCCAGCTCACTCTTACTTCCCAGCACCGACATAGAGTTGTTGTTACTCTGGTCCTGTAATGTCCTTGCTGTTACTCTGGTTTTTTGAATGTCCGGCTGTTACTCGGTCTCTTAATGCCCGTTGTGTTACTTTGGTCTCTGAAAATTCCCGTTGCTGTTACTCTGGTCTCTGAATCCGGCTTTTACTCGGGTCTCTGTAATGTCCGTTTTTGTTAAAAACGCACTCGCGGGGGGTCGCCCACGCACGGGGGTCCCCCCAGCGCACCTGACTCCCCCTCGGGAAGTACAGCCTTGACTCTCCCTTAGCCCATTCCCTGCTCCACCACTCACCCCACGCTCAATACATTCCTTCCCCCCCTCTTACTTCTTTGTACTTCCATCTTCCCCTTTCCTCTCCCCCTCCCCCCCCCCTTCCCCCCCCCTTCATCCTTCCTTTCCCAAGAAAGTCGTTTAAATTTCATTAATTTTTTTCTCGGGAAGGGTTATGGGGTGAAAGTCCTCCCTCCCATCCACATGATGGATATAGGTCACATACACACCACACCATCCACGGGATGGATAAAAGTCACAGTACACTAGCCACTCCCATCCAAGGAGGAAAAGGGTGCACAGTACACTAGCCACTACCATCCACGGGATGGATAAGAGGTGCACAGTACACAAACCACTACCTCCACAGAGGGATAAGGGGTTGCCATACACTAGCCACTACCAACCACAGGATGGAAAGGGGTCACATACACTAGCCACTCCCATCCACAGATGGAAAAAGGGGTGCACAGTACACTACCACTATCATCCACGGGAGGGAAAAGGGTGCACAGAACACTACCACTACCATCCAAAAATATGGAATAGGTGCACAGAACAGCCACACCACCACGGATGGATAAGAGGTGCACAGTACACAGCCACTACCATCCCATGAGGATATGGGGGTGCACATACCCCTAGCCACACCATCCCATGATGGATATAAAGGTGCACAGTAACACTAGCCACTACCATCCACGGGATGGATTGGGTGCCAGTCCCTAAGCCATCCATCCACTTATGATATGGGGTGCACAGTACACTAGCCACTACCATCCACAGGATGGATAAGAGGGCACAGACATACCCAGACCATCCACTGAGGGATATGGGGGCACAGTACACTAGCCACACCACCCACAGGATGGTATGGGGGGCACAGTAACACCACACCTCCACATGAAGGATATGAGGCGCACAGTACACTACCAAACCCCCACAGAGGATAGAGGTGAAATAACTAGCCACAGCTATCCACAGGATGGACATTGGGTACAAAAAAAAACCACCACAACTACCGGGATGGATTAGGTAAAAAAAAACAGCCCTACCATCCACAGGAGGGATATGAGGTGCACAATAAACTAGCCACTTCCATCCATAGGAGGATATGAGGACACAAAAAAAACTACTACTACCATCCACGGGATGAATATGAGGTGAACAATACACTAGCCATCCCATAAAAGGGATAAATATAGGGCACATAAACAGCCACTAAACCACAGGTGGATATGAGGTGCGCAAAAAAACTAGCCACTTCCATCCATAGGATGGATTTGAGGAAACACAAAAACAACACACCACCACAGATGAATATAGTGAACAATACACTAGCCCCTCCATCCCAGGAGGAATGGGGTGCGCAGAAACTAGCCACTCCATCCAGGATGAATATGGGGTGAACAAACACAGCCCAACCACCCCAAGGATGAATAGAGGTCCCAAAAATAAACTAGCCACTACCATCCACGGGAGGATAGAATGCACAATAAAACTACCACTTATTTGGGCAAAACAAATTTCAATTTATTAAAAATATGAAAAAAGGTTTTTTAAAATCCTTTAACTTTACGTTGGTGCAGTATTTTCCCTCCTGTCAAAAAACTATTCTTTAAAACGGGGTGCCCCTGTCAGAAAGTGCACCTGGGATGAGACCCCCCTGTCCTTCACCGTTTTTCTGAAATTGAAGATTTTTACATTTGTGTCTTCCGGGTGTCTGTTTGAGCACAAAAAACCCATTTGGGGGCCATTTGTAAATTCCAGGTTGGACCGAAACGTCTTTTCTAAGATACGTACCATATGTGGGTTATTTGTATTTTTCCCCCCCGCTCGGTACTGTCCTTTTTGTTATCTTCTGTGTTTCGTCTACAAGGGTCTTCACCCCGCCTCTCAGCACTTCGATACGGGGTTCTCACATTTTTACCCCCAATCAAGGCTTTTATTTTTTGTCTACTGCACTCAAGACGTTAAGAAAAACCTCCCATTTGGGAGGGGAATTTTGGGGACTGCGTTTTGGGGCTTGAACCATTGCAATCAAAACTTGGGAAGGAACAAGAAACGGGAAAGGGGAGAAGTGAGAAAATTTGTGGAAACAGGAAATGAAAGATGTGAGAAAGGTTAAGTGACATACCAAAAAAGTTGCACTTTAAGTATTGTTTTGGGCGTTTCTGGCCCCAATGACGAAGGTGTTGCAGCGGGCGTAAACGACCAGAAAAACCTTGTAAACATGCAGGTCTTAAAACCAGTGTCTGAGCAACACATAAAAAAGAGTCGCAGATGTTTTTTTCCTCACCTGAATAAAATCTTCTCTCTTTCAGTGTCTCTTCCTCTTATAAGTTTATCACCACTTCTTCCATCCCCCATTCGTTCCTGTTATCCCCATCTGTCAGTCTTTCCCTCCGTTTCAATCTCGCAGTCTTCCATCCGTTCAATCTCTGTCAGTCTCCTCCTTTTCCCCTTTTCTATTTCTATTTCTCCTTTTCCTCTTCCCCTCCCCTCTCCCCTCCCCCTCCCCCCTCTCCCTCTCTCTCCTTCCTCCCCTCCTCTCTCTCTCTCTCTCTTCTCTACTCCCTCTTCCCCCTTCTCCCCTTTCTCCTCTCTCTCTCTCCTCCCTTCCCCTCTCTCTCTCCCTTCTCTTCTCCTCCTCTCCTCTCCCTCTCCTCTCTTCCCTTTCCCTCCTCTCTCTCTCTAGTCCCCCGATTTCTTTTTCCCCCTTCGTCAAAAAAAAAAATCCCATCCTGGGGGCTTCCCCCCGGGTTTAGCGTCACCCCTTTTAACTTTTTATACTTGTTTCTTAGGGGGAAAGATTCATGTATGGGGGGAATCATTAAATGAAAATTTCTTGTAAAAAGGGGAAGGGGGGAAAAAGGGGAAACAAATTTTAGGGGTTTTTGTATTTTCAGGGTTTAGGGGTTTTTTTGTTTAACAGGGATGGGGTTAACTTGTTTAACAGGTTATGGGGGAATTTTACGTATTAACAGGGGTATGGGGATTAACTTTATTAACAGTGATGGGGTTATACTTGATTAACAGGTGTATGGGGGGTTATACTTGTATAACAGTGTATGGGGGGGTTTTAAATTGATTAACGGGGTTTTGAGGGGGTTTATTGTATTTAAAAAGGTGTATGGGGGTTATAAATTTTTTTAACAGGGTTTGGGGTTTAAATTTTTAAAAAGGGGAATTATCTTGATTTAAAAGTGAAGGGGGGTTATACTTTTAACAGGTGATGGGGGGTTAACTTGATTTAAAAGGTTAGGGGGATTTTACTTGTATTTAAAAGGTGTAGGGGGGTTATACTTGTATTAACAGGTGTAAGGGGGTTAACTTGTATTAACGGGAAAGGGGGGATTAACTTTATTAACAGGGTTTGGGGGATTATTTTGTATAACAAGTGGATGGGGGATTAACTTGTATTAACAAATTTTGGGGGATTAATTTTTTTTTAACAGGGTTATGGGGGATTATACTTTTTATTTAACGGATATGGGGGGATTATACTTTTTAACGGGGTAGGGGGATTTTACTTGTAAATTTAAAAGGTGTAGGGGGGTTTACTTGTTTAACCCGGTGTATGGGGGGGGTTATCCTTTTATTTAAAAGGTGTATGGGGATTAACTTTATTTAAAAAGTGTATGGGGGGATTAAAACTTGTATTAACAGTTTATTGGGGTTTTAAAATTTTTTAACATTTATGGGGGAAACTGTATTAACAGGTAATTTGGGGATTAACTTTATTAACAGTGTTGGGTTATCTTGTAAACAGGGTTGGGGGGTTTTACTTGATTAACAATTTTAGGGGGGGTTAACTTTTTTAACAGGGGATGGGGGATTATCTTTATTAACAGTGTATGGGGGATTAACTTGTATTAACAGGTGTATGGGGAATTTTACTTGGAAAAAAACAGGGATGGGGGATTAAACTTGTTTAACAGGGGAAGAGGGGTTATACTTGTATTAAAAAAAGGGGTAGGGGGTTATACTTTATTAACAGGTGTATGGGGGGATTATACTGATTAACAGTGTATGGGGATTATACTTTATTAACAGTGTTGGGGGATTATACTTTTTTAACCGGGGTATGGGGGGTTATCTTGTATTAAAGGGGGGAAAATTTTTTGGGGGGAAAATTAAATTACATGTTTTTAAATTTTTTTAAAAGGGGTATGGGGGGGGTTAAACTTGATTAAAAAAGGGGTATGGGGGGATTTTACTTGTATTAAAGGGGTAAAGGGGGGTTATACTTTTATTAACGTGATGGGGGGATTTTACTTTAAATTAAAAAGGGGTATGGGGGATTATACTTGTTTTAACATGTTATGGGGGGTTAACTTTTTAACAGTTTTAGGGGGATTTTACTTGATTAACAGGTATTTAAAATTTTTTGGGGGGGATTTTACTTGTATTAAAAGGGGTATGGGGGACTTTCTTGAATTAACAGGTGTATAGGGGGTTATTCTTTATTAACGGTGTATGGGGGGTTATACTTGTATTAAAAGGTTTGGGGGGGATTTACTTTAATTTAAAAGTGTAAAGGGATTATCTTTATTAACAGGGGTATGGGGGGATTATACTACATTAACAGGGTATGGGGGATATACTTTTATTAACGGTGATGGGGGGTTATACTTTTATTTAAAAGGTTATGGGGGGTTATACTTGCATTTCGGGGTATTTGGGGGGGTTATACTTTTATTAACAGTTTTTGGGGGATTTACTTTTAAACAGGTGTATGGGGGATTTTAATTGAAATTTAAAAGGGGTTTTGGGGTTATCTTTATTAACAGGGTATTGGGATTAACTTTATTAAAGGTTTGGGGGGGTTATACTTTTATTAACAGGGGGTATTGGGATTTAAATTTTATTTCGGTGTATGGGGGATTATCTTTATTAAAAGGGGTATTGGGGATTTTATTTTATTAACAGGGGTATGGGGGATTATACTTTTTTAACAGGGGTATGGGGGATTTTACGATTAACAGGGGTATGGGGGATTATACTTGTATTAACGGGGTTTGGGGATTAACTTTATTTAAACGGTGTTGGGGGGGGTTTAAAATTGAATTAACAGGGTATGGGGGGTAAAACTTTATTAACAGGGGTTATTGGGGGTTATACTTTTATTACGGTGTATGGGGATTAACTTGTTTTACGGTGTTGGTTATCCTGTTTTGGTTTTTGGGGTTTTTACCCCCTTTTTTCGTGTTTGGGGTATCTTGTTGTTCCTGTTTTTATGGGGGTTTCTTTTTCTTCCGGTTTTTATGGGGGTTTCTTTTTCGTTTTTATGGGGGTTAACCCTTTTTTTCGGTGTTTGGGGGTTTTTCCCTTGTTTTTACGGTGTTTGGGGTTATCTTGGTTTTTAAAAAGGCGTTTTGCGTTCTTTTTACCCTTTTGTTGTTTACTTTTTTTTGCGGGTTTTGGGTTATCTTGTTTTTCTGCTAGTGTTTTGTTGTTCTGCTGCGTTGTTGTGCTGGCCGGGGTTTTTACTGCTGCTGTTGTTGCTGCGTTGCTGTTGTTACTGCTGCTGTTGTTGCGCTTTTTTGTTTACTGCTTCTTTTTTGCTGCTGGTTTACTGCTCTGTTGTTCTGCGCTGTTGTTTCGCGGGTTTTTCTGCTGCGTTGTTACGGCCTGTTTTTGTCCCGTTTTACGTGCTTTTTTTTGGGGTTCTGCTGTTTTACCCTTTTTGCTGCTGTTTATTTTGCTGCTGTTTGTTTTTTACTGCTGCTGGTTTTTTTCTTGCTGTTGTTTTTGCTGCTGTGTTTTATTTGCTGTGTTTGTTGCTGTTTTTGCTGCTGTTTTACTGCTGTTTTTGTTTCGGCTGTGTTGCCTTTGGGTGTTGTTTGTTGCTTTGTTACTGCTGGGGGGTTTTGCGCCGTTTTGTTGCTTTGTTTACTGCGCTGTTGTTGCGCTGTTTTTCTTGTTTGTTCTCTGGCTGGGTGTTGTTTCTGCTTGTGCTGTTTAACGCTGCGTTTTTTGCTTTTTTTTGCCCTTTGTTATTCTGGCTTTGTTGCTGCTTTTTTTTACTGCTGCTGTTTTTGCTTGCGGTTTTGGGGTTTTTACTGGGTGCTGTTGTTGTTTTGCTGTTGTTTCTGCTGCTGTTGTTTTTGCTGCTGCTGCTGTTGTTCGCGCTTTGTTTGTTTGTTGCTGCTTGTTGTTTTGGGGGGTTTTTCTGGTTGTTGCTGGTGTTTGCGTTGTTTTGTTTGCGTTGTTTACGCTGCTTTTGTTTTGTTTTCTTTTTTCTTCTGTTGTTGTTGCTGCTGGTTGTTACTGCTGGTGTTGTTGCGCCTGGCTGTTCCTTTTTACTGCTGCGTTGTTTGCTGCTGTTGTTTTGGCTTTTTCTGCTGTTGTTACTGCTGCTGTTTTGCGCTGGGCGTTGTTACGCTGTGTTGTTGGCGTGCGTTTTTGCTCTTTTTTACGCTGCTGTTGTTTGCTGCTGTTTTTGCTTGCGTTTTTGCTGCTGTTGTTCTTTTTTACTGCTGGTTGTTTCTGCTGTTGTTCTTGCGCTGTTTTGCGCTTTGCTGTTTTCTGGGTGTTTTTTTGCTGTGTTGTTACTGCTGCTGTTGTTGTTTTGGGTGTGTTTTGCTGCTTTTGTTCCCCTTTTCTGTTGTTTTTTGGGGGTTTTCTGCGTTGTTCTGCTGCTGTTGTTGTTGCCTGCTGCTTTTTTTTTTTTGCTGTTGCTGCTGCTGTTGTTCTGCTGCCCCGTTGTTTGCTGCTGTTGCGTTGTTACTGCTGCTGTTGTTGCTGGCTGCTGTTGTTACCTTTTTCTGCTGTTTTGTTTTTTGTTTTGCTTGTTGCTGTTGTTTAACCTATGTGTTTTTGGTTGTTGGCTTTTTTTTGCGTTTTTTTTTCTTTTTCTGTTGTTTGTTGTTGTTTCTGGTTGTTACTGCTGGTTTTTTGTTGCTGCTTTTTTGCTGGTTGTTTTGCCTTTTTTACGCTGCTGTTTGTGCTGCTTGTTGTTACTGTGCTGTTGTTGCTGCTGTTGTTTACTGCGTTGTTGCTGCTGCTGTGGGTTTCTGCTGCGTTGTTGTGCTGCGCTGTTGTTGCTGCTGTTGTTACGCGCGTTGTTTTCTTTTGGGTGTTGTTGCTGCTGCTGTGTTTTTTCTGCTGTTTTTTGTTTTCTGTTTTTTACTGCTCGTTTTGCTGCTGTTTTTGCTGCTTTTTTTCTGCCTTGCTGTTGTTGCTGCTGTTGTTGCGCTTTGTTACTCTGCTGGTTTTGTTGCTGCGTTTTACTGCGCTTTGTTCGCGTTGCGTTTTTTATTTTCGCTTTTTGTTGCGCGTTGAAAATGCTGCGTTGTTGTTGGGGTTTTTTTCTGCGCTTTTTCGTTGTTACCTGCTGGGTTGGGGTTTTTGCTTTTTCCAGGTTTTGCTGTTTGGGGTTAGTTTCTTTGTTGCTGCGTTTTTGCGCTGTTGTTGCTGCTGTGGGTCTGTTGTTACTGCTGCTGTTGTTGCGCTGTTTTTTTTTACTGGGCGGCCCTTTTTTTGCTGGTTTTCCCCCGTTGTTTTACCCGCTTTTGCTGTTGTTGCTGCTGCTTTTTTATTTTCTTTTCTGCTGTGTTGCTGCGCTGTTTTGTTGTTACTGCTGCGGGTTGTGCCTTTGTTTTTACTGTTGTTTGCTCGTATGCTTTTTTCCTTTTTGGGCTGGTTTATGCTGCTGTGTTTTTGCTTTGCTGCTGTTGGGGTTTTTCGCTTTGTTCTGCTGCTGTTTGGGTTTTTTCTGCTTCTTTTTGGGGTTTCTGTTTTTCTGCTTGTTCTGCCTTTTTTTGTTGTTGCTGCTTTGGGTTTCTTTGTTTGCTGTTTGTTTGCTGCTGGCGGGTTTTTACTCGCGTTTTGCGGGTTGCTGTTTTTTATGCTGCTGTTGTTCCCGCTGTTTGTTTTTCACTGGGCTGTTGTTTGCTGCTTTTCGCGGTGTTTACTGGCTGCTGTTTTTTTGCGCCCGTTGTTTTGTCTGCTGTTTGTTGCTGCTGTTGGTTTTGTTTTTTTGTCTGCCTTGCTGTTTTTTCTGCGTTGTTTCTGCCCCTTTGTTACTGCTGCTGTTGTGCTGCTGTTTCTGGTTTTTTCGCTGCTGTTTGCTGGGGTTCGTTGTTACGCTGCTTTGGGTTTTTCTGCGGTGTTCGCGCTGTTGTGCTGCTGTTTCGTTGTTAACTGCGCTTTTTTTGTTGCTGTTTTTACTGTGCTGTTTTGGGTTTTTTGTGTTGTTCTGCTGTTGCTCTTTCGGTTGCTGCTTTGTTTTGCGTTTTCTGTTGCTGTTTGTTCGCGCTGGTTTTGTTTTCTGTTTTCTGCTGTTGCTGCGGTTGTTGTTTATTGCTGTTTTTCTGCGTTGTTTTGCTCTGTTTTGCGGGTGTTTCTTTTTTTACTGGCTTGCTTTGTTCGCTGCTGTTGTTTCTTTCTGCTGTTGCGCTGCTGTTGCGTTTTTTTACTGCTTTTCTGGCTGTTTTTTGCTCTTTCTTTTTCTTTCTGCCTTTTTCTGCTGCTGTTGCTGTTTTTTACTGCTGCTTTGGGGTTTTTGTGCGTTTCTGTTGTTACGCTGCTTTTTTCTGCGCTTTCGTTGTTACTGCTGGTTGTTGTTTGTTGTTTCTCTTTTGCTTGGGTGTTGCTGTTTTTATGTTTCTTTTTTGCTGTTTTACTGCTCTGTTTTTGCTGCTTTGCTTTTTTTATTTTTCACTGCTCGGTTTCTGCTGCTGTTTTGCTGTTGTTTCTGCGCTGTTGCTGCTCTGTTGTGTTTTAACTGCTTTTGCCGTTGTTGGCTCTGTTGTTTCTGTTTTTACTGGGTGTTGGCTGCTGTTGCTGTTTTTTTTACTGTTTTCTGTTTTTCTGGGTTGCTGTTTTTACGCTGCTTTTTTTGTTTTTTGCTGTTTTTTCTGGGGTTTTTTTGCTGTTGCCTTTTTGTTACTTTCTGTTTTTTTTGCTGCTGTGTTGTTTCTGCTGTTCGTTGTTCTGCTCTGTTGTTTTGTGTGTTTTTTTTTGGGTGGTTGTTGCTGCTGTTGTTTGTGTTTGGCTGTTCTGTTGCCTGCTGTTTTTTCGCTGTGTTGTTGCGCCCTTCTTTTTTACTGCGGGGTGTTGCTGTTTTTCTGTGCTGTGTTCTTTGCGCTGTTGCCTGCTGTTTGTTGTCGTTTCTGTTGCTGTTGTTATGCTGCTGTTTTTCTGCTGTTTTTCGCTGGCTGTTTTCTGTTTTACTGCGTGTTGCTGCTGCGTTGCCTTTTTAAATGCTGCTGTTGCCCTTTTTTACGCGCTGTGCCGGCTGTTTTTGTTTTTTGCTGCTGTTGGGTTTTTGCTGTTGTTACTGGCGTTGTTTCCGCTTTGTTTCTGCTGCTGTTTTTGGGGTGTTGGTTTTACGCTGCTGTTTTGCGCCGTTTTGTTGTTATTTGCTGTTTTTCGCAGCTTTTTGTTTATGCTGTTTTTTGTTTTGCTGCTGGGTTTTGCTGTTGGGGTTCTGCTGCTGTTGCTGTTTTTACGCTTCGTTTGCTCCTTTTTTTACTTGCTGTTGCGCTGCTGTTGGGGTGTTTTACTCTGCTTTTTTGCTCCCGTTGCTCGTGTGCTTTTGGGTTCTTTTCTGTTTTTGCTGCTGCTTTTTTGCGGGGGGTTCTGTTTTCTGTTTCTGTTGTTTTGGTTTCTGTTGTTACTGCTTTTCTTTTGTTTGGGGTTTTCTGTTTTTTGTTTTTACTGCTGCTGTTTGGCTGGGGGTTTTGTTGTTCTCTTGTTGTTGCGCTGTTGTGTTTTTTGTTGTTGTTGTTTGGTTTTTCTGCTGCTCTGTTTCTGCTGGGCCCGTTTTTGCTGTCCCCTTTTTTACTGCGCGGTTGCGCTGCGTTGCTGTTTGTTAGCGCTGTTGCTGCTGCTGTTCTGTTGTTACTGCTGTTGCTGTGCTGTTGCGTTG
This sequence comes from Cherax quadricarinatus, assembly GCF_026875155.1. Classification (NCBI taxonomy): domain Eukaryota; kingdom Metazoa; phylum Arthropoda; class Malacostraca; order Decapoda; family Parastacidae; genus Cherax; species Cherax quadricarinatus. The sequence goes on along the minus strand of NC_069402.1, from coordinate 87,841,153 downwards.
TTATGCTGCTGTTGCTGTTGTTACCTGCTGTTGTTGCTTTTCTGGCCCGTTGTTTTTACTTTCGTTTTTCGCTGCTGTTGCTGTTGTTTTTGGGGGTGCTTTTGTTCTCCTGTTGGGGTGTGTTCTGCCGTTGTCTGGTTGCTGTTGTTACTGTTTCTGTTGTTTGCTGTGCTGTTGTTTACTTTTTTGCCGTGCTGTTTTTACTGCTGCCTTTGTTACTGCGGTTTTGTTGTGCTGTGCTGTTTGCGCGTGTTCTCTGCTTTTTGTGGTGCTGTTTGCTGTTGTTACTGCTTGTTGTTGCTGATTTTTTTTGCTGTTTTGTTGCTTTTGTTACTGCTGCTGTTGTTGCTTAATGGTGGTGCTATATACGCATAATGCATATATACTATATATTATATATATATATATTTAATATATATATATATATATATATAGTATATATATACTATATATATAACATATATTTAGATTACTAATATATTTTATATTATATTATATGCTCCAGTTGCGACTGGAGGTATTATAGGAGGTGCGTAAGCACGCATGTTGCTTTAACCTGCTTTTTGTCTTCGTGTTTGCGGCTTCAGATGCATTAGTCAAGAAAGATAAAGTGCTCGAACTCGCTTCGAGAAGACTTCGTTTAGGAGCTCAAGACCCCTAGGTTTACTGAAGAAGAGCAATTCGGTGGAACAACCCCTAACAGACTCCTCCAAGTATGAACAGTCATCCTCCAAACAGCACAAACACGTCAAACCCTTTGCCAATCGCCATACACAATGCTCTCTCACTGCTTCAGAAAGAAAACAAAGGCTCGTCTCCTGGCAGTGAAGGCACACACTCAGGAGGTTTCTTGTTAGCATGTTCCCAATTCCTCTTCCCTCCCCTTGGGCACCGTCTGACCCACAGGCCATTCGGATTGGTGTTGACTCTTCGCCTAGCCGCCCCATCCTCACGAACTTAGGTTGTATTTGCGGCAGGGGACAGCTGATCACAATTCGGACTCCTTGGTCTCGTTGGCATCACAGCAGAAGGGAAGTATGCCAGACATGAGGAGATCAATGACATAATAAAAGAAGAAGCCTCCGCCACAGCCCGTTGACGCTCAACGGGAAACCCCAAGCTACAGAGGTCTGATGGAAGTCAAAAGCGTACCTGTTGGAGGCCATGGAAAGAATGGAAAGCAGATTGATGGACTACACCTGTGCTGCCACATTGGCTGACACCTACTTGCATACTCTGTAGTGGAAGGGGGTGGAGCTGCCAGCCACAGGGAGAACCAGAAGATCGAAAAAATATGAAGACCTTCCCCCTTGCTATAACTTCATTCCAATAGGGTCGGGAGACCCTTGGGCATGGGGCAAGTGTGCTCTAAAGTTCTCAAAGAGAGGGTGATAAGCTCATCTAGAAACCAAGGACCACAGGGCGACAAGATCCTCTTTCAGGAGACTCAGTGTTGCGATCCAGGAGAGGAATACCTGCCAGGCATTCTGGGCCACGCGGTCCCCCACGCAGGGGAGCTGGACGAAGTATTCGTCATGTAGCTCTGAGTTCACCTATGGTGTTTTACTTGGTATTCATATTTTGTGATGTTTTGTCTATATATATATATATATATATTCTTGTTTCAACACACCGGCTGTATCACCTATGGCGGGGTGGCTCCCAAAAAGGAAAAAAACGAAAGTTTCTCCTTTTACACATTAGTAAAATATATTCAGGGAGAAGAGGTTACTAGCCCCTTGCTCCCGGCATTTTAGTCGCCTCTTACACACGCATGGCTTACGGAGGATGAAATTCTTGTTCTAGCACTTCCCATGGTAGAATATATATATATATTTATATATATATATATATATATATAATTATATTTATATATATATTACAATTTTATATTCTATATAATATATATTATGCGTGTTGTGTAGATGTTTGTGTGTGTGTGTGTGTTGTGTTGTTGTGCGTGTGTGTTGTGATGTGTGTGTGTGTGTGTGTGTGTGGTTTATGTGTGTGTGTGTGTGTGTGTGTGTGTGTGTGTGTGTGTAGTGTGATGTATGTGTGTGTGTGTGTGTGTATGTGTGTGTGTGTGTGGTGTGTGTGTAGTGTGCTGTGTGTGTGTGTGTGCTGTGTGTGTGTGTGTGTGTGTGTGCTGTATGTGTGTGTGTGTGTGTGTGTCATTGTGTGTGTGGTGTGTGTTGTTGTTTGTGTGTGTGTGTGTGTGGTGTGTGTGTGTGGTGTGTGTGTGTGTGCATTAAGATCACAGTCAACAGGTGATATAAAATATACAAAACAACCATTGTGAAAGAAATAGTGAAATTCCTGTCGCTTTCGTGACTTCTGACATTATCAATTATATAAATACAATACATCAAAGAAAGACTTGTATAATATGGATACCAGACCTCAACATTCTATGTATATAAATAATCTCTCACTTCATAGGATTCGAACGTACAAACTCTGCATCAAAGTACATAGTGTAGCTTCTCGGCTCGGCCAGGTCCCAGACAAGTATAGGCACCTACCCAGAGCTAAGTGGTCACTGCTATGCCCCGGGATACCCGGCCAGTCATACATTATTTCATCAAATTCTGCCGCTTGTAGTGAATAACGAAAGAGATGTTGATAATGCTTAACAACTCGCAAATAACCGAACTTATTTACATACATTATCTGTCAGTCCACAGACAGCAGGATTCTGTACACTGCGTCAAGGTACGCAGTACTCTCTCACATCATACCAGATCAGCCGTGCATTTCTGGGAAACTGACCGAGTGGCGGTTCCGATCCTGCTTGTGGACTGAGAGAAATGTTTGATATTATGTGTTCGTGTGCAGGTGCGTTGTGTGTGCGTGTGTGTGTGCGTGTTGTGTATGTAACTATTATATACATGTACTGTGTAATTATATACACTGTACAGTCGTCACATATGTACACTGTACAATGTCACTATCATGTACACTGTTTACAGAGTCATATCATGTACGCTGTACAGTGTCACTTTCATGTACGCTGCTACAGTGTCACTATACGTACGCATGGTACAGTGTCATATTCATTGTACGCTGTACAGTGCCACTATCATGTACGACTCTGTACAGGGTCACTTCTATGTACACTGGTACCAGTGTCATATCATGTACATGTTACAATGTCCTATCATGTACACTGTCAGTGTACTCTATCATGTACACTGTAACAGTGTCACTCATCATGTACACTGCTACATTGATGTCAACTATCATGTCACAGTCAGTGTCACTATCAATGTACACTTGTACAGTGTCACTATCATGTACCAATGTACAGTTCACTATATGTACACATTGTAACAGTGTCACTATTAATTTTCAATGTACAGTGTCACTATCAATGTACACTAGTTACAGTGTCACTATCATGTACACGGTACAGTGTCACTTCAGTACACTGTACAGTGCCACTATCATGTTACACTGTAACAGATTCACTTCATGTTACAATGTACAGTGCCACTAACATATGTACCACTGTACTCTGTTGCCACTTGTCATGTAACTGTAAAGCTGCCACTAATCATGTACACTGTACTCTGTGACTCACTATCAATGTACACTGTACAGTGCCAACTTTCATGTACACTGTACAGTGTCACTATCATGTACACGTACACAGTCCACATATCATGTACACTGTCATGTCCCTATCATGTACACTGTAACAGTGTCTACTATCATGATACACTGTACAGTATGTCACTATCATGTACACGGTACAGTGTCACTATCATGTTCACTGTACACGTGTCACTTCATGTACACTTGTACAGCTGTCACTCTCATGTACACTGTACAGTGTCACTATCTTGTACATATCTGTACATGATGTCCACTATCATGTACACTGTATCAGGTGTCACTATCATGTCACTGTAGTGTACACTATCTATGTAACACCTGTACAGTGTGTCACTATCTTGTAACACTGTATGAGTGCTCACTATCATGTACACTGTAGAGTTGTCACTATCATGTACACTGTACAGTAGCGTCACTATATAGTACACTGTACAGTGTCACTATCATGTACAATGTACAGTGTCACTATCATGTACATGTAACAGTGTCACTATCCATGTACACTGTACAGTGTCACTATCATGTACACTGTACAGTGTCACTATCATGTACACTGTACAGTGTCACTATCATGTACACTGTACAGTGTCACTATCATGTACACTGTACAGTGTCACTATCATGATACACTGTACAGTGTCCTATCATGTACACTGTACAGTGTCACTATCATGTACACTGTACAGCGTCACTATCACGAAAACTGTACAGCGTCACTATCACGTACAAATGTACGTGTCACTATCATGTACACTGTACAGCGTCACTATCACGTACACTGTACAGTGTCACTATCACGTACACTGTACAGTGTCACTATCATGTACACTGTACAGTGTCACTATCATGTACACTGTACAGTGTCACTATCATGTACACTGTACAGTGTCACTATCATGTACACTGTACAGCGTCACTATCATGTACACTGTACAGTGTCACTATCATGTACACTGTACAGTGTCACTATCATGTACACTGTACAGTGTCACTATCATGTACACTGTACAGTGTCACTATCATGTACACTGTACAGTGTCACTATCATGTACACTGTACAGTGTCACTATCATGTACACTGTACAGTGTCACTATCATGTACACTGTACAGCGTCACTATCACGTACACTGTACAGCGTCACTATCACGTACACTGTACAGCGTCACTATCACGTACACTGTACAGTGTCACTATCACGTACACTGTACAGTGTCACTATCATGTACACTGTACAGCGTCACTATCATGTACACTGTACAGCGTCACCCCATCATGTACACTGTACAGTGTCACATCATGTAAAACTGTACAGTGTCACTATCATGTACACTGTCAGCGTCACAAACACGTACACTGTACAAACGTCACTATCACGTACACTGTACAGCGGGCACTATCACGTACACCCGACAGTGTCACTATCACGTACACTGTACAGTGTCCCCTATCATGTACACTGTACAGCGTCACTATCATGTACAAATGTACAGCGTCACTATCATGTACACTGTAAAAGCGTCACTATCATGTACACTGTACAGTGTCACTATCATGTACAACCCGTACAGTGTCACCATCATGTAACACTGTACAGTGTCACTATCATGTACACTGTACAGTGTCACTACATGTACAACTGTAACAGTGTCACTATCATGTACACTGTACAATGTCACTATCATGTACACTGTACAGTGTCACTATCATGTACACTGTACAGTTTTCACTATCAGTACACTGTACAGTGTCACTATCATTACACTGTACAGTGTCAACTATCTGTACACTGTACAGTGTCCCAAATATCATGTACACGTACAGTGTCACTATCATGTACACTGTACAGTGCCACTATCATGTACACTGTTTCAAGTGCCACTATCATGTACACTGTACAGTGGGCACTATCATGTACACTGTACAGTGTCACTATCATGTAACACTGTAAAAGTGTCACTATCATGACCACTGTACAGTGTCAAATATCATGTACACTGTACAGTGTCAATACAAAGTACACTGACCCGTGTCACTATCATGTACACTGTAAAAGTGTCACTATCATGTACACTGTACAGCGGGCACTATCATGTACACTGTACAGTGCCACTATCATGTAAAACTGTACAGCGTCACTACATGTACACTGTACAGTGTCCCCTATCATGTACACTGTACAAACGTCACTATCATGTACACTGTACAGTGCCACTATATCATGTACACTGTTTACAGTGGGCACTATCATGTACACTGTACAGTGCCACTATCATGTAAAACTGTACATGTCACTATCATGTACACTGTACAGTGTCACTATCATGTTTCACGACAGTGCCACTATCATGTACACTGTACAGTGCCCATCATGTACAAATGTACAGTGTCACTAATCATGTACAACTGTACAGTGCCACTATCAAAGTACACGCACAGTGTCACTATCAGTACACTGTACAATGTCAACATCAGTACACGTACAGTGCCACTATCATGTACACTGTACAGTGTCACTATCATGTACACTGTACAGTGTCACTATCATGTACACTGTACAGTGTCACTATCATGTACACTGTACAGTGTCACATCATTTCACTGGGACAGTGTCACTATCATGTACACTGTACAGTGTCAAATAAACATGTACACTGTACAGTGTCACTATCAAGTACACTGCACAGTGTCCCCTATCATGTACAACTGTACAGTGTCCCCTAAACATGTACACTGTACAGTGTCACTATCAAGTACACTGTACAGTGTCACTATCATGTACACGTACAAATGTCACTATCATGTTTCACTGTACAGTGTCACTATCATGTACACTGTACAGTGTCACTATCATGTACAACTGTACAGCGTCACTATCATGTACAAAGTACAGTGTCACTACATGTACAAAGTACAGCGTCACTATCATGTACACTGTAAAAGTGTCACTATCATGTACACTGTACAGTGTCACTATCATGTACAACTGAAAAGCGTCACTATCATGTACACTGTACAGCGTCACTATCATGTACACTGTACAGTGTCCCCTATCATGTACACTGTACAGTGTCACTATCATGTAAAACTGTACAGCGTCACTATCATGTACACTGTTACAGTGTCACTATCATGTAAAAACTGTACAGTGCACTATCAGTTTCACTGTACAGCGTCACTATCATGGGACACTGTACAGTGTCACTATCATGTACACTGTACAGTGTCCACTATCATGTACACTGTACAGTGTCACTATCATGTACACTGTACAGTGTCACTATCATGTACACTGTACAGTGCCACTATCATGTACACTGTACAGTGTCACTATCATGTACACTGTACAGGTCACATCATGTACACGAACAGTGTCACTATCATGTAACAAATGTACAGTGTCACTATCATGTAAAACTGACAGTGTCCCCTATCAGACACTGTACAGTGTCACTAAACATGTACAAATGTTTCAGTGTCACTAAACAATGTACACTGTACAGTGTCACTATCATGTACACTGTAAAAGTGTCACTATCATGTACACTGTACAGTGTCCCCTATCATGTACACTGTACAGTTCACTTTTCATGGGACACTGTACAGTGTCACTATCATGTAAAAACTGTACGTGTCACTATCAGTACACTGTACAGTGTCACTATCATGTACACTGTACACTGGTCACCTATCATGTACACTGTACAGTGTCCCCTATCATGTACACGTACAGTGTCCCCTATCATGACACTGTACAGCGTCACTATCATGTAAAACGTAAAAGTGTCACTATCATGTACACTGTACAGCGTCACTATCATGTACACTGTACAGCTCACTATCATGTACACGTACAGTGTCACTATCATGTACAAATGTACAGTGTCACTATCATGTTTCACGTACAGCGTCACTATCATGTAACACTGTACAGTGTCACTATCATGTACACTGTACAGTGTCCAAATATCCCGTACACTGTACAGTGTCACTATCATGTACACTGTACAGTGTCAAATCAAAGTACACTGTACAGTTCACTATCATGTACACTGTACAGTGTCACTATCATGTACACTGTACAGTGTCCACTATCATGTACACTGTAAAAGTGTCACAATCATGTAACCCCTGTACAGTGCCACTATCAATGTACACTGTAAGTGTCACTATCATGTACACTGTAAATGTCACTATCATGTACACTGTACATGTCACTATCATGTACACTGTACAGTGTCACTATCATGTACACTGTACAGTGTCACTATCATGTACACTGTACAGTGTCACTATCATGTACACTGTACAGTGTCACTATCATGTACACTGTACAGTGTCACTATCATGTACACTGTACAGTGTCACTATCATGTACACTGTACAGCTGCTATATACATTTTTTTGCTCAACTTTTTCTAAAAAAAGCAAATCTTCCCTCCCTCTCCCCCTCCCTCTCCCCCCCCCTCCCCCCTCCCTCTCCCCCTCCCTCTCCCCCCCCTCCCCCCCTCCCCTCCCCCCCCCCCCTCCTCTTTTCCCCTCCCTCCCCCCCCCTCTCCCTCTCCCTCACCCTCTACCTCTCCCCTCCCCTAACCCCCCCTCTCCCCCACCCCCCCTCCCCCCCCCTCCCCTCCCTCTCCCTCACCCTTTCCCTCTCCCCTCCCCCCCCTCTCCCTCTCCCTCAGCCTCTCCCCTCTC
>NC_069402.1:87786526-87832342 GCF_026875155.1 Cherax quadricarinatus | reverse complement strand
AACCAAAAACAACCCGGGGGCAAAAGGGAAAAACAACCACAACCCACACCACCACACACACCACACACCACACAAAACCCCAAAAAAAAAAAAAGTTGTTGGGGGGAAAAAAAAGGGGTTTTAAAAATTTAAATTTTTTTCCCCCTCTCTCCAATTCCCCCCCCTTTTTCCCCCTTTCCCCCCCCTTTTCTTCCTTTTTAATCTCCTTTCCATCTTTCCTTTTTTTTCCCCCCTTCTCTCTTCCTTTCCTTTTTCTTTTCCCCCTTCCCCCTTCCTTCCCCCTTTTTCCCCCCCCCCCCCCCCCAAAAAAAAAAGTGGTATTGGGGCCAAAAAGGGGCGAACTAAGCCGCAAACAAAGCCCGGGCCCGGGGGCCCAGGCTACCACGGGAAAGGGAGGAAAGGGCCCAAAACAAAAAACAAAAAAGGTACAGGGCCAAGAAGGGAAGGGCAACGGGACAAAAAACCCAAAAGAAAATTTTTTTTTTTTTTTTTTGAAAAAAGGAAGGGTTTAAAAGGGAATTTAAGGAAAGTTCGAAACCCAAGGGGGGGGAAATGTGGGAGGATGCTCCCCCTTTGGGGGGGGATTGGGGGCCCAAGGCGGGGGGGCCCCCGCATAAAAAGGGGGCCCAAAGCTTCGAACCCTTTTGCGAGGGAATGTAAACCCCCTTTGGACCTGGAAAAATTCCTCCCCTCCCCCCTTTTTTCTCCTCTTTTTCCCCCTTTTTCCCCCCCTTTTTTTCCCCCTCTTTTCCCCCCTTTTCCCCCCTTGGCATTCCCCCTTTTTTTACGTGTCCCCCCAATTTCCCCTTTCCCCCCCCTGTGAAATACCCCCCCCCCGTGTTTTTGCTGTTACCGAATGTTACCCTTTAGTTTCTCCCATGAAATTTCCTTAACCCCTTTTTTTCTCTCCTCTCTTGTATGTATTTTTGCTCGGCTAAAATTAATTTCTACTTTTATTATATGTATACTTATTGGGTATTTTTAATTATGTTTTTTTGGGATTATTTTGGGGATTTTTTAAAAACCCGGGGTTGGTTTTCCCCAAAAGGGGTTTTTTAAAAAAAAGGGGAGGGGTTTTTTGGGGGAAAGGGGGGTTTTTTTGTGGGATGGGGGGTGGTGGGTGGTGTTTGGTGTGGGGTTGGAGGTGGTGGTGGTTGGGGGGTGGGGGGTGGTGGTTTTGGGGTATTTTTTAGGTTTTTTGGGGGATTTGGTGGGTTGGATTGTGGTGTGGTATTTGGTGGGTGATGGTAGGTTTTGGTGATGGTGGGTTGTGGTGAGGTGGTTTGTTGGGTTGGGGGTTTGTTGTGGGGGTGGGTGTGGGGGGTTTGGGGGTTGGGTGATGGTGGGGGTTTTGGGAGGTGGGGGGGGTTTGGGATGGGGGGGTGTGGTGATGGTGGTTGTGGTGATGGGGGTTTTGGTGAGGTGGGGGGGGGTTGGGGGTTGGGGTGGGGGTTGTGGTGTGGAGGTTGGGTGTTGGGGGGTTTTGGTGTTGGGGGTTTTGGGGGTGGTTGTGGTGATGGTGGTTTGTGGGTGGGGTGGTGGGGGGGGTTTTTTGGGGGTGGGTTGGGTGTGTGGTTGGAGGTGTTTGTGGTTGGGTGATGGTAGGTTTGGTGATGGTGGGTTGGAGGGTGGGGGTTTGGGTGTGGGGTTGGGGGGTAGGTTGTGGTGATGGTGGGTTGTGGTGAGGTTGGTTGCGGATGGGGGTGTGGGATGGTGGTTGTGGGGAGGGTTTTGATTGGGGGTTTTGGGGGTGGAGGGGGGGGGTGGGGGGGGGGTTTGGTATGGGGGTTTTTTTGTGGGGGGTGTGGTGGGGGGTTGGTTGGGGGGTTTTTTTTGGGGAGGGAGGTTGTGGGGAGGGTGGTTGGTGTGGGGGTTGGGTGATTTTTTGGGGGTGAGGAGTTGGGTGAGGTTTTTGGGGTGATTTTTTGGGTGTGTGGTTGGGTGAGGGTGGGTTGGTGGGTGGTTGGGGGGGTGGGTTGTGGGGGGGTGTGGTGGGGGGGGGTTTGGTGGGGGGGTTGGGGTGGGGGGTGGGGTGGGGTTTGTGGTTGGTGGTGTGGTGGGGGGTGTGGGAGGTTTTTGGGGATGGTATTTTGGGGGTGGGTTGTGGTGTGGTGGTGTGGGGGTGTGGGGTGGGGTTTGGGGGATGGGGGTTTGTGGGGGGAAATTGGGTGGGGGTTTGGGGATGGATTTGGGGGGAGGGGTTTGGAAGGTAGTTTTTGGGTATTAAGGTGTTAAATTTAAAATTGGGGGCCAAAAAATTTTGGATCAATTTCTTTTTCCCGGAAATTTCCCCCCCGGGGTTTGGGGGGGCCCCCCGGGGAAAAATTTAAAAAATGTTTAAATTTTTAATTTTTTTTTTAATTTCTTAACCCCCATACTTTTCCCAAGGAAAAACTTTTTTTAATTTAAATTTAATTTTTTTTAAAAAACCTTTAATTTTTTTCCCTTTTTTTTTTGGGGGGAAAAAGCCCCCCCCTCTAGTTTTTTTTTTTTTTTTCCAAAAATTTTTTTTTTTCCCTATTGATTATTTGTTTTTTTTGTTTTTTTTTGGGGAAACTTGATTTTATCTTTGGGGGTTTCTGAGGTCCTGGGGGGTTCCTTGTAGGTTCTATCTTATCGTCTGCTAAAAATAACACGGGTTACGATTTTGTTTTATCTATGTCGGAATGAGGATGGGAAAAAAAAAGGGGAGCGCGTATGTGCCTTGGGAAACCGGTTTTCCCCCCGTGCAGCCTCTGAAAAAGTCTGGTTTTCTTTGTTTTTGTGTTTTTGGTTTAAAAAAATTGAAGATCAATGTGCCCTCTTTTCATGATATTCCCTTTTCCAGCATTTTGTTTTTGTTTAAAACCCCTGATCGCGCTTGTCGAAGGCTATCGCAAAAGTCGTGTATATTAAACTGCATTTGTTGTTCCAGCGCATCCAGACCCTACTAGTGATCCCCGTAGTTGCGAAAGGCAGGATAACCCGCTCTAAAAACCCACCCGCCTGGGGGGGTGCAGATGCTGGGTATCCAGGGGGGGTTTGGGGACCCTTCGTCATTAACCCTTTCAAAAAAACTTTATATGTGGGGACGTTAGTGCTGTTGCCCTAATTCTTTGGGATTGCATTATTGCCCCCTTTGTGGGGTGGGGCTGTGTCCAATGTTGTTTGGGGACTCTTTGGCCCCTTTGTGGAGTGGGGGGTGGTCCAATTTGTTAGTGACTCTTGTGCCCCCCTTTGTGGGAAAGGGGCTGTTCCCAAAGTTGTTATGTCCTGTGCACCTTTTTGGTTGGGGGCTGTGCCAATGTTGTTAGTGACTCTTGTGCCACCTTTTTGGAGTGGGGGGTGTGCCAAAGTTGTTATGACTTTGGCCCCTTTGTGGGGTGGGGGGTGCCAAAAGTTTTTGTGACTCTTGGCCACCTTTGTGGAGTGGGGCTGTGTCCAATGTTGTTAGTGACTCCTGTGCCACCTTTGTGGAGTGGGGCTGTGTCCAATGTTGTTAGTAAATCCTGTGCCCCCTTTGGGAGTGGGGGGTGTGTCCAAAAATTGTTAGTGACTCTTGTGCCCCTTTGTGGAGTGGGGCTGTGTCCAAAGTTGTTATAATCCCGTGCCCTTTTTGGAGTGGGCTGTGTCCAATGGGGGTTTTGTAACTCCCGTGCACCTTTGTGGGAGTGGGGGTGTTCCCAAAGTTGTTAGGACTCTTTTGCCACCTTTTTGGAGGGGGCGTGTCCCAAAGTTGTTTGTAACTCCTGTGCCACCTTTGTGGAGTGGGGCTGTGTCCAATGTTGTTAGTGACTCTTGTGCCACCTTTGTGGAGTGGGGCTGTGTCCAATGTTGTTAGTGACTCTTGTGCCACCTTTGTGGAGTGGGGCTGTGTCCAATGTTGTTAGTAACTCCTGTGCCACCTTTGTGGAGTGGGGCTGTGTCCAATGTTGTTAGTGACTCTTGTGCCACCTTTGTGGAGTGGGGCTGTGTCCAATGTTGTTAGTAACTCCTGTGCCACCTTTGTGGAGTGGGGCTGTGTCCAATGTTGAGTCTCCTGTGCACCTTTGTGGATGGGGGCTGTGTCCAATGTTGTTTGTAAAACCCCTTCCAACCTTTGTGGAGGGGGGGCTGTGTCCAAAGTTGTTAGTGACTTTGTGCCCCTTTGTGGGTGGGGTGTGTACAATGTTGTTAGTGCCTTTTGCCACCTTTGTGGGGTGGGGCTTGTCCCCAAAGTTGTTTTTGTGATCTTGGCCCTTTGGGGGAGTGGGGCTGTGTCCACTGTTGTTAGTGACTCTTGTGCCACCTTTGTGGAGTGGGGCTGTTTGCTGGTTTTAGTGCCTGAATGTCCCTCCCCCCCCCCTTCCGTGTCTCGGCTCTTCCCCATAGAAAATTTAAAAGGGAATGATGGGGGTTTTTTGAGTTCTTGAGAACACGGAGTTCCAGATCTGGACCGAGGGAAAAAATGCAGGACTTGGGGTGGTGATTTTGGGGGGTGACTAATGGGCAATGGTTTAGGGTGGTTGTAAGTGTGGTGTCGGGGTGGGGGTTGTGTAAAAAGTTGGTGGTGTGGGTAGCGGTGTGCATGCAGGTGTGTGATGATAAGAGTGGTGTATGTGGTGTTGTTGGTTTTGGTGATGTGGGGGTGGGATAATGGCATTTTGGTCCTGGTGATGGAGGGGGGGTCTCAGAACTGTACCACATACATAATCCAAAAACCCGGGTTTTAAGAGAACTCGTAAACGCCCATTTTTTTACGTTGGAAAACGTGATTGGGCTTGGTGCAGGGAAAGCGAGATGGGTTTTCGGCACCAAATTACGCACTCTGTTGGGTAATTTTTATTACCCCATATTCTGAGTGGGGTATTAAACCCCGCGCGCGCGTAAGCTTGTGTGAGTGTGGGTTTTTTTTTGGGGGTGGGGGAGGGGGAGGAGGGGCTGTTGCGTGTAAGGTGCGGTTTTTGGTGTGGGTGAGTCTTTACGCGGTGTCACCACGGCTTTAAAAACACTGAAACAAAATTAAGTTACTGTGCCCCGACAAACCCTAAATTTGCAAGGGCCCAGGGGACGTTTGTCAGTGGGGACCATTTATATGTCAGGGGAGGAGAAAAGAGAGGGGAGAGAGAGAGAGAGAGAGAGGAGAGAAGAGAGAAAGAGAAGAGATGGGGGAAGAGAAGGGACAGGAAAAGAGGGGAGAGTTTGGGTATCAGTCCCGAATCGGGAACTGATACCAAAAGGTTTACCGTTTCTCTAAGCTTACTACGCTGGGTTTTGAACGTTGCTCTTATTGTTGACGTGTTGACGTTTCAAGATCAGGATCATGGTCGTTCCTTCCAGTGGTTATAGATCACGACCATGGTCGTTCCTTCCAGTGGTTATACATCACGATCATGGTCGTTCCTTCCAGTAGTTATACATCACGATCACGGTCGTTCCTTCCAGTGGTTATACATCACGATCATGGTCGTTCCTTCCAGTGGTTATAGATCACGACCATGGTCGTTCCTTCCAGTGGTTATAGATCACGACCATGGTCGTTCCTTCCAGTGGTTATAGATCACGATCACGGTCGTTCCTTCCAGTGGTTATAGATCACAACCGTGGTCGTTCCTTCCAGTGGTTATAGATCACGACCATGGTCGTTCACTCCAGTAGTTATAGATCACGACCATGGTCGGTTCTTCCAGTAGTTATAGATCACGATCACGGTCGTTTCTTCCAGTGGTTATAGATCACGACCATGGTCGTTTCTTTCAGTAGTTATAGACCACGACCATGGTCGTTTCTTCCAGTAGCTATAGACCACGACCATGGTCGTTTCTTCCAGTGGTTATAGATAATGACCATGGTCGTTCCTTCCAGTGGTCATAGATTATGACCATGGTCGTTTCTTCCAGTAGTTATAGACCACGACCATGGGCGTTTCTTCCAGTGGTTATAGATCACAACCATTGCCGTTCCTTCCAGTGGTTATAGATCACGACCATTATCATGTGGGAGTTCGATACGTGGATTAGGGTAGAAATACTCACGTAGGCTGTTATTACGTATAATCGTAGATATGTGGAGAGAACCCGCAGCCGTTACCTGTCTCCTTGGTTACACTCGTAAAACTGACTAGCCGGCTGGCCAGTACCCCGTAGTGGGTCTTTTGAAAATAGTGTCAGCTCAGCACAGACCGTGACTCAAGACGGTTGGTCGTTGAGTCAACGGACAGGTTACTGGTAACTGGTTACTACTACTGAGTGCTCGGCGACGCTAACGTATGTCGTCCCGACATACAACTAATACAAACTAGAGATGGCAGGTATACGGCTTGGGCTAATTCTATACAATGTCAAAGTACACAACATGAAACATTATAGATACATAAGTAGAACATTGGAATGAAGCTTACGTAACTGAACTGTAATGTAATACAAGGTATACTATAGTACAACTTAAAACTCAACAAATGAACAACGAACTCAACATTGAGATTACAAGTGATAAAAACAAAAATTTTGATCGATCGATCTGTATTCATGTGATCTACGGATTCTGAGGAAGGAATATATACAAAGAAAGAGTGTTTAACAGAAAGGCAGATTCGGTGCATGCAAATCTAGACTGTTAACTCTCAGAATGCGGAGAGAACACGAACACAAAAAAAAAAATTCTTGAATACTGATAAGTTGATACTGTAACTATTCATCTATACAGGTTATTTACATTTAACCCCAACTCTGCTAGGGTAAGATTGGCATATGCAGAATGGGTGTCATCTCTGGGAGGATCAAACTCTGTAGCATTGGCTAACTCATGCTGTATTTGAGGCAAATCTGAATTGGAAGTTACAAATGATACTTGAGGATTTCTCAATACCTGTCGTGTACGTAGGGAATAACGACATTCAGGTTGATCATCTGACTGAGTATCAGAGGAAGAGAGTACAGGATCAGGAGGATTGTCAGAGTCTGTCACATTAGTCTGGGTTGGAACATCATTATCATCACATACTAACTTCATATGATCCAAATGCGATTCTTTATACTGACCAGTACTAATCTCTCTAACCTTATACTTATTACCAGTGATAAGTTCAACTACGCGATAAGGACCAACAAACTTTTGATCAAGCTTTGGCATTGCAGACGTTTTTGTTAAAGTTAGTCAGCATAACTCTCGAACCTACTTTGATTTTGGATGGCTTTACTCGAGTATTTGCGACACTTGTAAATTCAGCTGTTGATTTATGAAGTGTTTTCACGGATTCTTCTAAAAACACTTTGAGCTAAGCTGGTACGAGTTGCTACGAACAATCATCAGGGTTGTAATTTGGTTTCGGATTAGAATATAACAACTCATAAGGCAAAACGTTTATCTACACCATACAATGCATAATGTGGAGTGTCACCTATAGAAACATTGTAAGCAGAATTTATAGCACACTGCACATCAGTATAACTTCATCCCAAGTTTCACTATTGGGATTGATAGTGGCTCTCAAGACATCAAGTACTTTCTTATTGGTTCGTTCCGCTAACCCATTGCTGGCAGGATGATGAGGAACAATGGTGGACTTAGAGATCTTGTACAAGGTACACAAATTTTCAAGAATTTCATTACAGAATTCACCTCCATTATCTGTTACTAGGACTTAGGGGTGGTATGCCTGCAGATAATGCGTTCTTTAAACGCTTTAGCTACTGTCTCGGCCAGTCTTATCATGCAATAGGAACTAACTCGCAATATCTGGTGAAATGGTCTACCATAAACACACAGATGTTTGTTACCTTGGAGGGAACATTGGAAATTAGTTAACAAATCTAGCGCAACTCTTTCCCAAGGTTCGCTAGTAGTCGGATACACTTGGATTGGATTAGGATCATTAGCATTGCCTTTAGTTGCATGCAGACACTACATTTTCTTAACATACTCAGAAATATCAGTTGCCATACGAGGCCAAAAGTATTTCAATCTGGCTTGTTTTACTGAACGATCCATACCAGGGTGTGCAACACCTGGTACATCGTGAACTAGCTGTAAGGCTACATTCACTAGTGACTGTGGAATTACTAACTGGTATACTCTTCTGCTAGGAGTACCCAACTCGGCTGTTCGATACAGTAATTCTTGGTTCATGAGAAAGTCACTGATGGGAGCTGGTGGCTTCACAGTCAGAATAAGATCTTCCTGGAGCAGGAATCGAATCACCAGAACACATGGGATCTGTTCTTTCTTACTGGAGGAATGAACAAACTCGGTGGTGAAGGGATAACTCCCCCGTTTGAAAAATTAACGCTATAACACGCAATATGTAGCAAGGGAGAACGAATCTACTATCTCAAACTACAAGCACAATGAACACGGTGAACAATGCTGATATACTGAGTCGCACTGACACGAGGTATCAACTATAAAGAAACTACACCTTACAAACTTTAACAACGTGGAAGTTACTCGAGAAATAACTTCTTACAATGCACTGATTACTGTCAACTAGGATGGGATCACAATCTGAAACACAGGACAACAACAACACTCAAGTGAGCACACTAGCCACAGAAACGTCTTTCTGCACGGCTTGTGGCATCAGCAAGAGATGGCATAACTCGTTTGCAAGTAAAGTTCTTCTCAAAGCGTCCCCTGGGAAGGAACGAATACTTGAACAAAGTCGCCATCGCAAGGATAGTAGCACTATCCTGCGTGCATGATATTGTGGCTGGAGTCCAGACAGGAGTGACAGTATTACTAGTGCCTGACCGCTCGGCTACGTTAATAAGTAATTCACGGATTTATAGGAACTTAATCTGAACTTCACATTTCGCAGCACTTTAACAAATCTCAGATACAAGCTGTGAGAACAAACACATTGCTCGAGGGCTAGGTATTGTCTGTCAGTCAGTAAGGGAATGTGAGGACTGATGACAGGAGCAGCAATAGCCAGAGAGGTCTGAGTGTCGACATTCACTAAAGTATCACTTGACGGTATGTGAGACATAATGGCAAAGTAACACGAGAACAAATAAAGCAAAAATAATGAACAATAAAATGATATAAAATTCTAGAATTGAAATGAAAAGATATACAACTAATTTTGCAGAATTAATAATGTCTATACACTGCAAGAGGAAGGAAAACTCAATTTAAAGGACTATTGACCAAAAAAAAAATTTACATTGAAATATACAAGTAAAAATATTACTGGAGACTGAATTAAATTCAAAATGAGCTGTCTTTACTCTTGCTAATAAAAAAAATTAATTAATTAAATTATTTAAATCAATGTGAAAGTGTAAAATAAAATTATTAAATTGTTAACTGGGAAATTTTAAATATTTTCTAAGAATGCATAGACAAAATTAAATTATAAATCATAAAAATAGCAATAAAGAAAATAATTCACTGCAGAACAGTTCAACAAAATAATTCACTTCAGAACAAGTGCAACAAAATAAGGTGTAGAAACTAATCACTGCAGTAATAAAGTGTCACTGGGAAAACTCAGGTAAAATAATGAATTAAAAATATGAAGACCAAAAAAATAAACTGATTGAACACTTTAACTCTTAATTGTAAATTAGACAAAACAATTTACTCAAACAGAGTAAAGAAAACACTTTACGTTAAAAGTAATTGAAATTGCATCAAGAGTGAATTTGTTCAAGAATTATAAAAAAATAAAACACAGGAACAAAACAGGGAATATAACACTTACAGTGGCGGAGCACCCAACAGTATTAATTTATTCTTACAACAAATTCCTGCTGTGACTGATACAACAAAATCTTGCTGTGACTGATACGACAAAATCTTGCTGTGACTGATACGACAAAAATTTGCTGGCAAAAATAATGGTACACAGTCTGCGAAAAAAATTAGAGGAATGAGACACTGTTGGCATACGAAAAAAAAAAAAACACACATAGAAATAAATTGATAATTTGGTATGCTGAAAGAATACAATAAAAAAAAAATGAATCACTTCACACAGGGTGACTGACTGGTACACTACACAATAATACTTACTAGAGACAGGAGTAGCATAAGAAAAAACACAGAATAAAAAATATAAGATAAATAAAAACACTGAAAAATATTCTAAAAATACTGAGTCAAAGAATACTGCGTTTACACTGAAAACACAAGGTTTAGAGTACACAAGCAATTTACTATAAATGTCTCACACACGCAAATGTCTTTAAATGCAAGAAAATGTCTCAAAAAAAAAAAAATATCACTGAAGTCGAGAGTAGTAGACGGGTGATTACTGGTGACGGGAAGAAGGTGTTGTCCTGTGGGCGGGCGGTGTGTACTGGTGACGGGGCGGGGGGGGTTTCCTCCTCCACTCACACTGTTGTCGTGAAGAAATGTGCGTTCTAGGCGAACTCACATAACTGGCTTTATCGGTGGCACCAGCTACAATCTCTTGACCAATTATGTGAGCCAAAACAGTACTAGGACCCGATACAAGGGTACAAACACCCACAGGTAGATGAGTGGATGGCTGGTGGTGGTGGTGGGTGGATGCTTCTGCCGCGCACCCCGGGTGGTGTGAGAGAATGGTGGGGAGAAGACTCTCTGGCGGACGCGCTCACTCCACTTCCCACGAAGGTGGCTTAACCCACTCTATGCCACAGGAATGGTGAAAACCACTCTTAGCATCCAACAGGGAGCACAAAGCGATATAAACAATACCTGATGATAGGCTGACTGGCGTTCACTTCCACAGTCTGGCTTACTGACTGGCTTAATTGCAAAATCCGGGTCAACCCCTCGGAGATTGAAGCAATTAGCACACGAACTAAGCCAGGAAGCTTGAAACGGCTGCAACAGGCTTGCAGGCAATAGGTTTGAGGGGAGTAGGCGACTGCTGGCTGGTGGTGCGCGAGGGTAGAGCTGGTGGCTCGAGGTGGTGCGGGCGGGTAGTGGCTGGTGGGTGACGATTCACCTTTGACCCTGGCGCTACTCACACAAACAGCCTTCTAACGCCTTGAATTACCCTTAAAAACGTAAATCCACGCTCCACACCGCTGTACACCATTTATCATGTGGGAGTTCGATACGTGGATTAGGGTAGAAATACTCACGTAGGCTGTTATTACGTATAATCGTAGATATGTGGAGAGAACCCGCAGCCGTTACCTGTCTCCTTGGTTACACTCGTAAAAACTGACTAGCCGGCTGGCCAGTACCCCGTAATGGGTCTTTTGAAAATAGTGTCAGCTCAGCACAGACCGTGACTCAAGACGGTTGGTCGTTGAGTCAACGGACAGGTTACTGGTAACTGGTTACTACTACTGAGTCCATGGTCGTTCCTTCCAGTGGTTATAGATCACGACCATGGTCGTTCACTTCAACAGTTATAGATCACGACCATGGTCGTTTCTTCCAGTGGTTATAGATCACGATCGTGGTCGTTCCTTCCAGTGGTTATAGATCACAACTATTGTCGTTCCATCCAGTGGTTATAGATCACAAACATGGTCGTTCCTTTCAGTGGTTATAGATTACGACCATTGTCGTTCCTTCCAGTGGTTATAGATCACAAACATGGTCGTTCCTTTCAGTGGTTATAGATTACGACCATGGTCGTTCCTTCCAGTGGTTATAGATCGCGATCATGGTCGTTCACGCCAGTAGTTATAGATTACGATCATGGTCGTTCACTCCAGTAGTTATAGATCACAATCATGGTCGTTCCTTCCAGTGGTTATAGATCACGATCATGGTCGTTCACTCCGGTAGTTATAGATCACGGTCATGGTCGTTCACTCCAGTAGTTACAGATCACGATCATGGTCGTTCACTCCAGTAGTTATAGATCACTATCATGGTCGTTCCTTCCAGTGGTTATAGATCACGATCATGGTCGTTCCTTCCAGTAGTTATAGATCACGATCATGGTCGTTCCTTCCAGTGGTTATAGATCACGATCATGGTCGTTCACTCCAGTAGTTACAGATCACGATCATGGTCGTTCACTCCAGTAGTTATAGATCACGATCATGGTCGTTCCTTCCAGTGGTTATAGATCACGATCATGGTCTTTCACTCCGGTAGTTATAGATCACGGTCATGGTCGTCAACTCTAATAGTTATAGATCACGATCATAGTCGTTCACTCCGGTAGTTATAGATCACGACCATGGTCGTTCCTTCCAGTGGTTATAGATTACGATCGTGGTCGTTCCTTCCAGTGGTTATAGATCACAACCATGGTCGTTCCTTCCAGTGGTTATAGATCACGATCATGGTCGTTCACTCCAGTAGTTATAGATCACGGTCATGGTCGTTCACTCCAGTAGTTATAGATCACGATCATGGTCGTTCACTCCAGTAGTTATAGATCACGATCATGGTTGTTCACTCCAGTAGTTATAGATCACGACTATGGTCGTTCACTCCAGTAGTTAAAGATCACGACCGTTGTTCACGACCATGATTGTTCACGACCATGATTGTTCATGACCCTGGTTCACGACTATAGCCCTTCACGATCCTGGTTATTCACGACCCCTGGTTGTTCACTACCCTTGTTCACAACCCCTTGTTGTTCACTACCCTAGTTGTTCACAACCCCTGGTTGTTGCCTACCCTAGTTGTTCACAACCCCTGGTTGTTCACTACCCTGGTTGTTCACAAGCCCTGGTTGTTCCCTACCCTAGTTGTTTATAATCCCTGGTTGTTCACTACATTAGTTGTTCACAACCCTTGGTTGTTCACTACCCTAGTTGTTAACAACCACTGGTTTTCACTACCCTAGTTGCTCACAACCTCTGGTTGTTTCCTACCCTAGTTGTTCACAACCCCTGGTTGTTCCCTACCCTAGTTGTTTACAACCCCTGGTTGTTCACTACCCTTGTTGTTCACAACCCTTGGTTGTTCACTACCCTAGTTGTTTACAACCCCTGGTGTTTAATGGTTTGTTTGGTAGGCTGTGAGCGGGTGGTTAATGATAAACGTCTTCGGAGGCTTCTTACTTTATTGTTAAGTCGTGGTGGGTACACAGGCTTGTTGGTCTGGTCGACCAGACCAACTAGGGGGTTTAACTGCTCGACGGATAGGTTAGGTCAACCCTACTCTGTGTTACATAGCGAGAGCTGTGTAACACTGAGATCTTAGAGAAGCACACTGGTTATACACACACTTAAAATACCCACACACACAAAAAGGAAAGGTCACGATTTCGAGTGGTAACGAGGCGGCCTAGGAAGACAGTAGG
Source organism: Cherax quadricarinatus (assembly GCF_026875155.1). Lineage (NCBI taxonomy): Eukaryota > Metazoa > Arthropoda > Malacostraca > Decapoda > Parastacidae > Cherax > Cherax quadricarinatus. The sequence goes on along the minus strand of NC_069402.1, from coordinate 87,819,174 downwards.
CAACATTCAGACGTGAACGTTCATCACGAGGGAACGTGGTTCTCTGGCCACCGCAACCTCACCTGTTTGTGTGGCACCCCAAGTGTTGCACCCGAAGTGTTGCACCCCAAGTGTTGCACACCAGAATTCGTGACAGAAGACTAGATTATCGTGTCTACGTAATGGCTTGTGTATTATATGGTAATCAGTCCCTTTGCTTCAGCTATAAATCAGAACAGCATGGTAGCCGGGGAAGGAGAGAGAGGGGAGGGAGAGGGGGGAAAAGGCAGGGGGCAAATGATGCTTTGGGGATGGGGGAAGAGAGGGGGGAAGGGGGAAGAGAGGGGGGGAAGGGGAATACACACTGTGTATTTTGGTGCTGGTCAACCAGTCTGGTGGTGGGGTATGACGTATATTTAGTCGAGGGATTACCGTCCTAGTTGGCTGCTTGCCTGCTGTCTGCCTGATACTTTCTTTGCTACCTTCTGTCTGCTTACCTGCTTGTTGCCTGCCTTCCCGCTACCTGCTTGCTATTCTAAGTACCTGCCTTCCCGCTACTTGCTTGTTATTCTAAGTACCTGCCTTCCCGCTACCTGCTTGCTATTCTAAGTACCTGCCTTCCGCTACCTGCTTGCTATTCTAAGTATCTGCCTTCCCGCTACCTGCTTGCTATCCTAAGTAACTGCCTTCCCGCTACTTGCTTGCTATTCTAAGTACCTGCCTTCCCGCTACTTGCTTGCTATTCTAAGTACCTGCCTTCCCGCTACCTGCTTGCTATTCTAAGTACCTGCCTTCCCGCTACCTGCTTGCTATTCTAAGTATCTGCTTCCGCTACCTGCTTGCTATCCTAAGTAACTGCTTCCCGCTACTTGCTTGCTATTCTAAGTACCTGCCTTCCCGCTACTTGCTTGCTATTCTAAGTACCTGCCTTCCCGCTACCTGCTTGCTATTCTAAGTACCTGCCTTCCCGCTACCTGCTTGCTATTCTAAGTATCTGCCTTCCCGCTACCTGCTTGCTATCCTAAGTAACTGCCTTCCCGCTACTTGCTTGCTATTCTAAGTACCTGCCTTCCCGCTACTTGCTTGCTATTCTAAGTACCTGCCTTCCCGCTACCTGCTTGCTATTCTAAGTACCTGCCTTCCCGCTACCTGCTTGCTATTCTAAGTATCTGCCTTCCGCTACCTGCTTGCTATCCTAAGTAACTGCCTTCCCGCTACTTCTTGCTATTCTAAGTACCTGCCTTCCGCTACCTGCTTGCTATTCTAAGTACCTGCCTTCCCGCTACCTGCTTGCTATTCTAAGTATCTGCCTTCCCGCTACCTGCTTGCTATCCTAAGTAACTGCCTTCCCGCTACTTGCTTGCTATTCTAAGTACCTGCCTTCCCGCTACTTGCTTGCTATTCTAAGTACCTGCCTTCCCGCTACCTGCTTGCTATTCTAAGTACCTGCCTTCCCGCTACCTGCTTGCTATTCTAAGTATCTGCCTTCCCGCTACCTGCTTGCTATCCTAAGAAAACTGCCTTCCCGCTACTTGCTTGCTATTCTAAGTACCTGCCTTCCCGCTACTTGCTTGCTATTCTAAGTACCTGCCTTCCCGCTACCTGCTTGCTATTCTAAGTATCTGCCTTCCCGCTACCTGCTTGCTATTCTAAGTACCTGCCTTCCCGCTACCTGCTTGCTATTCTAAGTACCTGCCTTCCCGCTACCTGCTTGCTATTCTAAGTACCTGCCTTCCAGCTACCTGCTTGCTATTCTAAGTTCTACCTTCCCGCTACCTGCTTGCTATTCTAAGTACCTACCTTCCCGCTACCTGCTTGCTATTCTAAGTACCTACCTTCCCGCTACCTGCTTGCTATTCTAAGTACCTGCCTTCCCGCTACCTGCTTGCTATTCTAAGTACCTGCCTTCCCGCTACCTGCTTGCTATTCTAACTACCTGCCTTCCCGCTACCTGCTTGCTATTCAAGTATCTGCCTTCCCGCTACCTGCTTGCTATTCTAAGTACCTGCCTTCCCGCTACCTGCTTGCTATTCTAAGTATCTGCCTTCCCGCTACCTGCTTGCTATTCTAAGTACCTACCTTCCCGCTACCTGCTTGCTATTCTAAGTACCTGCCTTCCCGCTACCTGCTTGCTATTCTAAGTACCTGCCTTCCCGCTACCTGCTTGCTATTCTAAGTATCTGCCTTCCCGCTACCTGCTTGCTATCCTAAGTAACTGCCTTCCCGCTACTTGCTTGCTATTCTAAGTACCTACCTTCCCGCTACCTGCTTGCTATTCTAAGTACCTACCTTCCCGCTACCTGCTTGCTATTCTAAGTACCTACCTTCCCGCTACCTGCTTGCTATTCTAAGTACCTACCTTCCCGCTACCTGCTTGCTATTCTAAGTACCTGCCTTCCCGCTACCTGCTTGCTATTCTAAGTACCTGCCTTCCCGCTACCTGCTTGCTATTCTAAGTACCCTGCCTTCCCGCTACCTGCTTGCTATTCTAAGTATCTGCCTTCCCGCTACCTGCTTGCTATTCTAAGTACCTGCCTTCCCGCTACCTGCTTGCTATTCTAAGTATCTGCCTTCCCGCTACCTGCTTGCTATTCTAAGTACCTACCTTCCCGCTACCTGCTTGCTATTCTAAGTACCTGCCTTCCCGCTACCTGCTTGCTATTCTAAGTACCTGCCTTCCCGCTACCTGCTTGCTATTCTAAGTATCTGCCTTCCCGCTACCTGCTTGCTATCCTAAGTAACTGCCTTCCCGCTACTTGCTTGCTATTCTAAGTACCTACCTTCCCGCTACCTGCTTGCTATTCTAAGTACCTACCTTCCCGCTACCTGCTTGCTATTCTAAGTACCTGCCTGCCACTCGCACTTCTGCTTCTATGTTGAAGAGATTTTATTACTCACCTAGCTGTACTCACCTAGCTGTACTCACCCAGCTGTACTCACCTAGCTGTACTCACCTAGCTGTACTCACCTAGCTGTACTCACCTAGCTGTACTCACCCAGCTGTACTCACCTAGCTGTACTCACCTAGCTGTACTCACCTAGCTGTACTCACCAAGCTGTACTCACCTAGCTGTACTCACCTAGCTGTACTCACCTAGCTGCACTTACCTAGCTGTACTCACCTAGCTGTACTCACCTAGCTGCACTCACCTAGCTGTACTCACCTAGCTGTACTCACCTAGCTGCACTCACCTAGCTGTACTCACCTAGCTGTACTCACCTAGCTGTACTCACCTAGCTGTACTCACCTAGCTGCACTCACCTAGCTGTACTCACCTAGCTGGTACTCACCTAGCTGTACTCACCTAGCTGTACTCACCTAGCTGCAACTCACCTAGCTGTACTCACCTAGCTGCACTCACCTAGCTGTACTCACCTAGCTGCACTCACCTAGCTGTACTCACCTAGCTGTACTCACCTAGCTGCACTCACCTAGCTGTACTCACCTAGCTGCACTCACCTAGCTGTACTCACCTAGCTGCACTCACCTAGCTGTACTCACCTAGCTGCACTCACCTAGCTGTACTCACCTAGCTGTACTCACCTAGCTGCACTCACCTAGCTGTACTCACCTAGCTGTACTCACCTAGCTGTACTCACCTAGCTGCACTCACCTAGCTGTATTCACCTAGCTGTACTCACCTAGCTGCACTCACCTAGCTGTACTCACCTAGCTGTACTCACCTAGCTGCACTCACCTAGCTGTACTCACCTAGCTGTACTCACCTAGCTGTACTCACCTAGCTGTACTCACCTAGCTGCACTCACCTAGCTGTACTCACCTAGCTGCACTCACCTAGCTGTACTCACCTAGCTGCACTCACCTAGCTGTACTCACCTAGCTGTACTCACCTACTGCACTCACCTAGCTGTACTCACCTAGCTGCACTCACCTAGCTGTACTCACCTAGCTGCACTCACCTAGCTGTACTCACCTAGCTGCACTCACCTAGCTGTACTCACCTAGCTGTACTCACCTAGCTGCACTCACATAGCTGTACTCACCTAGCTGTACTCACCTAGCTGTACTCACCTAGCTGCACTCACCTAGCTGTATTCACCTAGCTGTACTCACCTAGCTGCACTCACCTAGCTGTACTCACCTAGCTGTACTCACCTAGCTGTACTCACCTAGCTGCACTCACCTAGCTGTACTCACCTAGCTATACGCACCTAGCTATATTCACCTTCCGTTATGCACCTAGGTGTACTCACCTAGCCTTATGCATCTAGTTGTACTCACCTAGCTGCACTCACCTAGCTGTACTCACCTAGCTGTACTCACCTAGCTGCACTCACCTAGCTGTACTCACCTAGCTGTACTCACCTAGCTGTACTCACCTAGCTGCACTCACCTAGCTGTACTCACCTAGCTGTACTCACCTAGCTGCACTCACCTAGCTGTTCTCACCTAGCTGTACTCACCTAGCTGCACTCACCTAGCTGTACTCACCTAGCTGCACTCACCTAGCTGTACTCACCTAGCTGTACTCACCTAGCTGCACTCACCTAGCTGTACTCACCTAGCTGTTCTCACCTAGCTGTACTCACCTAGCTGTACTCGTCCATTCAACTGCCAGCATCTAGGAATCGAAGAGGTGTGCCTTAAAATCTTCAGCTCAGAGATAACCATCAAGAAAGCGACTATGTATGTAAATTTCCATCCTCGAGTACACAGCACCAGCATGGAGCCCCCTCACCCGATAACCATGACCATCTCTAATCAGAAAGACCTGAAGAAGCACGAAATGAATTGACCCGTATGAACCAGTGGACGACCTGTGAGATAAACAATACACTGAGACGTAGTACAGACAGACTTTGTTACAGTCTTCCTGGGGAGTGTTATCAGGGGAGTGGTTATCAGGGGAGTGTTATCAGGGGAGTGTTATCAGGGGAGTGTTATCAGGGGAGTGTTATCAGGGAGTGTTATCAGGGGAGTGTTATCAGGGGAGTGTTATCAGGGAGGGTTATCAGGGGAGTGTTATCAGGGGAGTGTTATCAGGGGAGTGTTATCAGGGGAGTGTTATCAGGGGAGTGTTATCAGGGGAGTGTTATCAGGGGAGTGTTATCAGGGGAGTGTTATCAGGGGAGTGTTATCAGGGGAGTGTTATCAGGGGAGTGTTATCAGGGAGTGTTATCAGGGGAGTGTTATCAGGGGAGTGTTATCAGGGGAGTGTTATCAGGGAGTGTTATCAGGGAGGGTTATCAGGGGAGTGTTATCAGGGGAGTGTTATCAGGGGAGGGTTATCAGGGAGTGTTATCAGGGGAGTGTTATCAGGGGAGTGTTATCAGGGGAGTGTTATCAGGGAGTGTTATCAGGGGAGTGTTATCAGGGAGTGTTATCAGGGGAGTGTTATCAGGGGAGTGTTATCAGGGGAGTGTTATCAGGGGAGTGTTATCAGGGGAGTGTTATCAGGGAGTGTTATCAGGAGGGTTATCAGGGGAGTGTTATCAGGGGAGTGTTATCAGGGGAGGGTTATCAGGGAGTGTTATCAGGGGAGTGTTATCAGGGGAGTGTTATCAGGGGAGGGTTATCAGGGGAGGGTTATCATGGGAGTGTTATCAGGGGAGTGTTATCAGGGGAGTGTTATCAGGGGAGTGTTATCAGGGGAGGGTTATCAGGGAGTGTTATCAGGGGAGTGTTATCGGGGAGTGTTATCAGGGGAGTGTTATCAGGGGAGTGTTATCAGGGGAGTGTTATCAGGGGAGTGTTATCAGGGGAGTGTTATCAGGGGAGTGTTATCAGGGGAGTGTTATCAGGGGAGTAACACAGAATGGGTACAAAATATGGGGAAGATTTTTGAATTTAGTTAAAGAAAGTCTGGTTAGAGGTGTTCACGCTGAACAAGTTTGTTCTCTCGTTCTCGTGAGTGACGTTGACAGAGACATGATATTAGTTTCAAGGCTTTCATAGACGATACGAGAGTCCGTGTGGGAGTGTGGGAGTGTGGGAGTGTGGGAGTGTGGAGAGTGTGGAGTGTGGGAGTGTGGGAGTGTGGGGGTGTGGGAATGTGGGAGTGTGGGAGTGTGGGAATGTGGGAGTGTGGGAGTGTGGGAGTGTGGGAGTGTGGGAGTGTGGGAGTGTGGGAGTGTGGAGTGTGGAGTGTGGGAGTGGTAACTAGCGAGGACACAGTAACCTCCCCAGGCGAGGCTTCCATTCAACCAGAGGACATAAAAAATGAAATATGCGATGTTAAACGAGGACAAATTCCAGATATTCTGTGGCTGAATAAATGAAGAAATATATATATACATATATATATACATATATATATTATATATAATATATATATATATATATATATATAATTATATATTATATATATATATATATATATAAAGAGAGAGAGAGAGAGAGAGAGAGAGAGAGAGAGAGAGAGAGAGAGGGGAGAGAGAGAGAGAGAAGAGAGAGAGAGAGAGAGAGAAGAGAGAGAGAGAGAGAGAGAGAGAAGAGAGAGAGAGAGAGAGAGAGAGAGAGAGAGAGAGAGAGAGAGAGAGAGAGAGAGAGAGAGAGAGAGAGAGAGTTATTCTCACCCCCAGAAAACCGCGATGAAGGCAAGAACAGCTTTGGTTAAAAGAACAAGAAAGTGTTACTAGCAGATCACGCACGGACACTGATAAGCTGGATAAGAGGAACCTTCGAAACACGACATGATAACACACAAACAACCTCCCACACAGAGAGAAAGAAGCTTAATTAAGACGACGTCTTGGTCCGAGTTGCAGCATTTATAAGTCACAGTAACACACGAGAGTGAGGGAGCCAGTATATACATAGGCGAGGGGAACATGGACGTGGAGGTAATGCTGCTAATGGATGTAGTAGTAGTAGTAGTAGTAGTAGTAGTAGTAGAGTAGTAGTAGTAGTAGTAGCAGTAGTAGTAGTAGAAGTAACAGCAGTGGTAGAAGAAAGTAGATAACAGCACTTTACGGGTCTTCTGTACACCAGACTGTAATGCTACTAACAGCCCCATTTAAGTCAAGGCGAAATTACAGGTGTTGTAAGCTCTTGCCGAGCTTAACCAACGTCTAAATTACTGGGAACGAGTCTAAAAGGCCTCAGATTGCACACTGTAAAGCACAGGCCAGGAAGATACATCATAATCTACACCTGGTGGGATACAGGAGGGAATGATTCCAACTCTGCGCACTGAAATTACTCCTTACCAGACATTGATTTAGCTTGTGGATAACTCAATAAGCATAACACATACAAGGGTGTTTCACTGCCCTCCCTTCGTATATAAGGGGGACCCCTCCCTTCGTGTAAGAGGGGGACCCCTCCCTTCGTGTATAAGGGGGACCCCTCCCTTCGTGTATAAGGGGGACCCCTCCCTTCGTGTATAAGGGGGACCCCTCCCTTCGTGTAAGAGGGGGACCCCTCCCTTCGTGTATAAGGGGGGCCCCTCCCTTCGTGTATAAAGGGGACCCATTCCCTTCGTGTATAAGGGGGACCCCTCCCTTCGTGTATAAGGGGAACCCCTCCCTTCGTGTATAAGGGGGACCCCTCCCTTCGTGTATAAGGGGGACCCCTCCCTTCGTGTATAAGGGGGACCCCTCCCTTCGTGTATAAGAGGGGAATTACCGAGAGTACACAGAGACTTAAGTGAGAAACGGTTCCTGGGGACGAGATCTGAGAGATACCGCCCATCCTCTACCCCACTCTGCCCCGCCCAACACCGCCCTGCCCCGCCCCTCCAAGCAGGGCGCCCTGCCCCTCCTAGCTCATCCCCACCTCCATCTTACATAATTCTGCCCTGCCTCGCCTGGTCACGAATATTCTGCACTGCCTATCCTGCCACGCTTATCCTGTCTTATCCTTATCCTGCCTCGCCTGTCATCTTAGACGATGCTGCCCAAAGACAGAGGGCGGAGGGTCAGGCGGAAGATGGTGGAGCAGATGTGGATAGGTAGTGAGGGCCGGACTAGGATAGGTGGTGGGGGCTGGACTAGGATAGGTAGTGAGGGCTGGACTAGGATAGGTGGTGGGGGTTGGACTAGGATAGGTGGTGGGGGTTGGACTAGGATAGGTGGTGGGGGTTGGACTAGGATAGGTGGTGGGAGCTGGACTGGGATAGGTGGTGGGGCTGGACTAGGATAAGTAGAGGGGCTGGACTGGAATAGGTAGTGAGGGCTGGACTAGGATAAGTGGTGGGGGCAGGACTGGGACAGGTGATGGGGCTGGACTGGGATAGGTGGTGGGGGCTGGACTGAGATAAGTAGGGGGCTGGACTGGAATAGGTAGTGAGGGCTGGACTAGGATAGGTGGTGGGGAAGGACTGGGATAGGTGGTGGGGCTGGACTGGGATAAGTAGTGGGGCTGGACTGGAATAGGTAGTGAGGGCTGGACTAGGATAGGTGGTGGGAGCAGGACTGGGATAGGTGGTGGGACTGGATGGGATAGGTCGTGGGGGCTGGACTGAGATAAGCAGTGGGGATGGACTGGAATAGGTAGTGAGGGCTGGACTAGGATAGGTGGTGGGGCAAGACTGGGATAGGTGGTGGGGGTGGACTAGGAGAGGTGGTGGGGGCAGGACTGGGATAGTGGTGGGGGTGGACTGAGATAGGTGGTGGGGCTGGACTGGGATAGGTGGTGGGGTTGGACTTGGATAGGTGGTGGGGCCGGATGGGATAAGTAGTGGGGTTGGACTGGGATAGGTAGTGAGGGCTGGACTAGGATAGGTGGTGGGGCAAGACTGGGATAGGTGGTGGGGCTGGACTTGGATAGGTGGTGGGGTTGTACTGGGATAGGTTCTGGGGCTGGACTGGGATAGGTGGTGGGGGCTCGACTGGAATAGGTGGTGGAGGCTGGACAAGGATAGGAAGTGAGGGCTCGACTAGGATAGGTGGTGGGGGCTGGACTAGGATAGGTGGTGGGGGCTGGAAAGGATAGGTGGTGAGGATGGACTGGATAGGTGGTGGGGGCTGGACTGAGATAGGTGGTGGGGCTGGAATGAGATAGGTAGTGGGGCTGGACTGGGATAGGTAGTGAGGGCTGGACTGGGATAGGTGGTGGGGCTGGACTGGGATAAGTGGTGGGGCTGGACTGGGATAGGTAGTGAGGGCTGGACTGGGATAGGTGGTGAGGCTTGGACTGAGATAGGTGGTGGGGCTGGACTGGGATAGGTGGTGGGGGCTGGACCGGGATAACTGGTGGGGCTAGACTGGGATAGGTAGTGAGGGCTGGACTAGGATAGGTGGTGGGGGCTGGACTGGGATAGGTGGTGGGCTGACAGGGATAGGTGGTGGGGGCTGGGGACTAGGATAGGTGGTGGGGTGGACTGGGATAGGTGGTGCGGGCTGGGATGGGATAGGTGGTGGGGGCAGGACTGGAATAGGTGGTGGGCTGGACTGGGATTGGTAGTGGGTCTGGATGGGTACGGTAGTGAGGCCTGGACTAGGATAGGTGGTTTAGGGCTGCACTAGGATAGGTTGTGGGGGTCTGGACAAGGATAGGTAGTGAGGGCTGGGACTAGGAGTGGTGGTGAGGCTGGACTTGATAGGTGTGGGCGGCTGGACTGGGATAGTGAGGTGGGGATGGACTTGGATAGGTGGTGGGGGCTGGACTGGGATAGGTGGTGGCTGGAATCGGATAGGTAGTGGGGCTGGCCTGGGATAGGTGGTGGGGTGGAATGGGATAGGTAGTGAGGCTGGCCTTGAGTTAGGTAGTGAGTGCTTAGTGTGGATGGTGGAGAGGCAGGACTGAGATAAATGTGAGGGAGGGACAGGGTTAGGTAGTGAGGGCTGGACTGTGATAGGAGGTGGCGGCTTGGACTGGGATAGGTGGTGGGGTGGATTGGGATAAGGTGGTGGGGGATCGACCTGGGATAGGTGGTGGGCGGGATGGGAAGGTACGTGAGGAAACTGGGACTAGGTAGGTGGGGGCTGGACTGGGATAGGTAGGTAGGGTTGGGACTGCGGAAAGGTGGTGAGGGCTGGACTAGGATAGGAAGGGTGGTGTAGTGGTCTGAGATAGGATGGTGGGGCTGGACTGCAATAGGTGGGTGGGGACTGGGCTGGAATAGGTGGTAGGCTGGACTGGGATAGGCGTGGGCTTGGACTGGGTTTGGTTAGTGAGGCCTGGACTAGGATAGGGGGTGGGGGCTCGACTAGGTAGGTGGTGGGGGCTGGACAAGGATAGGATAGTGAGGGTGGGACTAGGATAGGTGCGGGGTGGACTTAGATAGGTGGTGGGGGATGGACTGGGGATAGGTGGTGAGGATGAACTGGGATAGGTGGTGGTGGCTGGGATGGGAAAGTTGGTGGTGCTAACTTGGAATAGGTGGTGGGCTGGCTGGGATAGGTGGTGGGGCGGGACTGGAAAGGTGAATGGTGGGGCTGAAATGGAATAGGTGGTCGGGACTTGGACTGGGATAGGTGGAGGGGGCTGGCTGGGATAGGTGGTCGTGCTGGACTGGATAGGTGGTGAGGCTGGACTAGGAATAGGTGGTGGGCAGGACTGGGATAGGTGGTGGGGGCTGACTGGGATAGGTGGTGAGGCTGGACTGGGTAGGTGGTGGGGCTGGACTGGGATACGTGGTGGGGCCTGGACAAGGATAGGTGGTGGGGCCGGACTGGGATAGGTGGTGGACTGGACTGGGATAGGTTGGTGGAGCTGGACTGGGATATGGTGGTTAGGGGCTGGAACTGGGATAGATGGGTGGGATGGACTGGGATAGGTGGATTTGGCCTGGACGGGATTTGGTTGGTGGGGGCTGGACTGGGATAGGAGGTGGGGGCTGGACTGGGATAGGTGGTGGGGCTAGACGGAGGTAGTAGTGAGGGCTGGACTAGGATTAGGTGTGTGGAGGTTGGACTGGGATGGTGGTGCGGTCTGGGACTGGATAGATGGTGGGCCTGGACTGCCATAGGTGGGTTTAACTGGACAGGGATAGGTGGTGGGGCTTGGTTGGGTAGGTTGTGGGTGCAGGGGACAGGGTTAGGTGGTGGGAATGGACTGGGATAGTGTTGGGGGTGCGGGACTGGGATAGGTTGTGGGGCTCGACTGTGTTAGGTAGTGTGCTGGACTGGGATAGGTAGTGAGGCTGGACAGGGATAGGTGGTGGGGGCTGAACTGGGGATAGGTGGTCGGGCTGGACGGCGATTAGGTGGTGGGGAATGGACTCTTGTGGGATAGGTAGTGGAGTGGGAACTGGGATAGGTGGTGTGGGCTGGACTGTGATTTGTGGTGGGGCGGGAATGGGTAGGTGGTGGGGACTGGACTGGGAAAGGTGGTGGGACTGGACTGGAAAGGGGGTGGAGCTGGACGGGGATAGGTGGTTGGGCTGGACTGGGATAGGATGGTGGGCCTGGACTCGATAAGTGGTTTGGCTGACTCGGTAGGTAGTGGGGGCTATTATAGGTAGGTGGTGGGGGCCTTGTCTGGATCAGGTGTGGGCTGGAACACTCTGGATAGGTGGTGGGGGCTGGATTAGGGTAGGTGGTGGGGTGGACTAGGATAGGTGGGTGGGGCTGAACTGGGATAAGGTGGTGGGGGCTGGACTGGAATACTGTTGGTGCGGGGTGACTGGGATAGGTGAGGGCTAGACTGGTGATGGGTGTGAGGCTGGACTCAGCGATAGGTGGTGGGGCTGACACTGGGTTAGGTGTTGGGGCCGGGGACTGGGTTAGGGCTGGTGGGGCTGGATCTGGGATAGGTTGTGGGACTCTTCTGGGATAGGTGTGGAAGCTGGACATGGGATAGGTGGGGTGGGGCTGGAGTCTGAGTAGGTGCTGGGGGCTGACTGGGGTAGGTGGTGGGACTTGGACTCCCCAGGAAAGGGTGGTGGAGTGGACAGGGGTAGGTGGTGGGGCTGGTTGGGACAGATGGTGAGGCCTGGAACGGGTTTAGGTGGTTTGGCTGAACTGGATAGGTAGTGGAGGGCTGGGACTAGGAGAGGTGTGTGAGGGCTGGTGGGATGGTGGTGGGGCTGGACTGGATGGCGCGGTGGGGGCTGGACTTCGGAAAGTTGGGGGGTGGCGACTGGGTTAGGTGGTGGGGCTTGAACTGGGTTAGGCGCGCGCGTGGGGGCTGGACTGGATAAGTGTGGAGCTGAGACTGGGATAGGTAGTTGGGCTGTACTGGGATAGGTTGTGAGGCCTGACTAGGATAGGTTGGTGGGGGACAGGAATGGGGTAAGTGTTGGGGTCGGACTGGGATAAGTTGGTGGGGGCTGGAGTGGGACATGTAGTGAGGCTGAACTAGGATAGGTGGTGGGGGCTGGACCTAGGATAGGTGGTGGGGGGGATGCGCTGGAAAAGGATAGGTAGTGAGGGCTGGACTGGGCATAGATGGTGGGGACGGTATGGCATAGGATAGATGGTGGGGGCCTGGACTGGGATAGGTGTGTGGGTTGGATTGGGATAGGTGATGGGGCTGGACTGGGATAAGTGGTGGAGGGGGCTGGAATTGGGATAGGTAGTGGGGCTTGGACTGGGATATGTAGGAGTGCTGGATCGGGATAGGGTGGTGGGGCTGGACTGCGGGTAGTGGTGGGGCTAGACTGAGGCTCGTAGGTAGTTACGGCTGGACTGGGCTAGGAGGTGGGGCGGCAGGGCTTGGGTAGGTCGTGGGGCTGGACTGGGATTGGTGGTTGGGGTGGACTGGGAATAGGTGGTGGCCGGGTGGACTGGCGCGCCTTAGGTGGTTGGGCTGGAAATGGGAGTCTAGCGTAGTGAGGGATGGACTTAGGATAGGTGGGCTGGGGCTGGACTTGGGGAATACGGTGGTGGGGGCTGCACTGGGATAGTGGTGAGGCTGGACTAGGATAGGTGGTGGTAGGGAGGACTGGGATTGATTGTGTTGGGGCCGGATGGGATGGTGGTGGGGCAGGACTGGAATAGTGGCGGGCTGGACTGCGTTAGTTTAGTGGGGGCTGGACTGGGATAGGTAGTGAGGTCAGGAACTTAGGATAGGTGGTGGGCGCTGACTAGGATAGGTGGTGGGGGCCATGGACAAGGTTAGGTAGTGAGGGCTGGTCTAGGATAGGTGGTGGGGCTGGGACTAGGATAGGTGGCGGGGGGGGCTGGACTGGGATAGCTAGTGCGGGATGGACTGGGGATAGGTCGCGCTCGCCGGCTGGACTGGGATAGGTAGGTGGTGGCTGGACTGGGATAGGTAGTAAGGGCTGGCTGGATAGGTGTGGCGCACTGGACTGAGAAGTGGGTGGGGCTTGATGGCATAGGTGGTGGGGCTGAACTGGGAATGGATAGGTAGTGTGGAACTGGATAGGTGGTGGAGGGCTGGACTGGGAAAGTGCGTAGGGGCTGGACTGGGGATACTTGCGAGGGGCTGTCGGACTGGGATAGGTGGTGGGGGTTGGAAAAGGATACGAGTGAGGGACTGGACTAGGATAGTGGTGGAGGCTGGAATTGGATAGGGGCGGGGGCTGGACTGGGATAGTAGTGGGGACTGGACTGGGATAGGATGGTGGCGCGGCGGGACGGCGCTCTAGGTGGTGGGGCTGGACGGGAATAGTGCGCAGTAGGGCTGGACTGGGTAGGTAAGTAATCCCCTGGACTTGAGATAGGTGGTTTGGCTTGAATTGATAGGTGGTGGGCTGAACTGGGACTGGTAGTGAGGGCTGGACTGGATAGGTGGTGAGGGCTGGTACTGGGATAAGTGGTCTAGGGGCTGGACTTGGGATAGGTGATGGGGTGGACTGGGATAGGTGGTGGGGCGCTGGACTGGGATAAGTGGATGGGGCTGGGACTGAGATAGGTGGTTGGGGCAGGACTGGGACAGCTGGTGGGGTCTGGGACTGGGGATAGGTTGTGAGGGCTGGACAGGGGATTGGTCGGTGTGGCTGGATCTAATAGGTGGTTGGGGCTGACTGGGGACAGGTGGTGGGGCTGGATGGGATTAGGTGGTGAGGATGGACTGGGATCAGGTGGTGGGGTGAACTAGAATAGGTAGTGGCGCGCTGGAGTGGGATTGGTAGTGAGGGCTAGACTGTGATGCAGGTGGTGGGCTTGACTTGGATAGGTGGTTGGACCTGAACGGGATATGTTGGTGGGGCTGGACTGGGACTAGGTGGTGGGGGCTGGGACTGGCGATAGCGGTGGTGGGGCCTGGACTGAGATAGGTGGTTGGGGCTGGACTGGGTAGGTGGTGGGTCTGGTCTGGGATAGGTTTCCATGATTGTCGAGGGCTTGGGGACAGGGATAGGTGGTGGGTTGTGAACTGGAGTAGGTGGTGGGGGCTGGACTGGGGACAGGTAGTGGGGCTGGACTGGGATAGGTGGTGCGGGCTGGGATGGATAGGTGGTGGGGCGATCTGGACAGGTAGTGAGGGCTGGACTGGGATGTTAGGTGTGAGGGCTGGACTGGGATAAGTGGAGGGTGGAATGGGAATAGGTGATGGGGTCTGAACTGGGATAGGTGTTGGTGCTGAACTGGGATAAGTTGGTGGGCTGGACTGAGATAGGTGGTGGGGGCAGGACTGGTAGCTGGCTGGGTCTGGACTTGGGATAGGTTGTGTGGGTGGACAGGGATAGGTGGTGTGGCTGGAATGGAATAGGTGGTTTGGGGCTGGACTGGGACAGGTGGTGGGGCTGGACTGCGGATAGGTCCGGTGAGGCTGGACTGGGATAGGTGGTGGGCCTAGACTAGGAAAGGTAGTGGGGATGGACTGGGGTTAGGTCCATGTCGTGGTGCTAGACTGAGATAGGTGGTGGGGCTGACTTGGATAGGTGGTGGGGCCTGAACTGGATAAGTGGTGGGATGGACTGGGATAGGTGGTGGGGGTCTGGACTGGGATAGGTGGTGGGCTGGAATGAGATTGGTCGCGTGGGCTGGGACTGGGATAGGTAGGTGGGTCTGGTCGGGGATAGGTAGTGGAGGGCCTGGAGCGGGGCAATAGGTGGTGGGGTTGAACTGGAGAGGTGGTGGGGGCTGGACTGGGAAAGGTGGTGGGGCAGAGACTGGGGATAGGTGGTGAGGTGGACTGGGTGAGGCGGTGGGGCTGGACTGGGATGGTGGGTGGGGATGGACTTGGGGAGGCGGTGGGTGGACTTGGGATTGGTGGGGGGCTGGGGCTGGGAGAACACGCAGAGGTGGTGGGGGATGGCCTGGGATAGGTGGTGGAGGCTGGACCCTGGGATTGGTGGTAGGCTGGGACTGTGGATAGGTGGTGGGGGCTTTGACTGGGTAGGTGGTCCGGGCTGAAACTGGTTAGGTGAGTGAGCTGGACCTAGGAGAGGGTGGTGGGGGCCGGACTAGGTAGGAATAGGGGCTGGACTGGGAGAGGTAGTCGAGGGCTGAACTAGGTGATGTGGGTGATCTGGACTGGGATAGGTGGTGGGGCTGAACTGCGATAGTAGTGAGGGCTGGACTGGGACTAGGTGGATGGGGCTGGACTGGCATAGGTGGTGAGGCTGGACTGGGATAGGTGGGGGCCTGGACTGGGATAGGGGGGCCGGTGGTGGGGCCTGGAACTGGGATACGGTGGTGGGACTGGACTGGGATACTAAGTAGTGAAAGACTGGACTGTGTTAGATAGTGAGCGGCCGGGACTGGGATGGTAGGTGGGGTTGGACTGGGATAAGGTGGTGGGGGCTGGACTAGGATAGGTTATGTGAGGGCTGGTACTGGGATAGGTGGTGGGTTGGATGGAATAGGTGGTGGGGGCTTGGACTGAGGACAGGGGTGGGGCTGGGACTGTGATAGTGGTGGGGCTGGACTGGGATAGGTGGGGGGGGCTGGACTGGCGTTAGGTGAGTGCGGCTGGACTGAGATAGGTGGTGGGGCTGGAGGGGAAGATGATTGGGGCTGGAACTGGATAATGGGTCTGAGCTGGATCTTCTGGGAAGGTGGTGGGGGCTGGATTGGGATAGGGTGCTGGGCATGGACGGGAAAAGATGGCGCGCGGGCTGGGATGGGATCTCGGTGGTGAGGCTCGCGACTGGTATAGGTGGTGGAGCTGGCTGGATGATAGATAGTGGATGGCCATGCTTCGACTGGGTTAGCTTGGTGGGGTCTGGACTGGGAATAGGTGGTGGACGTGGGGTGGGTTAGGTGGTGGGGTGGACTGCGATAGATGGTGGGCCTGGACTGGATAGGTGGGGGTGGACAGGGATAGGTGGTAGGGCTGGAAGGGGATAGGTGGTGGGGCTGGATAGGACTAGGGTGGTGGGGCTGGGCTGGGATATGTGGTGGGGCTGGACTTGGATAGGTGGTGAGGGCAACGGACTGGGATGTTTTGTAGTGGCTGGAACTGGGATAGGTGGGATGGGGGGGGGCTGCTGGACTGGGAAAGGGGTGGTAGGGGCTGGACTGGGATGGTGGTGGGGGCTGGACTGGATAGGTGATGGCTTCACTGACTGGGATAGTGTGGTTGAGCTGGGACTGGGAATAGGTTAAGGGTGCTGGACTCTGATAGGTGGTGGCGGCTGAACTGGTATAGGGTGGTGGGGCTGGACGGGGATTGGTTGGACCGGGGCTGACTGGAAAGATGGCGGGCTGGTCTGGGATAGGTCGAGGTGGGGCGCTGGACTGGGATAGGTGGGTGGAGCTGGACTGGATAGGTGGTGGGGCTGGACTGCGATAGATGGTGGCCTGCTGGGATAGGTGGTGGGCTGGGACAGGGATAGAGTGGTAGCTGGGACAGGGATTATGGTGTGGGGCTGGACTAGGGATAGGTGGTGGGGCTGGACTGGGATAGTCTGGTTGGGTGGACTTGGATGGGGTGAGGCAGACTGGGAAAGTTTTTGTATTGGTGGACTGGATAGGTGGTGGGTGCTGGCCTGGGGGAATGGTTAAGGTAGGGGCTGGACTGGGATAGGTGGTGGGGGTGGACTGGGATAGGTGTATGGTCCTGAGACTGGGATAGGTGGTTGAAGGCTGGACGGGATAGGTTGATGGGGCTGGGGACTGGGATAGGAGGTGGGGCTCGATCGGGCTTTAGGTGGTGGGGCTGGACGGGGATTGGTGGTTGCGCGCTGGACTGGATAGGTGGTGGGGACGGACTCTGGGATGCACGTGGTGGGGCTGGACTGGGATAGGTGGGGGGGCTTGACAGGGATGCGTTGGTGGGGGCTGGACTGGATAAGGTGGTGGGGCTGGAGACTGGGATGCGTGGTGGCGAGTGGACTGGGATAGGTGGTGGGGATGGCTACTGGATGCGTGGTGGGGCTGGACTGGGATAGGTGGGGGCTGGACTGGGATGCGTGGTGGGCGCTGAAATGTTATTAGGTGGTGGGGCTGGACTGGGATTTGTCAGGGCTACATTAACTACAGATAAACTTTAACTACAGGGTAACATTAACACAGGTAAGATTAATCTCCAGGATAACTTTAACTAAATGTATCATTCACTACAAGATAACATTAACAACTCTCGATAAATTAACTATAGATAACATTAACTACAGTACATTAACTCCCAGATAACATTAACTACAGGTAACATTAACTACAGATATACATTAACTACAGTTAACATTAATACAGGTAACAATTAACTCCAGATAAACATTAAAACTACAGGTTAACATTAACTCAGTTAACATTAAACAGGTAACATTAACTCCAGTTAACTTAAACTACAGCGGCTCTAACTCATTAATACAGATAACATAAACTACAGGTATTTTAACTCAGATAACATTAAACTACAGGTACATTAACTCGCAGATAACATTAACCTAAGTACCATTAACTACAGAATAACATTAACTCCAGATTACAGTAACTACTAGGTCATAACATTAACTCCAGCTTACATTAACTACAGGTAACATTAACTACTGATAACCATTAACTTACAGATAACATTAAACGCCAGATAAACTTAACGACAGGTAACATTTACTCCAGATTAACATTAATACAGGTAACCATTAGAAATACAGATAAATCATTAACTCAGATTACATTAACCTCCAGTTAATTTTAACTACTGATAACTGTAATATCTGATAACTTTACTACAGGTAACATTAAAAACTGCTGATAACACTGAACTACAGATAACATTAACTACAAGAGTAACATTAACTCCAGATAACATTAACTACAGGTAACATTAACTAAATAAACATTGAACTCCAGATAACATTAATACGGTTACATTAACTCCTGGATTAACATTTATACAGGTATACATTAACTACAGATACATTAACTAAAGATAACATTAACTCAAGTTAACATTAACTTAAGGTAACATTAACTCCAGATAACAATAACTACAGGTAACATTAACTACTGATAACATTACTACCCCCCGGGGGTGTAACATTAACTCGATCAGATAAACATTTACCTACAGGTACGTTAAACTACAGATAACATTAAACTACAGGTAACATTAACTTACAGATAACATTAAACTACAGATAACATTAACAACAGATAAACATTAACTACAGGTAACATTAACTACAGATAACATTAACAACAGATAACATTAACTACAGGTAACATTAACTACAGATAACATTAACTACAGATAACATTAACAACAGATAACATTAACTACAGGTAACATTAACTACAGATAACATTAACTACAGATAACATTAACAACAGATAACATTACTACAGGTAACATTAACTACAGATAACATTAACTACAGATAACATTAACAACAGATAACATTAACTACAGGTAACATTAACTACAGATAACATTAACTACAGGTAACATTAACTACAGATAACATTAACAACAGATAACATTAACAACAGATAACATTAACAACAGATAACATTAACAACAGATAACATTAACTACAGATAACATTAACAACAGATAACATTAACAAGAACTCGCACATTATGGCCTATCTCCTGCTGTCGTGGGAGGGGGAGACTGGGGAGTGAGAAGGAGGGATGGAGAAATAGGGAGGGGGAGACTGGGGAGGGAGAGGGACGGATGGAGAGATAGGGAGGGGGTGAACTGGGGAGGGAGAGGACGGATGGAGATATAGGGAGGGGGAGACTATGGAGGGAGAGGGAGGGATGGAGAGATAGGGAGGGGGAGACTGGGGAGGGAGAGGGAGGGATGGAGAGATAGGGAGGGGAGACTGGGGAGGGAGAGGGAGGGATGGAGAGATAGGGAAGGGAAGACTGGGGAGGAGAGGAGCGATGGGAGATAGGGAGGGGGGACTGGGAGGGAGAGGGAGGGATGGAGAGATAGGGAGGGAGAAACTGGGGAGGGAGTGGGAGGATGGAGAGATAGGGAGGGGAGACTGGGGAGGGAGAGGGAGGGATGTAGAGATTAGGGAGGGGAGACTGGGGAGGGAGAGGGAGGGATGGAGAGATAGGGAGAGGGGAGACTGGGGAGGAGAGGGAGGGATTGAGAGATAGGGAGGGGGAGACTGGGGAGGGAGAGGGAGGGAGAGGGAGGATGGAGAGATAGGAGGGGGAGACTGGGGAGGGAGAGGGAGGGATGAAGAGATAGGAGGGGAGACTGGGGGGGAAAGGGGGGGATGGAGAGATTGGGAGGGGGAACTGGGGAGGGAGAGGGAAGGTGGAGAGATTTGGAGGGGAGACTAGGGAGGAGAGGGGATGGAGAATTTGGGAGGGGAGGAAGGGGGAGAGAGAGGGAGAGGGAGACCTAGAGGAGAGACCCGGGGGATGGATAATAGGGAGGGAGGGGAGATAAGAGGGGGCTGGGGGCCACCACTGACTAATTATAGCCAGCAGTGATGTCACTGATGTGTGAGTAATAAAGCAGACAGGCAGACCAGCAGACAGTGGGGCAGACAGGCAGGTCAGCAGTGGAGCAGACAGGCAGACCAGCAAACAGTGGGGCACACAAGCAGACAAGCAGACAGGTAAGCAAGGAGACAGTAGGGCAGACAGGCAGGCCAGCAGACAGTGGGGCAGACAGGCAGGTCAGCAGTGGGGCAGACAGGCAGACCAGCAGACAGGCAAGCAAGGAGACAGTAGGGCAGACAGGCAGGTCAGCAGTGGGGCAGATAGGCAGACCAGCAGACAGGCAAGGGAGGAGACAGCAGGGCAGACAGGCAGGCCAGCAGACAGGCAAGCAAGGAGACAGTAGAGCAGACAGGCAGGTCAGCAGACGGGTAAGCAAGGAGACAGTAGGGCAGACAGGCAGGCCAGCAGACAGTGGGGCAGACAGGCAGGTCAGCAGTGGGGCAGACAGGCAGACCAGCAGACAGGCAAGCAAGGAGACAGTAGGGCAGACAGGCAGACCAGCAGACAGGTAAGCAAGGAGACAGTAGAGCAGACAGGCAGGCCAGCAGACAGTGGGGCAGACAGGCAGGTCAGCAGTGGGGCAGACAGGCAGACCAGCAGACAGGCAAGCAAGGAGACAGTAGGGCAGACAGGCAGGTCAGCAGACGGGAAGGCCAACGGGTGAGCATCTTGGTAGTAAAACGACGAAATCAGCAGAATGCCACTAAGAGAGGCAGTAGACAGGTAAGAGAGCCTGGGAAGACTGACAGGAGTGAGGCAGTGTCACTGATGATCAGTTAGGGTCAGGTCACGCCTCGCTCTGGTGACGGCGAACTCATTCCACGAGGTTAATTCTACACGTTCTCCCACATCTCTCACTCCAGTACGTTGCTATGGCAGTGTACAGACTCTTAAGCACTTTCCTCGCCCAGGAAAAGGCCGCGGGGGCGTTGACCCCCGGAACACTCTACAGGTATATATATTTTTTTTTTTATTATTATCACACTGGCCGATTCCCACCAAGGCAGGGTGGCCCGAAAAAGAAAAACTTTCACCATCATTCACTCCATCACTGTCTTGCCAGAAGGGTGCTTTACATAACAGTTTTTAAATTGCAGCATTAACACCCCTCCTTCAGAGTGCAGGCACTGTACTTCCCATCTCCAGGACTCAAGTCCGGCCTGCCGGTTTCCCTGAACCCCTTCATAAATGTTACTTTGCTCACACTTCAACAGCACGTCAAGTATTAAAAACCATTTGTCTCCATTCTCTCCTATCAAACACGCTAAACACATGCCTGCTGGAAGTCCAAGCCCCTCGCACACAAACCTCCTTTACCCCCTCCCTCCCAATCTTTCCTAGGCCGACCCCTACCCCCCCTTTCCCTTCCACTACAGACTGCTTCACTCTTGAAGTCATTCTGTTTTGCTCCATTCTCTCTACATGTCCAAACCACCTCAAACAACCCTTTTTCAGCCCCTTGACAACAGTTATGGTAATCCCGCACCTCCTCCTAACTTCCAAACTACGAATTCTCTGCATTATATTCACACCACGCATTGCCCTCAAACATGACATCTCCACTGCCCTCCAGCCTTCTCCTCTCTGCAACATTCATCCCCCATGCTTCACACCCATAAAGAGCTTTGGGTTTAAAAACTATACTCTCATACATTCCCGCTCTTTGCCTCCAAGGCCCAAAGTTCTTTGTCTCCACAAGACCCAAAGTGCACCACTCCCGTTTTCCCCTCATCAATTTCTATGATTCACCTCATCTTCATAGACCCATCCGCTGACACGTCCACTCCCAAATATCTGAATACATTCACCTCCTCCATACTCTCTCCCTCCAATCTGATATCCAATCTTTCATCACCTAATCTTTTTGTTATCCTCATAACCTTACTCTTTCCTGTATTCACTTTTAATTTTCTTCTTTTGCATACCCTACCAAATTCATCCACCAATCTCTGCAACTTCTCTTCAGAATCTCCCAAGAGCACAGTGTCATCAGCAAAGAGCAACTGGACAACCCCACTTATGTGTGATTCCTTTATCTTTTAACTCCACGCCTCTTGCCAAGACCCTCGCATTTACTTCTCTTACAACCCCATCTATTTTTTTTTATTATCACACTGGCCGATTCCCACCAAGGCAGGGTGGCCCGAAAAGAAAAACTTCACCATCATTCACTCCATCACTGTCTTGCCAGAAGGGTGCTTTACACTACAGTTTTTAAACTGCAACATTAACACCCCTCCTTCAGAGTGCAGGCACTGTACTTCCCATCTCCAGGACTCAAGTCCGGCCTGCCGGTTTCCCTGAATCCTTTCATAAAGGGTTACTTTGCTCAAAACTCCAACAGCACGTCAAGTTTTAAAAAACCCAATTTGTCTCCATTCACTCCTATCAAACACGCTCACGCATGCCTGCTGGAAGTCCAAGCCCCTCGCACACAAAACCTCCTTTACCCCCTCCCTCCAACCTTTCCTAGGCCGACCCCTACCCCGCCTTCCTTCCACTACAGACTGATACACTCTTGAAGTCATTCTGTTTCGCTCCATTCTCTCTACATGTCCGAATCACCTCAACAACCCTTCCTCAGCCCTGTGGACAACAGTTTTGGTATATATTATCATGTATCTCTCTCTCTTCTGCTCTTGTGAGTACATATTTAGTATGTCCAGTCGTTCCCAGTAATTTAAATGCTTTACTGGCTCTATGAGGACTGTAAATGATCTCTGTATCTCTTCCTTCTAGTGGAAGGCCTCAATCAGAGGACCAAAAGCTCTAGCTGTGGGTCATCATATAACTAAAGACCCGCATCAGGAAACACTTGTCCTGTTTCCTGACAAATCTTACCTAACCTGTTCCAGCTCTGACATCTCCCCTGCCCTGAACGGGGCCGTCGACACTGAACAATACTTTAAACAAGGGAGCACAAGTGATTTGAATAGTCTCCCCATTGGCATTATTTACCTTGTTCTGAAAGCTCTCATTGTCCACCCTGGTATTTTCCTGGTCGTCGTGGCATTTACCTCATTATGTTCTTCGAAGCAAATATCAACTGGCATTATTACCTCCAGGTCTCTCATTTGTTTCTTTCGTTTTACACGGATGTTCATTTTGCATTTTGAGTTCTTCGTTCTTTCCGTATCTCAGCAGCTGTTGGTAACGTCTCATCACCAGCATAAAAATTACGGCTTGACAAAGCTCCTGGAGAGCGAAACGTTGCCACGATAAAAACGTCACATTACTTGCATCTGTGTCCATTTGCCTAACATACTGTGTCGGTAATTCTACCATGATTGCTACTCTCTGTGTTCTATTTGCCGATAAAAAATTTATATAATTTACTTACGCTATTCCTGTCGCTCTCTGAGTTCACTCACCCCCGTGTTCACATCTGCTGAAAGCCTTTGCGAAATCCGTGTGTAACAAACCCGCTTTCCAATATTTTTTCCGGGGCCTCCGTAATTCTGGAGGATACACCATTGTTATTGTTGTTGTTAATTTAGTGTAAGTTTTCTTAGTTCCAACTGTTGTTGTTGGGCCATGGTAGGATATGGGCTTCGTAGTGAACGTACAGTACTGTTGGTAATGTGGCATGTTATGCGTTTGGTCTAGGTATGTGTGGGTCCAGGTATGGGCTAGGTATGTGTGGGTCCAGGTATGGTCTAGGTATGTGTGGGTCCAGGTATGGTCTAGGTATGTGGGGGTCCAGGTATGGGCTAGGTATGTGTGGGTCCAGGTATGGTCTAGGTATGTGGGGGTCCATGTATGGTCTAGGTATATGTGGGACAGGTTCGCTGCGTTCCATTGCCTTGTGTGGCTATGTGTGTGTGTGTGTGTGTGTACTCACCTATTTGTACTCACCTATTTGTGGTTGCAGGGGTCGAGTCCTAGCTCCTGGCCCCTCCTCTTCACCGGTTGCTACTAGGCCCTCTCTCTCCCCGCTCCATGAGCTTTATCAAACCTCGTCTTAAAACTGTGTATGGTTCCTGCCTCCACTACGTCATTTTCTAGGCTATTCCACTGCCTTACAACTCTATGACTGAAGAAATACTTCCTACTATCTCTCTGACTCATTTGTGTCTTCAACTTCCAATTGTGGCCTCTTGTTTCTGTGTCCCCTCCCTGGAACATCCTGTCTTTGTCCACCTTGTCTATTCCACGCAGTATTTTATATGTCGTTATCATGTCATCCCCTGACCCTCCTGTCCTCCAGTGTGGTCAGGCCGATTTCCTTTAATCTTTTCATAGGACATTCCCCTTAGCTCTGGAACTAACCTTGTCGCAAACCTTTGTACTTTCTCTAGTTTCTTGACGTGCTTTATCAAGTGCGGGTTCCAAACAGGTGCTGCATACTCCAGTATGGGCCTGACATACACGGTGTACAGTGTCTTGAATGATTCCTTACTAAGGTATCGGAATGCTGTTCTCAGGTTTGCCAGGCGCCCATATGCTGCAGCAGTTATCTGATTGATGTGTGCTTCCGAGACAATGCTCGGTGTTATACTCACCCCAAGATCTTTCTCCTTGAGTGAGGTTTGCAGTCTTTGGCCACCTAGCCTATACTCTGTCTGTGGTCTTCTGTGCCCCTCCCCCATCTTCATGACTTTGCATTTGGCAGGATTAAATTCGAGAAGCCATTTGCTGGAAAAGGTGTCCAGTCTGTCCAGGTCTCTTTGAAGTCCTGCCTGGTCCTCATCAATTTAATTCTCCTCATTAACTTCACATCATCTGCAAACAGGACACTTCTGAGTCTAACCCTTCCGTCATGTCGTTCACATATACCAAAAATAGCACTGGTCCTAGGACCGACCCCTGTGGGACCCCGCTCGTCACAGGTGCCCACTGTGATACATCATTACGTACCATGACTCGTTGTTGCCTCCCTGTCAGGTATTCTCTGATCCATTGCAGTGCCCTTCCTGTTATATGCGACTGATGCTCTAGCTTCTGCACTAATCTCTTGTGAGGAACTGTGTCAAAGGCCTTCTTGCAGTCCAAGAAGATGCAATCAACCTACCCCTCTCTCTCTTGTCTTACTTCTGTTATTTTATCATAAAACTCCAGAAGGTTTGTGACACAGGATTTGCCTTCCGTGAATCCGTGCTGGTTGGCGTTTATACTCCTGTTCCGTTCCAGGTGCTCCACCACTCTCCTCCTGATAATCTTCTCCATAATTTGCATACTATACACGTCAATGACACAGGTCTATAGTTTAGTGCCTCTTTTCTTTAGTGCGTGTTGGTGTGTGTGTGTGTGTGTGTGTGTGTGTGTGTGTGTGTGTGTGTGTGTGTGTGTGTGTGTGTGTGTGTGTGTGTGTGTGTGTGTGTGCGTGTGTGTGTGTGTGTGTGTGTGTGTGCGTGTGTGTGTGTGTGTGTGTGTGTGTGTGTCATCACACAGATTTGGCTTTCGCTGCTATGTCGTTGGGCCTCCCTTCTTATCTGTGCATATTCATTTCTGGCTCTACGACTGTTCTCCTTATTCTCCTGGGTTCTTTGCCTTCTATATTTCTTCCATTCCCTAGCACACTTGGTTTTTGCCTCCCTGCACCTTTGGGTGAACCATGGGCTCATCCTGGCTTTTTCATTATTCCTGTTACCCTTGGGTGCAAACCTCTCCTCAGCCTCCTTTCACATTGTTACATATTCCGTCATCTCATTAACTGGCTTCCCTGCCAGTTCTCTGTCCCACTGAACCCCGTTCAGGAAGTTCCTCATTCCCATGTAGTCCCCTTTCTTGTAGTTTGGCTTCATTTGCCCTGGCCTTCCTGCTTCCCCCTCCACTTGTAGCTCTACTGTGTATTCGAAGCTTAAAAACCACATGATCGCTCTCCCCAAGGGGTCTTTCATATGTGATGTCCTTAATATCTGCACTACTCAAGGTGAATACTAGGTCTAGTCTTGCTGGTTCATCCTCTCCTCTCTCTCTCTTGTAGTGTCCCTTATGTGTTGGTACATGAAGTTTTCCAGCACCACCTCCATCATCTTAGCCCTCCATGTATCTTGGCCCCCATGTGGCTTCAAGCTCTCCCAATCGATTCCTTGTGGTTAAATTTCACCCATGATCAGGAGCTTTGCCTGCATGCATGAGCTCTTCTGGCCCCCTGCAGCCATTTGTGTCAACCATCGCTCTATTGATCTCATCATATTTCTTGCCTTGGCCTCCTGCTGTCTGGGGGTGGGTTAAAACATCCCTGCAATTACCACTTTGGGACGTCCAGAGTGAAACATTCCCGCCATGTAATCGCTTGCTTCTCTGCTGTCTCCTCTCTCCAGCTCATCAAAATTCCATCGGTTTTTGATCAGCAGTCACACTCCTCCACCCCCTCTTCCCTCTGTCTTTCCTCAGGATCTGGTATCCCTTTGGAAAGATGGCATCTGTTATCATACCTGTAAACTTGGTTTCTGTGAGAGCTATGATGTCCGGTGATGCCTCTGTGGCTCTTTCGTGCCACTCCTCCCACTTATTTGTTATTCCATCAGCGTTTGTGTACCATACCTTCAGTTTCCTTTCCAACACTGTGGTTTGTGGGGCCTGTGAGGGTGGGAGACCTGGTAGCATACTGTGGGATTCTAAAGCTGGGTGTTGGGTGAAAGCTGTGGGTATGTATTGTAGTTTGTGTTGGGATGATGTGATAGGTTGTGGGGTTCTGGGGATGGTTCTGTGTGTGCTCTCCCTTGCTGCTCTGTCCTGCTCTGATTGACCTCTGCTGGTTCCGTCCTTGTCTCCCTTCCTAGCTCCTTTCGCTTTTTTGTCCTCTCAGCTGCTGTCGTTCTGTTTGTGTTCTGTCTCTGTCTAGGAACACCCTCTTGTACTCTGCCGAGTACTTCAACTGTGGTTTCTCTTGGAGGATCCTGTTCTGCACTGTTTCTGTCCTGAGAATCAGCTTGATCGGTCGTTTTCTCCCCTTCAAGCACCCCCCCTATTCTCTGAAAATTTGCAATCCCGTCCATGTCTTCTTCACCTATTTCTGTGATGATGTTCTCAATCTCCTTTCTTTCTGCCTGTTGTCTTTCAGTGTGTGTCCTTTCCTCTCTCTCCTGAAGCCCATGGATAAACACTGATTTTGCCCGTTCCTCCTCCCATTACCCATTGTACGTCGTCATTTTCTCCTTTTTTTTGTGTGTGTGTGTGTGTGTGTGTCTGTCTGTCTGTCTATGTCTGTGTGTGTGTATGGATGGACAGGGAAGCAACAAGGAAAGAAGCAAGTATGCAAGAAGAAAGCAAACAGTCAACAAGAAAGAAAGCAAGCAAGCAAGAAGAAAGTAAACAAGCAAGAAGAAGGAAGCAAGCAAGCAAGAAAAAGCAAGCAAACAAGCAACAAGGAAGCGGCGCAAGAAGCAAGAATGCAACAAAGAACCAAGCAAGCAAGCAATAAGGAAGTAAGCAAGCAACAAGGAAGCAAGCAAGGATATGCGTGAGGGAGGGAGAGACTCAGGTCTGGTTCACCACTCCTTGGGAGAGACAAATTAGCAGGATAACACGGCCTTAAACGGGGAAGGGAGAGGGGGGAAGGTGGAGGAGGTTGGGGAAGGGGTTGGGGGCTGGAAAGACCGGAGGGAAGGTGGGAGGGAAGATGGAAGGGAAGGGGGTGTCTGGGGTGCTGCTGATCCTCCTTGTAAGGAGGGGAAGCCTCACCTTCACCCACCCCTCCTTCTCATCCTTCTCTCCTTCTTCCTCCTCCTTCATCACTGTCAACATTTAACACTATACCTTATTTTCTTCCTCTTCTCTCTTATATTTCAACGAGGTCACGTCTTCACCCAAGGAGGCGTATGGGCACGTCTCCTGACACCTGTTGTCCCACTTCACCTACCACTAAATAGGTATCCCTAGATGTTAGATCACTGTTGTGGGTGGCGTTCTGGGGGTCGTGGGGAGGGCGGTAGAAGACACTGT
Organism: Cherax quadricarinatus; assembly: GCF_026875155.1. Lineage (NCBI taxonomy): Eukaryota > Metazoa > Arthropoda > Malacostraca > Decapoda > Parastacidae > Cherax > Cherax quadricarinatus. The sequence goes on along the minus strand of NC_069402.1, from coordinate 87,791,640 downwards.
ACACAGTAGTGAAAAGAAAAGAAAATCATTCACGGCATCTCTCTTCCTCTCTTATTGCTTTCGTCCTGTTGATGCTGCTCTCTCTCTCTCTCTGTGTCTATGTCTCTCTGTCTCTCTGTCTCTGTCTCTCTCTCTCTCTCTCTCTCTCTCTCTCTCTCCCCTCTCTCTCTCTCTCCCCTCTCTTGTCTCTCTGTCCCTCTGTCTCTCTCTCTCTCTCTCTGTCTCTCTCTCTCTCCCTCTCTCTCTCTCTATCTCACTCTCTCTCTCTCTATCTCTATCTCTCTCTCAGTAAACACATCATTGACCTTGTACCGACAAGCCCAATATGACATCTTATTCATAAGAGATATTAACCAGCTGGAGCAACACAAGTGCTGAGGAATGTATTGCCTGATGCAAGATATTAATTATTTGATGCCAAATTTGACCGGCAGCGTTGACTTATGTATCGCCCGAACGAGGGCTCCTGATCTTAAGTTATCAGCCTGTGTGTGTTTGTAGTTACAACAGCAGTGTTGGTGGTGTTCCAGTCTTCAGTGTTTGTAGTTACAACAGCAGTGTTGGTGGTGTTCCAGTCTTCAGTGTTTGTAGTTATAACAAACAGTGTTGGTGGTGTTCCAGTCTTCAGTGTTTGTAGTTATAACAGCAGTGTTGGTGGTGTTCCAGTCTTCAGTGTTTGTAGTTACAACAGCAGTGTTGGTGGTGTTCCAGTCTTCAGTGTTTGTAGTTATAAAAAGCAGTGTTGGTGGTGTTCCAGTTTCACTGTTTGTAGTTATAACAGCAGTGTTGGTGGTGTTGCAGTCTTCAGTGTTTGTAGTTATAACAGCAGTGTTGGTGGTGTTCCAGTCTTCAGTGTTTGTAGTTACAACAGCAGTGTTGGTGGTGTTCCAGTCTTCAGTGTTTGTAGTTACAACAGCAGTGTTGGTGGTGTTCCAGTCTTCAGTGTTTGTAGTTATAACAGCAGTGTTGGTGGTGTTCCAGTCTTCAGTGTTTGTAGTTATAACAGCAGTGTTGGTGGTGTTCCAGTCTTCAGTGTTTGTAGTTACAACAGCAGTTTTTGGTGGTGTTCCAGTCTTCAGTGTTTGTAGTTATAACAGCAGTGTTGGTGGTGTTCCAGTCTTCACTGTTTGTAGTTATAACAGCAGTGTTGGTGGTGTTCCCGTCTTCAGTGTTTGTAGTTATAACTCAGTGTTGGTGGTGTTCCAGTCTTCAGTGTTTGTAGTTACAACAGCAGTGTTGGTGGTGTTCCAGTCTTCAGTGTTTGTAGTTATAACAGCAGTGTTGGTGGTGTTCCAGTCTTCAGTGTTTGTAGTTATAACAGCAGTGTTGGTGGTGTTCCAGTCTTCAGTGTTTGTAGTTACAACAGCAGTTTTTGGTGGGGTTCCAGTCTTCAGTGTTTGTAGTTATAACAGCAGTGTTGGTGGTGTTCCAGTCTTCAGTGTTTGTAGTTACAACAGCAGTGTTGGTGGTGGTGTTCCAGTCTTCAGTGTTTGTAGTTACAACAGCAGTGTTGGTGGTGTTCCAGTCTTCAGTGTTTGTAGTTACAACAGCAGTGTTGGTGGTGGTGTTCCAGTCTTCAGTGTTTGTAGTTACAACAGCAGTGTTGGTGGTGGTGTTCCAGTCCTCAGTGTTTGTAGTTACAACAGCAGTGTTGGTGGTGGTGTTCCAGTTTAGTGGTTTTTAGTTACAACAGCAGTGTTGGTGGTTGGGGTTTTCCCGTCCAGTGTTTGTAGTTACAACAGCAGTGTTGGTGGTGGTGTTCCAGTCCTCAGTGTTTGTAGTTACAACAGTAGTGTTGGTGGTGGTGTTCCAGTCTTCAGTGTTTGTAGTTACAACAGCAGTGTTGGTGGTGTTCCAGTCTTCAGTGTTTGTAGTTACAACAGCAGTGTTGGTGGTGGTGTTCCAGTCTTCACTGTTTGTGTTACAAAAAGCAGTGTTCTTGGTGTTCCAGTCTTCAGAGTTTGTAGTTACAACAGTAGTGTTGGTGGTGGTGTTCCAGTCTTCAGTGTTTGTAGTTACAACAGCAGTGTTGGTGGTGTTCCAGTCTTCACTGTTTGTAGTTACAACAGCAGTGTTGGTGGTGTTCCAGTCTTCACTGTTTGTAGTTACAACAGCAGTGTTGGTGGTGGTGTTCCAGTCCTCAGTGTTTGTAGTTACAACAGCAGTGTTGGTGGTGTTCCAGTCTTCACTGTTTGTAGTTACAACAGCAGTGTTGGGGGTGTTCCAGTCTTCACTGTTTGTAGTTACAACAGTAGTGTTGGTGGTGTTCCAGTCCTCAGTGTTTGTAGTTATAACAGCAGTGTTGGTGGTGTTCCAGTCTTCAGTGTTTGTAGTTACAACAGTAGTGTTGGTGGTGTTCCAGTCTTCAGTGTTTGTAGTTACAACAGCAGTGTTGGTGGTGTTCCAGTCTTCACTGTTTGTAGTTACAACAGCAGTGTTGGTGGTGTTCCAGTCTTCACTGTTTGTAGTTACAACAGCAGTGTTGGTGGTGTTCCAGTCTTCACTGTTTGTAGTTACAACAGCAGTGTTGGTGGTGTTCCAGTCCTCAGTGTTTGTAGTTATAACAGCAGTGTTGGTGGTGTTCCAGTCTTCAGTGTTTGTAGTTACAACAGTAGTGTTGGTGGTGTTCCAGTCTTCAGTGTTTGTAGTTACAACAGCAGTGTTGGTGGTGGTGTTCCAGTCCTCAGTGTTTGTAGTTACAACAGCAGTGTTGGTGGTGGTGTTCCAGTCCTCAGTGTTTGTAGTTACAACAATAGTGTTGGTGGTGGTGTTCCAGTCCTCAGTGTTTGTAGTTACAACAGTAGTGTTGGTGGTGGTGTTCCATCCTCAGTGTTTGTAGTTACAATAGCTGTGTTGGTGGTGGTGTTCCAGTCTCAGTGTTTTTTAGTTACAACAGCAGTGTTGGTGGTGGTGTTCCAGTCTTCAGTATTTGTAGTTACAACAGCAGTGTTGGTGGTGGTGTTCCAGTCCTCAGTGTTTGTAGTTACAACAGTAGTGTTGGTGGTGGTGTTCCAGTCCTCAGTGTTTGTAGTTACAACAGTAGTGTTGGTGGTGGTGTTCCAGTCCTCAGTGTTTGTAGTTACAATAGCAGTGTTGGTGGTGGTGTTCCAGTCCTCAGTGTTTGTAGTTACAACAGCAGTGTTGGTGGTGGTGTTCCAGTCCTCAGTGTTTGTAGTTACAACAGCAGTGTTGGTGGTGGTGTTCCAGTCTTCAGTGTTTGTAGTTATAACAGCAGTGTTGGTGGTGGTGTTCCAGTCCTCAGTGTTTGTAGTTACAACAGCCAGTGTTGGTGGTGGGTTCCAGTCCTCAGTGTTTGTAGTTCCCAGTAGTGTTGGTGGTGGTGTTCCAGTCCTCAGTGTTTGTAGTTACAACAGTAGTGTTGGTGGTGGTGTTCCAGTCCTCAGTGTTTGTAGTTACAACAGCAGTGTTGGTGGTGGTGTTTCCCGTCCTCAGTGTTTGTAGGGTTACAACAGTAGTGTTGGTGGTGGTGTTCCAGTCCTCAGTGTTTGTAGTTACAACAGCAGTGTTGGTGGTGGTGTTCCAGTCCTCAGTGTTTGTAGTTACAGCAGCAGTGTTGGCGGTGTTCCAGTCCTCAGTGTTTGTAGTTACAACAGCAGTGTTGGTGGTGGTGTTCCAGTCCTCAGTGTTTGTAGTTATAACAGCAGTGTTGGTGGTGGTGTTCCAGTCCTCAGTGTTTGTAGTTACAGCAGCAGTGTTGGCGGTGTTCCAGTCCTCAGTGTTTGTAGTTACAAACAGCAGTGTTGGTGGTGGTGTTTCCCGTCCTCAGTGTTTGTAGTTATAAAAAGCAGTGTTGGTGGTGGTGTTTCCCGTCCTCAGTGTTTGTAGTTACATCAGCAGTGTTGGTGGTGGTGTTCCAGTCTTCAGTGTTTGTAGTTATAACAGCAGTGTTGGTGGTGGTGTTCCAGTCCCTTTAGTGTTTGTAGTTATAACAGCAGGGGTTGGTGATGGTGTTCCAGTCCTTTTGTGTTTGTAGTTACAATAGCAGGTTGGTGGTGGTGTTCCAGTCTTCAGTGTTTGTAGTTATAACAGCAGTGTTGGTGGTGGTGTTCCAGTCTTCAGTGTTTGTAGTTATAACAGCAGTGTTGGTGATGGTGTTCCAGTCCTCAGTGTTTGTAGTTACAACAGCAGTGTTGGTGGTGGTGTTCCAGTCTTCAGTGTTTGTAGTTATAACAGCAGTGTTGGTGGTGGTGTTCCCGTCTTCAGTGTTTGTAGTTACAACAGCAGTGTTGGGGGTGGGTGTTCCAGTCCTCAGGTGTTTGTAGTTACAACAGCAGTTTTTGGTGGTGTTCCAGTCCTCAGTGTTTGTAGTTATAACAGCAGTGTTGGTGGTGGTGTTCCAGTCCTCAATGTTTGTAGTTATAACAGCAGTGTTGGTGGTGGTGTTCCAGTCCTCAGTGTTTGTAGTTACAACAGCAGTGTTGGTAGTGGTGTTCCAGTCTTCAGTGTTTGTAGTTATAACAGCAGTGTTGGTGGTGGTGTTCCAGTCCTCAGTGTTTGTAGTTATAACAGCAGTGTTGGTGATGGTGTTCCAGTCCTCAGTGTTTGTAGTTACAACAGCAGTGTTGGTGGTGGTGTTCCAGTTCTCAGTGTTTGTAGTTACAACAGCAGTGTTGGTGGTGGTGTTCCAGTCCTCAGTGTTTGTAGTTACAATAGCAGTGTTGGTGGTGTTCCAGTCTTCAGTGTTCGTAGTTACAATAGCAGTGTTGGTGGTGTTCCAGTCTTCAGTGTTCGTTTTAACAACCAGTGTTGGTGGTGGTGTTCCAGTCCTCAGTGTTTGTAGTTACAATAGCAGTGTTGGTGGTGTTCCCGTCTTCAAATGTTCGTAAATTTTCAACAGCAGTGTTGGTGGTGGTGTTCCAGTCTTCAGTGTTTGTAGTTACAATAGCAGTGTTGGTGGTGTTCCAGTCTTCAGTGTTCGTATTTACAACAGCAGTGTTGGTGGTGGTGTTCCAGTCCTCAGTGTTTGTAGTTACAATAGCAGTGTTGGTGGTGTTCCAGTCTTCAGTGTTTGTAGTTACAACAGCAGTGTTGGTGGTGTTCCAGTCTTCAGTGTTCGTATTTACAACAGCAGTGTTGGTGGTGGTGTTCCAGTC
>NC_069402.1:87781526-87784026 GCF_026875155.1 Cherax quadricarinatus | reverse complement strand
GGCCCTAACATACACAGTGTACAGTGTCTTGAACGATTCCTTATTAAGGTATCGGAACGCTATTCTCAGGTTTGCCAGGCGCCCGTATGCTGCAGCGGTTATTTGGTTGATGTGTGCCTCCTGTGATGTGCTCGGTGTTATGGTCACCCCAAGGTCTTTCTCCCTGAGTGAGGTCTGTAGTCTTTGTCCACCTAGCCTATACTCTGTCTGCGGTCTTCTTTGCCCCTCCCCAATCTTCATGACTTTGCATTTGGCTGGATTGAATTCGAGAAGCCAGTTGCTGGACCATATGTCCAGCCTGTCCAGGTCTCTTTGCAGTCCTGCCTCATCCTCGTCCGATTTAATTCTTCTCATCAACTTCACGTCATCTGCGAACAGGGACACTTCAGAGTCTATTCCTTCCATCATGTCGTTCACATATATCAAAAATAGCACTGGTCCTAGAACTGACCCCTGTGGGACCCCGCTCGTAACAGGCGCCCACTGTGATACCTCTTCACGTACCATGACTCGTTGCTGCCTCCCTGTCAGGTATTCCCTTATCCATTGCAGTGCCCTCCCTTTTACGTGCGCCTGATCCTCCAGCTTCTGCACTAATCTCTTTTGGGGGAACTGTGTAAAAGGGCCTTCCCTGCAGTCTAAGAAAACGCAATCTACCCACCCCTCTCTCTCGTGTCTTACTTCTGTTACCTTGTCATAAAACCCAGGAGGTTTGTGATACATGATTTGCCTTCCATGAACCCATGCTGGTTTCATTTATAATCTTTGTTCCTTTCCAGGTGTTCGACACTCTCCTCCTGATAATCTTCTCCATGACTTTGCACACAATACATGCAGAGACAAACAGGTCTGTAGTTTAGTGCCTGCGTTTCTGTTTCCTTTTTTTTAAATATGGGGACTACATTAACTGTCTTTCCATTTCTCAGGTAGTTGCCCAGTTTCAAGGGATGTGTTGAAGATTGGGGTTAGAGGCCGCACAGCATCTCTGCTCCTTCTCAAAGGGAAACCCAGGGGGAGATGTTGTCCGGTCCCATCGCCTTTGAGGTGTCAAGTTCACTTAAGAGCTTTCCCCACCTCCTCCTCAGTTGTTCGTATTCATCCAACACTTGATGTTCCCTTCTGTGCTGTCTTCCCACAACCCTTCCTGTCTCTACTGTAAAAACTTCCTTAAATTCCCTGTTCACTCCTCACATACCTCCTGATCATTTCTTGTGAGTTCTCCACCTTCTGTCCTTAATCTGATCACCTGGTCTTTGACTGTTGTTTTCCTCCTGATGTGGCTATACAACAGTTTCGGGTCAGTCTTGATTCTCGATGCATGCATTTTCATACTGTCGCTGGGCCTCCCTCCTTACCTGTGCGTACTCATTCCTGGCTCGCGACTGATCTCCCTATTTTCGTGTGTTTCTCTGCCTTTCTGTACTTTTTCCATTCTCTATTGCACTTTGTTTTTGCCTCCTTACACCGTCGGGTTTAAAACCCGGGGCTCGTTCTGGTCTTCCCGTTGTTACTGTTGCCCTTGGGAATAAACCTTTCCACTGCCTCCTTGCATTTTGTTGTTACATATTCCATCATTTCATTTACTGGCTTTTCCCGCCATTCTCTGTCCCACTGGACCTCCCGCAGGAATTCTTCAACCCTATGTAGTCCCCTCTTTTATAGTCGGCTTTTCCCATTCAACTCCTGTTATTCTCTCCACTTGCAGCTCTACTATGTATTCAAAGCACAGAACCAGTGGCGCTAGCCTAGGGGTCTCATACTTGATGTCCTCAATATCTGAGCTGCCCAGGGTGAACACAAGGTCCAATTTGCTGGTTCATCCCCCTCTCACTCTGGTAGTGTCCTTAAATGTTGTGCATGAGGTTTTCCAGCACCACGTCCAACATCCTGGCTCTCCATGTTTCCAGGTTTTCCCCGTCAATCTCCCTGTGGTTTGAAATCCCCCATAACCAGCAACTTTGCTCTGCTGGAGTGAGGCTCTTCTTTCCACCTCAGCAAGGTGTTCCACCATTGCTCTGTTGCTCTCTTCATATTCCTCTCTTGGCCTCCTCAGTTCTGTGGTGGATTATACATCACTGCAATGACCACTTTGTGTTCCCCCAAATGAAGTGTACCTGCTATTGTAGTCTCTTTCTCCCGTCTCATCTATTCCCTTCCATTTCTCGAATTTCCATCTGTTTTTTAACGAGCAGAGCAACCCCACCTCCCCCCCCTGCCCCTTCTATCTTCCCATGATCTGGTATCCTGGTGGGAAGATTGCATCTGTTATTGTCTCCATGAGTTTTGTTTCTGTAACTGCTATGATGTCTGGGACTTCTCATTGATTCTTTTTTGCCATTCCTCATGTTTATTCGTTAATCCATATGCATTTGTGTACCAAACCTTCAACTTCTGTTCTAATATTGTAACTGTGGTGCGGGGGGTGGAAACAGAGGGATCGGTGTGTGATGGTTGGTTTGGATTGTTCAGTTGCCTTGGGTGCTGGTGGGGTCCCTTTTGG
>NC_069402.1:87755648-87781026 GCF_026875155.1 Cherax quadricarinatus | reverse complement strand
AAATTTCACACTATCTTTTGTTCCCGGTAATCTCGACAATTTTTGTAGTAATCGACTTAAAATTTCACAAAGATTCTTGTTAAACCATTAAGGGCGACGCCAAAAATTCCTCTTTGGGGAAATTCCATATGTACCCTATGATTTTAGGGAGAAGGACGTTCACGTATTCCACTTAACGACCACGAACCAGCCTACAGAAGATTCCTCTCCTACTGTATTTTCCCGCCATGTTGATATCCCAATACACGCCTCCTCACTACTAAAGGGTTGTTGCGAAAAAGGTAGCTCGCCTGAAGACAGCAGAGGGGGCCGAGAAAACCCCCTCACCCCACCGGGGGTCGGGCAGCAATGACCAGCAAGAAGCTCCACCAATATTCATTTTTGCTATTCATGTAGTATAACGGTTCGTTTGCAAATAAAATGCGTTTTTAGATCAAGAAAAGGGGGTAAAATAGTAAGGTGTTGCATGAAAAGGTGGAAATACATTTCTCCACTTTTACCTTTCATAACCCCAAAAGGGGTAGGGGGAAAAGTTGATGTCTGATTCTGTATACAATTTTTTAAGATCATTTTTTAAAAAGTTTTGCAAAGACAACTATTAAGGAGATCCCCTAAATAAAATCAGGGTTGGGCTTAGGGATAAAAAATGAGACTTTTGGCCCGGGGAAGTGGAAGAACTCCCCTTAAAGGGACATAACATTGTATCAATCGCACTGCTAAAAAATGCAGGAGGGATAATGAGAACCCTTCAAAACTGGGGAGGCCAACCCCATGATGACCTTTTCAGGCAATTGTTCTATCTAGGCGGAATTTTTGCTGCACACAAACAGCACCTTTCAAGGCAGGTGAAATTGCCGACCTAGAAATTACAGAGAACTTTCCGGCCGCAAAACGGAGATAAACACCTCAATTTTTTGGGAGCGTTTGGGTTCCCTAACCTGTATTCCCTGGAACGGGAGGGAGAGTACAGATTATATAACCAAAAACCCTAGAGGACTAGACCGAACTTGCACACAAAAAATCACCCAAAAACGAAAGAAAAAACTTGCAAACGAGCACCTCCCCCCAATGAAAAGCGGGGTGTCACTAGCACTTTAAAACCATACAATAAGTGTCAGGGGCCCGAATGTTCAACTGCCTCCCAGCCCCAATAAGGGGATTCCAACAGCCCGGGGCAGTCTTCAAGCTGGCATGGGAAAAGCACCTAAAGTCATTTCGGCACCCGGGTTTGGGGCTGTATGTTGGTTTGCGTGCAGCCACAGCAACACCCTGGTTGACGGGCTTGATCCACCAGGAGGCCGGGTCTCAGACCGGGGCCGCGGGGGGTTGCCCCCCCGAACTCTCTCCGGGTAAACTCCAGGTAATGTAACTAAATTTATACAGTCCCAAAAAGGGTTATCAGGCACGTCCCTTAAGTTCGAGAATATCTGGGTTATCCATCCTCCCAGGCATGACGACCTTTGGTTAATGTTATCAATTCATACTCGGAAAAGGGGCAACACCTCATAAATATTTTGGTCAAAAAATTTAAATCAGTTTCAAATTTCTTCAGAATCTCTCTAAATTTTTTCTAAATAGATGGAAGCTTTCATGCCGGGGATTTTTTTGGCCAGTCTTTATGAGTCATTTGCTTTTTCAAGGGAAAGGGATGAGCAACATTGCCAGATTTTTTCCGGGTTATTTTTTTTTAAAACCTTTTCCAAGCCAAACTCAAAGGGGTGGCCCCATTTAACCCACTAACAAACGTTCCCATTCCTGTTGCCTAAGTTTTCCTTTCTATTCCTTGCATTTTTATGAGCTTGGAACGTTCTGAGCGGGTCGGGGGTTTCTACAATCAGGGGTATGTTTTAACCAATCCTCCTAGCTGCATGGTTAGATTCGCAGCTGGGGATCTTTATAGTTTTACTTTGGGTTTTTATTGTTTTTTAAGTGGGGGGTCTTTGTTTCCTATTCCTCCCACTTATCTGGGGAGAACACTCTCAATATGGAAATTTAAAAATCATCTTTAAAATTTTTTGTGTCCCCTGGAGTTTACCTGGAGTTTACCGGGAGAATTTCCCGGGGTCAACGCCCCCGCGGCCCGGTCTTGACCAGGCCCCCGGGTGATCAAGCCTGCCCAACCAGGCTTTTGCTGCTGGCTGCATGCAAACCAACGTACGAGCCAAGCCCGGTGACCCGGGAACTGATTTTAGGTGCTTGCCAGGTCCAGGGGGCTCGAAATTCTTATCCCATTGATCCAAGGGTTAAAAAGTTGTCTCTGTGTTCTGGTTTGAGAATAATTTTTCCTCCTTCTGTATTTAGCCCCTTTGATTGCTGGAGATGGATCAAGTTTGACAGTTGTTTCTTGGGAAGTGATCAATAGAAGATCATCAATATGACAGAGTCATGCATCGATATGATGTATTAAACCCAAGACACAGATATAGTAGCCCCATATATGTAGTAGGCTCATAGTCCCCAAAATTTCGAACTTACATGCTCTTTCAGCAATTCACTAGTTTAGTTCCATTGGTTTTTGTAAAAACCCCCCAAATATTCTTTTCTGGCTTTAAAATCCCAAGAATGAGGGTGGTTTTCACTATTGATCATCGGTAAAGCATCAGTTCGAAGCTGGTTCCTGGGGCAAAAATTAAAAATGTTTATGGAAAAATCGCCTGCATATACTTTGAACCATGATAAGCATTTTAAACTCGACTCTAAAAGGAAAAGGATGAATGTGGCAAGTTTTTTCTGACATACTTTACACAACATTTGGGTTGACCTTTGGGTTTAAAGCGCATACCCGGGAAATTTTGGGGGAGGTCTCCTCTTTCAATCTACTTCCTGCAAACAGAGACATCAATATTCTTGGTTGTAAAATATGTAAAAATCAGGAAACCGCTTCCTGAGGGAAGCAATGTTCCATGAAAAATTTGTAATTTCCTTGTAGTAGTTTTTACAATCTCTTGCTCATAAGATGGTTTAAAACATTAGCTTTGACTGCAGTTCAGATATTTAAAGAGCAATAGCATAGTTTGTAACGTCTTTATCTTCAGAACCTTTTTTTTTTAAGCATTTTTCGGATTTTGGACCCATTATGAGGCAAGTTTTGAAAGGCAAGATTTTGGGGCTTCTTCTCAAAAATTGCGGGAAGTAACGGAGATTGCTGCACTTTTGACATCATAACATCTCAAGACACATCCTGATTCATATATTTATTAAACTTGTCGGGTCTTTTAAAAGATGCTCAATTTTTTTCGGGAAATTTGTTATAAATGAGGAAGGTCAGGCGAATCCAATCCCTCCCCGGAGGATGGCACTTCTGGGTTAGTGCTTCCTTTAACACCTACACCTTAACGGTTCCAGGGTTACATTAGTGTTCCTGTTATCTTTCTTTTGAAGGTAGGCCCTTGCACTGACCATCTCCTTTTTCCCGGGGAGGTTACCTGGGGGTGCCCGTTGACTGTTGTATTGTGTGTTTTGGGGAAAAACAAACTCACCCCCCCAAATTCGGTTTTCCCCATAGGTACTGTATGGCAGACCATAGTTCCTATTTTTAGCAGGAGGGCTAGCTCTCCACAGCTGGTTTTTGTGTGATGGCATCGGGTTATCACCAAATGTTTGCAGTGAGGGGGTTCTTGCACACTTTGAGAGGTTCAGTCTCAACGGGCTGTGGTAGAAGGGATGGCCCCACCCTCATTCCCATTAAAGGCGTTATCGGGTTTACCTCGAAGGTTGTTTGGGTTCTGACTGCAGTCCTTGTGGGAAACTGAAACCCCAACTTCTTTACAGTTAAACACTTAAATTTTTGGCTGTCAGGGCCTACTGTGCATTCTCAATGGAATTTTCCCAGCACACTTACCACCCCAAAGAATGTAGTATTCCACTCTACTGCAACAGGCCCCTAGTGCTGGCATTTTTTAAAACCCCACGTTTAGGGGGTAGGTACAATCGTGTTTAGGAAACGTAAACCATGCACCCAATATTCCGGGGGGGGGGCACATGGCCCCCCCAAAGGCAATAATTTGGGATTTTCCTTTAAGTCTTTTGGCTTGATGTTGCCATTTGAGTCAGAGGGATGGGGCCCCTGCAGAAGGGAACCAAAGATTTTGATACTGACCCATTTTTAAAGTGGTGAGTGCTGATGGAGGTCGGAGCAGCTTAATATCCCCATAAGGTGTACTAAGTAGATCATTTATCCTCTTTTTTCGTTCCACAAACACAAAGTGTGGTGTTTTTCCTAAATTGGATCCTTGAGTTTGGGTGCTTTTTTACAGCTTCCTTACCATCACACTTGCAGGCAGCGGGGGGTCAGGGAAGTTCGCTTAACACATTCTTTCCCTTTTAAAAAGGCTTTTGCAGCCCCTTTTCACCAAGGACTTTTGACACAAAGTTTACGGTCAATGAGTCTGACTCGTCGACGCTTAGCCCTTTCTCACTTTTTTTTTTTTGTTTATTTTAAAGGGTTGGAAGCATCATCATTTCCATCACCTCAAAATAGGTTTTCCCTTGACAGGCCATGTTTTCAGGATGAACTGATGTAAAAAAAAAACAAAAAAATTTCCCCTCGCTTATCTTTCTTATAGCTTATGCAAGACAAATATTCACTAAAAGTCAGAATCCAAAATAATCACAAGACAAAGTTTAAGTTCAATGAACACCTCCAACCATACCAAAACCCCGACCACCACCACTCAATACACACACACCCCCCCAAAACACACCAAAAACCTCTTGTATGTGGTTATAATTGGTACATAAATGATATAATGGGTGGTACAGGGGAGGTCTTACACCATACACAAATACAAAGATAACAAGAGAGAGAGAGAGAGAGAGAGGGAGAGAGAGAGAGAGAAGAGAGAGAGAGAAGAGAGAGAGAGAAAAGAAGAAGAGAGAAAGGGGAGAGAGAGAAAGTGGTAAAATTGGGCTAAAATTTAAATTGACATACACACATTAAACATAGGTTCAAATGATAACTTCCACTTGAGATAGTTCAGCTACTGCCACCTAAAGTACCTCATTGAAATAATAATATAGAACATCACAATGAAACCGGAAAAACAACCCTTACCCCAAACCCTAGTTGTAAACGAATTACTATAAAAAAAAAAAAAAAAAAAAAAAAAAAAACTAGGTAATGTTACAAGACAATAGATAAATCAATCTGGTTTACTTCCTTGTCCCTCCTGGGGAATCACCGTTACATTTACATGTATGCAACATAAGTGTGTAGTGTAAAAGATGAACCAGTCCTAAACAATCTCACTTACACACACGTTTCTATGTATGACAAGTGTTTTCCAAATACACCAATTACACTTTATCACTTAGAATACACTTTGTTGTGAAATATAGGGGAGGTGGACACCGCTGGTCGTAATAAACACACTCAACTTCCAAGGGCACACACTAGCCCGCTTCTGGGGGAAGGACCAGCGTTTAATGTTTTTATTATGTGTCAAAACGTGCTGCATCATTAAATTGGTGTATCAGAATTTAAAAACTACAATCCATTTACAAAAAGTCTAAAACAATTTACACAATGTAAACAAAGTATTGATTGCAAATTGTTACTATTACAATTTTAACTAGGGGCTAAACCCACTAGATAGATGGCAAGGAACATAGACGTTAACAGGTGACTCTTGCTTAACACAGTTGAAAGGTAACCGAATTACTCAGAAGAAAGTATTCAAAACTGAACATTATGCAGCGTAAGCTTGTTCAAGTAAAAAACAAAAAAAGTTTCACACCACACCACAGATGAACACTGCAATTTGAAATTTACTGGGAATTAGCAGTAAATTTCATCGAACGAGAAAATGTATTAGAAAACACAACAATACCTAGGACAAGCAAATTAATTATGAACCGTATTTAAAAGTTCGTTACACTGAGCAACAAATATACCTGATTTACAAATGTAAAGGGCTACAAAACAAGTACACCGAGCCTTTTAAAGTCTTAAAAAAGGTTAAAAAAAGACAATTAACTGTTGGGGGAAAACACACTTTAAAACTTCTAGCACACTTGACAGATGAATGTTTTACTGTGTACAAGCAATCACCACAACTTTTCTATTTTATAAGTGAACCTCTGGCAAGTCCACTCAAAATGTCAGCAAAGCAATGCTCGTCAAATTGTTCTCAAACCCCACAAAAAAAAAACCTGGGATCCGCAACACTCAGAACATATACAACAGGGCCCCAGGACGCAATAACTGCAGCTGCCTTAGCTTGTTCTGGCTATTTTAGTTCGCCCTCAAGCTTGCTTGTGTGCTCGCCAAGCCCGCGCCAACCACCCCGGGCACCTGCTTGCGCAGGCAGGGAGGCACACAGGGGACACTCGCAAGATGACGGAGTGCGCACAAAGGACACGGGCACCAAAACCCCCAGGGTCTGCAAAAAAAAAAAAAAAAAAAAAAAAAAAAAAAAAAAAAAAAAAAAAAAAAAAAAAGCCTCTAGACCACAAGCAAAAAGAGGGGAACGGGTGAGTTCCAAACGAGGAAGGAGAAGGGACAAAGGGAAAGGGGTATTCACCCCTCTAGACACAGGGAATATAGTGTATGGCCTGCAGGGTTTCAGTGCAAAATTTTTAAGGCATTCCCGGCCCCCCCAGGTCCGAGAGTTACCAAACCCTTACCTTGTTAACTCCAAACCGCAGTACTTAACACATCTAGCACAGGTCTTGGAATGATGGAACCACAGTCGATGGCCCCCACTCCAAACCAACAGATACAGATACTAAAGCCGAAAAAAAATCCCCCCCCCCGTACCAACCCAAACCACCAGTCATAAAATTCTTCTTTGCAAATTACAGGGTCTAAAAACCAGCAACAAACAACAAAAAACCTTTATCCGTTTTTGGGCTGCTTGCAGAGGCAAAAGGGAATGTTCGCGGGTTTCACTGAGACCCCCATAAAGGATCATGGGCAAAGAAATATGGGTCCCAGGTTTCAACCTATCAGAGTGACAGAGTGAAAAAAGGCAAAAGGGGGGGGGGGGCCTGTACATTGAGAGTCACTTGTTTTCACAGAACTTCTAAATGCCTCAAAAAGTTTGGAAGTTTTAGCAGTAAAGGTCGAGAACCCAAAAACCAGCATTGTGATTCTAAAGCCTCCGGACAACATCCCCCCAATTCCCGGGAAAGCTGTTAAAAATTGACCACTGTCTGAAAACCCTTCCCCGCTCCCCGCACCCAAAATCTTTTCTCCCGGGGATTTCAATTAAGGGACCTAAAATGGGGGAATAAGCAAATAATATTGTTTTCGTAAAAAACACCAGGAGCAGCCCTGATGAAAACTCACACTCCCGAGCTTTTAAAACCTGCACAAAAATTTAATTTAAACCAGCAAATAATAGAGCCTACTAGACTGGAGAAAACACTAAACCCCATCTTTATAAAAATGTGATCTGATAAGAAAATCACCATATCAAAACAATATACTCAACACAAAATAATTGAGGTTCAGTCATGTATGCGCGAGCCCCCCGACCGACTAATGAGATTATTCCGAGGGGGCATTCCCAAAATTTAAACTTAAATAAAAAAAACAAAAGTGGGGACCAAGAAAACAACCTAACCGATATAAGCTGGGAAGATATACAAGCAACACAACCCCAACTTATGCCTAGAACAGATTAACTCGGTACAAATCGTGATCACAAGGGTTATTCCTCTAAGAAAAAAAGGGGGAGTAGATGTAAAACAGAAAGAGACAGGGCCCCCTTTACAGGCGACGGAAAAGAATAACAAGCGGTAAAAGAGGTCAAAAAATATCTGAAATGCGTAGGGAGACATGGTCAGAGAAATAGCAAGCATCGAACTTAAGCTAAAAAAATCCTTTAGGAGTCGGATCGGGGGGAGAACAAAAAGCCATAAATGAAACAAAAGAAACCCAAAGTATTTTTTTCTCCTATGCCAAGTCAAAATCGAGAACAACGTCCATAGGGGCCCCTACTTAAACAAGATGGGTCCTCACAGATAAAAACGGAAATGAGTGAGCTACCAAGCCCCAAATAGACTCATTTTTAGCAAGCCGCTAACCAGACGAGATCGAAGATCAAAATGAATTTTTTTATGAGAACACAAAATTTGTTTAACACAAGCCTATCCGATGTTATCTGACGAAAATGATTTCGAACGGCGATAATGAATGCCCAAGCACTCTGCCCGGGGCCCAGACTCAAAAAACTCGGTGTTCTCAAGAACTGCAAGAACCCCCTATACGAGCCTTTTCCACCCTTGGAGAGGGAGAGGCCCGGGGGCGCCCCACAGTTACAAAAAAAAAGGGACATCCCCACCCAAAAGGGGGGGCAGTAAAGCAACAGCAAAGAACTACAGACCAATAGACAACACCCATATCATAAAATCTTTAAAGGGGCCTAAGAAGCAAATACCACGCATCAAAAACCCATCAGTTACACAACCCGGGGCAACATGGTTTAGAACGGGTCCCCTGTCTTTTCCAACTTTTGGATCACTACGCAAGGTCCTAAATGCACTAAAACAAAAAGAATGAAAATGTAATATATACAACTTTTCAAAAGCCTTCGACAATGTGACCATGGGGTAATACGCACAAAAAGGTGCAAAGGAATAACAGGAAAAGTCGGGCGATGGACTAAATTTCCTCACAACAAACACAGGATAGTGTCAACAGAGTAAAATCCGAGGGACTACGGTGAAAAACTCTGTTTCCCCAAAGGGACTACTCGCTCCCATCTTGTTCCTCATCCTATATCCACATAGACAAGGAGTCAGCCCCCGCACCCTGTCTTTCCCTTTGCAGATACACCCAATCTGATGACAGGTCTTCCATTGCAGACACGCAAACCCGGCAACATCAACCAAACTTTTTCAGTGGGCTCAAAAAACAATATGAAGTTCAACGTGAGAAATTTAAATTCCAGATATGGTAACATGGGGAAAAATTAAATCTTCACAGAGTACAAAACAAATTCTGGCCAAAAAATAGAGCGAAACACCACTCAAAGCCCGGGAGTGATCATTGGGAGGATCCACCTTCGGGGCCATAACATTTATCAATCGCATCTGTAAAAAAGACAGGAGGGATAATGAAAACCTTTCAAACTAGGGGGGCCCAAACCCCAAGATGACACCCCTTCAGGTCACTTGTTCTATCTAGGCGGGAAATATTGCTGCACACAAACAGCACCTTTCAAGGCAGGTGAAATTCCCGACCAGAAAATGTAAGAGAATTTTAAAGGGCGCATAAGGGAGAAAAAACACCTAAATTTTTTGGGGGAGCGTTGAGGTTCCAAAACCCTGTTTTCCCGGGAAACCCAGGAGGAGAGATAAATGATTATATACCCCTGGAAAACCCTAGAGGACTAGTACCGAACTTGCACACGAAAATCACCC
The DNA here is from genome assembly GCF_026875155.1 of Cherax quadricarinatus. Taxonomy (NCBI): domain Eukaryota; kingdom Metazoa; phylum Arthropoda; class Malacostraca; order Decapoda; family Parastacidae; genus Cherax; species Cherax quadricarinatus. Next base: position 87,771,660 of record NC_069402.1, on the reverse strand, counting down.
ACTACGAAAGCAAAAGGTTTTGGCAGACGATGCACCACCCCCCAAGAAAAGCAGGGTGTCACTAGCATTTAAAGAGACCATGCAAAAAGGTAGGGGCCCGAGACTGTTCAACTGCCCCCCGCACACATAAGGGGATTCCCCAAAACCCCGGGCAGTCTTCAAGGGGCACTGGCAACACCTAAAGCAGTTCCGGATCAGCCCGGGGTGTAGCTCTATGTTTGGTTGCGTGCAGCCCCAAGCAAAAAGCCTGGGTTTTCAGGCTCTGGTCCACCAGGGGGCCTGGGCTCAGACCGGGCCCTGGGGCGTTGACCCCCCGGGAACTTCTCCAGGTAAAATCCAGGTAAAAAACTAGTTCTCACAACACCGAAGGTACGGCCGGAACACGTAGAAGTTCACAAAGGATTTTGGGGTTCAAACAGATTACCTTTGGGCCCTTCACTGGCTGGCTTTTGGGGCTGTTTGGGCCGGTCAGCTAAATCGCCCTTATCCCATATGTAATAAAGGGGACAAGTTAAGGGATACCGGTGAATAGGAAAGTCGAGGAAGGGACATTCACCTCACTAGACACACGCAGTATGGGTGTAAGTGGCAGCGGGTCTTAGAGTGCCATTATCAAGGTCACCCAGCAGGCCAAAACATTCCCACTCATTTTAAGCCTACGTAGGTACTGATGGTAGCACAATGTCCTAAGTCACGTAATCCACACATGCAAATAGTTACAACAAATCTGCAGCACTTGCGGAACCACTATTCGAGTACCAGCGGGCAGCAAAATACACCTCTACACTGCACGTCGTTGATAGAGGCGAACGGCTGAGTTAAAGACGGACTGTTGTAGATACAGGAGAACAGCAGGGGTAACTGAGCACGCAAAATTCGTCTTTTTCACATAGTCAATATGGGCCCGAAAGTCTCAGGCAGATGATGCAGGGGCCTCGCTCAAGGTCACAGGCTGAGGCGGGATTTCTCAAGAGTTACCAAACACTGCAATATTTGTACAGACTGTTACTCCAACTTGAAAAAATTCTACACACCTGTCTTGGAGTAAAAAAGACAAATTTTTCAGTGTGTGGACACCTGGGTTACCAACTCACGTAGGACTGCACACTCGTCTTATTCCTCAGGTTGGTAAAGCGATAAAGTTGTGAGCATTTTGAGAGGCACGAGTAGCAGGGGACTAGCAAAATTCGCCTCTACACTGTATGTTGATAGAGGCGAAAGGCTGAGGTCCAAATGAAAGGCAGAGGGAAGCAGAGGCCTGTGAGGCCTTTGCAAAAAAAGGGAAGACTATTTTCCAGTGTTTCACTAGGTATATCCTTAGTCACAGCTCGCACATAAGAGTTCTCACAACACTGAAGCTGTCTTCCAACAGTAGGAGTTTTAATGATGACTTATCAGTCCCGGGGGAAAATGGGTAGGCCTGCGAATTAGTAGGTCCAGATCCCAGCACACGTCTACTCCCCTCAACCACTCAGCCGAGACGCGTGACCTGAGGAATGTCACAAGAACATAAGAATGGAGGAACACTGTAGAAGGCCTACTGGCCCATGCGAGGCAGGTCCTTATCAAAAAAACCTCTGCCTATGATGAGGACGGGTAGACGATGAAATCATGTGACTCCTGTGTTGTTGGGTTGGTGCTGCTTAAGTATCATGTATCCAATGCTTTTGAAATTTTTGCAGTTTCCATGTTGCTTTTCTATAGTGTCGGTGACGGCGATTAGTGAGGCTTCCAGGCACCGTCGGCGTCTGAGGTCTGGTTCGGTGTGTAAATGCAGTTCAGATGGGCTTGTGAGGTCTCTAGGGAGACCTAATTATATGGTCACACCTGCCTTAGCAAATGTGGGGTAGTCACGCCCACGTCTGAGGTCTTTTGTTCTTAACAGCGTCAGACCTCGGCGTCAGGTCATAACACTGGTACATACACCTTTGGGGAAGGGTATTTTGACTACGATATAAGCCCAGGGAGAGCGGGGCAAAGAGGTTTTTGGGTGACAGGTCCGTCGAGCGAGAGCTCTGGACAGCCGCGTGTGTAGTGCCCATGCATTGGGAATCTCGGGTCAGCTGGTCGGTGAATTAAGAGTGAGTACAGTCCGTGTTACTGATAACATCTACCCTTCCCCCTGGTAAAAAAGTCTCATAGGTCAATTGTTTATATTGTGTAAATTTCCATCAGGATATGTTGTATTCTAGCCCTTTTATGTTATTAAGTAAACTTTTAGCCATAGTTCCCATTTTTATTTGTACCTCATATGCTATTCCCTATTTTGTTAAGCACTGGGATATACAGGAGACGTCTCACTCGCTGGGATAACCTCCGGTAGAGTGGGGTAGAGGTCTCACATGGTGGCCCGCGGTTTTTGCGTTTATCATTAAACGCGGCTCACGTGCTTTACGACTGGTCGGTTTTTGCTATCAAAACCAAATATTAATTTGTTTGTGTCGCCTATCATTTGTTTTACCGTTCACTGTGACTGTAAACCCTTTAAAAATAAACCAGGACAATCCACTCTTATGTTTGTCAGGTGGGTGATGGGCCAAATATAAAATTTTCGTAGCAAGATGTTAAATTACCTGTAAATATAAAAGAACACTACCTGTTTATAAATTCAAGTCTCTTCTCAAGATCACTTACTCACTCAAAACCAAATAAATACTGAATAACTGAACCTTATAAAATTTTATATCCTATATGTTACTCACAATTATATCACACAAATGTTAAACCTAGGACCCAATCTAACTTTGTTATTTTTTAAATACACTACCTAACAGAATACTCCATTCGACTGAATGTACAGCAATGCATGCAACCATATGACCTTTCTTTGTAATACTCATTTGTGCTTTATAGTTATCTGTTTACAATAATGTTTTATCACTGGTTTCATCATTGCTTAGTTAATCTTAAGTTTAATTTTAAGCCAGCCCGTAATGCATGCATAAAGTGGCTTTGGCATGCTGCTCTTACCTGATTTTTTGTACCTCTGTATGTATGCTTAAATTACTAAATAAATAAATAAATAAATAAATCTCTTTTTGATGTGCCCGTGTCCATATCTCACTGTGTAAAAACTCCATCACATAAGGGCCCTAAAATTTGGAATGCATTACCAGAAAATACTAAAGTAACCCAGCCTGAAAACCAATTTAAGACTCATCTCAAAAGCCACTTAATCACCCTAGACTAAATGCCTCAGTACTCAATATTCCCATAACATAATTTCAATATTTATTTTGGAACCTATTGTCCATTGTCGACAGGAATATAATTGAATCATATTTCACAAAGCATTTTTTGAATATATGAATATATCCTTGGTTTATATAAATTGATTCATTTATAATTAATAGAACTACTGTACAACTATGACAAATTTCTTAGTGTTAAGTAGTCAGTAAGCCAATAAATTAAGTCGGCCGAAAATGCCTCGGCATAATAGAGGCTCTCTTTGATTGCAACCCATTATTGTAAATACATAATCTCAATGTACTACTTTCAAAGAAATAAAAAAATTGAATTTGAATTTTGAAAGGTTTCAAGAGGCTTGCCCCGACGTCAACCTTGCAGTAAGTGTACAACTGCGTGACATGTCTCATTATTACACGTGGATAAAACTCAAAAAAGTGCCTTTTGACACAGACAAGCAGGATCTTCGAGCTGTTTTTGAACAATATGGGTGGTTCACATGGCTACTGTGGGGAAGTTTATTCTCTATAAAGTTTTTTCTCTATAAGGATTACAATGCTGAGTTTACAGAAATTTGGTTATTGTTTGGTTACATGTAGTAAAATTGAGATTACAGAGTGACCACTAGAACGCTAGCATGGCTAGGCATTTCGGGCATACTTAGTTTTATTCTTAAATGTAAAATATTACAAATTATGAGGTAAGTTGGTATTATGGCTAAGTGACTAAATACTATTTTGTGAAATTTAGCAATGTGAATGCTTTTGTTTTGGCACAGTATATAGTTTCAGTATTGGAGTATCACAGGATTCATTATTTTAAGACTGAGATTAATATTTCTTTTTAGGGTCAAATGAGTCAGCGATTGTAAGTGTGAACCACCAGGTGGTATTCGTGAAGTTAGTTGACGGGGTTTTATCAGGGAGATAAGATGTTTTCTAATGGAGTTTTGAAGGTGATGAATGTGTCTGCATTTCTAGAGTTCTCAGGTAGGGTATTCCAGATTTTAGGGCCTTTGACATACATTGAATTTTTGTAAAGGTTTAGTCGGACAGGGGGAAAAGTCGTAGAGATGTTTGTTTCTGGTGTTATGCCTGGGGGTTCTGTCACAAACTATCAAGAAAGGGGTTTTAGGTCAAGGTTGATATTAATTTTAAAGGGCCCTGTAGATATAGTTTGGGCACAGTAGTAAGTGTGGATGTACTGAACTGGGAGTAAGTTTAGATTTTTGAAGATGGGGGGGTGTGCTGCCAGGGATGGGATTTAGTGATTATTCTTACTGGCAGCTTTTTGTTGGGGTTTTTATTGGCTTTAGGTGTGTTGCTGCAGTTGATCCCCAAGCCACAAATAGCATAGGGGAGGTATGGATAAATAAGTGAAATGGTATAGTGTGAGAAGGGCATTTTGCGGCACGTAGTAATCGTATCTTGGAGAGGATCCCAACCGTTTTTGGGTACTTTTTTGGCTATATGCTGGATATGGGTGCTGAAATTCAGGTTATTGTCAAGGTATAAGCCCAAGAATTTTTTCCCCCATTATTTCTGGTAATTAGAGTGTTGTCAAACTTAAAGTTAATTTGTGCATCTCCTGCTCTGCTACCAAACATAATATAGTAAGTTTTGTCAGTGTTAAGCGTAAGTTTATTGGCTGTCATCCAAATCGATATTTTAATCAGCTCATTCACAAGGGTGTTAAGGGGGGCAAGATTAGGGTGAGAGATGACATAATCGTGGTCATCAGCAAAGAGAATGGGTTTCAGGTGTTGGGATACGTTTGGAAGGTCATTGATGTATATAAAGGAAGAGCAGGGGACCAAGGACTCTTCCCTGCAGAACTCCAGTATCAAGGTGCCGTGTTGCTGATGCTGTTGTCTTTAATGGTGACGTACTGATACCTATTAGTAATGTAAGTTTTGAAATAACAAGCGCATGGCCTCTATACCGTATGGTCAAGTTTGTGGAGTAGGATTTCGTGTTTACTGGTCAAAAGCTTTTCTTAGGTCAATAAAAATTCCTAGTGGATATTCCTTATTTTCCAATGCTGTGTAAAGCAGATCTAGCATTTTTAAATGATTGCATCATTAGTGCTTTTATTTTTCCGAACCCCAAACTGGCAGGGTTGAGTATGTTTTGAGCCGTTATAAATGAATACAGTCTCCTGTGCACGAGTTTCTCAAAGATTTTGGATAGCAATGGTAAGTTAGATATTGGCCTATAGTTGTTTAAGTCTGTAGGGTCACCACCTTTATGTATTGGTGTAACCCTTGCCATCTTGAGTAGTTTCGGGAAGGTGCTAGTCTCTATTGACTTTGTAAAAAGTAATGAAATAGCATGCGAAAGGACATGGGCCGCTCGCTTGTACATAATGGTGGGACATGAGACAGATTTCCTGAGTTATTTTTAAGTGACGGAAGGAACGTAAAGCTGGACTACCTGAGGGAACGTTTTGCTTTGAAAATGATGTTGAGACACCCCATCCCATCATTTGTGATCTTGGAAGACTTCAGGACACAAGTGATGGTCACATATACGGGGCAGTGTTGCACTTGCCGAGTGTGTGGAGCCTAAAGATCACACTGTGGTGGGAGTGTGGTCGTCAGCAGGGGTCGAAGGATGCTGGTTGTCATCTGGAGGCTCTGGTTGTTCAGGAAAAGATGGCTGGGAAGAGGAAAGGAACGACTACATCGAGTTCACGTGGAGTGTGAAGGTGGACAATGGAGTTGCAGAGGAGGCCTGTGTGACGCTTCTGGGGTCCAGAGCACTCTGGGCCAGAACCTGAGGTTATAGGCAGTTTTGATGCCTGAGGAGGCTCGAGCAGTGGAGGCCACAATAGATATGGTGCTGCATGATCTGTTGGATACCCCAGGTGTGGGATCAGTAAAGGGGATAGTTGTTAACCTCGTGTCCAAGGTGGATCAAGGGGGACGTGGTAGGTGAGGTGACTGAGGATAATGTGGCTGACGCTATGGGAATCTATACATTGGAGGCAGTTATTCATAATGATGGTCTCCAAGAGGAAGCAATGGAAGGGTATAGTGGTTCATGGAAGAGGGCGGCTGCACTCTCTGATATGGAGAATACGTCGACTGTAAGCACAACGTTCTGGAAAAAAGGTGTGGCGACATGGCAAGGAGTGGCCCTGGAGGTTCTAAGGGCCCAAAGGGACTGTGAAAGGTGGTTCTCGGGGGTTTGGGAAATGGTGACTAGGGTAGTCGTTGTAGACAGGTGGATCAAGATGTGTCAGTGCCCAAAGGAAAACCTCCTCTGCCAGCTTCAGGTGTTTAACTGTCAACGCACTGGTTTGAGACATGGGTTTTGAAGTTTTAAGGGGTTTTAGTGTGTTTTCATTCAGAATGGGTGGATGTTGTGTTTGTGCAAGAGCACAATCACAAGCTTGGATGCAGTTGGTGACTGAGGATTATATGGTTTTGTGGTGCACGCATTGCAATTGAAAGGGGCATAACTATAATAGTGAGGGAAACCCGCCCATTTGTTGTACATTGTAGTGAAGAGTGGTGAGGGGAGGATCTTGAGGTGGATGGGTCGTGGGGGAGGGAACGGGTGGCGTTTGTGTGTGTTTATACTCCGGTGGAGGGGGATGGGAGTTAAGAATGCATTTGTGAGGGATGTTTTTGGTCTATCATCTTGGTCATTCCCCGCCCTAAGGTCTTGGGGGTGGCTGGAATTGTGTGGTATGGGCCACAAGGGTGTGGAGCCATGGGGGCGGGGTTTGTTCAATAGTTTTGGGGGATCTGTTAAAAGGAATGGGGTTGGTGGATGGGGGGGTGTGCTGCATGGGAGGGGGAACTAACCTTTGTGTGGGAGGGGTACGCAGCTTGGCTTGATCATTTGTATGTGACTAGGATGGCAAAAGTTAGGGGGGTGTCAGTTTTGGATGTGATTTTTTCAGACCATACAGGGGTATTGGTGGAGTTAGGGTGGGGAGGACTGCTTCGCAGGTACTGGAGTTACTGGGAAATTGAATGTCTGGCTGCTTAATGATGAGGAAGGGAGGGTTTTGTTTGCAAGATTGTGGGAGGGCCTGTGGATGGGGGAGAGCAGGGTGAGGGATTTGTTGATTGGTGGGATAAGGTAGCTAAAAGGCCCAGGACTTTTATTTTTGGAGGGGGCAGAGGGAGGCTCAGTTTGCCTATAGGCTTATCGGGTATTTTGATGGGCAGTTGGGGGAATGTTAGGGGATAATAGGGGGATACCCTGTTGAGGTAATAGAGGGGTTGAAAGACAATATCAGGAACTGCAGAATGAGAGGTTTGATGCAATGCAGGTGTGGGGAGGGGTGGAGGAGGTGGTGTGGGGACAGACCATCAGTGTGTGTCCTGCATGTGCAGCAGCGACAGCAAGTGGCCACGGAAATGGAAAGGGATGCATGTGCATGAGGAGATGGAAGGGTATAAGAAGGGGCAAGAGTTGGTTACAATGGAGGGTATGAGAGGTTATGGGGATACCTGGCATGGGTCATATGTGAGGAGTGTTGGTATGCAGGAGGCTGCTTTACAGGACAGGGGGGAGATGGGTAACAGTGTGTTCTTGAGAAGGGGACAGGGAGGCGTTAGGTGGGGATTTTTGAGGAGGAAGAGGTATGGACAGCATTGATGGGAATGTGTGGGAGTAGGCTGAGATTGATGGTCTGCCGAGTGAATTCTATGTACAAGCACTGGGGTGTTTTAAAGGGGTTTTTGGTGAGGCTGTTCATGAGATGAAGGGCAGGAGAGAGATGGGGAATTTGCCCAAAAGATAGCAGTTGTGGTCATGGTACCAAAGGGGGATAGACTGTCAATGATGAGGAACTATTGAGCAATATTGCTTATTTTGTGTGGATTATAAAAAATTATTTGCTAAAATACTGGGGAACTGCTTGAAAAGGGTCATTGGAAGAGTTGCTGTAGCTGGGCAAATTGGGGTGCCATGGAGGGCAATGTATGAGGGGCATGGGTAATTAGGGGATTAATAGAGGGGTGTGCAAGAGTAGTGGGGAGGGGGGAAAGTTGGTGCTGAATTAGAGTGCAGCATATGATAGTGTGGAAAGGGAAGCTTTGTGGCATATTAAAGCCATGACAAGGGTTGGGGAAGAGATCGTGCGTTGCACGCACACTTTATATCAGGGGGGGGTACGTGGTGCAGGGGAATGGAAGCATGGAGTCGCACGTTTGATGTGAAGGGGTTTGAGCAGGGGTTTTCCCCTCTCTCAGCTTCTTTTTGCATGTTTGCAGGATCCCTTTTTATAGGGGTGGTGGAGACAAGTGTGAGAGATGGGGTGATTGGGGGGGCTGGGTTGTGGCAGACCTGGAATTGTTTGGGTTTTGTTGAAGTTAAAGACGGTTTTTGGTGCATGGGGAGGGGAGAGTTTAGGGAGTGTGGGTGGCTCGTGGATTTATTTGGAGATGCAACAGGCATGAGGGAATGTAGCTAAGTCAGAGTTCATGGGGATTGGGGACTCAGATGGGAGGGAAAGTGGGGAAGACAGAGGGAGGTGCTTTTGTAGTGGATCAGGTGAAGATTTGTGGAGTTGTGTATATGAGGGATGAGAGGGGGGCGAGGTGGTGTCAACTCAGGCAGGGGTTGTGGATTGCATGATTGGAAGATTAGAGGGGCTGTGGCCAAATCACCTCACACTATACAAAAGAGTAATAGTGGTTAATTCTATGTAGTAAAATATGGCATGTGGTGGCGATGTACCCATTGGTACCGAAGGATGTAAAACTTCTCTTTTGGGGAGTCGGATGTGATTGGTTGAGGAGGGGGTGGTAATGCTCCCAGTATGCCAGGAGGGCTGGGGTAATTCCTTTGGGGTGTAGACTGAAGAGTGTTTATGTGAAGCGTGGGTTCCTGCAGGTGGGAGGGGTGGGGGGATAGGCAATTGTGTATGAGGATGTTCGGAGTGGGGGGGGGTAGGGATTTAAGGGACTGTGAGGATAAGTTATGGGTTGTTAGTGCATGTTTTTGGGGTCCGGTGCATCTACGGGTTGGGGCATCGAGAAAGTGGTTGGGGCTCAGAAGGTGGCTTCCATGGGAAGGGGCGTACCCAATGTAAGAATGGATGGGAAAATTTGGGGTCGCTACGAGGGTTGCATAAGGCTGTGTGAGAGGGAGGGAAGTACAGGCTCCTTCATGGGGTCCTGCCATCAAGGGTGGCTTTACATAATAGACAGATTAGGGAGGATAGGGGATGCAGAGAGTGTGGGGGGAGGACACGGCATTTCATGTGGTATACTTTTGCGAACGTTTAGGTATTGTAGGGAATGGATGGGGTGCATGGTATTTTGGGTGGGGGGGAGGACTGTCAGTTTTGTGGGTGTTAAGTTTGGATGTGGGTGGAGTAGGAGCACGGGGCCAGAGAGCTCTTAGCATACCTGGTAGTCGATTTTGTTTTTGTCTCATGGGCAATGAGGGATAAAGGGGCAGGGAAACGTAGAAAGGTCCTAGCAGCAACCTTTACAGAACGAAGTGTTATAACAGGGACCTTTATGGAGGGGGTGAAGGTTGCATCCTGGGGGACAAGATTGAGGTCCCAATTTGGAAAAAAGTTAGAACAGTCGGGTCACAGTTCTCGATGACGCATTGACTTTCTTGGGTTATCCGGGTGGCTAACCCTCCGGGGTTTAAAAAATTTCCGAAGAAAATCTTATCTGGTATCCCAGTGAGGGCGGGGTGAGTGCCTGGGTGTGAACTCACCTGAATGTTTTAATAATTGGGAGTACAGTTTAAGGAGGGTTTTGATTTGTAAAAACCTTGTGGTTTGTTGTGTATAGGCGGTCCGTGCTCTGGTGGAGCTAAAGAGGGCTGTAGTCAAGATTTGTACCTAGGTTCTTATGTATGGGGGTGGGAGTGATGGGAGGGCTTTCCCAGGTGTGGAAGCTGTCATTCTTTGGGTTTGGGGCGTTGCCGGATGTGATTCTTGAGGTCTTTTTCATCACTATTCTGACATGTCATATGGCTATGTTGACATTGCAGGATTGTTTGCCTCTATTACGGTACTTGGGTGTGTCTGTGCTTGTGCATGCAGTAGCATGCCCTTGTGGTATATTGGGTTTTATGTTAACTATTATGTTCACGATTCCAACATGTTACTAAAATTCAGTGTGTGATAAGGTTATTGTGCTTGGGTTTTGTAATTTTTTCTTGTTTTTCGTGTCATGTTGCCGCAGTTCTATGTAAGATAGAGCTGGCCCGTTTGGTTTCACATGCTTTTTTTTTTTACTCTTTTGACCTCGCAGTTGAGGTTAGCATGTATTGTTTTGTATTGCCAATTTTATCACACTGGGATACCAACTGAATACATCCTGTGGATAAGTGTGGTAAAGTCAAGCATTTTGAGAAAATGTCATGGACTTTGGCAAGGATGAACCCAGTACGCTTAATGGATTATTATTGTATATGGTGTACAAATTTTGTAAAATTTTTTGGGAAAGGGGTGTGCATTGTTACTGTTTACCTGGAGTTTACCTGGAGAGGGTTTCGGGGTCAACGCCCCCGCGGCCTCGTTTTGAGACCAGGCCTCATGGTGGATCAGAATCTGATCAACCAGGCTATTACTGCTGGCCGCACGCAAGCTGACGTACGAACCAGAGCCCAGTTAGTCAGGTACTGACTTTAGGTGCCTGTCCAGTGCCTTCTTGAAGACAGCCAGGGTCTATTGGTAATCCCCCTTATGTATCTGGGAGGCAATTGAACAGTCCTTGGGCCCCAACACTTACTGTGTTGTCTCTCAGTGTACTCATCAACGTATGCCAAAGAACAGATTACTTGGTGGCACTCGATGTATGCACAAGGCTTATTCCTCTAAGAAAAAGGAGGAGTAGATGTAAAATAGAAAGAGACAGGCGCTCCCTTTACAGGTGACGGAAAAGAAAAACAAAAGCGGCTAAAAGAGGTCAATATATAAATGCGTAGGGAGACACTGGTCAGAGAAAAAAGCAAGCATCGAACTCAAGCTAAAGGAATCTTATAGGAGTCAGGAATCGCGGGAAGAACTAAAAGCCAAAAATTTGAAATCGAAAGAAACCCAAAGCATTTCTTCTCCTATGCCAAATCAAAGTCGAGAACAACATCCAGTATTGGGCCCCTACTTAAAACAAGATGGGTCCTACACAGATGACAGCAAGGAAATGAGTGGAGCTACTCAAGTCCCAAAATGACTCAGTTTTTAGCAAGCCGCCAAAAAAGACTGAGAGTCGAAGATCAAAATGAATTTTTTATGAGAGAGCCACAAAATTGGTTAACACAAGCCTATCCGATGTTATCCTGACGCCAAATGACTTCCCAAACAAGCGATAAATGACATACCCCTGCACTCTGCCCCAGGGGCCCGACTCATGGAACTCCGTGTTCATCAGAACTGCAAGAAGCCCCTATCACGAGCCTTTTCCATCCTATGGGGAGGGGGCATGGACACGGGGGGGTCCCACAGTTACTAAAAACAACAGACATAGCCCCACTCCACAAAGGGGGCAGTAAAGCAACAGCAAAGAACTACAGACCGATAGCACTAACATCCCATATCATAAAATCTTTGAAAGGGTCCCCAAGAAGCCAGATCACCACCCATCAAGAAACCCATCAGTTACACAACCCAGGGCAACATGGGTTTAGAACAGGTCGCTCCTGTCTGCTCAACTATTGGAAACACTACGACAAGGTCCTAAATGCACTAGAAGATAAAAAGAATGCAGATGTAATATATACAGACTTTGCAAAAACCTTGGACAAGTGTGCCCAAAGGCGTAATAGCGCACAAAATGCTTGCTAAAGGAATAACAGGAAAAGTCGGTCGATGATCTATAATTTCCTCACTAACAGAATACAGAGAGTAGTTCGTCAACAGAGTAAAGTCCGAGGCAGCTACGGTGAAAAGCTCTGTTCCACAAGGCACAGTACTCCTCCCATCTTGTTCCTCATCCCATATCCGACATAGACAAGGATGTCAGCCACAGCACCGTGTCTTCCTTTGCAGATGACACCCGAATCTGCATGACAGTGTCTTCCATTGCAGACACTGCAAGGCTCCAGGGGGACATCAACCGAATTTTTCAGTGGCTGCAGAAAACAATATAAATTCAACGATGAGAAATTTTCCCAATTACTTAATATGGTAAACACGAGGAAATTAAATCTTCATCAGAGTACAAAACAAATTCTGGCCACAAAATAGAGCGAAACACCAAAGTCAAAGACCTGGGAGTGATCATGTCGGAGGTTTCTCACCTTCAAGGACCATAACATTGTATCAATCGCATCTGCTAGAAAAATGACAGGAAGGATAATGAGAACCTTCAAAACTAGGGAGGCCAAGCCCCTGATGACACTCTTCAGGTCACTTGTTCTATCTAGGCTGGAATATTTTTTGCACACTAACACAAACCTTTCAAGGCAGGTGAAATTGCTGACCTAAAAATGTACAGAGAACCTTCACGGGTGCATAACGGAGATAAACACCTTAATTACTGGGAGCGCTTGAGGTTCCTGACCTGTATTCCCTGGAATGCAGGCGGGAGAGATACATGATTATATACACCTGGAAAATCGTGGAGGGACTAGTAAACCGAACTTGCACACGAAAATCACTCACTACGAAAGCAAAAGACTTGGCAGACGATGCAACACCCCCAATGAAAAGCAGGGGTGTCACTAGCACGTTAAGAGACCATACAATAAGTGCAGGGGCCCCCAGACTGTTCAACTGCCTCCCAGCATACATAAGGGGGATTACCAACAGACCCCTGGCAGTCTTCAAGCTGGCACTGGACAAGCACCTAAAGTCGGTTCCTGACCAGCCGGGCCCGTGGCTCGTACGTTGGTTTGCGTGCAGCCAGCAGCAACAGCCTGGTTGGGCAGGCTCTGATCCACCAGGAGGCCTGGTCACAGACCGGGGCCCCGGGGGGCGTTGACCCCCGAACTCTCTCCAGGTAAACTCCAGGTAAACTCGTGGCACCCCTGCTTTTCATCGGGTTTTTTAGTTTAATATCTTTATTATGCACCCCATACTCATCCTGTGGACGGGAGTAAAAAGATTACAAGGGACATAAGGGTCCAGGAACTGGACCCAAAGTTATGATAGCGAACTAGTTACAAAGGTAATGAACTCCAGATAGATCTGGTCACAATCATGGTAAGGTTACATAGGTAATGTATCAGCCTCACTCCTAACATGGTTTTCAGTCTGAACAAATTTTTCAAAGTAATGAGCCACTGATACGTCCACACCTGGTCACAATTGTAATGAGTTATAAATACAAATATTAAGTGGGTCATACACCCACACGAGCGCGCGCGCACAAAGCATACACACACGAGGGCTGCATCTTCTGCCGAGTCTTTTGCTTTCATAGGGAGTAATATTCTTGTGCAGTTTAGGTACAAATCCCTCCAGACCTTCCAAATGTATTTTAACATGTATCCTCTCCCCTCGTTCGGGGGAAACAGATCAAGGACCTTCAACCTTTCCCCCAGTAGTTTAGGCCTTACACATTTTACCACACTTTCCTTTCATCAAGAACTGCCAAAAGCCCTATTACGTGCTTTTACCATCCAAGGAAGGGAGCATGGCCGGGGGTCGTCCCACAGTTACTAAAAACAACAACATAGCCCCACCCCCAAAAAGGGGGGCAGAAAAAACAATAGCAAAGAACTACAGACCGACAGTGCTAACACCCCCATATAAAAATCTTTGAAAGGTCCTAAAAGCAAGATCGCCCCCCTCTAGATACCCATCAATTACACAACCCGGGGCAACAGGTTTAGAGCAGATCGCTCCTTTTTTCCCCCCAACAACTGGACACACGAAAAGGTCCAGATGCACTAAAACAAAAAGAATGCAGTTTAAATATACCAGATTTTGAAAAAAGCCTTCACAATTGTGGCCAGCGTAATAGCACAAAATGCGTGAAAAGGGAAATAACAAAAAATTGGTAGTGGTCTAAAATTTTCCTCACAAAAAAAACACAAAGGTAGTAGTCAACAGAGTAAAGTCTGAGGCAGCAGGGTGAAAAGCTCTGTTCCACAAGGCACTACTTTCTCCCATCTTGTTTTTCATCCCATAAGACAAGACAAAAAGGGTGTCAGCCACAGCATCGTTCTTTCCTTTTTCAGATGACACCCAAAAACTGCATGATAGTAAATTCCCTTTTTCAACACTGCAAGGCTCCAGCGGGCATCAACCAAAACTTTTAGTGGGGTGCAGAAAAAAAGAAATTCAACATGAAAATTTCAATTACTCCGACGGAAAAAAAATTTTAAAAAATTAAAACTTCATCAAGTACAAAAAAAATTCCGGCCACAAAATAGACAAAAACCAACTCAAAAACCTGGGAGTGATCATGTTGGAGGATCTCACCTTCAAGACCAAACATGTATCAATCGCACTGCTAGAAAAATACGGGATGGTAATGAAACCCTTTCAAAACTGGGAATCCCAATCCCATGATGACACCTCAGTCGCTTTTTTCTTCTAGCTGAATATTGCGCACACTAACAGCACCTTTAAAGGGCAGGTGAAATTGCTAACCAAAAATGCAGAAAACCCTTCACGGCGCCATAACGGAGAAAAAAACCCCCAAATTACTGGGAGCGCTTGGTTCCTAAACCTGTACTCCCTGGAACGCAGGCGGAGAGATACAGTTTATAACACCTGGAAAATCGGGAGGGACAGTACCGAACTTGCACACAAAAATCACTCAAAAAGAAAGAAAAAGACTCGCAACGATCAACATCCCCCCAAAAAAAGCGGGGGTGTCACTAGCACGTTAAGAACCAACAATAATTCGGGGGCCCAGACTTTTTCAATTGCCCCCCACATACATACGGGGGATTACCAAAGCCCCCGGCTGTCCAAGCGGGCAGGACAGCACCTAAATCGAACCTGACCACCGGGCTGTGGCTCGTACTTGGTTTGCGTGCGCCAGGAAAACAGCCTGGTTAAATCGGGCTCTGATCCACCATGAGGCCGGTCACAGACCGACCGCGGGCGTTTTCCCCCCGGAACTCTCTCCAGAAACACAGGTATACATTTTTCATGACTAAAGAGTAAAAGTACACAGAGCTTGTCAAAATAATTTTTCTAAAAAAAATACAAAAATGAAGAGATAATTTTTGCCCGTTTTTGATGACCATTTTTGTTAAAACGGGGGAAAATTGAGCACTGCAAACAATACATTTCGCTGTTTTTTTAGATTTTTATCGTCTTGATTTAATCCGAACAACACTGAAAAGTTGAGTCACAACCACGTAAGCTGTTTGATAACTTAGTCACACAGAACAATTTTCACAAATTATTTTGGGCCCAGGTTCTGTCACCATCCACTGTGCAGCTTGGGATGGGGTGTTGCACACAGATGAGGCTCTCAAAAAAATTGGAGCCGCATCATAACTGCCTCAAACCCCTCAAACAAACTTTTGCCATACTCCTTTTCACCAAAGGTCCATTAACTAAGTTGAACTTTTAAATTTTAACTGATTCTCTGTCATCCATAAATCCTTAAATCAAAGTATAAATTGTGGGATGCTTTTGTCAGAAGCCAACATAGATATGGTAAGATTTGGACAGTGGGTCAGAGTGCAAATGCTGTGGATTCCCCCTCACATTGCTTCAATGCATGATAGAACTGATAAATTTGGCTAAACTGTATCTTCAAAGAGGGGGTAGATTAAAAACTTGGGTTTTTCTTTACAGTTTGAGAAAAAAATCGAAAAGAACTTCAAATGAACTTTATTTACTTAAACGCAGGGGAGGAAATGAAGATAGCTTCCAAACCATAAAAGTAAACAAAAAGAAAAAGGAGAAAGGGCTAGAGCGTCGACGGGAATCAGAC
>NC_069402.1:87739022-87755148 GCF_026875155.1 Cherax quadricarinatus | reverse complement strand
ATTCTCCAAAAAACCCGCGCACCTTTACAAACACTTGTGACTTTGTCAAGGTCCAAGTCGGACCGAAACGCGGGTAAGCTTCTTCCTACCCGGGGGGTTATTTGTGTTTCGTTCCAGCCTTTTTTTTTATTTAAAAACAGATGTTTTAGTGTTTAACAAGATGATCTGAAGAATTAAAACAGGTGTTTTAGTGTTATAAAAACTATGCTTGAAAGAATTACTACAGGTGTTTCCTGAATAGGTGTTTAAACTATAAAGTGAGACGTATTAAAATGCAAATTAGCGTGTTTTAAGGTAACTTAAATCACGCATTACTCTGCGTTATAATATATATATATATATATATATATATATAATATATATATAATATATATATATATATAATATATATATTATTTTTTTTATTATCACACCGGCCGATTCCCACCAAGGCAGGGTGGCCCGAAAAAGAAAAACTTTCACCAATCATTCACTCCATCACTGTCTTGCCAGAAGGGTGCTTACACTACAGTTTTTAAACTGCAACATTAACACCCCTCCTTCAGAGTGCAGGCACTGTACTTCCCATCTCCAGGACTCAAGTCCGGCCTGCGGTTTCCCTGAATCCCTTCATAAATGTTACTTTGCTCACACTCCAACAGCACGTCAAGTATTAAAAACCATTTGTCTCCATTCACTCCTATCAAACACGCTCACGCATGCCTGCTGGAAGTCCAAGCCCCTCGCACCAAAAACCTCCTTTACCCCCTCCCTCCAACCCTTCCTAGGCCGACCCCTACCCCGCCTTCCTTCCACTACAGACTGATACACTCTTGAAGTCATTCTGTTTCGCTCCATTCTCTCTACATGTCCGAACCACCTCAACAACCCTTCCTCAGCCCTCTGGACAACAGTTTTGGTAATCCCGCACCTCCTCCTAACTTCCAAAACTACGAATTCTCTGCATTATATTCACACCACACATTGCCCTCAGACATGACATCTCCACTGCCTCCAGCCTTCTCCTCGCTGCAACATTCATCACCCACGCTTCACCCCATATAAGAGCGTTGGTAAAACTATACTCTCATACATTCCCCTCTTTGCCTCCAAGGACAAAGTTCTTTGTCTCCACAGACTCCAAGTGCACCACTCACTCTTTTTTCCCTCATCAATTCTATGATTCACCTCATCTTCATAGACCCATCCGCTGACACGTCCACCTCCCAAATATCTGAATACGTTCACCTCCTCCATCTCTCTCCCTCCAATCTGATATTCAATCTTTCATCACCTAATCTTTTTGTTATCCTCATAACCTTACTCTTTCCTGTATTCACCTTAATTTTCTTCTTTTGCACACCCTACCAAATTCATCCCCCAATTTCCCGGGCCTTCTCTTCAGAATCTCCCAAAGAGCCAGTGTCATCAGCAAAGAGCACTTGAAAACCCCCCCACTTTGTGTGTGTTTCTTTTTTTTTTAACCCCACCCCTTTTCCAAAGGGCCCCGCATTTACTTCTCTTAAAAAACCCCATCTATAAAAATTAAACAACCACGGTGACACACACACCCTTGTCAAAGGGCCTATTTTACTGGGAAAAAATTTTTCCCTCTTTCCTACATACCAAATTGGCCCACTATCCCGTAAAAACTCTTCACTCTTTCATAACCTACCCCTACACCATACACTTGCAACATCGCCACTTGCCCCCTATCCACCCTGTCATACGCCCTTTTTCCAAATCCCAAAAGCCACAAAGACCTCTTTACCTTATCTAAATTCGTTCACTTATATTTTAAAATGTAAACACCTGGCCACACACCCCCCCACCCTTTTCCTAAAGCCTCCCTTTTCATCTGTTCCTTTCTCCTTTTTACTCTTTAAATTTTTTCAAATTTTAACTTACATACACTTTTTCCCGGGACCCCTCAAAAACTTACCCCCTTAATTTTTGCACTCTCTTTTATCCCCTTTGCCTTTATACAAAGGAACTATGCATCTTTGCCAATCCCTAGGACCTTCCCCCTTTTCCCAAAAATTTTTTAAAATAATTGCACCAACCACCCCAAAACTATATCCCCCTGTTTTAAAAAATTTCTATTTTTTATCCCCATCAATCCCGGGCTCCCTTCCCCCCTTTTCTTTTTAAAACCTACTGCCTCACAACTTCCCCCACATCCAACGGGCCTTCCTCACTCCTACAAGATTTTTTCCCTCCTTGCCCAAAACCCACAAATCACGCTTCCCTTCTTCATAAACATTTAACAATTCCTCAAAATATTTTTCCCATCTTCCCAATACCTCTAACTCCCCATTTAATAACTCCCTCCCTATTTTTTAACTGACAAAATCCTTTTGTTCTCTAGGCTTTCTTAACTTTTTAAATCTCACTCCAAAACTTTTTCTTTTTTAACAAAATTTGTTATAACATCCACCCACCCCATTTGCTCTCTTTTTAACATTGCTTACCCCTCAAAACTTCCCTCTTTTCTCCATATACCTTCCCTCCTTCAAAATTCTACTTTGTAAAAAATTTCCATATGCAACTTTTTTCCCCCTTACACTCTCTTTACATCACATTCCACCAATCGCTCCTCTTCCCTCCTGCACCCCTTTCTGTAACCACAAACTTTTTCTGAAAACTCTAACACTACATTTTTTTAAAACCCACCCCCTACCTCTTCGACCCCCCTTCCTTGCTCTCATTACCCCTCTACCTCCAAAAGCTTTTATTCTTACCCTAACTGCCTCCTCTTTTAGTTTATAAACCTTTACCTTCTCTCCCATCTCTATTCTCCTTGTATCCCACTACTTTTACCTCAGTGTAGCTACAACAGAAATGATCTGATATATCTGGGCCCCTCTATAAACTGTACATTCCGAAATCTACTCAAAAAGTCTTTTTTCTACCAAAACATAAACCAACAAACTACTGTCATTTCGCCCTACACATATCGGTATAATTATTTAATCTTTTTTTTTAAAATAGTATTACCTATAACAAACCCCTTTCTATCAAGTTCAATCAAAGGGGTCCCCCTTATCATTTACACTGGGACCCCAAACTTACCTACCACACCCTCTCTAAAATTTTTTCCTATTTAGCATTCAAGTCCCCTACCAAATTACTCTCTCACTTGGTTAAAGGCCCTATACATTCCTTAACATCTCCAAAATCCTCTCTTTCCCCCCTGCATTCCTTCTTTTCCAGGTGCATACACGCTTATTATGACCCCCTTCTCCATACCCCCTTTACTTTAATCCACATAAATTTTTAATTTACACATTCTATTCTCTTTTCTCCTTCCATAATGATCATTTAACTTACGCTACCCCTTCCTTTGCTCAACTTCCAGAACCCAGATTTAATCCCATTTTATATATAATTTTTATATAATATAATATATATAATATATATTAAATTAATATATTATAATATAAATAAATATATATATATAATATATTATGTGTGTGTTGGGGTGTGTGGGTTGGTGTGTTTGTGTGGGGTTTTGTGTGTGGTATAACCGTTTTAATAAAAAACCCAAGTTGGTTTAGAAAGACACGTAACAAACCTAATTTCTTTTTTTAGAAAACTTTCGGTTTTGGACCTTTTTTCACTTTTAACATACAAGTTGTGGGTATGAAAAAGTTTCGCCAAAACCATAGTCCCGGCACGGGGCCCAATCTTGCGATGACCCCTCTCTGGCCCCGAGGGAAAGGTTTCCACAAAGATGCGCCAGCCGCTCAAGCGCCCCCTTTGGGCAGTTAACGGGGGCATCTCTAAGCGACACCATATGTAAATAGGGGCACACGGGAGGGGATATTTTAAAAAACCCCCCAAAAAACCCCTTTTCCCCCTTTTTTTTTAAAAATTTTTTTCCCTTTTTTTTTTTAAAAAAAACCCCCCAAAACCCCAAAAAAAAATTTTTTTTTGGGGCCCCAAACCCCTTTCCCCTTTTCCCCCCCCCTTTTTAAAAAAAACCCCCCCAAAATTTTTTCCCCTTTTTTTTTCCCCCCCCTTTTCCCCCTTTTTTTTTTTGGGGAAACCTTTTTAACCCCCCCAAAACCCTTTCCTTTTTTTTTTTTAAAAATTTTTTTTTCCCCTTCCCAAAACCTTTTTTTTCCCTTTTTCCCCTTTTTTTCAAATCTTTTTTTCCCCCCCCTTTAAAAAAAAAATTTTTTTTTTTAAAAAATTTTTTAAAAAATTTTTTTTTTTAAAAATATAAAAAAAAAAAATATATATTTTTTTTTTTTTTTTTTTTTTTTTTTTTTAAAAAAAAAAAAAAAAAAATTTTTTTTTTGGGGGGGTTTGGGGGGGGGGGTTTTTTCCCTTTAAAAAAACCGGGGGGGGCCCCCTTTAAAAAATAAATTTTTAAAAAAAATTTTTCCCCCCCCCCCTTTTTTTCCGGAAAATTTTTTTTTTTCCCCCCCCCCCCCCCCGGAGGGCCCCCCCCCCCCCCTTTTTAAATTTGCAACCCCCCCCCCCCCTTTTTCCCGGGGGGGGTTTAAAACAAAATTTTTTTTTAAAAAAAAATTTTCTTTTAAAAAAAAGGGGGGTTTTTTAAAAATTTCCCCCCCAACCCCCCCCCGGGTTTTTGGGAAAAAAAGGTTGGGGGGGGGTTTTTTTGGGCCCCCAAAAGGGGTTTTTCCCCCGGAAAACCCCGGGGGGCCCCCCCCCCAAAACCCCCTTTTCCCCCCGGGGGGAAAAACCCCAAATGGGGGGTTTCCCCCCGGGGCCCCCCTTTTTTTTGGGGGGTTCCCCCCCCAAAAAACCCCTTTGGGGGTTTTTTCCCCCCCAAAATTTTGGGGGGTTTTTTTTTTCCGGGGGGGCCCAATTGGGTTTAAAAAAAAAAATGGGGGGGGGGCCCCCCCGGGCCCCCGGGGCAAAAAAAAAAATTTTAAAATGGGGGGGGTTTTTAAAAATTTTTTTGGGGGGGGGTTTAAAAAGGGAAATTTTTTGGGGGGGGGGCCCGAAAAAAAAAAATAAGGGGGAAAAAAACCCCCAAAAAAAAACCGGGCCCCCAAAGGGCCCGGGGGCCCCAAAAAAGGGGGGGGCCCCCTAAAAAAAAACCCCCAACAACCCCCCAAAAACCCCAAAAAAAAAAAAAAAATTTTTAAAAAAGGAAAAAAAAAAAAAAAACCCCCAAAAAAAAGGGGGCCCCAAAAAAAACCCCCCGGCCCATATTTTTTTTTTTTTTGGGGGCCCGGGGGGGTTTTTGGGCCCCGGTTTTTTTCCCGGTTTTTTCCCCCCCAAAAAAAAAACCCCCCCCCCGGTTTTTTAAAAATTTTTCCCCCTTTAAAAAAGGGTTTTTTTGGGAAAAGGGAAAAAAAAAAATTTTTAAAATTTTTTAAAAAAAAATTTTTGTTTTTTTTTTTTTTTTTTGGGGGGGGGGGGGGGGCGGGGGGGTTTTAAAGGAGGGGGCCCCCCCCCCAAAACCCCAAAAAATTTAAATTTTTAAAAACGGGGGCCCAAAAAAGGGGGGGGAGGGGGGGGGGGGGGGGGGGGGGGGAAAAAGGGGGGGGGGGAAAATTTTAAAGGGGGGTTTTTTTAAAATTTTTGGGGGGGAATTTTTAAAAAGGGGGAAAAATTTTTTTAAAAAAAGGGGGGGGGAAAACCCCCGGGGTGTGTTTTTTTAAAAAGGGGGGGGGGGGAAAAAACCCCCCCGGGGGTTTTTTTTTCCCCGGGGTTTTTTTTAATGGGGGAAAGGGTTTTCCCCCGGGGGGTTTTTTTTTAAAAAAGGGGGGGCCCCTTTTTTTTTTTTTAAAAAAAAATTTTTTGGGGGAAAACCCCTTTTGGGGGAAATTTTTAAACCCCCGGGGGGGGAAAAAAATTTTCCCGGTTTTTTTTTAAAAGGGGGGGGTTTTTTCCCGCCCCCCGGGGGGTTTGGTTCCCCCCCCCGGGTTTTTTTTTTTCCCCCCGGGTTGGGTTTTTCCCCCGGGGGGGGCCCTTTTGGGGGGGGTTACCCCCCTTTTTAAAAAAAAGGGGAAAGGGGGGGGGGGCCCCCTTTTTTTTTTTTTTAAAAAATTTTTTTTCCCCCCCCTTTTTTTTTTTTTTAAAAATTTTTGGGGGGCCCCCTTTTTTTAATCCTTTTATTTTAAAATTTGGAAACCTTGGGTTTTTTTTTTTTTGGGGGGGGGGGAAAAAACCAATTTGGGGGCCCCCCCTTTGGGGGAAAAAAGGGAAAACCAAAATTTTTGCACCCCCCAAACCCCCCGGGGAAACCCCACAAATTAACCTTCCCAAACTCCTGCTAACATTCACCAGTTTTCCTTTTCTATCAAACTCAAGTGATTTCCCAAGACCTCTTAAATTTGAAAAATTTCCGTCACAGCCTATGAACCATGGGGGCCCACCGTGGCTTTTTGACCAAGGTCCTTTCCCCTGGTCCTTTTTAAAGTGGGCCTGTTAAACCCTTTGGGCTTTTGACCGGGCCCCGTGGGCCTTTGGGGGCCCGGACCGTGGTTTCCCGGACTGGGTCATGTGACAGTGGGCCTGTGACCAGGGGCCCGCCCACCCCTGGTCCTGTGACCATGGTTCCCCCGTGACCGGGGTCCGGGGAACCCTGGCCTGCAAAAGTGGTCCTGTTTACCCCCTGGTCCCCGTACCATGGTTTCCCGTGACCATGGCCCCGTGACCATGGTCCCCTTTTTCCCGGGGCCTGGGGCCGTTTGGGCCCTTGGGCCGGGCCGGGAAAAGTGGGCCTGGGACGTTTTGGGCCTGGGAGGGTTTAAATTTTTAGAACCACGGTCTGGAAAAACCCGGTCTTTGGGCCGGGGGTCCTTTTTGGGAAGAAGATTTCCCCAAACCAGTAAAAGATAATTTTTTTGGTTGTATGTGTATTTTAATGAAGTCACGAGTACTAAAAAATTGCTTGACACACACCCAGTGGCTTTCAACCCTTTAAGGGCCTTCCTGGAGTGCTGGCACCTTAAGGTGCCATCCTAGAGGTGCGGCACCTTAAGGGGCCTTCCCCGGAGGTCTGGCACCTTTAAAGGGGCCTTCCTGGAGGTGCTGGGGACCCTTCAAGTGGCCCCTTCCCCCGGAGGGTGGGGAACCCTTTAAAGGTTTCCTTCCCTTGGGGGTTTCGGCACCTTAAGGTGCCCCTTTCCCAGGGCTGGCACCTTAAGGGGCCTTCCTGGAGGGGCGGCACCTTTAATGGGGCCCTTTCCCGGAAGGGGGCGGCACCTTAAGGTGCCTTCCTGGAGGGGCGGCACCTTAAGGTGCCTTCCCCGGAGGGGGCTGGGAAACCTTTAAAAAGCCTTCCCGGAGGGGCGGCCCTTAAAGGCCTTCCTGGAGGTGCTGGCACCTTCTTTTGCCTTCCCCGGGGGTGCTGGGGACCTTAAGGGGCCTTCCTGGAGGTCTGGGACCTTAAGGTGCCTTCCTGGGGGTTTCCGGCACCTTCCCTGTGCCCTTTCCCGAGGGGCTGGCACCTTAAGGTCCTTCCTGGGGTTTCTTGGGACCTTAAGGGGCCCTTCCTGGAGGTGCTGGCCCTTTAAAGGGGCCTTCCCCGGGGGTGCTGGCACCTTTAAAGGGCCTTTCCCGGAGGTGCCCGGGGACCTTTAAGGGGGCCTTCCTGGAGGGGCTGGCACCTTTAAAGGGGTCCCTTCCCCCGGGGGGCTGGCACCTTTAAAGGGGCCTTCCTGGGGGTGCTGGCACCTTTTAAGTTTCCCTTTCCCGGGGGTGCTGGCACCTTCATGTGCCCCTTTCCGGGGGGTGCCCGGCCCTTAAGGTGCCTTCCTGGGGGTGCCCGGCACCTTAAGGTGCCTTCCTGGAGGTGCCCGGGACCTTAAGGTGCCTCCCCGGGGGTCTGGCAACCCCCTTTAAAGGGGCCTTTTCCGGAGGTGCTGGCACCTTTTAAAGGTTTTCCCCTTTCCCGGAGGTGCCCGGGGACCTTAAGGTGCCTTCCTTTGGGGGTGCTGGGACCTTAAGGGGCCTTCCTGGAGGGGCTGGCACCCTTTATGTTCCTTCCGGAGGTGCTGGCACCTTTATGGGGCCTTCCTGGAGGTGCTGGCACCTTCCAAAGTTTTCCCTTTCCCGGGGTTTCGGGCACCTTTATGTCCTTTTCCCGGAGGGGCTGGGCCACCTTTTAAAGGCCTTTCCCGGAGGTGCTGGCACCCCTTTAAAGGGCCTTTTCCCGGGGGGCTGGGGACCTTTAAGGGGCCTTTTCCCGGGGGTGCTGGCCAAACCCTTTTGGGGGCCCTTTCCCGGAGGGGCCTTTGCACCTTTTTAAGGGGGGCCTTTCCGGAGGGGCTGGGGCCCCTTTAAAGGGGCCTTCCTGAGGGATGGCACCCCAAGGTGCCTTCCTGGAGGTGCTGGCCCCCTTCATTTTTCCTTTCCTGGAGGGGCTGGCACCTTTTATGTGCCTTTCCCGGAGGTGGGCACCTTCCCCCTTTTCCCTTTCCGGAGGGGCTGGCACCCTTTATGGCCTTTCCCGGAGGTGCTGGCACCTTCATGTGCCTTCCCCGAGGGTTTTTTTTGGGACCTTAAGGTGCCCCTTTCCCGGAGGTGCCCGGCACCTTAAGGTGCCCCTTTCCCGGAGGTGCGGGGGACCTTAAGGTGCCTTCCGGGGGTGCGGGCCCCTTCATTTTTCCTTTCCCGGGGGTGCTGGCACCTTCATGGCCCTTTCCCGGGGTGCCCGGCCAAAAAACCCTTTAGTTCTTTCCCGGGGGTTCTGGGGAAACCTTTTATTGGGGCCTTCCGGAGGTTCGGGGAAACCTTTATTTTGGGCCCTTTCCCGGGGGTTTCCCGGCACCAAAGGTGCCTTCCTGGAGGTTTCTGGCACCTTAAAGGGGCCTTCCTGGAGGTGCTGGCACCTTCAAATTTTGCCTTCCTTTAGGTGCTTGGGACCCCTTTATTTTTCCCTTTCCGGAGGTGCTGGCCCCCTTCAAAGTGCCTTCCTGGAGGTCGGCACCTTCATGGGGCCCTTTCCCCGGAAAGGGGGGCTGGCACCTTTAAGTGCCTTCCCCGGAGGGCTGGCCCCCTTCATTGGGGCCTTCCTGGAGGTGCTGGGAAACCCTTTAAATTTGCCTTCCGGAGGGGCTGGCAAACCCTTTATGTGCCCTTTCCCCCCCCCCCGGGGGGGGCGCAGCTTTTGGTGCCCTTTCCCGGAGGTGCTGGCACCTTAAGGTCCTTTCGGAGGTGGCCCGGCACCTTCATGTGCCTTCCCCGGGGGTTTCTGGCACCTTAAAAGGGGCCTTTTTTTGGAGGTGGGTGGGAAACCCTTTAAGGGGCCCTTTTTTTGGGGGTGCTGGCACCTTAAGGGGCCTTCCAGGGGGGCTGGCCCCCTTAAGGGCCTTTCTGGAGGTGCGGGGGACCTTTAAAGGGGCCTTTTTTTTGGGGGGCTGGCACCTTAAGGGGTCTTCCGGAGGTTCTGGGACCTTCAAATTTTTGGGCCCTTCCAAAAGGGCTGGCACCTTAAAAGGGGTCTTCCAGGTGCTGGGGACCTTTTTGTGCCCTTCCCCCGGGGTGCTGGCACCTTTAAAGGGGGCCCTTCCCCGGAGGTTCTGGGGACCTTCATGTGCCTTCCTGGGGGTGCTGGCACCTTAAGGCCCTTCCCGGAGGTCGGCAAAACCTTTAAAGGGCCTTCCTGGAGGGGCTTTGGGAAACCTTTAAAAAGGGGGCCCTTTTTGGGGGTGCTGTTTAAACCTTTTAAAGGGCTTCCCCGGAGGTGCTGGCACCTTAAGGTGCCTTCCTGGAGGTTTTCTTTGGGACCTTTAAAGGGGCCTTCCGGGGGTCTGGGACCTCAAGGTTTCCTTCCTGGAGGGGCTGGCACCTTAAGATGCCTTTCCCGGAAGGGGGCTGGGACCTTAAGGGCCTTCCCGGGGGGGCTGGCACCTTTAAAGGGTTTTTTCCCGGGTGGGGGGGGAACCCTTTATGTGCCTTCCTGGAGGTGCTGGGGGAAACCCTTTAAAGGGGCCCCTTTTCCCGGGTGCTGGCACCTTCATGTGCCCTTTCCCTTGGAGGTGCTGGCACCTTCCCTGGCCTTCCTGGAGGGCTGGGACCCTTTAAAGGGGCCTTTCCCGGGGGTGCGGCACCCCTTTAAAGGGGCCTTCCCGGGGGCTGGCAAACCCTTTAAAGGGGCCTTTCCCGGAGGGGCTGGCACCCTTTATTTTCCTTCCCCGGAGGTCTGGGACCTTCTTGGCCTTTCCTTTGGGGGTTCTGGCACCTTAGGTGCCTTCCTGGAGGTTCTGGCACCTTAAGGTCCTTCCGGAAGGGGCTGGCACCTTCATGTGCCTTCCTGGGGGGTGCGGGGGACCTTCATGTGCCTTCCTGGAGGTGCTTGGGCCCCTTTAATTTTGGGCCTTTCCCCGGGGGTGCTGGGACCTTCATGTGCCTTTTTCCCGGAGGTGCTGGCACCTTCATGTTCCTTCCTGGAGGTTTCGGTACCTTCTTTTGGGCCCTTTCCCGGGGGTGCTGGCCCTTCAATGTCCTTCCTGGAGGGGCTGGCCCTTTATTGCCTTCCCCGGGGGTGCTGGCACCTTTATGTGGGCCCTTTCCGGGGGTGCTGGGACCTTTAAGTGCCTTTCCCCGGGGGGCTGGCTCCCCTTTATTTGCCCTTCCGGGGGTGGGTGGCACCTTAAGGGGGCCTTCCTGAAGGTGCCGGGAAATGCCCAAACTTCACACACAAAATACACCCAAAATTTTTCAACATATAAAAAATTTAAAAAAATATTTTTTTACTGTTTCCGCAGGTAACGTGTGTACGACACCGCAGCCCGCCGCCCGCTTACCCGCAAAAGTAAAACCCTTAAATCTCCTCTCCCCAACAGTAAGCTTTAAATCTTTCTCCCGTTTTTTTTAAAAACCCTTTTTCTCCCTTTCTATATATATAATATAAAATATATAAAATATATATATATATATATATATATATATATATATATATATATATAAAATTTTATAAATATATATATATATATAATATAAAAAATATATATATATATATATATATATAAAATAAAATATTAAAAAATAATATAAATCACGCTGGGAAAAAAGGGAGGTAATGATTGGATCTTCTTATAAGAAAAACAGGTTTCGGGAAAATCAAAGGGTTTGGGGGGTGGTAGGGGGGGGGGAGCGGAGGGGGCGGGAAAAACCTGGTTTACGATTTAAAACCCTACCCCCGACCCGGGGTTGAACCCGCGGTCATAGAGTCTCAAAAAATCCAAACCCGCGCGTTAGGGCCCCAAACCCGCTAGCCACAATAAGATTCATCCAACTAGGTAAAATTTTTTTACACCATGGAAAGTTTGGGAAAAATTTCCAGTGTAGAAATATGCCTAGTTGGGTGAACTTATTTTTCAACGGGCTAGTGGCTAACGCGGGCGGGCTGGGGTTTTGAGACTCTTTGACCGCGGGTTTTTAACCCCCGGGCCGGGGGGAAAGGTTTTATTTGCAAACGGTTTATTACGATTTTTTGAGCTGGGGTTTTAAAGAAATTGTTGGGCGTTTTTCCCGGTGGACGACCTGTCGTTAAAAATCAACCAAGTATTCAGTTTTTTTATTTTTATTTTTTATTATTATTATTTTTATTATTAATTTAAATTTTTATTATTATTATTAATTTTTAACAAGCTATAATACGGTGGGATTGAAATCGCGGCAGGGGAGTCCCTAAAAGTCGAAGGGGCCCGGGGGGGTTCAAATGCAGTAGGTTCCTCGGGGGTTTACATTGTTGTGGGGAGGGTTCTCTCGTGTGTATTTAGGCTTTGTTCTGTGAGGTTTATTTTCTGTGTATTTTATTTTTCTGATTTTCCTTTGGTGGGTGATGTGTCAAATTGCAGAGACAGAGACCCAGTATTAGCCTCGAGTAACTTCTACAATTTAAAATAGGAAAAAAATTGGGGGTACCTAAGAACATAAGAAATAAGAAAGAAAGAACAATGCAAAAAGACCTACTGACCCATGCGGAGCAAGTCCATTTTCCCCCCCCCCGATTAGACCAATGAACCCCCCCCCCCCGGAAAGCCCCCAAAGACTCCCCCAGTCTGATATCTCCACTTTAAGGAAAGGGGCACTGCCCAACCCAGCGCACAAGTAGTCAGGCCCCCTCACACCCCCCCCAACCCACTCATTATTTATCTAACCCATTTTAAAAAAAACAAAACCCAAAGTTTTAGCCTCAATAAAATGTACTCGGGGGTTTTTTTCCACTCATCCCCAACGCTATACCAAACCATGCTTTCCTATATCCTTCCTGAATCTGAATTTTTTTTCCCAAATTTAAACCCTTTGCTGCGATCCCCGCCTTAGCTGGAAATTTTTTACAAAGCAATTTAAAATCCCCTTTAAATTTTTTCCTGTTTTTCCCTTTATACACCCGATCATACCCCCAATTCTTTTCGGGCCTTTTTAAGAGGGGCAGATTCAGGGCCCCCAGTCTTTCCTCATTGGGGAAATTTTTTGATACATGGGATCCTTTGGCATCCCCTCGTACTTTTCCCAGAGCATTTTAAAATCCATTCGTAATACGGTGACCAGAACGAGAGCATAGTCTAAATGAGGCCTAAACCCGGATTATAAGTTAAGGGAAAAACCGAGGACTTTTTATTTTTTATACTTCTAGAAAATGAAGCCCAAAAATTCCCTTTTGCTTTATTGCGAACACTAATGCAAAATGTTTGTCTTTGGTTTTTAAAATTTCGCTAACCAAACTCCTAAATCCTTTTCGAAAACAGTAAAAAAAGATCTACATTATTTAGTTTATATGGGGCATGGTTATTTTTAAATGTCCCAACATTTAAAAACTCCCCATTTTTTCAATAATTTAAAAGCATCGCCACTTCTCCCCAAAACCCGCATCATTTTATTCAAATCATCCCTGGAAATCTCTAGTGGGCCTCCCTTTAAATGAATTGGACGCCCCATTTTTGGGGTCATCACAAATTTGGGTTAAGTTTTCTAATTTTAATTTTCCCTCATTCCCATGTCCCTTTTTTTTCAAAAGGGGGGAACAACAACCCGGGCCCCCAAAACTGACCCCTGATGAACACCGCTTTTGACGTGCCCCCAGTCTGATTTTTCCCCCATTTATTTCAAACTTCCCCTGCCCATTTGTCAGCCCCTTTCCTCTACCCAGGAAAAAAAATTTTTCCTCCCATTTCCCTGTGCTTTTTAAATTTTTCCCCAATGAAAATATATACGATAATTTATATACATAAAATATATTAGATACAAAGTAAAAGACAAATAAATACCCTTTTTAATCGACCAAGTACAACTAACTAGTTTTTATCTAAAAATAAATTGAGAATTGTCTTGTATTTCCTATAGCTCTTTTGGGAAGATAGGAAAACAGAAGGCTCTCCCCCCTCCCCCTCCACACCCACACACACACCACACAAACACACACACACCACCCCACACCAACCCTCACACACACACACACACACACACACACACACACACCCTGGCACGCATTTGTAAACTTAAGAACGTTCAAACAAACAACCTCTTCTTGCATTCCCTCTGTACCAGCCAAACTGTTAGTTAGGTGAGGCGTGGTTGCAGAGACACTCCTGCCACGGTGATTCGCAGTCAGGTTGATACTTCAACCAATTTGGTGAGAGCTCGACTCCCACCGAACTGATGCTGTGTTTCCACAGGTGGCTGGGGGTAGGGGACTTTCACTAAGCCTGGGCGAGTGCAACACCTACTGGTCCGCCTTGCGTCAAGTGTAAAACCAATCGCTGTAAATGAACTCACTTGTCTCTCTCTGTCCCTCTCGCTTCATATATATTGTAAATATATACGACGGAGGGAATACATTGGTACTTAAGAACTACCTTTGTGTGTGTGTTTTTGCTTTCAGTTGCTTGAGGACTGCGCATGTGGGATACTTGGTTTACGGTGAATATCGTGTACATGCCTTCGTGATACAAACGTTCACAAGAAAATAAAAGAATCCGAAGGGAAGAAAAGATTGCACTGTAGAGAGTGCCATTTTTGGTGTGTCGTTGACACAGTTTGCGTGGAGGTGGCACAGAGAGTGTGACACAGCTTAGAGTGCCAGGTAATATCCCCAGGGAACGCTAGAGAAGCCCCGTATAGGAAGGGTCTATTGAAGGCTCAATGCTAGCTATTAGGAAGCAGATGGCTGAGTCTTCACACTGTTATGGTCTCCAGGAAGGTGGAGACACAGCTGGTGTGTGTGTGTGTGATGGTTGTAGTGGTGCTGGTGATAGAGGTGGTGGTGCTGGTTGTGGTTGTTGACTTGTGTGGTAGGGGGGCTGTTGTTGTTGTTGCTTTTGTTGTGGTTGATCTCACATGAGATCAAAACATCCTCCCCCTCCCCAAACACACACACACACACACACACACACACACACACACACACACACACACACACACACACACACACTGTTCTCCCTGCCCCCACCCCCCACATCACAAACCCCACTGCCACAGCAGCTCCCTACGGGCACTCTGCCCTCACCCACCCACCACAAATCCCACCCACACCACAAACCCCCATAACCCCCCCAGGGCTCCCACCTCCAAACCCCAATATTCTCCCAGGTCCACCGTGATAGACAAGAAGCTGAAGGTGTGGTACACAAACGCAGATGGAATAGCAAATAAATACGAGGAATGGCACGAAAGAATCAACGAGAAGTCCCCAGACATCATAGCAGTTACAGAAACGAAACTCACTGAGACAATAACAGACGCGGTCTTCCCACCGGGATATCAGATCCTGAGGAAAGATAGGAGCAGAGGGGGAGGAGGGGTTGCACTGCTCATAAAAAACCGATGGAGTTTCGAAGAAATGGAGGGCATGGACGAGATTGGAGACAGGGACTACATAGCAGGCACAATTCAATCTGGGGAACATAAGGTAGTCATTGCTGTGATGTATAACCCACCACAGAACTGCAGGAGACCAAGGGAGGAATATGATGAGAACAACAGAGTGATGGTGGACACACTGGATGAGGTGGCACGAAGAGCTCAAACGTGCAGAGCAAAGTTACTGGTTATGGGTGATTTCAACCACAGGGAGATCGATTGGGAAAACCTGGAGCCTCGTGGGGGGGTCCCGAAACATGGAGAGCCAAGATGATGGATGTGGTACTGGAAAACCTCATGCATCAACACATCAGGGACACTACCAGAGGGCGAGGGGAGGATGAACCAGTAAGACTGGACCTTGTGTTCACCCTGAGTAGCTCAGACATTGATGACATCACATATGAGAGGTCCCTCGGAGCTAGTGACCACGTAGTCCTGAGTTTTGATTGCATAGTAGAGTTACAGGTGGAGAGGGTAACAGGAGTCGAAGGGGAAAAGCCAAACTATAAAAGGGGGACTACACAGGTATGAGGAACTTCCTGCGGGAGGTACAGTAGGACAGAGAACTGATAGGAAAGATAGTAAATGAAATGATGGAGTATGTAACAACAAAATGCAAGGAGGCAGAGGAAGGGTTTGTTCCCAAGGGCAACAGAAACAATGGAAAGACCAAAGTGAGTCCTTGGTTTACCCAAAGGTGCAGGAAGGCAAAAACTAAGTGCATTAGAGAATGGAAGAGGTACAGAAGGCAAAGGACCCAGGAAAACAAGGAGATCATCGAAGAGCCAGAAACGAATATGCACAGATAAGGAAGGAGGCCCAGCGACAGTACGAAAATGACATAGCATCGAAAGCCAAGTCTGACCCGAAACTGCTGTTTAGCCACATTAGGAGAAAGACCACAGTCAAAGACCAGGTGATCAGGCTGGGGAAAGAAGGTGGGGAACTCACAAGTAACGATCAAGAGATATGCGAGGAGCTCAACAGCAGATTTAAGGAAGTATTCACAGTGGAGACAGGAAGGACTCTGGGAAGACAGGACAGAGAGGGACACCAACAGGGAATAGACCAACAGGTGCTGGACGATATACACACAACTGAGGAGGAGGTGAAGAAGCTGCTAAGTGGCCTTGATACCTGAAAGGCAATGGGACGGGACAACATCTCCCCGTGGGTTCTCAGGGAGGGAGCAGATATACTGTGTGTGCCATTAACCACAATCTTCAACACATCCCTTGAAACTGGGCAACTTCCTGAGGCATGGAAGAATGCAAATGTAGTTCCCATTTTTAAAAAAGGAGACAGAAAAGAGCCACTAAATTACAGACCAGTGTCACTGACCTGTATAGTA
>NC_069402.1:87674766-87733522 GCF_026875155.1 Cherax quadricarinatus | reverse complement strand
GGGGGGGTTTTGGGGGGGGGGGGGGGGGGGGGGGGGGGGGGGGGGGGGGGGTTGTTTGATTGGGAAAGGGACTTGCGTTTTTACAAAAGGTTTTTTCAGCCCAAAAAAAGGGTTTTTTTCCGCCTCTTTGACTTTTTTTGGTGGGGAGGCCCCACCGGCGATTTTGGTAGAAAAGGTTCGAAAGGGGGGGGGGGGGGGGGGGGGGGGGGGGGGGGGGAAAACACCGGCAAAACCTTTTCTGCCTTTGACAGGATCACCGGGGTTTTGGAGTTTTCCCTCCCGTGCTAACTTTCTTTGTGTCCACCTCCCTTTAGAATGCCCATTTTTAAACTCACCCATAGCCTACGGTTTGCGTGTGCAAGTTCCTGTTAGGGGTGTAGGATTTTCCTTATACCTTCGCCATGTTTGTATTTAGCTAGAGCCTCTCTACAAAGAAACCCCAAATAAAGGGCTGATCGTAGGCTTTGTCAATATTGCCGGGAGGAATGTTTTTTTTTGTGTTAAAGGTTTGGGGCCAGGGGAAGGGCTTTCACTTGGTTGTAAACACCCCCTTGGGAAGACATTCCAGTCGGTGGGGGGCGGAAAAGAGCAAAGGGGGGCCCAATTAGCTCTTTCCCATAGCCGGGTTTGTGCGTGTGGCTCCTCACCTGTCTGTTGGGATATTAATGTCGAAAAACCCTTGTGGCAGAGACCAACAAGCCGGGGGGTGGCAAGTGACTAGCCTTCCCCAGATCACTCACACGGGGGTCAAGGGAGGAGCCGAGAATGAGTAGGAAATCCAAAGTTTTTCATGTAAAACACGAAAGAAGGTCACAAAGTCCCTCTGTATAAGGTGCGGTTGAGGGCACCAAAAATTAAAATATGTTCAGTTTTGTTTTTTGCAGAAGGAGTCATTTTTTCCTTAGGAAGTTGGGGGGGTCCCCGCTGTTGCCACTGAGGTCTGTCATTTACACTTACAGGTACTAGTTTTTTACAGAGTTGAAGAAAAATCATTTTAAAAATAGTAGGGGGGGGCAACATCAATTGCTGGGGATGAACATTTTTTGAGAACACACAGCAACACCCCCTCCCTTTTTCCCTTGCCGTTTTCCATCCATGAGTGTAGCCCAATTCTTGCAAAAATTTTTTGGATCCTCTCTCTCCTCTCTCTTCCTTCCTCTCTTTTCCTCTCTCAAATCTCTCTCTCCTCTCTCTCTCTCTCTCTCCCTCGTCTCTCTCCTCTTCCTCTCTCTCTCTCATCTCTCTCTCTCTCTCTCTCTCTCTCTCTCTCTCTCTCTCTCTCTCACTCTCTCCTCTCCTCTCTCTCTTCTTCTTTTTTTTTTTTTTTTACACAGGTTTAACAAGGTCAAGGATCCCTCCTCTCTCTCTCACTTCTCTCTCCTCTCTCTCATCTCTCTACCTTCTCTCTCTCTCCTTCTTTCCTCATCTCTCTCTCTCTCTCTCTCTTCTCTCTTCTCATCTCTCTCTCCTCTCTCTCTCCTCTCTCTCCTCTCTCTCTCTCTCTCTCCCTCTCTCTCTCTCTCTCTCCTCTCTCTCCCACTCTCACCTTCTCTCCTTCTCTCTCTCTCCTCTCTCTCCCTCTCTCTCTCTCTCTCTAATTCCCGGTCTCCACTATGCTGTATTCTCTCTTACTTGGAGCGAATAAGAAATAGGGTAGATGAATAAGACAGCCTAGACATAGACTGTGTGAAGACATTGGTCACCTGCCTGCCAGCCTGCCTGCCAGCCTGTCTGCCTGCCAGCCTGCCTGCCTGCCAGCCTGCCTGCCTGCCTGCCTGCCTGCCTGCCTGCCAGCCTGCCTGCCTGCCAGCCTGCCTGCCTGCCAGCCAGCCTGCCTGCCAGCCTGCCAGCCTGTCGCCAGCCTGCCAGCCTGCCTGCCTGCCTGCCTGGAAGCCTGCCTTCCTGCCAGCCAGCCTGCCTGCCTGCCTGCCTGCCTGCCAGCCTGCCAGCCTGCCTGCCAGCCAGCCTGTCTGCCATCCAGCCTGCCTGCCTGCCTGCCTGCCAGCCTGCCTGCCAGCCAGCCAGCCAGCCTGCCTGCCTGCCTGCCTGCCTGCCTGCCTGCCTGGCCTGCCTGGCCTGCCTGGCCTGCCTGGCCTGCCTGGCCTGCCTCCGCCAGTGTCAAACACACACCTAGTGTTTCCAGACATTTAAAGAGCGTGACTTACCTGGTATATGACAGCGGCAGTGAACTGTGTTCGCCTATAACATGCTAATTACCAAGGTCGCAAGAGTGGAGCGTTGAGGCCTTACTTCCGAGACCTCCACCACCTTTCATACGTCTTTAAGATGTATAAGGAGTCTTCAGGTGGTCCCAGGCCGTAGGTCCCAGGTCCCAGGTCCCAGGTCACAGCTCCCAGGTCACAGCTCCCAGGTCACAGGTCAAAGGTCACAGATCCCAGGCCACAGGTCGCAGGTCACAGGTCCCAGGTCCCAGGTCCCAGGTCACAGCTCCCAGGTCACAGGTCGCAGGTCACAAATCCCAGGCCACAGGTCGCAGGTCACAGGTTCCAGGTCACAGGTGATTTGTATACATATTGTCTTCACTCGCTGGAATTCGTTTCAGAGCGCTACGAAACTCTTTGTGCGTGCGAGCTGGCGTGGGAGGAGGCGTGGGATGGGCGTGTGTGTGTGTGTGTGTGTGTGTGTGTGTGTGTGTGTGTGTGTGGGCGCACGATAGACGTGTGGGGGGTATCACCAGTGAAATCTCCCCATGGTGGGAGGGGCAGGGGGATACCCACACAGGTGGGCAGGCATCGTGGGTGTGTAACCAAGGCGGGTGGCACGGAATCGTGGTCGAGGTGGGTGGTGGGTGGGCGGGTATACGCCGTGGGTGGGCGTGTACACGGTGAGGGTGAGGAGGTAATGTGGGTGGTTTGGGGATAAGGAGGAGGAGGACGAGGACTGGGCAACATATGATCGCGGCGTAGAAGATACCCAAGAGGCAATTGGAATAAATAAAGAAATAAATCGGGCGAAACAAAACAAGAGAACAAGAGCAAGTGAGAAATACTATTGTTTACTGGACGTGAAAGTCGGCCATTGATAAAAGTCCCCCTGGTGGGACTTTTATCAACTAATAAAAATCACCCCATACCCATCCTGTGGGTTTTTATCACCACACCCCCAAAACCTGTGGGGGTAACCCCACATCCCATCCGGGGGTGGTAATACAATACCCACCCTTGGGTGGAATACCCAAATACCCTCCGTGGGTGGAAATCCCCACTCCCCAAACCTGGGGGTTGAAAAAAAACACAACCCACCCGGGGGGGTAATCACCAAAACCCCCACCCTGTGGGTGGTATCCCACATACCCATCCTGGGGGTAATACACTACCTCCTGGGGTTTTGTAATCACACTCCCCTTCCTTTGGGGTGGTAATAACATACCCACCTGTGGGGGTAATCACACATACCCATTCCTGTGGGGGGTATACCACATACCCACCGTGGGTGGTAATACCCACATACCCATCCTGTGGTGGTAATCCCCAACAACCCATCCTTGGGTGGAATCACCAATACCCATCCGTGGGGGGGTATACCACATACCCATCCGTGGGGTAATCACCACTACCCACCTGGGGGGGTAATCACCACATACCCCCTGGGGGTAATATCACATACCCATCCGTGGGGGGTAATCACCACAACCCACCTGTGGGTGGATACCATACCCATCCGGGGGTGGTATACACATCCCCATCCTGTGGGGGTAATCACAAAAACCCACCTGTGGGTGGTAATACACATACCCATCCGTGGGGGGGGATCCACATACCCACCTGGGGGTGGAAATCACACAACCCCTGTGGGGGGTATCACCACAACCCATCCTGGGGGTGGTAATCACCATACCCATCCTGTGGGGGTATCCCCACAACCCATCTGGGGGGGTAATCCCCCACATACCCACCCCGGGGGGGGTAATCACACATCCCTCCTGTGGGGGTAATCACACATACCCATCCTTGGGGGGTAATCACCACATACCCATCCTGTGGGTGGAAATCACCCAAACCCACCTGTGGGTGGAAATTACCCAAATCCCCCCATCCGGGGGTGGAAATCCCACATACCCATCCTGTGGGTGGTAATTATCAATACCCATCCGTGGGGGGAATCATCCATCCCATCCGTGGTGAAATCCCTTACCCACCTGTGGGGTATCAACTCCCATCCGGGGGGGTATCCAACTACCCACCTGTGGGTGGATACCACATACCCCCCCTGTGGGTGGTAGTCCCCAATACCCACCTGTGGGGG
This sequence comes from Cherax quadricarinatus, assembly GCF_026875155.1. Classification (NCBI taxonomy): domain Eukaryota; kingdom Metazoa; phylum Arthropoda; class Malacostraca; order Decapoda; family Parastacidae; genus Cherax; species Cherax quadricarinatus. Next base: position 87,729,256 of record NC_069402.1, on the reverse strand, counting down.
ATCACCACTCCCCATCCTGGGGGGGAATTTCCCACAAACCCATCCGGGGGGTTACCCACATACCCATCCTGTGGGTGGTAATCACCACATACCCTCCTGTGGGTTGGTATTCACCACAACCCACCCTGGGGTGGTATCAACCCCCAATTCCCACCCCTGGGGTTAATACCACATACCCTTTCCTGTGGGGGGAAAATCACCCATTCCCAAACCTGTGGTGGTAATCACCACTCCCCATCCGTGGGTGGAAATCACCAAACTCCTGGGGGGGGTATCACCCTACCCATCCGTGGGTGGTAGTCACCACTTACCCATCCTGGGTGGAAAATCACCACATCCCACCTGTGGGGTGGTATCACCAAAACCCCATCCTGTGGGTGGAAAAATTTCCAAATACCCTCCTGTGTGGAAATCACCATACCCATCCTGGGGGGGAAATCCCACATACCCATCCTTGGGGGTTAGTCACCACATACCCCCCTGTGGGTGGTGTCACCACATACCCATCCTGTGGGGGTAGTCACCACATACCATCCGTGGGTGGTGTCACCAATACCCATCCTGGGGGGTAGTCACCACATCCCATCCGTGGGGGTAACACCACATACCCATCCTTGGGGGGTAGTCACCACACCCCTCCGGGGGTGTAATCCCCACTCCCCTCCTGTGGGTGGTAATCACACTCCCAAAACCTGGGGGTGGTAATCACCACTACCCATCCTGGGGGGGAAACACACATCCCCATCCTGTGGGTGGTATCATCACATAACCACCTTGGGTGGTAATCACCACAAACCCATCCTGTGGGGGGTAGTCCCCAAAACCCCATCCTGTGGGGGGTAGTCACCACATACCATCCTGGGGGTGTAGTCCCACATCCCATCCTGTGGGTGGTAGTCCCCCACAACCCCATCCTGTGGGGGTGTCACCACAACCCATCCTGGGGTGGAAATCACCACATCCCACCCGGGGGGTGAATCCCCACATCCCCACCCGTGGGTGGTAATCACCACTACCCCCCTTGGGGGGTTTTTCCCACAACCCATCCTTGGTGGTAACACCCTCCCCACCTGTGGGTGGTATCCCCACATCCCCATCCTGTGGGTGGTAATCCCACATACCCACCCTTGGGTGGAAATCACCACATACCCCCCTGTGGGTGGTGTCACCACATAACCCCCCTTGGGGGGTAGTCACCACAAACCCATCCTGGGGGGTGCCCCCAAAAACCCACCCCTTTTTGGGGGGTATCACCACTACCCATCCGGGGGTGGAAATCACCACATACCCACCTTTGGGGGTGGATCCCACATACCCCTGTGGGGGGGATCACCAAATACCACCTTGGGGGGTAATACACATACCCATCCTGGGGGAAAATCACCATACCCACCTTGGGTGGAACACCACATACCCACCGTGGGTGGTGTCACCACATCCCACCTGTGGGGGGAACACCACATACCCTCCTGGGGGGTGGAGTCCCCACAAAACCATCCTGGGGGTACCCCACATACCCACCCTGTGGGTGGTAGTCACCACATACCCATCCTGGGGGTTAGTCCCCACATACCCATCCTTTTTTTTGGGTGGACACCAAACCATCATGGGGGTTTGGTATTCACCACATACCCAAATCCTGTTGGTATTTTCCACTCCCCCTCCGTGGGGGGAAATCACCACATCCCCTCTGTGGGTGGATCCACATCCCCATCCTTGGGTGTGTCCCCACTACCCACCTTGGGTGTTCACCCATACCCCTTTTGGGTGGTAGCCCACCACATCCCACCTGTGGGGGGTAGCACCACATACCCTCCTGGGGGTGGAGTCACCACATACCCATCCTGTGGGTGGTAGTCACCACATACCCATCCTTTGGGGGGGTTTTCCCAATACCTTGGGGTGTACCCCCCACATACCCATCCTGGGGTGGTATCCCACATCCCCATCCTGTGGGTGGTAGTCCCCAATACCCATCCTGTGGGTGGAAATCACCACATACACCCATCCTGTGGGGGGAGTCACCACATACCCACCGTGGTGGTAAGTCCCCAACATACCCATCCTGTGGGTGGTAGTCACCACATACCCATCCTGTGGGTGGAAAATCACCACATACCCATCCTGTGGGTGGTAATCCCCACATACCCATCCGGGGGGTGGTAGTCACCAATACCCTCCTGGGGGTGGTAGCCCCACAACCCATCTTGGGGGGGTATCACCAAAACCCCTTCCGTGGGTGGTAGTCACCACATACCCACCTTGGGGGGATACCAATCCCCCATCCTGTGGGTGGTATCCCACAAACCCATCCTGTGGGGGTAGTCACCACTACCCATCCTTGGGTGGGGTCCCCACATACCCTCCTGTGGGGTGGTATCCCCACATACCCATCCTGGGGGTGGTATCACCACATCCCACCCGTGGGTGGTAGTCACCACATACCCTTTTCCTGTGGGTGGTATCACCACATACCCATCCTGTGGGTGGTAGTCACCACATACCCATCCTGTGGGTGGTAGTCACCAATACCCATCCTGTGGGTGGTAGTCACCACATACCCATCCTGTGGGTGGTAGTCACCACATACCCATCCTGTGGGTGGTAGTCACCACATACCCATCCTGTGGGTGGTAGTCACCACATACCCATCATGTGGGTGGTAGTCACCACATACCCATCCTGTGGGTGGTAGTCTCCACATACCCATCCTGTGGGTGGTAGTCACCACATACCCATCATGTGGGTGGTAGTCACCACATACCCATCCTGTGGGTGGTAGTCACCACATACCCATCCTGTGGGTGGTAGTCACCACATACCCATCCTGTGGGTGGTAGTCACCACATACCCATCCTGTGGGTGGTAGTCACCACATACCCATCATGGTGGTGGTAGTCACCACATACCCATCCTGTGGGTGGTAGTCTCCACATACCCATCCTGTGGGTGGTAGTCACCACATACCCATCATGTGGGTGGTAGTCACCACATACCCATCCTGTGGGTGGTAGTCACCACATACCCATCATGTGGGTGGTAGTCACCACATACGAGTCCCGTGACTGGACACAACACGGAGTGTAATATACACCTCGTATAATATATATATATTTACAGGTGACCTTTTAGTCGGAGGTCGACACTTAACTAATCACATAACTAATACAAAACACAAAAGTCCTTAAGATTTGCTCAAAAATCAAGGCGTACAACTCACTAGAAAACGACTTCAAGGCTACAAAGTTCAAGCGTGTACTCATCTATTTGTGGTTGCAGGGGTCGATTCACAGCTCCTGGCCTTGCCTCTTCGCTGGTCTCTACTAGGTCCACTCTCTCCCTGCTTCATGAGCTATATCGTATCGCTTCTTAAAGCTATGCATGGATCCTGCCTCCATTGCATCACTCTCCAGATTATTTCACTCATAGCTGAAGAAAAATTTCCTGACATGCCTGTGACTCATCCAAGTCTTCAACTTTCAGTTGTGACCTCTTGTTGCTGTCTCCCATCTCTGAAACATTCTGTCCCTATCCAACAAAACGGTCTTCTTGGAACTGGATAATGTGTGTGTGTGTGTGTGTGTGTGTGTGTGTGTGTGTGTGTGTGTGTGTGTGTGTACTCACCTAATTGTACTCACCTAATTGTGGTTGCAGGGGTCGAGACTCAGCTCCTGGCCCCGCCTGTTCACTGATCGCTACTGGATCCTCTCTCTCTCTGCTTCCTGAGCTTTGTCATACCTCTTCTTAAAACTATGTATGGTTCCTGCCTCCACTACTTCACTTGCTAGGCTATTCCACTTGCTGACAACTCTAGGACTGAAGAAATACTTCCAACGTCTCTGTGACTCGTCTGAGTACTTCAGCTTCCAGTTGTGACCCCTTGTCCCCTGTGTCCCCCTCTCTGGAACATCCTATCTCTGTCCACCTTGTCTATTCCCCGCAGAATCTTGTATGTCGTTATCATGTCCTCCACCTGACCCATCTGTCCTCCCAGTTTCTCAGTCCGAATTCCCGTAACCTTTCCTCGTACGACATTCCCTTGAGCTCTGGGACTTATCCTGGTTGCAAACTCTTTGTACTTTCTCTAACTTCTTGACGGTGCTTGATCAGGTGTGGGTTTCCAGACTGGGCTGCATACTCCAAATTTTTTTTATGAAGTCCTAACATACAAAGGTTGAACAGTGTCCCTGACGATCCTTATAAGGTATCGGATACGCTATACTCAGGTTTGGCCAGGCGCCCGTATGCTGCGACGGTATTTGGTTTGATGTGTGCCTCCCGTGATGTCTCGTTGGTTAAGGTCACCCCAAGGTCTTCTCCCTGATGACGTCTGTAGTCATTGTCCACCTAGCCAATACTCTGTCTGTGGTCATCTTTGCCCCTCCCCAATCTTCATGACTTTGCAATTGGCTGATGAATTACGAGAAGCCAGTTGTTGAACCACATGTCCACCTGACCAGGTCTCATTGCGTCCTGCCTCATCCGCGTCCGATTTAATTCTTCTCATCAACTTCACTCATCTGCGAACAGGGACACTTCAGATTCAATTCTTCCATCATTCGTTCACAATATATCAAAAATAGCACTGGTCCTAGCAACTCCCCTGTGGGACCCCGCTCGTAACAAGGCGCCCACTGAGATATCTCTTCACGGACCATGACTCGTTGCAGCCTCCCTGTCAGTATTCCCTTATCCATTGCAGTGCCCTCTCCTTTTACGTGCCCTGATCCTCCAGCTTCTGCAGGAATCTCTTGTGGGGCACTGTGCAAAGGCCTTCCTGCAGTCTAGGAAAACGCAATCTACCCACGCCCTCTCTCTCGTGCTTACTTCGTTACTTGTCAAAAACTCCAGGAGTTTGTGATACAAGATTTGCTTCCATGAACCCATGCTGGTTTTCATTTATAATCTTGTTCCTTTCCAGGTGTTCGAACCACTCTCCTCCTGATAATCTTCTCCATGACTTTGCACACATACATGTCAGAGACACAGGTCTGTAGTTTAGTGCCTCGTTTCTCTGTTTCCTTTCTTAATATGGGACTACATTTAGCTGTCTCCATTTCTTCTCAGGTAGTTGCCCATTTCAAGGGGATGTGTTGAATATTTGGTTAGAGGCACCGCACCTCAGCACCCTGCTCCTTCTCTAAGGACCCATGGGAGATGTTGTCCGTCCCAACGCCTTTGAGGGTGTCAAGTCACTTAAGAGCTTCTTCACCTCCTCCTCAGTTGTTTCGTATGGTCATGCCACACCTTGTTGGTATTTCCCTCTGATGTTCCCTTCTTGCTGTCTTCCCACAGCCCTTCCTGTCTCGTACTGTAAAATCATTCCTTAAATATCTCCTGTTCAGCTTCACACATACCTCCTGATCATTTCTTGTGAGTTCTCTCCCACCTTCTGTCCTTAATCTGATCACCTGCGTCTTTGACTGTTGTCTTCCTCCTGATGTGTCAGTGGCTATACAACTAGTTTCGGGTCAGTCTTGATTCCTCGAGCTATTCATTTTTCATACTGTCGCGGCCTCCCCCATAACCTGTGCGTACTCATTCCTGGCTCTGGCGACTGAGATCTCCCCTATTTGCGTTTGTTTCTCTGCCTTCTGATACTATTTACTTCTCCATTCTCTATTGCATTTTGTTTTGCCTCCCTTACACCGTCGGGGGTAAACCAGGGGCTTCCGTCATGGTCTCCCTTGTTACTGTTGCCCTTGGGAATAAACCTTTCCACTGCCTCCTTGCATTATGTTGTTACATATTCCATCATTACATTTACTGCTTTCCCCCTGCCAGTTCTTTGTCCCACTGGAACCTCCTTCAGGAAGTTCTTCACCCTATGTAGTCCCCCTCTTTATAGACAGAGGGCTTTTTCTCATTCAACTCCCTGTTATTCTCCTCTCACTTGCAGCACTAACTATGTTATTCAAAGCACAAACCACGTGGTGCTAGGCTCCTAGGGGACTCTCATACATTATGTCCTCAATATCTGAGCTGCCCGGTGAACACAAGTCCAATCTTGCTGGTTCATCCTCCCCTCTCACCTGTAGTGTCCTTAACATTGGTGGGCATGAGGTTTTCCAGCACCACGACTAACATCCTGGCTCTCACATGTTTTCGGGACCACCAATGTGGCTCCAGGTTTCCAGACAATCTCCCTGTGGTTGAAATCCCCCATAACCAGCAACTTTGCTCTCTGGAGTGACAATTCTTGCCACCTTCATCTTCAGCAAGTTGTCCACCATTTGGCTCTGTTGCTCGCTTCAATTCAACTCATGGCCTCCTGCAGTTCTGTGGTATTTGGATTATACATGCAACGCAATGCACGCATTCAACTATGTAGTTTTAAAACTACAAAGTCCACACTTGATAATAAGTACTATATGATCGTTGGTTCAGCAACACACAACAGGTGGCACAGATCGCCAAGGCTTCACAAAACAAGAGTCCACAACTATGGATATAGACTGCAAAAAACACGAGACAATGACCATACATTTTATTCTGAATCCCAAAAAACGACATTGTGTAAATTAGACATGTGAGCGAGCTGTTGTGTTTGAGGAGACAGAGCACCCTAGCTCACAGCCTTCCCTGGTTGGTAACAAAATGGCCATCTGACCTCTGGGATAATGTAACTTATTAACAATGAGCAAACTTAACTGAGCAATTTGAAAATAAAGATCTCCAGATATGAAATGGTTATAATCATAAGCATATTTTTTAAAAGGGTGAACCGGTAAGCCGGCGGAAGGTCTTGGTCAGATGACCAAAAAAAACCTAGCGGATGTCATACGTATAACTAGACCCGAAGTCCAGGAAACACTTGTCCTGTTTTCCTAACAAATCTTACATAACCCTAGGCCTAAGATCCCAGGAGTTCATGTTTCTGAAGAGGGAAATCCAGTTTCTTACTGAAGTAGAGGTGGTACCACTAATAAAACTACAGCAACTGCCGTGGAAACTGTTCCATTTTCACACACCGCTGATTATGTAAGATACTTAAAGTACACTAATGCCAACTATTCTTCTACTGCAACTTCCATGAAAGGTCTGAAAAAGGTGGCGCTCCTGTCCCGTTGGGACATTCCCGTCAGGAAGGAGCATTACAAACACCCATAAGAAAAATGGCAATCTTCAACTTCCATGTTTGAGACTTTACTATAACATTCAACCTGATAAAAAACATCATGGAGACATGAACTATGGTCTCTGAAGGACGAAAACCACGTCATTAGACTCTCCTCTCCCAAGAGCACGTCCCATGATTACTTGTTCCAGCCACGTTATTTGCGACCTCTTTAATTCCCTCTAGACCGAACCAGTGGAATTGTTCAAAAGTCGACCATCCCACTCAGAAGAAAGAAGACCAATATAATCTCACTACAAGGCCAATATCTTCTTGATTAAGAAGAAAGGAATTACTCCTTCAAGAGAAATGAAACTCAACGTAAAGTCATTTAAACGAATCATCCTGAGGATACAACGAGAACCAGTACGAATCCTGGCAGACTGTGAGTCCAGTAACGTATCCTGGCAGACTGTGAGCCAGTACGTATCCTGCAGACTTGTGAGCCAGTACTGCATCCTGGCATGACTGTTATCCAGTACGTAACCTGGGCAGACCTGTGACCAGTACGTATCCTGGCGAACTGTGGAGCCAGTACGTAAACGCTGGCAGACTGTTAGCCAGTACGTATCCCTGGAGACTGGAGCCAGTCTAACCTGGCAGACTGCGAGCCCAGTACGTATCCTGGCAGACTGTGATCCAGTACGTATCCTGGCAGAAGACTGTGAAGCCAGGTACGTAATCCTGGTCAGACTGTGAGCCAGTACATATCCTTGCAGACTGTGAGCACAGTACTTAACCTGGCAGACTTGATCCAGTAACGTATCCTGCAGACTGTTAGCCAGTACGTACCTGGCAGACTGTGAACCAGGTACGTATCCTGGCAGACAGTGATCCAGTACGTATCCTGGCATACTGTGAGCCAGTACGTATCCTGTCAAGGAACGGTGAACCAGTACGTATCCTGGCAGACTGTGAACCAGTACGTAACCTGGCAACTGTAGCCAGTACTATCAGCAGACTGTGAAGCCAGTACGTTCCTGGCAGACTGTGAGCCAGTATACGTATCCTGCAGACTGTGAGCCAGTACTAATCCTGTCCGACTGTAGAGCAGACGTATTACTGGCAGACTGTGAGCCAGTACGTATCCTGGCAGACTGTGAGCCAGTACGTATCCTGGCAGACTGTGAGCCAGTACGTATCCTGGCAGACTGTGAGCCAGTACGTATCCTGGCAGACTGTGAGCCAGTACGTAACCTGGCAGACTGTGAGCAGACTAACCAGCAGACCTGTGAGCCAGTACGTATCCTGGCAGACTGTGAGCCAGTACGTATCCTGGCAGACTGTGAGCCAGTACGTATCCTGGCAGACTGTGAGCCAGTACGTATCCTGGCAGACTGTGAGCCAGTACGTATCCTGGCAGACTGTGAGCCAGTACGTATCCTGGCAGACTGGACCAAGTACGTATATCCTGGCTGACAGTAAGCCTTTCATTCTTCGTTCCGGCCTTTGACTGTTCAGCAGAAGTTCAGTATTTTCCCTGCACTTGAACACGTGCCTGGCATGCAGAGATATCGCACAGGTTTCACTCAGCATTGACTCTAGGCGAAGAGGAAGTCAAGAGCTCAAAGAGTTGATTCCAGTTCTGGTCTGGTGTAGCTGGTCCCGGTCCGTAAAAGATGTCAGCGTTACTAAATGACTTAGTTGTATGTCAGGAAGTGTTGCACCGTGTAGCCAGACTTGTCTACCCATGTAACCTGGGTATGTAACCCACGCCCACCCCACCCATGTAACCTGGGTATGTAACTCACGCTCACTCCCACGCCATGTACCTGGGTATGTCACTCACGCACACCCCACCCCAGTGTAACCTGGGTATGAAAACTCACGCACACACCCACCCCTGTACCTGGGTATGTAACTCACGCTCACCCCACCCATGTAACCTGGGTATGTAACTCACGCTCACCCCACCCATGTAACCTGGGTATGTAACTCACGCTCACCCCACCCATGTAACCTGGGTAATGTTAACCCACGCCCACCCACCCATGTAACCTGGTATGTAACTCACGCTCACCCCACCATCATCGGAACCTGGGTAAGTAACCCTCGCCCACCCCACCAAGTAACCTTGGTATTAACCCACGCCCACCCCACCCTGTACCCTGGGTATGAACTCACGCTCAACCCCACCCATGTAACCTGGGTCAGTAACCCACGCCCACCCTACACCAAAGTAACCTGGTATGTAACCACGCCCACTCCCACCCATGTAACCTGGGTAAGTACTCAGCTCTACGCCAACCCATGTAACCTGGGTATGTAACCGCAGACGGCCCACGCCTACACAGTAACCTGGGTATGTAACCCACGCCCAACCCCACCCTTGTAACCGGTTATGTAACTCACCACACCCCACCCAAGAACCCTGGGATAGTAACCCACGCTCACCCCAACCATGTAACCAGGGAAAGAAACCCACGGCCCACCCCACCCATGTAACCTGGGTATGTAACCCACGCCCACCCCACCCATGTAACCTGGGTATGTAACTCACGCTCACCCCACCCATGTAACCTGGGTAGTTAACCCAACCCCACCCTACACAAGTAACCTGGGTATGTTAACCCACGCCCACCCCCCACCAATTGTACACCTGGGTATGAAGTAACTCACGCCTCACCTCCCCACCCAGTAACCTGGGTAAGAAACCCACGCCACCCCACCCAAGTAACCGTGTATGTAACTCCACGCCCCCACGCCACCCATGTAACCTGGGTATGAGGACCCACGCCCCAACACACAAGGTAACCTGGTATGTAACCCAGGCCCTCCCACCCATGTAACCTGTTTATGTAACCCACCCCACCCCACCGCAAGTAACTGGGTAAGTAACCCACGCCCACCCCACCCAAGTAACCTGGTTATGTAACCCAGGGCCCACACCCACCCATGTAAAGCTATGGTATGTAACGCCACGCCCGACCCACCCATGTAACCTCTGGGTATTTAACCCACTCCCACACCCACCCAAGTAACCTGGGTATGTAACCCAGGCCCACCCCACCCATGTAACCTGGGTATGTAACCCACGCCCACCCCACCCAAGTAACCTGGGTATGTAACCCACGCCCACCCCACCCGATGAAACCTGGGTATTAACATCAACGCTCACTCCCCCAACCCATGTAACGCTGGGTATGTAACCCACGCCCACCCCACCCATGTAACCTGGGTATGTAACTCACGCCCACCCCACCCATGTAACCTGGAATGTAACCACGCCCACTCCCACCCAAGGTAACCTGGGTATGTAACCCACGCCCACCCCCGACCCATGTAACCTGGTTTGTAACTCACGCTCACCCCACCCATGTAAACCTGGTATGTAACCCCACGCCCAACCCTACACAAGTAACCCTGGGTTAAGTAACCCACTCCCACCCCCACCCATGTAATCTGTATGTAACTCACGCTCAACCCCACCCATGTAACCTGGGTAAATGTACACCCACGCCCCACCCACCCAAGTAACACTGGTATGTAACCCACGCCCACCCCACCCATGTAACCTGGGTATGTAACCCACGCCCACCCCACACAAGTAACCTGGGTATGTAACCCAGGCCCACCCCAACCCCATGTAACCTGGGAATGAAACCCACGCCACCCCACCCAAGTAACTTGGTATGTAACCCACGCCCACCCCACCCAAGTAACCTGGGTATGTAACCCACGCCCACCCCACCCATGTAACCTGGGTATGTAACCACGCCCACCCCACCCATGTAACCCTGGGTATGTAACCCACGCCCACCCCACCCAAGTAACCTGGGTATGTAACCCAGGCCCACCCCACCCATGTAACCTGGGTATGTAACCCACGCCCACCCCACCCAAGTTAAGTTGGTATGTAACCCACGCCCACGACCAAACCCATGTAACCTGGGTATGTAACACACGCCGACAGTCCCACCCATGTAACCTGGGTAAAGTAACCAACAGCCCACCCCACCCATGAAACCTGGGTATGTAACCCACGCCCACCCACCCCATGTAACCTGGGTATGTAACCCACGCCCACCCCACCCATGTAACCTGGGTATGTAACTCACGCCCACCCCACCCATGTAACCTGGGTATGTAACTCTCGCCCACACCCACCAATGGTAACTCTGGTAATGTAACTACGCCCACCACCGCACCGCCCCAACCATGTAACACTGGTAATGTAACCCACGCTCACCCCACCCATGTAACCTGGTATGTGAACTCACGCCCACCTCACCCACCCATTGTAAACTGGTATGTAACTCACGCCCACCCCACCCATGTAACCTGGGTATGTAACTCACGCCCACCCCACCCATGTAACCTGGGTATGTAACTCACACTCACCCCACCCATGTAACCTGGGTATGTAACTCACGCCCACCCCACCCATGTAACCTGGGTATGTAACTCACGCCCACCCCACCCATGAACCTGGATGTAAACTCACACTCAACTCCCCACCCATGTAACCTGTATGTAACTCACGCCGCACCCCACCCATGTAACCTGGGTATTTAAACACACGCCACCCCCACCCATTAACCGGGTATGTGACTCACGCCCACCCACCCAGTAACCTGGGTATGAAACACACGCCCAACACCCACCCATGTAACCTGGGTATGTAACTCACGCCCACCCCAACCCATGGTAACCTGGTATGTAACTCACCACGCCCAACACCCCACCATGTAACCTGGGTATGTAACTCACCCCACCCCACTATGATAACCTGGTATGTAACCCACGTCCCACCCCACCCAATTAACCTTGTAAAAGTAACCCACGACCCACCACACCAATGAAACCGGGTACGTAACACACGCTCACCCCCCCCATGTAACCTGGGTATGTAACCCACGCCCACCCTACCCAAGTAACCTGGGTATTAAACCCACTGCCCCACCCCACTAAAGTAACCTGGGTATGTAAACCCACGCCCACCCCACCCATGTAGACCTGGGTATGTAAACCCACCCCGCACCCCACCCATGTAACCTGGTTATGTAACCCAACGCCACCCAACCACAAGTAACCTGGGTATTAACCCACGCCCACCCCACCATTAACCTGGGTATGTAACCCACGCCCACCCCACACAAGTAACCCAGGTAAGTAACCAACGCCCACTCCACCCATGTAACCTGGGTATGTAACCCACGCCCACCCCACACAAGTAACCCAGGTAAGTAACCAACGCCCACTCCACCCATGTAACCTGGGTATGTAACCCACGCGCCCACCCCACACAAGTAACCCAAGTATTAACGCCCAAGCCCACCCCACCCATGTAACCTGGGTATGTAACCCACGCCCACCCCACCCATGTAACCTGGGTATGTAACTCACGCCCACCCTACCCATGTAACCTGGGTATGTAACTCACGCCCACTCCCACCAATGTAACCTGGGTATGGTAACTCACGCCTCACCCCACCCAAGTAACCTGGTATGTAACCCAGCTCACGCCCCACCCATGTACCTGGGTATGTAACTCGATCGCCCACCCCACCCATGTAACCTGGGAATGTAACTCAGCCGCCACCCCACCACATGTAACCTGTGTATGTAACTCACGCTCACCCCACCCATGTAACCTGGGTATGTAACTCACACTCACCCCACCCATGTAACCTGGGTATGTAACTCACGCCCACCCCACCCATGTAACCTGGGTATGTAACTCCCGCCCACCCCACCCATGTAACCTGGGTAAGAAGACTCACCCACTCACCCACCCCATTAACCTGGGTATGTAACTCACGACGCCCCCCCACCCATGTAACCGTGGTATGTAACACATCGCCCACTCCCAAGCCCATGTAAGCCTGGGTATGTTGACTCACGCCCGCACCCCACCCATGTAACCTGGGTATGTAACTCACGCCCACCCCACCCATGTAACCTGGGTATGTAACTCACGCCCACCCCACCCATGTAACCTGGGTATGTAACTCACGCCCACCCCACCCATGTAACCTGGGTATGTAACTCACGCCCACCCCACCCATGTAACCTGGGTATGTAACCCACGCCCACCCCAAAAGACCCAAGTAACCTGGTATGTAACCCACGCCCCACCCCACTCCATAGTAACCTGGGTTACGTAAAACTCCACGCTCATCCCACCCATGTAACCTGTGGGTTATTAACCCACGCCCAACCCTACCCATGTAACCTGGGTATGTAACCCACGCCCACCCCACTAATGTAACCTGGGTATGTAACCCACGCCCACCCCACCCATGTAACCTGGGCTAAGTTAACACCACCCCCCTCCCCCAACCGCCACCCATGTAACCTGGTTATGTAAACCACGGCCCACCCAACACAAGTATCTCTGGAGTATGTAACCCACGCCCACCCCACCCATGTAACCTGGGTAATTGTTACCCAGCGCCCACCCCACACAAGTTCCCAGGTAAGTAACCAAGCCCACTCACCATGTAACCTGGAATTAACCACGCCCACCCCACACAAGTAACTCCACTCCAGGTAAGTAACCAACCGCCCACTCCACCCCATGTAACCTGGGTATGTAACCCACACCCACCACACACAAGTAACCCCAGGTAAGTACCAACGCCGCCTCCACCCATGTAACCTGGGTATGTAACCCACCCCACAAACCACACAAGTAACCCAGGTAAGTAACCAACGCCCACTCCACCCATGTAACCTGGGTATGTAACTCACGCTCACCCCACCCATGTAACCTGGGTATGTAACCCACGCCCACCCCACCCATGTAACCTGGGTATGTAACCACGCCCACCCCACCCATGTAACCTGGGTATGTAACCTCACGCCCATCCCTACCCATGTAAACCTGGGAATGTAACACACGCCCAACCCCACCAATGAAACCCTGGGTATGTAACTCACGCCACCCCACCCAAGTAACCTTGGTATGTAACTCACGCTTCTACCCCACCCATGTAACCTGGGTATGTAACCCAACGCTCACACACCCATGTAACCAGGGTATGTAACTCACGCCACCCTCACCCATGTAACTGGGTATGTAACCCATCAAACGGCGCCCACCCCAAAGTACCCAATGTAACCTGGGTATGTAACTCACAACACACCCCCACCCATGTAAACCTGGGTATGTAAGCTCACGCTCACGCCCACCCATGTAACCAGGGGTATTAACTCACACTCCACCCCACCCATGTAACCCTGTATTATGTAACTCACGCCCACCCCACCCATGTAACCTGGTATGTAAACTCACACTCACGAGAACCCACCCATGGTAACCTGGTATGTAACTCCACCTCCCACCCCACCCATGTAACCTGGGTATGTAACTTCACGACTCCTCCCCCCATGTAAACATGGGTATGTAACTCACGCCCACCCCACCCATGTAACCTGGGTATGTAACTCACGCTCACCCCACCCATGTAACCTGGGTATGTAACTCACACTCACCCCACCCATGTAACCTGGGTATGTAACTCACGCTCACCCCACCCATGTAACCTGGGTATGTAACTCACGCCCACCCCACCCATGTAACCTGGTATAACTCAAAACACAGCACCCAACAACCAACTCACGCCTCACCCATGTAACTCAGGGGATGTAAACTCACGCCCACCCCACCCATGTAACCTGGTATGTAACTCACACTCGCACCCTCACCCATGTAACCTGGTATGTAACTCAAACCCACCACCCACCCATGTAACCTGGTATTTAAACTCACACTCACCCACCCATGTAACCTGGGTAAGTAACTCAACGCCCCACCCCCCCCATGTAACCTGGGTATGATACTCACTCTCACCCCACCCTGTAACCTGGGTATGAAACTCACACTCACCCCACCCATGTAACCTTGGTATGTTAACCACACAACAGCCCACCCCACCCATGTAACTGGGTAAGATAAACTCACGCCCACCCCACCCATGTTACCTAGGTATGTAACTCACACTCACCCCACCCATGTAACCATGGTAAAATGTTAAAAAAAAAACCCCCCCCTCACCCCACCCCACCCATGTAACCTGGGGTAATAACTAACGTCACGCCCACCCCACCCATGTAACCTGGTAAGTAACTCACGCCACCCCACCCATGTAACCTGGGTATGTAACCACGCCCCCCACCCATGAAACCTTGTGTAGGTAACTCACGCCCACGCCCACCCATGTAACCTGGTATGGTAACTCACTCCGCCCACCCCCACCCATGTAACATGGTATGTAACTCAACGCACCACCGTACCCATGTACCTGGGTAATGTAACCCACGCCCCACCCCACCCAAGTAACCTGGGTATGTAACCCACGCCCACCCCACCCATGTAACCTGGGTATGTAACTCACGCTCACCCCACCCATGTAACCTGGGTATGTAACCCACGCCCACCCCACCCATGTAACCTGGGTATGTAACCCACGCCCACCCCACCCATGTAACCTGGGTATGAACCCACGCCCCTAACCGCCACCCATTAACCTGGGTATGAAACCCACCCCACCCCCACCCATAACCTGGTTAGTAAACCCACGCCCACCCAACACAAGTAAACTGGTATGTAAACCACGCCACAACACTCACACCCATGTAACCTGGGTATGTAACCCACGCCCACCCCACCCATGTAACCTGGGTATGTAACCCACGCCCACCCCACCCATGTAACCTGGGTATGTAACCCACGCCCACCCCACCCAAGTAACCTGGGTATGTAACCCACGCCCACCCCACCCATGTAACCTGGTTATGTAACCCACGCCCACCCAACACAAGTAACCTGGGTATGTAATCCACGCCCACCCCACCCATGTAACCTGGGTATGTAACCCACGCCCACCCCACACAAGTAACCCTGGTAAGTAACCAACGCCCACTCCACCCATGTAACCTGGGTATGTAACCCACGCCCACCCCACACAAGTAACCCAGGTAAGTAACCAACGCCCACTCCACCCATGTAACCTGGGTATGTAACCCACGCCCACCCACACAGTAACCCATGTAAGTAACCAAAGCGCCCACTCCACCCATGTAACCTGGGTAATGTAGACCCGACAGCCCACCTCCACACAAGTAACCCAGGGTAAGTAACCAAAGCCCACTCCACCCTGAAACCTGGGTATGTAACCCACCCCACCCCCACACAATAACCCAGGTTAATTAACCAACGGCCCACTCCACCCATGTAACCTGGTTATGTCAACCCACGCCACGCCCACCCCACACAATTAACCCAGTAAGTAACCAACGCCCACACCACCCATGTACATGGGTAAAGTAACCCACGCCCACCCCACACAAGTAACCCAGGTAAGTAACCACGCCCCGCCACCCATGTAACCTGGTATGTAACCCACCGCCACCCACCCCCACACATTAACCCATAAAGTAACCAACGCCCACGCCACCCTGTATGTAACCTGGGTATGTACAACCCCGCCCACCCCACACAGTACCAGGTAAGTACCACAACGCCCACTCCAACCCAGGTAACCTGGGTATGTTAACCCACGCCCACCCCACACAAGTAACCAGGTAAGTAACCAACACCCTATCTCCACCCATGAACCTGGTATGTAACCCACGCCCACCACACATAGTAACCCAGGGTAAGTAACCAACGCCCACTCCACCCCTGTAACCTGGGTATGTGTAACCCACGCCCATCACGCCCACACAGTAACCCAGGTAAGTAACCAACGCCCACTCCACCCAGTAACCTGGTATGGTACCCACGCCGCATCCTGTCACACAAGTAAACCCAGGTATGGGATAACCAACGCCACCGCACCCATGCAAATACTCAGACACCTGATCTAATACAGCCAGGGTACAATTCCCCTCCCATCCCTCCCTCCCTCCCCTCCCTCCCTCCCTCTCTCCCTCTCCTCCATCCCTACCCCCTCCATCTCTCCCTCATCTCGCTCATTCTCCTTACCCCCTCTGACACCTTCCCTCATTTCATTCCCATTCATCTCCCTCATTCTCCCTCTTTTCCTCTCACTCTCACTCTCGACAACCAACACACCCTTCCCATTTCATCTCCTCCTCTTCGTCCTCCTCTCCTTCCCTGTCTCTCCCTCACTGTTCTCTCTCTTCTCTCCTCTCTCTCTCCACCGTCTGGGTTCGTCATTGGATGTACCCTAAGACAGCAATATGCAAATGTGTAACAGCAAATACTACCAGTGAGGAGGCTGAGTTAGGGAGAATTGTATGCAGGGAGTGGTTGGCTTCTGTTCTCTGGAGTGCTTAACTGTGGTAGGGGGCAGAGGGGGCAAGGCATGCACCTGTCACTGTAACAAAGGACGATAATTGCTGCTAGGAGGTGGGGCGTGGGCTGGGCGTGGGCGTGGGTGAAGTCTGCATGAAAAGGATGATTTTGTGGGGGGGGAGAGGGAGGAGGGGGCGAAGGTCGACGGGTGAGGGTATGTGGCAGATAAGTGGGCAGATATGTGGGCAGGTATGGGGGGTGGGCAGTATGTGGGCAGGTATGGTATTATGGAGTAGCAACGAAGAGGTGGGTCGGTGGAAGTACCATGTATACTTTCCACCACCTACACCAGGGTGCCACCACGCACACAAAGGTACCACTAAGTACACCAAGGAGGTCGCTCCTGCCTCTCACAACTACTAGACCACTATGACATCGTCTTGGATGGTCGCTCCTGCCTCTCACAACTACTGGACCACTATGGACCTCGTCTTGGATGTGTCGCTGTCCCTAACCTCTCACAACTACTGGACAACTATGACATGGTCTTCAGATGTCACCCTGCCTCACACAACTACTGGAGCCACTATGACATCGTCTTTGGATGGTCGCTCCTGCCTCTCACAACTACTGGACCACTATGACATGGTCTTCGATGGTCACTCCTGCCTCTCACAACTACTGGACCACTATGACATGGTCTTGGATGGTCGCTCCTGCTCTCACAACTACTGACCCACTATGACATGGTCCTTCGATGGTCGCTCCTCCTCTCAGCAACTACTGGACCACTAGACATATCTTGGATGGTCACTCCATTCCTGCCTCTCACAACTACTGGACCACAATTGACATGGTCTTTGGATGGTCGCACCTGCCTCTCACAACTACTGGAGCCACTATGACATAGTCTTGGATGGTCGCTCTGCCTCTTCGACAACTACTGGACCACTCTGACATGGTCTTGGGATGGTCGCTCCTGCCTCTCACAACTTACTGACCACTATGACATAGTGTTGGATGGTCGCATCCTGCCTCTCACACAACAGGGACCACTATGAACATGGTCTCGGATGGACGCTCCCCGCCACTCACAACTACTGGACCACTATGACATAGATACTTGGATGGTCGCTGCACCGTGCCTCTCACAACTACTGGACCCACTATGACATGGTCTTGATGGTCGCTCTTGCCTCACATCAACTACTGGACCACTATGACATGGTCTTGGATGGTCCGCTCCTGCCACTCACAAAACTACTGGACCACTATGACATGGTCTTGCTGCACTGGAGAACAAACAAAATGACAGAAGTAGTATACCAGACTTTGTGAAAGACTTCGACAAAGTGTGACCACGTGTAATAGCGCACACAATGCCTAATAAAGGAATGAACAGAAAAGCAAGTATATGCTCTATAATTACCTAAACAAAGAACACAAAGAGTTGTAGTCAAGCAAGTAAAGTCCTGAGACGGCTACGGTGAAAAGCACTGTTCCACAAGGAACAGTACTCGCCCCGCATTCTGTTCCTTCGTCCTCATAAACGAAATAGACAGAGATGTAACTACAGCACACCGCGTTCCTCGCTGAAACAACCCGAATTTGCATGACAGAGTCTCCAATCGAGGTACACTGCAAATCCTCCCAGCGGACATAAACCAAATCTTAAATGGGCTTCAGAAAAACAATATGAAGTCAATAAGACAAATTTCAATTACTCCACTATGGAAACTCGAAGAAAAAGAACTGGACCGGAGTAATATACCAAATCCACAAGACTGAGCGAAAAAACTAATGTGAAGGACTGGGAGTGATAATGTCAGAGAATCTCAACTTTCAATGATCGACAACAATGTATCTACCACAACTGCTAGGAAAATGATGAATGGATAACAGAACACTTCAAAACTAGGGACGCGCCAAGCGAATGATGAATGTCCTTCAAATCACTTGTTCTCTCTAGGCTAGACTAATGCTGTAACACTTACAGCCCCATTCAAGGCAGGCAAAAAACTGCAGAAACCTTGAGATATACAAGATCTTTCACGGCCACGTATAAATAATACGAAAAGGCACCTAAATAAACAGGGAACGGCTTAAGTCTCTTGCTCTTGACCTGTACTCCTTGGAACGCAGGCGAGAAAGATACATGACATACCACTTGGAACATCTAGAGGGACTAGTCCCAAATTCTATGAAAAGAAATACTTCCAACGAAAGGAAAATCTCGGCGAGCGGTTGCAAACATCCTCCTCCTCCCCGCCCCCCAGGAAAAGCAGGGGCGCCACGAATACGCATAAGAGACAACACAATAATGTCAGGGCCCAAGACGAGTTCAAAACTGCTCCCAGCATACATAAGGGGGATTACCAATAGAACCCTTGTCTGTCTTCAAGAAGACACTGAAACAGACACCTAAAGTCAGTACCTGACCATTTGCACTGTAGCTTGAACGTCAGTTTTACGTGCGGCCAGGAGTAACAGCCTGATTGATCAGGACTGATCCACCAGGAGGACTGGTCACAGACTTGGCCGCGGGGGCGTTGATCCCGGAACACCCTCCAGGTATACCATGTACACCATGGTACTACCACCGAGAGGTGAGTATCTCGGGTTACATTAATCCCCATTTTAATCAGTAAGGTCCACTATGATGTTAGAATACAGGCGAATTGCAGCCTTAATGAGTTTGGTGTAGCTGATAGGGATCACAATTACGAAAGCAACTTCAAAGGGCGGCGTAAAGTGAATATCAGTGAGTAAGATCTTCTGCAAGCTGTCTGCTGTCACAGTGACAGCAGACAGCTGTGATGCTGAACAGTCCTGTGTAGCGTCAGTGTGTGTGTGTGTGTGTGTGTGTGTGTGTGTACTCATCTATTTGTACTCACCTATTTGTGGTTGCAGGGGTCAAGTCTTAGCTCCTGGCCCCGCCTCTTCACCGGTTGCTACTGGGCCCTCTCTCTCCCCGCTCCATGAGCTTTATCAAACCTCGTCTTAAAACTGTGTATGGTTCCTGCCTCCACTACGTCATTTTCTAGGCTATTCCACTGCCTTACAACTCTGTGACTGAAGAAATACTTCCTAATATCTCTCTGACTCATTTGTGTCTTCACTTCCAATTGTGGCCTCTTGTTTCTGTGTCCCCTCCCTGGAACATCCTGTCTTTGTCCACCTTGTCTATTCCACGCAGTATTTTATATGTCGTTATCATGTCTCCCCTGACCCTCCTGTCCTCCAGTGTCGTCAGGCCGATTTCCCTTAATCTTTCTTCATAGGACATTCCCCTTAGCTCTGGAACTAACCTTGTCGCAAACCTTTGTACTTCTCTAGTTTCTTGACGTGCTTTATCAAGTGCGGGTTCCAAAACAGGTGCTGCATACTCCAGTATGGGCCTGACATACACTGTGTACAGTGTCTTGAACGATTCCTTACTAAGGTATCGGAATGCTGTTCTCAGGTTTGCCAGGCGCCCATATGCTGCAGCAGTTATCTGATTGATGTGTGCTTCCGGAGACATGTTCGGTGTTATACTCACCCCAAGATCTTTCTCCTTGAGTGAGGTTTGCAGTCTTTGGCCACCTAGCCTATACTCTGTCTGTGGTCTTCTGTGCCCTTCCCCTATCTTCATGACTTTGCATTTGGCAGGATTAAATTCGAGAAGCCATTCGCTGGTCCAGGTGTCCAGTCTGTCCAGGTCTCTTTGAAGTCCTACCTGGTCCTCATCAGATTTAATTCTCCTCATTAACTTCGCATCATCTGCAAACAGGGACACTTCTGAGTAACCCTTCCATCATGTCGTTCACATATAACAAAAATAGCACTGGTCCTAGGACCGACCCCTGTGGGACCCCGCTCGTCACAGGTGCCCACTGTGATACATCATTACGTACCATGTGTGTGTGTGTGTGTGTGTGTGTGTGTGTGTGTGTGTGTGTGTGTGTGTGTGTGTGTGTGTGTGTGTGTGTGTGTGTGTGTGTGTGTGTATGTGTGTGTGTGGTGTGTGTGTGTGTGTGTGTGTGTGTGTGTGGTATATGTGTGTTTTGTGTGTGTGTGTGTGTATGTGTGTGTGTGTTATGTGTGTGTGTGTATATGTGTGTATGTGTGTGTGTGTATGTGTGTGTGTGTGTTGTGTGTGTGTGTGTGTGTGTGTGTGTGTGTGTGTGTGTGTGTGTGTGTGTGTGTGTGTGTGTGTGTGTGTGTGTGTGGTGTTGTGTATGTATATGTGTGTGTGTACTCACCTAATTGTGGTTGCAGGGGTCGTACACAGCTCCTGGCCCCCGCCTCTTTACTGATCGCAACTAGGGTCCTTCTCTCTCTCTCTGTTTCCAGAGATTTGTATCCCTCGTCTTAAAGCTATTATGGTTCCTGCCTCCACTACATCACTTTTTAGGTTATTCCACTTCCTGACGACTCTGTGACTGAGAAATACTTCCTAAATCCCTAGGGACTCGTTTGATTCTTCAGCTTCCAATTGTGACCCCTTGTTTCTGTGTCCCTCTCTGGAACAACCGGTCTCTGTCTACCTTATCTATTCCACGCAGTATTTTGTATGTCGTTATCATGTCTCCCCTGACCCGCCTGTCCACCAGTGTCGTCAGTCCGATTTCCCTCAACCTTTCTTCGTCGACATTCTCCTTATCTCTGGAAAATAGCCTTTTGCAAACCTTTGCACTTTCTCTAATTTCTTGCGTGTATGACCAGGTGTGGGTTCCAAAACTGGTGCTACATACTCCAGTATGGGCCTGATGTACACAGTGTACAGTGTCTTGAACGATTCCTTACTAAGTTATCGGAACACTATTCTCAGGTTTTGCCAGGCGCCCGTATTTCTTGCAGCAGTTTTCTGGTTGCGTGTGCCTCCGGAGACATGCTCGGTGTTATGGTCCCCCCCAAGATCTTTCTCCTTGAGCGAGGTTTGCAGTCCTTGGTCACCTAGTGTATACTCTGTCTGTGGTCTTCTTTGCCCTTCTCCGATCTTCATGACTTTGCACTTGGCAGGGTTGAATTCGACAAGCCAGTTGCTGGACCACGTGTCCAGCCTGTCCAGGTCTCTTTGAAGTCCTGCCTGGCCCAGAAATAGCACTGGTCCTAGGACCGACCCCTGTGGGACCCCGCTCGTCGCAGGTGCCCACTGTGATACCTCATCCCGTACCATGACTCATTGTTGCCTCCCTGTCAGGTATTCTCTGATCCATTGCAGTGCCCTTCCTGTTATACGCGCCTGATCCTCTAGTTTCTGCTCTAGTCTCTTGTGAGGAACTGTGTCGAAGGCCTTCTTGCAGTCCAAGAAAATGCAATCAACCCACCCCTCTCTCTCGTGTCGCACTTCTGTAACTTTATCATAGAACTCCAGAAGGTTTGTGACACAGGATTTGCCTTCCATGAATCCGTGCTGGTTATCGTTTATAATCTTGTTCCATTACAGGTGCTCCAACACTCTCCTCCTGATAATCTTTTCCATGACTGTGCATACTATACAGGTCAGTGACACTGGTCTGTAATTTAATGCCTCTTTTCTGTCTCCTTTTTTAAAAATGGGAACTACATTTGCATTCTTCCATGCCTCAGGAAGTTGCCAGTTTCAAAGGGGTGTGTTGAAGATTGTGGTTTAATGGCACACACAGTATATCTGCTCCCTCCCCGGAACCCACGGGGAGATGTTGTCCGGTCCCATTGCCTTTCAGGTATCAAGGCCACTTAGCAGCTTCTTCACCTCCTCCTCAGTTGTGTGTATATCGTCCCGCACCTGTTGGTCTATTCCCTGTTTTGGGGTCCCTCTCTGTCCTGTCTTCCCCGAGTCCTTCCCGTCTCCACTGTGAATACTTCCTTAATCTGCTGTTGAGCTCCTCGCATATCTCTTGATCGTTACTTGTGGTTCCCCACCCTTCTTTCCTCAGCCTGATCACCTGGTCTTTGATTGTTGTCTTTCTCCTAATGTGGCTAAACAGCAGTTTCGGTTTTAGACTTGGCTTTCGTGCTATGTCATTTTCGTACTGTCGCTGGGCCTCCTTCCTTATCTGTGCCCTATTCGTTTCTGGCTCTTCGATGATCTCCTTGTTTTCCTGGGGCCTTTGCCTTCTGTACTCTTCCATTCTCTAATGCACTTAGTTTTTGCCTTCCGCACCTTTGGGTAAAAACCCAAAGGGCCCCACTTTTGGGCTTTCCATTGTTTCTGTTGCCCTTGGGAACAAACCCTTCCTCTGGCCCCCTTGCATTTTGTTGTTACATACTCCATCATTTCAAATTTACTATCTTTCCTCCCTTTTTTGTCCTACTGCACCTCCCGCGGGGAAGTTCCTAAACCCTGTGTAGCCCCCCCTTTTATGTTTGGCTTTCCCCTTGGGACTCCTGTTACCCCTCCACCTGTAACTTCTATGATCAAAGTCAGGACTCGTGGTCACACTCCGAGGGACCTTCATATGTGTGTCATAAAGTCTGAGCTATAGGGTGAACACAAGGCCGTCTTACTTTTTTCATCTCCCTCGCCCTCGGGTAGTGTCCCTGATGTGTTTTGATGAGGTTTTTCCCAGTACCACACCCTCATCTTGGTCTCCTGTTTCGGGCCCCCCCCCACGAGGCCCAGGTTTTCCCAATGATCCCCCGTGGTTGAAATCAACCATAACCATAATTTTGCTTGCCGTTTGGCTTTTCGTGCCACCTCATCCAGTGTGTCCACCATACTCTGTTGTTTTCATATATTCCTCCTTGGTTTCCCTGCAGTTCTGGGTGGGTTATACAACGCAATGCTACTTATTTTCCAGATTGAATTGGGCCCCTTTTATGTATCCCTGCTCCAAACTCGTCCATGCCCCCCATTTCTTCAAAAATCCATGGGTTTTTTTGAGCAGTGAAACCCCCTCCTCCCCTCTGCTCCTTCTTTCCTCGGGAAATCTGATATCCGGGGGAAGAGCGTTGTTATTGTTCAGTGAGTTTCGTTTCTGTAACTGCTATGATGTCGGGGGGATTCTCGTTGATTTTTCGTGCCTTTCCTCGTATTTTTTTTTTTTGTTTTCCATCTGCGTTTGTGTACCACACCTTCACTTTTGTCTATCACGGTGGACCGGGAAATATTGGGGTTTGGAGGTGGGACCCCGGGGGGGGTTAGGGGGGTTTGTGGTGTGGGGGGGATTTGGGGGTGGGGGGGTGGGGGCAGAGTGCCTTTAGGGAGTGGTGGCAGGGGGGGTTTTGTGAGTGGGGGGGGGTGGGGGGCAGGGAGAACAGTGTTTGTTGTTGTTGGGGTGGTGTGGTGTGTGTGTGTTTGTGGTGTTGTGTGTGTGTGTGTGTGTGTTTTGGGGAGGGGGAGGATTTTTGATTATGTGAATCAACCACAACAAAAGCAACACAACAACCCCCCCCCCTCCACCAAGTCAAAAAAACCACAACCAGCACACCCCTCTATCCCCAGCACCACTACACCATCACACACACAAAACCCCACGTGTCCCCCCCCCCTTCCTGGAGACCAAAAACGTTGAAGACTCAGCCATCTGTTCCTAATAGCTAGCATTGACCCTTCAATAGCCCCTTCCCCTATACGGGGCTTCTCTACGTTCCCGGGGGAAATTACGGCATCAAGCTGTGTCACTCTTGTGCCACCTCCACGCAAATGTGCAACGACACACAAAAATGCATTCTACATGAATTTTTTTCTTCCCTTGGGATTCTTTTATTTTTTTGGTGAAGTTTGATCACAAGGGCATGTACACGTATTCACCGAAAAACCAATACCCCCACTGCGCAGTCCCAAGAAAATTGAAAGCAAAAACACAACAAAAAGTAGTTTTAAGTCCCAAAATGTTTCCCCCCCGTGTAAAATTTACAATTTTTTACGACCGAGGGGACGGGGAGAGAAAGGGGATTTTATTTACAGCGATTGGTTTTACACTTGAGAAAGGGGGCCCCCAGTAGGTGTTGCACCCCCCCGGGCTTAGTGAAAGTCCCTACCCCCAGCCACGTGGAAACACAGCATCAGTCGGGGGGAGTGAGCTCTCACAAATTGGTTGACGATCAACCTGATGCGAATACCGTGGCAGGGTGTTCTGCAACCACGCCTCACCAACAAAGTTTGGGGTACAGAGGAAGCAAGAAGAGGTTGTATGATGAAGTTCAATAAAGTTACAAGTGCGTCCCCGAGTGTGTGTGTGGTGTGTGTGGTGTGTGTGTGTGGTGTGTGTGTGGTGTGGGGTGGAGGGGGAGTGTGTTGTTGTGTGTGGTTTGTTGTGTGTGTGGGTGTGGATGGGGGGGAGAGAGCCTTCTGTTTTTTCCCTACCCTTTCCCGAGGATATAGGAAACAAGAAAATTCAATTACTTTAATAGAACTAGATGTTGTATTTGGGGTGATTTGAAAATTTGTACTCGTCTTTTACGTGTACTCTAATATCTTTCATGTATTACTTTTAACTCCGAATATATTTTTCAGAGGAAAGTTAAGGCACACGGAATAGGAGGGAGAAATTTTGTCCTGGGTGAGGCATGGCTGACAAAATAGGCAGAAGGAGGTTTTGAAAAAATGGGGAAAATCAGACGGGGGGCACTACAAGCGGTGTTCCTCAGGGTCGTTTTGGGGCCCCGTTGTTTTTCAAAATTTGCAAAAAAACGACATAGTAGGGAATAAAAGAGCATAAGCCCAAAAAATTTTTGATGACACCCAAAAAAGGGCCCTCCAATTCTTTAATGAGGGCACTAGAGCCTCCCGGTGATTTGAATAGACTGAGCAATGGGGGAGAAGTGGCAGATGCGTTTAATATAGACAAACAAAGTTCTAAAAATTTGGGGCAGTTAAAAACCCTGCCACATAAAATAAATAATGTAGTTTAATACATATTTCGAAAAGGATTTTAAATTCTGGTTAGCAGTAATTTAAAAAACCAAAAAACATGCATTAGTGTTCGCAAAAAGTAACAGAAAACTTGGCTTCAATTTTAAAGTAAAATAAAGAAGTCCTCAGGTTTTTCTTCAAAAATCTATTATCCTTGGTTAGGCCTATTTTGACTAGCGCTCAGTTTTGGTCACCCATTACAGAAGGAAAAATTTCTTGGAAAACGTCAGAGGAATGGAAAAGAATCCCTGTATCAGAAAACTTCCCCCTTGAGGATAGATGAGGACCCTGAATTTGCATCTTAGAAAAGGGTAGAATTAGGGGGGTATGAGAGGGGGATAAATGGAAAAAAAAGGAATAAATAAAGGGGATGTAAAAAAGCGTGCTGAAATTTTCCAGCTAAGACGGGGCTCGCAGCAAGGTTTAAGTTGGAAAAATCAGATTCAAAAGGGTATAGGAAAGCACTGGTTTGATAAAAGGTTGGGATGAGTGGAACAAACCCCGAGCAGTTATTGAGGCTAAAACGTTTTTGTAGTTTTAAAAAAAGGTTTTGATTAAATACATGGGGGGGTGTGGGGGGTGTGAGTTGGCCCGATATTGTGCTGCTGGGGGCTGGTGCAGTGCTCCATCCCTTTAGGGGGATGATCGATGGGGGGGTCAGGGCTAATGGGGGGGGGGGGCATTGGTCTAATCCGGGGGGGGGCAGGACTTGCCCGATGGGTCAGTAGGTTTTGCATTTTTCTTTTTTTTATCTTCTTATGTTCTTATGTACCCCAAAATTTTCCTATAAAACTTTTGAAGTTACACGGGTAACTATTCCTGGGCTCGCAAAAATGCCCCCCCCCCCCAAAAAACAAAAAACAACCTCCGCCAAACCTCCGCCAACCAAAAACCCGGAAAAACCCCCACCTTAACCCCAAACCCCCTCATAAAACCCCCATGGCCCCTTTTACACTCCCTCCCATTCAATTCCCCCTTTTTTTTGGGTTAAACTTAATAATAAAAAAAATAATAATTTAAAAATAATAATAAATAATAATAACAATAATAATAATAAAAACCCGAAATTGGTTTTGTCGCTTCTCCCCTAAACCAAAAACCCCCCCTTTTTTTTCCCCCCCCCGCCCCCCCCCCCTACCAAACCCCCCCCCCCCATCCTGATGTCCCGAAAACCGGGAATTTCCTAAAAAAAGACACAATCCCTTAACCTCCTTTCCCGGTTTATAAATATATAAATATTTTTTTAAATATATATAATATATTTTATAATAATTTTTAATTTTTATATATATTATATATATATAGAGAGAGAAAAGGGTTAAAGAGGGAAAGAGTTAATTATGTTGCAGGAGGAGAGTTAAACTTTTGTTGCAGGGAAGTGCGGGGCTGCGGTGTCGTTAAAACGTACTCGGACACAGTAAAAATATCTTTTTAATTTATATGTTTGAAAAAATATTGTGTTGTGTGTGTGAAGTTTAGGCAGTGCCGCACCTCCAGGAAAGGGACATGAAGGTTTCCAGTACCTCAGGAAGGGACAGAAGGGTGCCAGCACCTCCAGGAAGGCACATGAAGGTGCCAGCACCTCCAGGAAGGCACATGAAGGTGCCAGCACCTCCAGGAAGGCACATGAAGGTGCCAGCACCTCCAGGAAGGCACCTTAAGGTGCCAGCACCTCCAGAAAAGGCCCCTAAAGGTCCCCAAAACCTTCCGGGAAGACCCCTTTAAAGGGTTCCCCAGCACCTCCAGGAAGGCACTTTAAGGTCCGGCACCTCCGGAAAGCCCCTTAAGGTGCCAGCCCCTCCAGGAAGGGAAACATAAAAGGTTTGCCACACCTCCGGGAAAAGGCCCCAAAAAAGGTGCCAGCACCCCCCAGGAAGACCCCCTTAAGGTCCCAGCACCTCCAGGAAGGCACATAAAAAGGTGCCAGACCCCAGGAAGACCCCCTTTAAGGGTTTCCCGCACCTCCGGAAGGAAATTAAAGGGTCCCCAACACCTGGGGGGAAGGCACTAAGGGGGCCCACACCTCCAAAAGACCCCTTTAAAGGGGCCGGGCCCCTCCAGGAAGGCACATAAAGGGGTCCCAGCCCCCCCGGGAAAGGGCACCTTAAGGTGCCAGCCCCTGTGTGTGTTTAAACCACTATTTAAAAACTCGTGACTTCAGTAAAATACACTTTACAACCACAAAATATCTTTTTACTGGTTCTGAAAATCTCCCCCCAAAAGGGAAACCCGGGGGGGGTCAAGCCCCAGGGTTCCCGGGCCCCGGGAAGGGGGGGGGAAAAATTTCCCCGGGGGCCCAGGCCCAACGTCCCAGGCCCACTGTCCGGCCACGGCCCTAGGACCCGGTCCCAGGACCCCGGTCAAGGCCATGGTAAAAGGCCCATGGTCACAGAACCGGGGTACGGGGACCACTGTCGAAATAAACCAAAGGGTTTCACAGGACCACGGTCACAGGACCTGGCCCACAGGACCCCCGGCCCGCAGACCAGGGCCCAGGACCACTTCACATGACCACATTTCACGGGACCACGGTCCCCGGGCCCCAAAGGCCGGACCCCCGGTCACAAGACCAAGGGGTACAGGACCACATTTCACAGGACCAGGGTCCAGGGCCCACGGCACAAGCCCCCAGGGTTCAGAGACCTGGTCTCAAAGGTGAGACGGAATATTACAGATTTAAGGGGTCTTGTGAATCCCATAGAGATGAAAAAAAAAGGAAATGGTGAATTTTTAGCAGGGTTTGGGTAAGGTTTTTTTTTGGTGGGGTCTTACCGGGGGAACCTGCCCAAAGGCAAAACGTTTATATTTTTTCCTTTTTACACCCCCTTTTGAAAGGGGATAGCACCCCCCAGGTATGGTTGCTATTTCCCAAAACCCTACCCAGGAAAAACAGGGGGATAGCACCACCCAGGATGGTTGCTATTCCCCAAAACCTTATGCCAGGATAACAGGGGGAATAACACCACCCAGGATGGTTGCTATCTACCAACCTACTACCAGGAAAACAGGAGGATAACACCAACCTGGATTGTTGCTAATCTACCAACCCTACTACCAGGATAACAGGAGGATAACACCACCCAGGATGGTTGCTATCTACCAACCCTACTACCAGGATAAGAGGAGGATAACACCACCCTGGATGGTTGCTATCTGCCAACCCTACTACCAGGATAACAGGAGGATAACACCACCCAGGATGGTTGCTATCTACCAACCATACTGCCAGGATAACAGGAGGATAACACCACCCAGGATGGTTGCTATCTACCAACCATACTACCAGATAACAGTAGGATAACACCACCCAGGGTGGTTGCTATCTACCAACCCTACTACCAGGATAACAGGAGGAAACACCACCCTGGATGGTGCTATCTGCCAACCCTACTACCAGGATAACAGGGGGATAACACCACCCAGGATGGTTGCTATCTACCAACCCCACTACCAGGATAAAGGAGGATAACACCACCCCGGATGGTTGCTATCTACAAAAACCCCACTACCAAAGGGTAACAGGGTGATAACACACCCAGGATGGTTGCTATCTACCAACCATACTACCAGGATAACAGGAGGATAACACCACCCAGGATGGTTGCTATCTACCAACCATACTACCAGGATAACAGGAGGATAACACCACCCAGGATGGTTGCTGTCTACCAACCCTACTACCAGGATAACAGGATGATAACACCACCTAGGATGGTTGCTGTCTACCAACCCTACTACCAGGATAACAGGAGGATAACACCACCCAGGATGGTTGCTGTCTACCAACCCTACTACCAGGATAACAGGAGGATAACACCACCCTGGATGGTTGATATCTACCAACCATACTACCAGGATAACAGGAGGATATCTCCACCCAGGATGGTTGCTGTCTACCATCCCTACTACCAGGATAACAGGAGGATAACACCACCCAGGATGGTTGATATCTACCAACCATACTACCAGGATAACAGGAGGATAACACCACCCAGGATGGTTGCTGTCTACCAACCCTACTACCAGATAACAGGAGGATAACACCACCCAGGATGGTTGCTGTCTACCAACCCTACTACCAGGATAACAGGAGGATAACACCACCCTGGATGGTTGCTATCTACCAACCCTACTACCAGGATAACAGGAGGATAACACCACCCAGGATGTTGCTATCTACCAACCCTACTACCAGGATAACAGGAGGATAACACCACCCAGGATGGTTGCTATCTACCAACCCTACTACCAGGATAACAGGAGGATAACACCACCCAGGATGGTTGCTATCTACCAACCCTACTACCAGGATAACAGGAGGATAACACCACCCTGGATGGTTGCTATCTACCAACCCTACTACCAGGATAACAGGAGGATAACACCACCCAGGATGGTTGCTATCTACCAACCCTACTACCAGGATAACAGGAGGATAACACCACCCAGGATGGTTGCTATCTACCAACCCTACTACCAGGATAACAGGAGGATAACACCACCCAGGATGGTTGCTGTCTACCAACCCTACTACCAGGATAACAGGAGGATAACACCACCCAGAATGGTTGCTATCTACCAACCCTACTACCAGGATAACAGAGGATAACACCACCCAGGATGGTTGCTATCTACCAACCCTACTACCAGGATAACAGGAGGATAACACCACCCCAGGATGGTTGCTATCTACCAACCCTACTACCAGGATAACAGGAGGATAACACCACCCCAGGATGGTTGCTATCTACCAACCCTACTAACCAGGATAACAGGAGGATAACACCACCCTGGATGGTGCTATCTACCAACCCTACTACCAGGATAACAGGAGGATAACACCACCCTGGATGGTTGCTATCTACCAACCCTACTACCAGGATAACAGGAGGATAACACCACCCTGGATGGTTGCTATCTACCAACCCTAACTACCAGGATAACAGGAGGATAACACCACCCAGGATGGTTGCTATCTACCAACCCTAACTACCAGGATAACAGGAGGATAACACCACCCAGGATGGTTGCTGTCTACCAACCCTACTACCAGGATAACAGGAGGATAACACCACCCTGGATGGTTGCTATCTACCAACCCTACTACCAGGATAACAGGAGGATAACACCACCCAGGATGGTTGCTATCTACCAACCCTACTACCAGGATAACAGGAGGATAACACCACCCAGGATGGTTGCTATCTACCAACCCTACTACCAGGATAACAGGAGGATAACACCACCCTGGATGGTTGCTATCTACCAACCCTACTACCAGGATAAACAGGAGGATAACACCACCCAGGATGGTTGCTATCTACCAACCCTACTACCAGGATAACAGGAGGATAACACCACCCAGGATGGTTGCTATCTACCAACCATACTACCAGGATAACAGGAGGATAACACCACCCAGGATGGTTGCTATCTACCAACCCTACTTTATCTATCAGAAAAAATGTCCACACTCTCGCTTAAAGAAGCATAAACAGTCCACTTAAACGAGTGTGCATTATTTACACCTCCGCATATATCAACCTCTCCCCCCCCCCGACAGCATCAATAAACAGCAAGGGGGGGAGGAGTGTCCAGCTCCAAGGATCATGTATCATGAGTGTCCGCAGCACATGATACATGGCCGGATAATATTACCTCTCTTGTAAGTGTCGTGTGAAGGCGTACGATACGCCTGCGTTCCTACCTTGATAACGCAACACCGTATTCACTACTGCGTATATATAAATACTTACATATATGGTTTAGAAAGACACGTAAGATAACACTATGACATATTTATTAGAAAACGTTTCGGTCCTGGGACCTTGATCACTTCTAACATACAGAGGTAGAAAGACATTATATATATAGGCGGAGAGTGAGATGTGACGCACGTGACCTGAGGAATGTCATAAGAACATAAGAATGGAGGAACACTGTAGAAGGCCTACTGGCCCATGCGAGGCAGGTCCTTATCAAAAAAACCTCTGCCTATGATGAGGACGGGTAGACGACGAAATCATGTGACTCCTGCGTTGTTGGGTTGGTGCTGCTTAAGTATCATGTATGCCAATGTTTTTGAAATTTTGTAGTTTCCAGTGTTGCGTTCTATAGTGTCGGTGACGGCGATTAGTGAGGCTTCTAGGCACCGTCGGCGTCTGAGGTCTGGTTCGGTGAGAACGAGTTGTGCCTCATTCCAGTTCATCAAATGCCCCGTGGAGTCTCTGTGGAGGACACATGCGTACCTTACATCGTCTCTGTTAGAGGCATTTCGATGCTCCTTCAGGCGGACTGCAAGATCTCTGCCTGTCTCGCCTACATACTTAAGCAGCACCAACCCAACAACACAGGAGTCACATGATTTCAACGTCTACCCGTCCTCATCATAGGCAGAGGTTGTTTTGATAAGGACCTGCCTCGCATGGGCCAGTAGGCCTTCTACAGTGTTCCTCCATTCTTATGTTCTTATGACATTCCTCAGGTCACGTGCGTCACACCTCACTCTCCGCCTATATATATAATGCCTTTCTACCTCTGTATGTTAGACTACGACAGACCAAACTGGTGGCTGCCAGAGCCACGAAACTTATGGGGGAGGTCTTAGGTGATACCCCATCTCAACAGTGGTACCGAGCAGCGACTCAGGGAGAACCCCCTCCATATGATAGAAGCTGGTCCAGAGCGCAGTGTACCGCCATCCATCGGCTTCGTTTGGGCTTTCCCACAGCCAAGATGATGGTAGACAAGGCTGAGGAGGAGATGTGCCAGTACTGTCAGCACGTTGTCCAGCGGCCCCTAACACACTATCTTCTAGAGTGCGAAGCTACTGAGACACTCCGCAGGCAACTAGGGCTGATATTTCCCTCCCGAATAGGACCCAAGATGACTGCGGCCATGCTAGTGTACCATGGGGTCAACGAACCAGACAAGCTGTTACCTGTAATAATGACATATCCTCCTCCTCGCTAGTGTCCATAGTTACATATGGTGTCGCTTATGAGATGCACCAGTTGAACTGACCAGAGGGGCGCTTGAGCGGCATGCGTCGCATCATTGTGGAAACCTTTCTCCATCGGGAGCCAGAGACGGGTCATCGCAAGATTGGGACCCGTGCCAGGACTATGGTCTTGGCGAACATTATACATACACATACATCTGTATGTTAGAAGTGATCAAGGTCCAAGGACCGAAACGTTTTCTAATAAATATGTCATAGTGTTTGCTTACGTGTCTTTCTAAACCAACTTGTCGGTATTTATTACCACGGTTTATACCACACACACACACACACACACACCACACACACACACACACACACACACACACACACACACACACACACATATATATATATATATATATATATATATATATATAATATATATATATATATATATATATAAAATATATATATATATATAATATATAATATAAATATATATATATATATATATATATATATATATATTATAATAAAAAT
The DNA here is from genome assembly GCF_026875155.1 of Cherax quadricarinatus. NCBI lineage: Eukaryota > Metazoa > Arthropoda > Malacostraca > Decapoda > Parastacidae > Cherax > Cherax quadricarinatus. Next base: position 87,695,628 of record NC_069402.1, on the reverse strand, counting down.
ATATATATATATATATATATATATATATTAACGCAGAGTAATGCGTGATTTAAGTTACCTTAAAACACGCTAATTTGCATTTAATACGTCTCACTTTATAGTTTAAACACCTATTCAGGAAACACCTGTAGTAATTCTTTCAAGCATAGTTTTTATAACACTAAAACACCTGTTTTAATTCTTCAGATCATCTTTTAACACTAAAACATCTGTTTTTAAATAACAAAAAAGGCTGGAACGATACACAAATAACCCGCGCATAGAAGACAGAAGCTTACCACGACGTTTCGGTCCGACTTGGACCATTGACAAAGTCACAAGTGACTTTGTAAATGGTGCGCGGGTTATTTGTGCATCTGTTTTTAACTGTTTAAACAAAGTAATAATTCAAAAATATTGTTACATTGTTTGAAGAGTTACCTCTGTAATTACACGTGTACAGGTGTATCCCAGTAATTACACGTGTACAGGTGTATCCCAGTAATTACACGTGTACAGGTGTATCCCAGTAATTACACATGTACAGGTGTATCCCAGTAATTACACGTGTACAAGTGTATCCCAGTAATTACACATGTACAGGTGTATCCCAGTAATTACACGTGTACAGGTGTATCCCAGTAATTACACGTGTACAGATGTATCCCAGTAATTACACGTGTACAAGTGTATCCCAGTAATTACACGTGTACAGGTGTATCCCAGTAATTACACGTGTACAAGTGTATCCCAGTAATTACACATGTACAGGTGTATCCCAGTAATTACACGTGTACAGGTGTATCCCAGTAATTACACATGTACAGGTGTATCCCAGTAATTACACGTGTACAAGTGTATCCCAGTAATTACACATGTACAGGTGTATCCCAGTAATTACACGTGTACAGGTGTATCCCAGTAATTACACGTGTACAGATGTATCCCAGTAATTACACGTGTACAAGTGTATCCCAGTAATTACACGTGTACAGGTGTATCCCAGTAATTACACGTGTACAAGTGTATCCCAGTAATTACACATGTACAGGGTATCCCAGTAATTAACATGTACAGGTGTATCCCAGTAATTACACATGTACAGGTGTATCCCAGTAATTACACATGTAAGGTGTATCCCAGTAATTACACGTGTACAGGTGTACCCAGTAATTACACGTGTACAGGTGTATCCCAGTAATTACACATGTACAGGTGTATCATAGTAATTACACATGTACAGGTGTATCCCAGTAATTACACATGTACAGGTGTATCCCAGTAATTACACGTGTACAGATGTATCCCAGTAATTACACGTGTACGAGTGTATCCCAGTAATTACACGTGTACAGGTGTATCCCAGTAATTACACGTGTACAAGTGTATCCCAGTAATTACACATGTACAGGTGTATCCCAGTTTAATTACACATGTACAGGTGTATCCCAGTAATTACACATGTACAGGTGTATCCCAGTAATTACACATGTACAGGTGTATCCCAGTAATTACACGTGTACAGGTGTATCCCAGTAATTACACGTGTACAGGTGTATCCCAGTAATTACACATGTACAGGTGTATCCCAGTAATTACACGTGTACAAGTGTATCCCAGTAATTACATATGTACAGGTGTATCCCAGTAATTACACGTGTACAGGTGTATCCCAGTAATTACACGTGTACAGGTGTATCCCAGTAATTACACATGTACAGGTGTATCCCAGTAATTACACGTGTACAGATGTATCCCAGTAATTACACGTGTACAGGTGTATCCCAGTAATTACACGTGTACAAGTGTATCCCAGTAATTACACATGTACAGGTGTATCCCAGTAATTACACATGTACAGGTGTATCCCAGTAATTACACATGTACAGGTGTATCCCAGTAATTACACATGTACAGGTGTATCCCAGTAATTACACATGTACAGGTGTTATCCCAGTAATTACACATGTACAGGTGTATCCCAGTAATTACACGTGTACAGGTGTATCCCAGTAATTACACATGTACAGGTGTATCCCAGTAATTACACGTGTACAGGTGTATCCCAGTAATTACACATGTACAGGTGTATCCCAGTTATTACACGTGTACAGGTGTATCCCCTGTAATTACACATGTACAGGTGTATCCCAGTTATTACACGTGTACAGGTGTATCCCAGTAATTACACATGTACAGGTGTATCCCAGTAATTACACATGTACAGGTGTATCCCAGTTATTACACGTGTACAGGTGTATCCCAGTAATTACACATGTACAGGTGTATCCCAGTAATTACACATGTACAGGTGTATCCCAGTAATTACACATGTACAGGTGTATCCCAGTAATTACACGTGTACAGGTGTATCCCAGTAATTACACGTGTACAGGTGTATCCCAGTAATTACACATGTACAGGTGTATCCCAGTTATTACACGTGTACAGGTGTATCCAGTAATTAACACTGTACAGGTGTATCCCAGTTATTACACGTGTACAGGTGTATCCCAGTAATTAACACATGTACAGGTGTAAACCCAGTTATTACACGTGTACAGGTGTATCCCAGTAATTACACATGTACAGGTGTATCCCAGTTATTACACGTGTACAGGTGTATCCCAGTAATTACACATGTACAGGTGTATCCCAGTAATTACACGTGTACAGGTGTATCCCAGTAATTACACATGTACAGGTGTATCCCAGTAATTACACATGTACAGGTGTATCCCAGTAATTACACGTGTACAGGTGTATCCCAGTAATTACACGTGTACAGGTGTATCCCAGTAATTACACATGTACAGGTGTATCCCAGTTATTACACGTGTACGGTGTATCCCAGTAAAATTTCACATGTACAGGTGTATCCAGTTATTTACACGTGTACAGGTGTATCCCAGTAATTACACATGTACAGGTGTATCCCAGTTATTACACGTGTACAGGTGTATCCCAGTAATTACACATGTACAGGTGTATCCCAGTAATTACACATGTACAGGTGTATCCCAGTAATTACACATGTACAGGTGTATCCCAGTAATTACACATGTGCAGATGTATGTCTCACACCTGTGTACTGTACGTGCTGTACGTGCTGTACGTGCTGTACGTGCTGTACGTGCTGTACGTGCGTACATTGATGTACTCTCATCAGACTTATTGATGGTCTGATATTGAATGATGTTAATTATTTAAACAGAGATTGATGACGACATTCACCAGTGTTCTCTCTCTCTCTCTCTCTCTCTCTCTCTCTCTCTCTCTCTCTCTCTCTCCTCTCTCTCTCTCTCTCTCTCTTTCTCTCTCTCAGCTACAATAGTAATACAATAAAATACAATAGTTACCATGGAAATACAACAAAATATAATAACTACAGTGTTAATACAATTAAATGCAACAGCTATAATTGTAACAATAAAATACAACAGATACAGTGGTAATGCAATATAATACAATAGCTACAGTAGTAATGCAACAAAATACAACAAATCCAGTGGTAATACAATACAATACAACTACAGTCTCCTTATCAAACTTGACTAATAAAAACACGTACACGTGTACACCAGCGTGTGTGCGCGCGCACCAGCGTGTACTCACCTAGTTGAGGTTGCGGGGGTCGAGTCCGAGCTCCTGGCCCCCGCCTCTTCACTGATCGCTACTAGGTCACTCTCCCAGAACCGTGAGCTTTATCATACCTCTGCTTAAAGCTATGTATGGATCCTGCCTCCACTACATCACTTCCCAAACTATTCCACTTACTGACTACTCTGTGGCTGAAGAAATACTTCCTAACATCCCTGTGATTCATCTGTGTCTTCAGCTTCCAACTGTGTCCCCTTGTTGCTGTGTCCAATCTCTGGAACATCCTGTCTTTGTCCACCTTGTCAATTCCTCTCAGTATTTTGTATGTCGTTATCATGTCCCCCCTATCTCTCCTGTCCTCCAGTGTCGTCAGGTTGATTTCCCTTAACCTCTCCTCGTAGGACATACCTCTTAGCTCTGGGACTAGTCTTGTTGCAAACCTTTGCACTTTCTCTAGTTTCTTTACGTGCTTGGCTAGGTGTGGGTTCCAAACTGGTGCCGCAGCGTGTGTGTGCACCAGTGTGTGTACACCAGCGTGTGTGTGCACCAGCGTGTGTGTGCACCAGCGTGTGTACACCAGCGTGTGTGTACACCAGCGTGTGTGTACACCAGCGTGTGTGTACACCAGCGTGTGTGTGCACCAGCGTGTGTGTACACCAGCGTGTGTGTACATCAGCGTGTGTGTACACCAGCGTGTATGTACACCAGCGTGTGTGTACACCAGCGTGTGTGTACACCAGCGTGTGTATACACCAGCGTGTGTGTACACCATCGTGTGTGTACACCAGAGTGTGTATACACCAGCGTGTGTGTACACCAGCGTGTGTGTACACAAGCGTGTGTGTACACCAGCGTGTGTATACACCAGCGTGTGTGTACACCAGCGTGTGTGTACACCAGCGTGTGTGTACACCAGCGTGTGTGTTACACCAGCGTGTGTGTACACAAGCGTGTGTGTACACCAGCGTGTGTATACACCAGCGTGTGTGTACACCAGCGTGTGTGTACACGAGCGTGTGTGTACACCAGCGTGTGTGTACACCAGCGAGTGTGTACACCAGCGTGTGTGTACACCAGCGTGTGTGTACACCAGCGTGTGTGTACACCAGCGTGTGTGTACACCAGCGTGTGCATACACCAGCGTGTGTATACACCAGCGTGTGTGTACACCAGCGTGTGTGTACACCAGCGTGTGTATACACCAGCGTGTGTGTACACCAGCGTGTGTGTACACCAGCGTGTGTGTACACCAGCGTGTGTGTACACCAGCGTGTGTGTACACCAGCGTGTGTGTACACCAGCGTGTGTGTACACCAGCGTGTGTGTACACCAGCGTGTGTGTACACCAGCGTGTGTATACACCAGCGTGTGTGTACACCAGCGTGTGTGTACACCAGCGTGTGTGTACACCAGCGTGTGTGTACACCAGCGTGTGTGTACACCAGCGTGTGTGTACACCAGCGTGTGTGTACACCAGCGTGTGTATACACCAGCGTGTGTGTACACCAGCGTGTGTGTACACCAGCGTGTGTACACCAGCGTGTGTACACCAGCGTGTGTACACCAGCGTGTGTACACCAGCGTGTGTATACACCAGCGTGTGTATACACCAGCGTGTGTGTACACCATCGTGTGTACACCAGCGTGTGTACACCAGCGTGTGTACACCATCGTGTGTACACCAGCGTGTGTACACCAGCGTGTGTACACCAGCGTGTGTACACCATCGTGTGTACACCAGCGTGTGTACACCAGCGTGTGTACACCAGCGTGTGTACACCATCGTGTGTACACCAGCGTGTGTACACACACAAATTATAATATAAAGATAGAAGTGAACTGTTCTTGTTAGGTTGAGTTGTTGTTGTTGTTGTTTGTTATTGTTACTGCTTGTTTGTGGTCGTTGTTTGTTGTTGTTTGTTGTTGTTTCTTGTTGTTTGCTGCTTTTGTTTGCTATTTGTTTATTATTGACGCCCGTTATTTGCTTTTGTTTATACGTTGTTCGATATTATTGTTGTTGACTGTTGCTTGTTTGTTCCTGTTTGTTTATTGATTGTTGTTGCTGTTCTTTGTTGTAGTTGTGTTGTTTGTTGTTACTGTTTTAGTTGTGGTGTCTGTTGTTGTTGTTTAATTATTGTTGTTGTTAAGAGAGGACGTGGATATTATGAAGACTTCCTTGTGTTGCTGCTCTGTAGGGCCCACCAGGTCTGACACTTACCACTGACCTCAGTCACTCCTGAAGTCATTAGGAGGCAGCAGTCTGCCTGGCAGTGACCTCGTAACAGCAGCAACAGCAACAGCTGTAGCAGCAGTACAAGCAGCAGCAGTACCACCAGCAGCAGCAGCACCAGCAGCAGTAACAGCAGTACCAGCAGCAGCTGCAGCAGTAGCAGCAGTACAAGCAGCAGCAGCAGTAGCAGCAGTACAAGCAGCAGCAGTACCACTAGCGGCAGCAGTACCAGCAGCAGTAGCAGCAGTACCAGCAGCAGCAGCAGCAGCAGCAGCAGCAGCAGCAGCTGCTGCAGTACCAGCAGCGGCACCACTAACAGCAGCAGTAGCAGCAGTACCACCAACAGCATTAGTAGCAGCAGTACCAGCAGCAGCAGCAGTACCAGCAGCAGCAGCAGCAGCAGCAGCAGCAGCAGCAGCAGCAGCAGTACCAGCAGCAGCAGCAGTAGCAGCAGTACCAGAAGCAGCAGCAGTAGCAGCAGTACCACCAACAGCAGCAGTAGCAGCAGTACCAGCAGCAGCAGCAGTAGCAGCAGTACCACCAACAGCAGCAGTAGCAGCAGTACCAGCAGCAGCAGCAGTAGCAGCAGTACCAGCAGCAGCAGCAGCAGCAGCAGCAGCAGCAGCAGTACCACCAACACCAACAGCAGCAGCAGCAGCAGTACCACCAACAGCAGCGGTAGCAGCAGCAGTAGCAGTAGCAGCAGCAGCAGCAGCAGCAGCAGCAGCAGCAGCAGCAGCAGTAGCAGCAGCAGTAGCAGCAGCAGCAGCAACAGCTGCAGTAGCAACAGCAGCAACAACTGCAGTACCAACAGCAGCAGCAGCAGCAGCAGCAGCAGCAGCAGCAGCAGCAACATCAGTAGCAGCAGCAGCAGCAACAGCTGCAGTAGCAACAGCAGCAACAACTGCAGTACCAACAGCAGCAGAAGCAGCAGCAGCAGCAGTAGCCTCAGCACCCACCCCTCCAATACCCAGGTGCCCCAGCATGCCCAGGGTACCGGTACAGTGCCTTGTCCTCATGTACGTGAGGGTACACACACATGCAACATTATGTGCACCTAATGACGAACACACACACACATGGAAGCAAGTGCACATGGCAACTCATACTCAAGGTATCTCGTGTGTACATTATGGCTCACACACATGGGACCATGCATGTACACATCAGCTTACATTCATAGCACCTTGTGTGTACGTTATGGTTTACAGACATGGAATCACGTGTACATGAGCGCTTTCGGCCACGATACATGTGCGTACCTGATAGCTCACGCACATGGAACTGTGTACATAACAGCTTACGTTCACAGTACCTGGCGTGTGTGTTACTGCATGTGCGTATGGAGCACTGTGTGTACGTGACGACTCACGCACACGTTTTTTTTTATTAGCACATCGGCCGCTTCCCACCAAGGCAGGGTGACCCGAAAAAGAAAAACTTTCACCATCATTCACTCCATCACTGTCTTGCCAGAAGGGTGCTTTACACTACAGTTTTTAAACTGCAACATTAACACCCCTCCTTCAGAGTGCAGGCACTGTACTTCCCATCTCCAGGACTCAAGTCCGGCCTGCCGGTTTCCCTGAACCCCTTCATAAATGTTACTTTGCTCACACTCCAACAGCACGTCAAGTATTAAAAACCATTTGTCTCCATTCACTCCTATCAAACACGCTCATGCCGACCCCTACCCCGCCTTCCCTCCGCTACAGATTTATACACTCTCGAAGTCATTCTGTTTCCTTTTATTCTCTCTAAATATCAGAACCACCTCAACAGCTCCTCCTCAGCCCTCTGGATAATAGTTTTGGTAATCACACACCTTCTCCTAATTTCCGAACTATGAATTCTCTGCATTAAATTCACACCACACATTGCCCTCAGACATGACATCTCCACTGCCTCCAGCCTTCTCCTCGCTGCAACATTCATCACCCATGCTTCACACCCATATAAGAGTGTTGGTACAACTATACTATCATACATTCCCTTTTTGCTTCCACAGACAAAGTTCTTTGTCTTCACAGACTCCTCAGTGCACCACTCAACCTTTTCCCCTCATCAATTCTGTGATTCACCTTATCCTTCATAGACCCATCTGCTGACACGTCCACTCCTAAATATCTGAATACATTCACCTCCTCCATACTCTCTCCCTCCAATCTGATATCCAGTCTTTCGTCACCTAATCTTTTTGTTATCCTCATAACCTTACTCTTTCCTATATTCACTTTTAATTTTCTTCTTTTACATACCCTACCAAATTCATCCACCAACCTCTGCAGCTTCTCTTCAGAATCTCCCAAAAGCACAGTGTCATCAGCAAAGAGCAACTGTGACAACTCCCACTTTGTGTTTGATTCTTTATCTTTTAACTCCACGCCTCTTGCCAAGACCCTCGCATTTACTTCTCTTACAGCCCCATCTATAAATATATTAAACAACCACGGTGACATCACACATCCTTGTCTAAGGCCTACTTTTACTGGGAAATAGTCTCTCTCTCTCCTACATACTCTAAACTGAGCCTCACTATCCTCGTAAAAACTCTTCACTGCTTTCAGTAACCTACCTCCTACACCATACACCTGCAACATCTGCCACATTGCCCCCTATCCACCCTGTCATACGCCTTTTCCAAATCCATAAATGCCACAAAAACCTCTTTACCTTTATCTAAATACTGTTCACCTATATGTTTCACTGTAAACACCTGGTCCACACACCCCCTACCTTTCCTAAAGCCTCCTTGTTCATCAGCTATACTATTCTCTGTCTTACTCTTAATTCTTTCAATAATAACTCTACCATACACTTTACCAGGTATACTCAGCAGACTTATCCCCCTATAATTTTTGCACTCTCTTTTATCCCCTTTGCCTTTATACAAAGGAACTATGCATGCTCTCTGCCAAACCCTAGGTACCTTACCCTCTTCCATACATTTATTAAATAATTGCACCAACCACTCCAAAACTATATCCCCACCTGCTTTTAACATTTATATCTTTATCCCAGATATCCCAGATGCCTTACCCCCTTTCATTCTACCCACTGCCTCACGAACTTCCCCCACACTCACAACTGGCTCTTCCTCACTCCTATAAGATGTTATTCCTCCTTGTCCTATACACGAAATCAACGCTTGCTTATCTTCATCAACGTTAACAATTCCTCAAAATATTCCCTCCATCTTCCCGTTTCCTCTAACTCTTCATTTAATAACTTTCCTCTCCTATTTTAAACTGTCAAATTCATTTGTTCTCTAGGCTTCCTCAACTTATTAATCTCACTCCAAATCTTTTTCTTATTTTCAACAAAATTTGTTGATAACATCTCACCCACTCTCTCATTTGCTCTCTTTTTACATTGCTTCACCACTCTCTTAACCTCTCTCTTTTTCTCCATATACTCTTCCCTCCTTGCATCACTTCTACTTTGTAAAAGCTTTTCATATGCTAACTTTTTGTCCTTACTACTCTCTTTACATCATCATTCCACCAATCGCTCCTCTTCCCTCCTGCACCCACTTTCCTGTAACCACAAACTTCTGCTGAACACTCTAACACTACATTTTCAAACCTACCCCATACCTCTTCGACCCCATTGCCTATGCTCTCATTAGCCCATCTATCCTCCAATAGTTGTGTATATCTTACCCTAACTGCCTCCTCTTTTAGTTTATAAACCTTCACCTCTCTCTTCTCTGATGTTTGTATTCTCCTTGTATCCCATCTATCTTTTACTCTCAGTGTAGCTACAACTAAAAAGTGATCTGATATATCTGTGGCCCCTCTATAAACATGTACATCCTGAAGTCTACTCAACAGTCTTTTATCTACCAATACATAATCCAACAAACTACTGTCATTACGCCCTACATCATATCTTGTATACTTATTTATCCTCTTTTTTTTAAATGCATATTACCTATAACTATAACTAAACCCCTTTCTATACAAAGTTCAATCAAAGGGCTCCCATTATCATTTACACCTGGCACCCCAAACTTACCTACCACACCCTCTCTAAATGTTTCTCCTACTTTAGCATTCAGGTCCCCTACCACAATTACTCTCTCACTTGGTTCAAAGGTTCCTATACATTAACTTAACATCTCCCAAAATCTCTCTCTCCTCTACACACACACGTGTACACATGAGATACATTAAAATACACGCCAGCGAGGAACTATAGTGTCACACACACACACATACACACACATGTGCACTACTGCACGCTCATGTGAACACTGCTTGTGTAAACCCACTTGTTGCGTACATGGGTTGTGGATCATTTTAGTTAATTAAGTGCTTATTAGTGAGGGTAATTAAGCGATCATTACCCGGGGGTGACTCAGTCATTACCATCACTCAGCCTCGAAGACGCTATCACACTTCCCTAGTGTGACTACCAACCCGTCAGGAGGAGGGGGAGGGGGAGAGGAAGGGGAGAGGGAAGGGGAGGGAGAGGGGGAGAGGGAAGGAGAGGGGGAGGGGGAGGGAAGGGACGTGTAAGGAAGGGAAAGGGAGAGGAGTGACGTGTAGTGAGAGGGAGAGGGGGTAGTGAGAGGAGGGGAGGAGAGGGAGAGAGAGAGGGGAGTGAGAGGGAGAGAAGAGCGAGAGGACCGGGAGGGAGGGAGTGAGAGTGAGAGGAGTAAGAGTGAAAGGAGTGAGAGGGAGGGTAGTGAGAGGAACGGGTGTGAGAATCAAGAAAGTGAGAGGGAGGGGAGTGAGAGAGAGGGGAGTGAGAGAGAGGGGAGTGAGAGGGAAGGGAGTGAGAAGGAGAGAAGTCAAAGGGAAAAGAGTGAGTGTGAGAGGAGTGAGAGGGAACGAAGTGAGAGGGAGGGGAGTGAGAAGGAGGGGAATGAGACGGAAGGGAGTGAGAGGGAGAGGATTGAAAGGGAGGTGAGTGAGAGGAATGAGTGGGAGGGGAGTGAGAGGGAGGGGAATGAGAGGGAAGGGAGTGAGAAGGAGGGGAGTGAAAGGGAAAGGAGAGAGGATGAGAGGGAGGGAGTGAGAAGGAGGAGAGTGAGAGGGAAAGGAGTGAGAGGGAGAGGGGTGAAAGGGAGGGGGAGTGAGAGTGAGAGAAGTGAGAGGGAGGGGAGTGAGAGGGAGAGGAGTGAGAGGGAGGATAGCGAGAATGAGGGGAGAGAGAGTGAAGGGAGTGAGAGGGAGGGGAGTGAGAGGGAGGGGAGTGAGAGGGACGGGAGAGAAAGGGAAGGAAGTGGGAGGGAGGTGAGTGAAAGGGAGGGGAGAGAGAAGGGAGTGAGAGGGAGGGGAGTAAGAGGGACGGGAGTGAGATGGATGGAAGTGAGAGGGAGAGGAGTGAGAGGGAGGGGAGTGAGGAGGGGAGTGAGAGGGAGAGGGTGAGAGGAGGGAAGAGAGAGGGAAAAGAGTGAGAGGAAGGGGAGTGAGAGGGAGGGGAGTGAAAGGGAAGGGAGTAAGAGGGAAGGAAGTGAGAGAGAGGGGAGTGAGAGGGAGAGGGGTGAGAGGGGGGGTAGAGAGAGGGAAAAGAGTGAGAGGGAGGGGAGTGAGAGGGAAGGGAGTAAGAGGGAGATGAGTGAAACCGAGGGGAGTGAGAGGGAGGGCAGTGAGAGTGAAAGGAGTGAGAGGGAGGGGAATGAGAGGGAAAGGAGTGAGAGGGAAGGGAGTGAGAGGGAGGGGAATGAGAGGGAGGGGGGTGAGAGGATGGGTGGAGAGAGGGAGAGGAGTGAGAGGGGGAGTGAGGGGGAGGGGAGTGAGAGGGAGGGGAGTGAGAGGGAGAGGAGTGAGAGGGAGGGGATTGAGAGGGAAGGAGTGAGAGTGAAAGAAGTGAGAGGGAGAGGAGTGAGAGGGAGAGGAGTGTGAGGGAAAGGAGTGAGAGGGGGGGTTAGTGAGAGGGACGGGAGTGAGAGCGAAAGAAGTGAGAGGGAGGGGAGTGAGAGAGAAGGGAGTGAGAGGGAACGGGATGAGAGGGAGAGAAGTGAAAGGGAGGCGATTGAGAGTGAGAGGAGTGAGAGGGAAGGAAGTGAGGGGGAAGGGAGTGAGAGGGAGGGGAGTGAGAGAGAAGGGAGTGAGAGAGAGAGGAGTGAAAGGGAGGGAAGTGAAAGCGAGAGGAATGAGAGGGAGGGAGTGAGAGGGAAGAGAGTGAGAGTGAGAGGAGTGAAAAGGAGGAGAGTGAGAGGGAGGAGATTGAGAGTGAGAGTGAGAGGGAGGGGAATGAAAGAGAAAGGAGTGAGAGTGAAGGGAGTGAGAGGGAGGGGAGTGAGAGGGAGGGAGTGAGAGGGAGGGAGTGAGAGGGGAGAGAGATGGTAGAGGGAAGGGAGAGGGAGGGGAGAGGGAGGGGAGAGGGAGGGAAGAAAGTGAGAGGGAGGGTAGTCAGAGGGACGGGAGTGAAAGGGAGGGGAGTGAGAGGGAGGGGAGTGAGAGGGAGGGGAGTGAGAGAGAGGGGAATGAGAGGGAAGGGAGTGAGAGGGAGGGGAATGAGAGGGAGGGGAGTGAGAGTGAGAGGAGTGAGAAGGAGGGGAATGAGAGGGAGAGGAGAGAGAAGGAAGGGAGAGGAGAGGAGGGGAGTGAGAGGGAGAGGGGTGAGAGGGAGGGTTAGAGAGAGGGAGAGGAGTGAGAGGGAGAGGGGTGAGAGGGAGGGTAGAGAGAGGAAGGGGAGTGAGAGGGAGAGGGTGAGAGGGAGGGTAGATAGAGGAAGGGGAGTGAGAGGGAGGGGGTGAGAGGGAGGGTAGTGAGAGGGATGGGAGTGAGAGGGAGAGGGTGAGAGGGAGGGTAGAGAGAGGAAGGGGAGTGAGAGGGAGAGGGGGTGAGAGGGAGGGTAGATAGAGGAAGGGGAGATGAGAGGGAGAGGGGTGGAGGGAGGGTAGAGAGAGGGATGGGAGTGAGAGGGAGAGGGGTGAGAGGGAGGGTAGAGAGAGGAAGGGGAGTGAGAGGGGAGAGGGGTGAGAGGGAGGGTAGAGAGAGGGAGGGGAGTGAGAGGGAGAGGTGTGAGAGGGAGGGTAGAGAGAGGGAGGGGAGTGAGAGGGAGAGGGGTGAGAGGGAGGGTAGAGAGAGGGAGGGGAGTGAGAGGGAGAGGGGTGAGAGGGAGGGTAGAGAGAGGGAGGGGAGTGCACTGACGTCATCTCACAGGAACAATCATATTAAAAACTTGAGCAAAATGTGAAGTCAGCCAGTTATCTTTCCTTGAACACAATAATACGAAGGTAACAAAGGTAAGAACAGGTGGATAGCGAGAACCTTAAGAACAGGTGGATAGCGAGAACCTTAAGAACAGGTGGATAACGAGAACCTTAAGAACAGGTGGATAACGAGAACCTTAAGAACATGTGGATAACGAGAACCTTAAGAACAGGTGGGTAACGAGAACCTTAAGAACAGGTGGGTAACGAGAACCTTGATAGCAGGTGGATCATGAGAACCTTCAAACAAGAGTATGGATACCGTATACAAGGAGGACACACTTAGGAACCTGGTGCCCCAGTTTGCACCCCTGCACTGCTAGCGCACTCAGCTCACACACTGGAACCCAGGGATCGATCCCCGGTATGGCTGGAAAACATTAGGACGTGTCTCCATAAGACACCTGCTGTCCCTGTTCACTCATCAACAAAATAGGTACCTGGGTGTTAGTGGACTGGTGTGGGTCGCATCCTGGGACAAAACTGACCTAATTTGCCCGAAATGCTTTACATAACAAGATGCTTTCTATACAGTAGTATGCCATTGATGTCAGCTAGGACTGTATACCTTGTACATGTAGAAATTAAGATATGGTTATTAATAGTATTATTATTATTATTATTATTATTATTATTATTATTATTATTATTATTATTGATTATTATTATTATTATTATTATTATTATTATTATTATTATTATTATTATTATTAATAGTATTATTATTATAAGAAATTACTGGAGAGAGATACAAGAGGAGGTGTAGATTAAATCCGTCGTAAAGCAGGGTCGCCGTGGACACAATAAGAGAACACTGTGTCAACATCCGTGATCAAAGACTCTTCAACCTGCTACAAGTAGGTATCAGAAATATTTGCTGGAACAAGTGTAGAAGGTTTCAAGAGGAAACTGGATCTCACTGTCAGATCAATCAGGCTGTGAGTATTACCATCCTCAGCACTATCCTCACTATCCCCCAACACCATCGTGACTATCCCCTCGACATCATTCTCACCATCATCTCCTCTCGTCATTATTATTATCCTCAACAACAGCAAGATAACTTGTATGAAGGAAGACCCTTGAGGACCTTCCTTTAGTCAAGTAGGACTCCCCAGGACCTCTACACTCAAGGAAGACCCTTGAGGACCTTCCTTTAGTCAAGTAGGACTCCCCAGGACCTCTACACTCAAGGAAGACCCTTGAGGACCTTCCTTTAGTCAAGTAGGACTCCCAGGACCTCTACACTCAAGGAAGACCATTGAGGACCTTCCTTTAGTCAAGTAGGACTCCCCAGGACCTCTACACTCAAGGAAGACCCTTGAGGACCTTCCTTTAGTCAAGTAGGACTCCCCAGGACCTCTACACTCAAGGAAGACCCTAGAGGACCATTCCTTTAGTCAAGTAGGACTCCCAGGACCTCTACACTCAAGGAAGACCCTTGAGGACCTTCCTTTAGTCAAGTAGGACTCCCAGGACCTCTACACTCAAGGAAGACCCTTGAGGACCTTCCTTTAGTCAAGTAGGACTCCCCAGGACCTCTACACTCAAGGAAGACCCTTGAGGACCTTCCTTTAGTCAAGTAGGACTCCCCAGGACCTCTACACTCAAGGAAGACCCTAGAGGACCTTCCTTTAGTCAAGTAGGACTCCCCAGGACCTCTACACTCAAGGAAGACCCTTGAGGACCTTCCTTTAGTCAAGTAGGACTCCCCAGGACCTCTACACTCAAGGAAGACCCTTGAGGACCTTCCTTTAGTCAAGTAGGACTCCCCAGGACCTCTACACTCAAGGAAGACCCTTGAGGACCTTCCTTTAGTCAAGTAGGACTCCCCAGGACCTCTACACTCAAGGAAGACCCTTGAGGCCCTTTCCTTTGTCAAGAGACCCCCAGGACCTCTACATCAAGGAAGACCCTTAGGCCCTTTCCTTTAAAAGTAGGACTCCCAGGACCTCTACACTAAAAGGAAGCCCTTGGGGCCCTTTCCTTTAGTCAAGTAGGATCCCCAGGCCTCTACACTCAAGGAAAAACCCTTTAAACCCTTTCCTTTAGTAAATGGGAAACCCCCAAAGGGACCCCTACACCCAGTAGACCCCCGGAGGGCCCCCTTCTTGAAGGGAACTCCCCAGGACCCCTCCTCCTTCCAGAAAGACCCTTTTTTTTTAAAAAGGCCTTTTCCTTTGAAAAAAATTTCCCCAAAACCCCCTCTAACCCAAATTTTTAATTTTTTTTAATTTGAGGTTCTTTGGGGGTAGGTGGTGGGGGATTTCTTAGGGGGGCCCCGGGGTAGGTTCCCCGGGATGGGGGGGGGGAAAGGTGGGTCGGGGTAGGGGGGACTGGGGTTCTAGGTTCTTTTCTATTCTATTTTTAGGGGGCAGGGGGTTCTTTGATTCAAAATTTCTTAGGGGGGGTTTTTTCAATTTTTTGGGTGTCGGGGTGAGGGGGGTCGGGGTGAGGTGGGGGGGGGAGGTGGGTTTGGGGGGGGGCGGGTGAGGTGGGGTCGGGGTGAGGGGGGGGGGTTGGGGGTGAGGGGGGTCGGGGTGAGGGGTGGGGGGGTGGGTGGGTGGGGGGGGGTGAGGTGGGTCGGGGTGAGGTGGGTCGGGGGTGGGCTGGGGGGGGGGGGGTGGGGGGTGGGGGGGGGGTGGGGGTGGGGGGTGGGGGGTGGGTCGGGGTGAGGTGGGTGGGGGGAGGTGGGTCGGGGTGAGGTGGTCCCGGGGTGAGGTGGGTCGGGGTGAGGGGGGTTTCGGGGGGGGTGGGTGGGGGTGAGGTGGGTCGGTGAGGGGGTCGGGGTGAGGTGGGTCGGGGTGAGGGGTGGGGTGAGGTGGGTGGGGGAGGTGGGGGGGGTGAGGTGGGTGGGGGTGAGGTGGGTCGGGTGAGGTGGGGGGGGGAGGGGGCGGGGGGGGAAGGTGGGGGTGGGGGGGTGAGGGGGTCGGGGGAGGGGGTCGGGGTGAGGGGGTCGGGTGAGGGGGTCGGGGGGGTGGGGGGGGTGGGGGGTCGGGGTGAGGTGGGGGGGGGGTGGGTGGGTGGGGGTAGGTGGGTCGGGTGGGGGGGCGGGGGGGGTGGCTGGTGGGTCGGGGTGGTGGGTGGGGGGGTTCGGGGGGGTGGGGGGGGTGGGTCGGGTGAGGTGGGTGGGGGTGAGGGGGGGTTATGGGTGGGTGGGGGTGGGGGTGAGGTGGGTGGGGGTGAGGTGGGGGGGTGAGGTGGGTCGGGGGAGGTGGGTCGGGGTGAGGTGGGGTGGGGGTTTAGGGGGGTGGGGTGGGTGGGTGGGGGGGGGTGAGGTGGGTCGGGGTGAGGGGGGCGGGGGTTCGGGGGAGGTGGGTCGGGGGGGGGAGGGGTGGGGGTCGGGGTGAGGTGGGTAAAAGGGGGGGGGGTGAGGGGTCGGGGTGGGGGGGTGGGTGGGGGGTGAGGGGGGTCGGGGTGAGGGGGTGGGGTGGGGTGGGTCGGGGGGGGTGGGGGGGGTTCGGGTAAAGGGGGTCGGGGGGGTGGGTGGGGTATGGGGGTGAGGTGGGTCGGGTGAGGGGGGTCGGGGTGAGGTGGGTGGGGGGTGGGGTGGGTCGGGTTGGGGGGGTCGGGTGGGTGGGTCGGGGTGAGTTGGGTGGGGGGGGGGCGGGTTGGTGGGGTGGGTGGGGGGGGTGTGAGGTGGGTGGGGGTGAGGGGGTCGGGGTGAGGGGGGGTCGGGGTGGGGTGGGTCGGGGTGAGGTGGGTGGGGTGAGGGGGTCGGGGTGGGTGGGTCGGGGTGGGGGGGTCGGGTGGGGTGGGTCGGGGGGGGGTGGGGGTCGGGGTGGGGTGGGTCTGGGGGAGGTGGGTCGGGGGGGGGTGGGTCGGGGTGAGTGGGTCGGGGTTTTGGGTGGGGTTTCGGGGTGGGGGGTCGGGGGGGGTTGGGGGTGAGGTGGGTCGGGGGAGGGGGGTCGGGGGGGGGGGTTGAGGTGGGTCGGGGTGAGGGGGGTGGGGGTGAGGGGGGTCGGGGGAGGGGGGTGGGGGTGAGGTGGCGTGAGGGGGGGGGGAGGGGGGGGGGTGGGGGTTTGAGGGGGTCCGGGGTGAGGTGGGTCGGGGTGAGGTGGGTCGGGGTGAGGGGGGGGGGTGGGGGTGGGTGGGTGGTTTGAGGGGTCTGGGGGGTGGGTGGGGGGGGTCGGGTGAGGGGGGTTTGGGGTGAGGTGGGTGGGGGGTGAGGTGGGTCGGGGTGGGGGGGTCGGGGGGGGGGGTGGGGGGGTGGGGGGGTGAGGTGGGTCGGGGTGAGGGGGGTCGGGGGAGGTGGCGGGGGTCGGGGTGAGGTGGGGGGGGTGAGGTGGGTCGGGGGGGGGTGGGTCGGGGTGGGGGGGGTCGGGGGGGGGGGGGTGGGGGGGTCGGGGGTGGGGGGGGGAGGGGGGGTCGGGGTGAGGTGGGTCGGGGTGGGGTGGTCGGGGTGAGGGGGGTCGGGGTGAGGTGGGGGCGGGGTGAGGTGGGCGGGGTGAGGGGGGGTCGGGGTGAGGTGGGTCGGGGGGGGGAGGGGTTGGGGGTCGGGGTGGGGGGTGGGGGGTGAGGTGGGTCGGGGTGAGGGGTCGGGTGAGGGTGGGTGGGGGTGGGTGGGTCGGGGTGGGGGGTCGGGGTGAGGTGGGTGGGGGGTAGGTGGGTGGGGGTGGTGGGTCGGGGTGAGGTGGGCGGGGAGGTGGGTGGGGGTGGGGTGGGTCGGGGTTTCGGACGGGGGGTTTTCGGGGGAGGTGGGGGGTGAGGGGGGTGGGGGTGGGGTGGGTCGGGGGGGTGGGTGGGTGGGGGGTGGGGTAGGGTCGGGGTAGGGGGGGCGGGTGAGGTGGGTCGGGGGGGGGGGGGGTGGGGGGTCGGGGTGGGGGGGTCGGGGGTGGGTGGGGGGTGAGGGGTGGGGGGGATTTTGGGGAGGTGGGTCGGGGTGAGGTGGGTCGGGGTGAGGGGTCGGGGTGGGGGGTCGGGGGAGGGGGGTCGGGGTAAAAGTGGGTCGGGGTGAGGTGGGTCGGGTGGGTGGGCGGGGTGAGGGGGGTGGGGGTGAGGTGGGTCGGGGTGTGGTGAGTGGGGGTGAGGGGGGTCGGGTGGGGTGGGTCGGGGTGAGGGGGGCGGGTGAGGTGGTGGGGGTGAGGTGGGTCGGGTTGAGGTGGGGGGGGGTGAGGTGGGTGGGGGTGGGTGGTGGGGGTGGGTGGGTCGGGGTGGGGTGAGTCGGGGTGAGGGGGGTGGGGTGGGGGGGTGGGGGTGGGGGGCGGGGGAGGTGGGTCGGGGTGGGGTGGGTCGGGGTGGGGGTGGGTCGGGGTGAGGTGGGTCGGGGTGAGGGGGGTCGGGGTGAGGGGGTCGGGGTGAGGGGGGGGGGTTTGGGGGGGGGGTGAGGTGGGTCGGGGTGGGTGGGTCGGGGTGAGGGGGTGGGGTGAGGGGGGTCGGGGTGAGGTGGTCGGGGTGAGGGGGGGGTGAGGTGGGTCGGGGGGGTGGCGGGGTGAGGTGGGTCGGGGTAGGTGGGTCGGGGTGGGGGTGGGGTGGGGTGGGTGAGTGGGGGGGGTGAGGTGGGTGGGGGGTGAGGGGGTCGGGGTGAGGTGGGTCGGGGTGGGGTGGGTGGGGTAAAGGTGGGTGGGTGAGGGGGGTCGGGGTGAGGGGGGTCGGGGTGAGGGGTCGGGGTGGGGGTGGGTCGGGGTGGGTGGTCGGGGTGAGGGGGGCGGGGAGGGGGGCGGGGTGGGTGGGTCGGGGGGGAGGTGGGGGGGTAGGGGGGTCGGGTGAGGTGGGTGGGGGGTGAGGGGGTCGGGGGTGGGTGGGTGGGGGTTTTGTGGGTGGGGGTGAGGTGGGTCGGGGTGAGGGGGGCGGGGTGAGGGGCGGGGTGAGGTGGGTCGGGGTGAGGTGGGTCGGGGTGGGGGTGGGGGTAGGTGGGGGGTGAGGGGGCGGGGTGAGGTGGGTCGGGTGAGGGGGGTGGTGGGGTGGGTCGGGGTGAGGGGGTCGGGGTGAGGTGGGGGGGGGTGAGGTGGGTCGGGGTGGGTGGTGGGTGAGTGGGGGGGGTTTGGGGGGGGTTAGGGGGGTTTCGGGGTGAATTGGGTCTATTTTCTTGGGGGGGTCGGGGTGAGTGGGGGGGGGTTCCCGGGGGAGGGGGTCTATGGGTCGGGGTAGGGGTCTGGGGGGTCGGGGGGGGGGGGTAAAAAACAGGGGGTTTTTAAAATTACAAGGAAGTAAGGTTAATTTTTTTTGGGATAAAGAGTTTAAAGAACGGGGGGGGGGGCCCTTTTTTAAAAGGGGATACAGGGGGTTCAAGGGGACCCAATAAGGGGATACAGGGGATACAGGGGAGTACATGGGATACAGGGATACAGGGGAGTACATGGGAGTACAGGGGATACAGGGGAAAAGTACAGGGGAGTAAGGGGATACAGGAGTACATGGGAGCCAGGGGAGTACAGGGAGTACAGGGGAGTACATGGGTACAGGGAGTCATGGAGACATGGGAGTACGGGGGGATACAGGGAGTACAGGGGATACAGGGAGTACTGGGGTACGGGGAAGACTGGGAGTCAGGGGAGTAAGGAAAAATAGTACATGGGAGTACAGGGAGTAAGGGGAGTAATGGGAGTAAGGGAAAGACAGGGGGAGTACGGGGGAAAGGGAGAAAGGGGGAGTACATGGGATACATGGAGTACAGGGGACAGGGGTACGGGGGAGTCAGGGGAGTAAAGGGGAGAATGGGAGTACTTTTGGAGTAGGGAGTTCAGGGAGTACATGGGGTACTGGGATACATGGGAGTACGGGGGGATAATGGGAAGGGGGTACAGGGGAGACATGGGAGTACAGGGGTAATGGGAGTACAGGGGGTACAGGGGGAGTACAGGGGAAAGGGGGTACATGGGAGAAAAGGGGGAGTACAGGGTTTACAGGGAGTACATGGGAGTACTGGGATAGAACATGGGGGTAAGGGGGTACGGGGAGAATGGGATCGGGGAGTACATGGGTTACAGGGAGTACAGGGATACGGGGGTTACATGGGAACGGGGAGTAAAGGGAGTACAGGGGAGTACATTGAGACAGGGAAAGTACTTGGGAGTAAATTGTAGTACATGGGAGTACTGGGAGACATGGGAGTACAGGGAGTACGGGGGAAGTACTGGGAGTCAGGGGAGTAAATGGGATTAAAGGGAAAGTAAATGGGAGTACATGGGAGTACAGGGATAATGGGAGTACAGGGAGTCAGGGGAGTACAGGGGGTACTTTGGGAAGGGAGAATGGAGTAAAGGGGTACAGGTTTTTTGGGGGAAGGGGGACGGGAAACGGGGGAAACATGGGGACTGGAGACAGGGGGTAATGGTAAGGGGTCAGGGGAAACGGGGGGAAAAAGGGGAGCGGGGGTACAGGGGGTACTGGGGTACATGGGCCAGGGGGGGACTGGGGACTGGTACAGGGGACGGGAACATTGGACTGGGAGTACTGGGATACAGGGAAAATTTACATATACGGGGAAATACATGGGGAAAGACAGCAAAATTAAAAAAAAATAGAACTAACTTTGAAACAAAAGACTCATTGGCGACGTCGCATCGTTTGTTACTGGAGGTTTGAACCTGTGACACCCCCAGGGACTAAGACTGTGTGTAACCTGGTATTTGTCAGTCAAGAAATGTAGTGGGGTGTGTGTGTGTTTTTTTTTTTTGTGTATCTAAAAAATAAAATATATTTTAAATATAATATATATATATATATATAAATTATATATATATATATATAAATATAAATATATACCCCAAACACACACAGGAATCTAAAATTTTTAACAGAGACAAGTACCCGGTAATCCGCAGTAAGTTAACAAGCCCGCAGTGCTCCAAAAACACTGGAACACCCAGTCAGCGAGCTTTAATCCCGGGCCCCATTTTAAAAATCTTCTACGTTATAAAAACACGTGGGGGTGGTTCATGTT
>NC_069402.1:87627610-87674266 GCF_026875155.1 Cherax quadricarinatus | reverse complement strand
TTGCCCCCTTTATTCCACCAGATTTAATGTCGTTACAGTCTCCCCTGACCCCCGCCCCATGTCGTCAGGCCGTTTTCCCCTTAATCTTTTCATAGGACTTTCCCCCTTAGCCGGGAACAACCTTGTCGCAAACCTTTGTACTTTCTCTATTTTTCTTACGTTTTTTATCAAGTGCGGGTGGGGGTTGGGGTGTGCGGGGTGTGGGGTGTGCTGTGGGGGTGTTGTGTGGTGTGGTGTGTGTGGTGTGTGTTGTGTGGTGTGTGTGGTGTGTGTGTGTTGTGTTGTGTGTTTTGGGGTTGTTTGGTATACATCTCTCGAAAAAAATGGGCAAGTATCTTTGATGGGGGGGCAATACTTTGATGGGTGGAAAAAAGTACTTTGATGGGGGGGGCAATATTTTTCGATGGGTGGCAATATTTTTGATGGTGGGCAAGTATCTTTGATGGGGGGCAATTTTTTGAGGGGTGGGCGAGTATCTTTTGATGGTGGGCAAGATCTTGATGAGTGGGAAATATTTTTGATGGGGGGGCAATATCTTCGATGGGGGGGCAAGTTTTTTTTTGGGAGGGTGGGAAAATATCTTTGAGGGGTGGAAGACTTTAGGGGTGGGCAAGTATCTTCGAGGGGTGGGCAAGTATCTTTGATGGGGGGGCAATATTTTTATGGGTGGGGAAAGTATTTTTATGGGGGGCATACTTTGAGGGGGGGAGGTATCTTTGAGGGGTGGGCACGTGTCTTTGATGGGGGGCAAGAAATTTTTGAGGGGTGGGCAAGTATCTTTGTGGGGGGGCAAGTATTTTTGAGGGGTCGGCAAGTATCTTGATGTGGGCAAGTATTTTTGAGGGTGGGCAATATCTTTGAGGGGTGGAGAAGTACTTCGAGGGGTGGGCAAGTATTTATGGGGGGGCAAGTACTTTGATGGGGGGGCAATTATCTTTGTTGGTGGGCAATACTTTGATGGGGGGCAAGCATTTTTGAGGGGTGGGGCAAGCACTTTGAGGGGTGGCAATATATTTGATGGGTGGGCAAGTATCTTTGATGGGTGGGCAAGTATCTTTGATGGGTGGGCAAGCATCTTTGATGGGTGGGCAAGTATCTTTGATGGGTGGGCAAGTATCTTTGATGGGGGGGCAAGCTCTTTGTGGGGGGGCAAGCACTTTGATGGTGGGCAATATCTTTTGATGGGGGGCAAGTATCTTTTATGGGTGGGCAATATCTTTGATGGTGGGCAATATCTTTGTGGGGGGGCAAGTATCTTTGATGGGGGGGCAAGTATTTTTTGATGGGTGGGGAATCTTTGATGGGTGGCAATATCTTTGATGGGGGGGCAAGTACTTTGATGGTGGGCAAGTATCTTTGAGGGAGAGAAAGGCTTTGATGGGGGCAAGTACTTTGGGGGGTGGGCAATATTTTTTGATGGGGGGGGCAAGTATTTTTGATGGGGGGGGCAATATCTTTGTGGGGGGCAGTATCTTTTGGGGGGGCAAGATCTTTATGGGTGGGCAATATTTTTTGATGGGGGGGCAAGTATTTTTGAGGGGTGGAGAAGTATTTTCGAGGGGTGGGCAATATCTTGATGGGGGAAAGTATTTGGGGTGGGTGGGCAAGTATCTTTGAGGGGTGGGCAAGCACTTTGATGGGTGGGGAAGTATCTTTGATGGGGGGCAAGCACTTTTGGGGGGGCAAAGCACTTTGAGGGGTGGCAATATCTTTGATGGGTGGCAAGTATTTTTGATGGTGGCAAGCATCTTGAGGGGGGCAAGCATCTTGAGGGGGTGGGCAATACTTGATGGGGGGGCAAGTACTTTGATGGTGGGAAAAGCTCTTGAGGGGTGGGCAAGCATCTTTGAGGGGGGAAAGTATCTTTGATGGGGGGGCATGTATTTTTGATGGGTGGAAAGTATCTTTGAGGGTGGGCAAGCATCTTTGAGGGGTGGGCAAGTATTTTTGATGGGTGGACAAGTATCTTTGATGGGTGGGCAAGCATCTTTGATGGGTGGGCAAGCATCTTTGATGGGTGGGCAAGTATCTTTGATGGGTGGGCAAGTATCTTTGATGGGTGGGCAAGTATTTTTGAGGGGGTGGGCAAGTATTTTTGATGGTGGGCAAGTATCTTTGAGGGTGGGCAATATTTTTGAGGGGTGGGCAAGTTCTTTGATGGGGGGGGCAGTATCTTGATGGGTGGGAAAGTATCTTTGATGGTGGGCGAGTATTTTTGATGGGGGGGAAGTATCTTAAGGGGTGGCAAGTTCTTTGTTTGGGTGGGCAAGTATTTTTTGTGGTGGGCAAGTATCTTTTGATGGGGGGGCAAAATCTTTGATGGGGGGGCAGTACTTTGATGGGGGGGCAAATCTTTGATGGGGGGCGAGTATCTTTGAGGTGGGCAATTTTTTTTTGAGGGGTGGGCAATATCTTTGATGGTGGGCAAATTTTTTTGATGGGGGGGGCAAAATTTCTTTTGATGGGGGGGCAATACTTTAAAGGGTGGAAAGTATCCGATGGGGGGCAAGCATCTTTGATGGTGGGAAAATTTATCTTTTATGGGGGGCAATATTTTGGGGGGTTGGGGCAAGTTATTTTGAGGGTGGGCAATTTGATGGGTGGGCAAGTTCTTTGAGGGGTGGGCAATATTTTTTGAGGGTGACATTTTTTTGATGGGTGGGCCAAGTATCTTTGATGGGGGGGGCAAGTATCTTTGAGGGGTGGGAAAGTACGTGAGGGGTGGGCAAGTTCTTTGTTTTTGGGGGGCGAGTATTTTTGATGGGGGGGTAACACTTTGATGGGGGGGAAAGTATCTTTGATGGTGGCAAGTATCTTTGATGGTCGGCAATACTTTGAGGGTGGAGAAAAAATCTTCGAGGGGTGGGCAAGAAATTTTTGATGGGGGGCAATATTTTTGGGGGGGGGGCAGATCTTTATGGGGGGCAAGTGTCTTTGATGGTGGGGCAAGACTTTGATGGGTGGGAAAGCATTTTTGATGGGGGGGCAATATCTTTGATGGGGGGCAATATCTTGATGGGTGGGCAAGTACTTTGAGGGGTTGCAACACTTTGATTTTTGGGCAAGTATCTTTGATGGTGGGCAAGATCTTTGGGTGGAGAAGAATTTTTCGATGGGGGGGAAGTATTTTTGACGGTGGGCCCAATACTTTGATGGGTGAGAAGTATCTTCGATTGGGGGCAAGTATCTTTGAGGGGGGAAAAATACTTCATGGTTGGCAAGTATCTTTGACGGGTGGGCAAGAAACTTTAGGTGGAAATATTTTCGATGGGGGGGCAGTATCTTTGACGGGTGGGCAAGTATCTTTGAGGGTGGAAGTATCTTCGATGGGGGCGAGTATTTTTGACGGGTGGGCAATATCTTTATGGGGGAAAAATATCTTCGATGGTGGGCGAGTATCTTTGACGGGGGGGCAGTATCTTTGACGGGTGGGCAATATCCACAAGAGCAGCACCGACACAAGAGTTTCCCGTTACGCGCCTCAACTCGCTCTGCACGTGCTGTTTTTTCGCGTTGATAAATCTGCGGTTGCGTGGCGGGGCTTTTTCGCTGCGCTTGCGCTTGTTTAAAACTGCGGCTGCTTCTTTTTTTGTAGTTCTTTGCAGCGTTCAACAAAATACTTTCAATCTGTTGTTAAAGCTGCTGTTACTGTTACTGTTTTCCCGTTCACTTCCCCGTTGCGATGGTGGAGATGGGTAAACCCCCTTTTATTATGTTTTTTCCACACACAGATGATGGAAGAGAGAGAGAGAGAGAGAGAGAGAGAAGAGAGAGAGAGAGAGAGAGAGAGAGAGAGAGAGAGAGAGAGAGAGAGAGAGAGAGAGAGAGAGGAAGAGAGAGAGAGAGAGAGAGGGGAGAGAGAGGAGAGAGAAGGGGGAGAGAGATAGTTTACAACACTTAACATATTTTGAATGGAAATAAAACGACCTTTACAATGATTATTTTAAAAAGTCTCTCCTTCACCTCTTCCCCCCCCTTTTTCCCCCTAGTCCTTTTCTTCTTCGTCCCTCCTCCCCTCTTCCTCCTATTGGGACTTCCCACAGTGGAGTGGGCCAGCACAGCTGGCAGCACACAACACAGCACAAGGGAACACAGCACACCACACCCAACGCTGTAATAATGAAATCAACATGGGGTTTCCAACATTCAAAGGGAAATTGTCATGGCCGTCCCCTTTGACTCATCTGAGCTTCAACTTCCCAAAGTGACCCCCTTTTTTCTGTTCCCTCTCTGGTACATCCTGTCTTTGTCCACCTTTTTCAAAATTCCCGTCCCTTATTATTCCCCTTGACCCTCCTGTCCTCAAGGTCTAGGGAATTTCCCGAACCTTTTTTGTAGGACATTCCCCTTTTTCTCTGGGGCTAGTCTTGTTTTAAAAACCCTTTGCACTTTTCTAATTTCTTGACAGCTTACCAGTCTGGATTCCCCAAAATGGGCTGCATACCTAAATGGACGACGTATATGGGGTACAGAGTCTTAAAATCCTTTCTGAGGGATCGGAAAAAGCTATTCTATTGCCCAAACCCCCGGTCCTTTGTAGTCCTACCTGATCCTCGATCAATTTAATTCCCCCCCTTAACTTTAAAATCATCTGCACACAGGGCCTTTTTGAGTCATCCCTTCCGTTATGTCTTCACAAACCAAAAACACACAGGGGCCTCGGACTGACCCCTGTGGGAACCCCCCGTCACAGGCGCCCACTCTGACACCTCGTCACTACCATGACTGTTTTTTGCCTCCCGTCAGGGGTTCTCTTTACCTTCAGTGCCTTTCCCTTACGTGTGCCTGATCCTCTATTTTTTTTCATTAATCTTCGTGAGGAACTGCGTCGAAGGCCTTCTTGCAGTCCAAAAAATGCTCATTTTTCCCCTCTCTCTCTTTTCCTTACTTTTGTTTCCTTGTCTAAACTCCAGTAGGTTGTGACACGAATTCCTTTCCCCGCAACCGTTCGCTTGTTGATTTTAAAGTTTTGGGCTTTCTAGGGGCTCCACCACAATCTTTTCCCATACCCTCTCCATGCTTTGCATCTAACACTAAAGGGGGACAGATCGTAGTTAATGTCTCGTGCGTCTCCCTTTTTAAAAATTGGGGCACTTTGCCCCCTTCCCCTACCTCAGGTATTTGCACGTTTCAAAGGGGCCGAAGGAGAGATGTGTCTGGTCCCACCGCCTTTTTAAAGGACAAGTTCAAAAACCCCTTTTTTCACCTCCCCTTGTTTTGTGTGGTGGTGAAAACATAAGGGAAGAAAAGACGCCCTAAAAGAGAGTGGTTTTAATAAAAAATGATCTGGGTTTAGACCCGGGGGAGGAAGAAGAGGAAGAGGAAGAATGAAAAAATTTTTTTGAGTTTTTCTGTGGTAAACCGGTTTTTATCGTAAAATTTCTGAAACCTTCAGGGATAAAAAAAGGGGGCAAGCTTTTTTTGTTTTATTCCTTTTTGGGCCCCCTAAATAGTATTAATTTTTTCCAAAGGGGCTTTTGTTTGGTTCAATTTAATACCCTTTTTTTTTTGGGTTTTGGTTTGTGGAAGTTGGGTTTTAAGTGGTGTTTTGTTTGTCTTGTTGTAGACTCGGGTAGAGGGTATGGGAAGTGAAATTGTTGGTGTTTGAGTGTTATTTTAAAAGTTGACCCTTTGGTTTTTGTGTGTGGTGTGTTCGTAGGTGGAGGGTGGAGTGGTTGAAGTCGTAGAAAAAGAGAGTAGTGGTGTGGTGTGTGTGTTGGTTTAAATTTTTAGTGTTTGCAACTAGGTAATTTGCTAATAGTGTGGTGTGTTTGTTGTTGTGTGTGTGTGTGTGTGTGGGTGTGTGGTGGTAGGTGTGTGTGGGTTGGTGTAGTTTTATTTTTGTGTTGGGGTGTAATGTGTGTGTGTGTGGTTGTTGGGGTGTGTGTTGTGTTTGTGTGTGTGTGTGTGTGTGTGTGTGTGGGGGTGTGTTGTGGTGTGTGTGTGTGTGTGTGTGTGGTGTGTGTGTGTTGTGTGTGTGGTGTGTGGTT
The DNA here is from genome assembly GCF_026875155.1 of Cherax quadricarinatus. NCBI lineage: Eukaryota > Metazoa > Arthropoda > Malacostraca > Decapoda > Parastacidae > Cherax > Cherax quadricarinatus. The sequence continues at coordinate 87,668,276 of NC_069402.1, read as the reverse complement.
GTGTGTGTGTGTGTGTGTGTGTATGTGTGTGTGTTGGTGTGTGGGGGGGTGTGTGTGTGTGTGTGTGTGTGTGTGTGTGGGTGTGTGTGTTTTATTGTGTGTGTGTGTGTGTTGTGTGTGGTGTGGTGTGTGTGTGTGTGTGTGTGTGTGTGTGTGTTGTGTGTGTTGTGTGTGTGTGTTGTGTGGTGTGTGTGTGTGTGTGTGTGTGTGGGGATGTGTGTGTGTGTGTGGTGTGTGTGTTGTGTGTTTTGTGTGTGTGGTGTGTGTGGTGTGTGTGTGTGTGTGTTGTGTGTGTTTTGTGTGTTGTTGTGGGGGTGTGTTTTGTGTGTGTTGTGTGTGTGTGTGTGTGTGTTTTTGTATGTGTGTGTGTGTGGGGTGTGTGTTTGGGTTGTGTGTGTGTGTGTGGTGTGTGTTGTGTGTGTGTTGGGGTGGGTGTTGTGTGTTGTGTGTGTGTGTGTGTGTGTGTGTTTTGTTTGTGTGTGTGTGTGTGTTGTGTGTGTGTGTGTGTGTGTGTGTGTGTGTGTTTTGTGGGGTGTGTGTGTTTTGGGGGTGTGTGTGTGTGTGGTGTGTGTGTTGTGTGTGGTGTGTGTGTGTATGTGGTGTGTGTGTGTGTTTTGTGTGTGTGGTGTGTGTGTGTGTGTGTTGTGTGTTGTGTTTTGTGTGTGTGTGTGGTGTGGGGTGTGTGTGTGTGTGTGTGTGGGGGTGTGTGGTATGTGTGTGTGTGTGTGGTGGTGTGTGTGTGTTTGGTGTGGTGTGGTGGGTGTGGTGGTGTGTGTGGTTGTTTTGTGGGTGGTTGTGGGTGTGTGGGTTTGTTTTGTGTGTGTGTGGGGTGGGGTGTGTGTTGTTTTGTGGTGTGTGTTTTTGTTTTTGGGGTGGGGTGTGTGGGTGGGTATGTGTGGTGGTGTGTGTGTGTTGTGTGTTGTGTGTGTGTGTGTGTGTGTGTGTGTTTTGTGTTGTGTTGTGTGTGTGGTGTGTGTGTGGTGGGTGTGTGGTGGGTGTGTGTGTGTGGTGTGTGTGTGTGTGATGTGTGTGTGTGGTGTGTGTGTTGTGTGGGGTGTGGGTGTGTTGTGGGGTGGGGTGTGTTTTGTGTGTGTGTGTTTTGTGTGTTGTGTGTGTGTGTTTTGTGTGTGGTGTATGTGTGTGTGGTGTGTGTGTGTGTGTGTGGGGTGTGTGTGTGTGTGGTGTGTGTGTGGTGTGGGTGTGTGTGTGTGTGTGTTTGTGTGTGTGTGTTTTGTGTGTGTGTTGTGTGTGTGGGGTGTGGTGTGTGTTGTGTATGTGTGTGTGGTGTGTGTGGTGTGGGGGGTGTGTGGTGTGTTTTGTTTTGGTGTGTGTGTGTGTGGGGGTGTGTGTGTGGTGTGTGTGGGTGTGTGTGTGTGTGGTGTGTGTGTTGTGTGTGGGTGTGGGGTGGTGTGTGTGTTTTGTGTGTGGTGTTTTGGTTGTGTGTGTGTGGTGGTGGTGTGGGGGTGTGTGTGGGTTGTGTGTGTGGTGTGTGTGGTGTGGGGGGTGGGGGTTTTGTGGGTGGTGGTGTGTTGGTGTTTTGTGTTTTGGGGTGTGTGTGTGTGTGTGTGGGTTGTGTGTTTGTGTGTGTGTGTGTGTGTGTGGGTGTGTGTGTGTGTGTGTGTGTGGTGTGGGTTTTTTGTGGTGTGGTTGTGTGTGTGTGTGTGTGTTTTGTTTGTTTTTTGGTGTTTGTGTGTGTGTGTTTTTGGTGTGGGTGTGTGTGTGTGTGGGGTGTGTGTTGTGTGTGTGTGTGTGTGTGTGTGGTGGGGGTGTGTGTGTGTGTGTGTGTGGGTTGTGTGTTGTGTGTGTGTGTGTGGGGTGTGTGTGTGTGTGGGTGTTGTGTGGTGGTGTTTGTGTGTGGTGTGTGTGTGTGTGTTGTGTGTGTGTGTGTGTGTGTTTTGGGTGTGTGGTTGTGGGTTGGTGTGTGTGTGTGTGTGTGTGTGTGTTTTTGTTGTGTTGTGTGGTGTGTTGGTGTGTGGTGTGTGTGTGTGTGGGTGTGTGGTGTGTGGTGGTTTTGGTGTGTTTTGTGTGTGTGTGTGTGGGGTGTGTGTTGTGTGTGTACTTCCCTAGTTGAGATTGGCGGGGCGAGTCCGAGCTCCGGGCCCCGCCTCTTCACTGATCGCTACTAGGTCCCTCTCTGAACCGTGAGCTTTATCATACCTCTGCTTAAAGCTATGTATGGATCCTGCCTCCACTACATCGCTTACCAAACTTTTCCCACTACTGACTACTCTGTGGCTAAAGAAATACTTCCTAACATCCCTGTGATTCATCTGTGTCTTCAACTTCCAACTGTGTCCCCTTGTTACTGTGTCCAGTCTCGGGAACATCCTGTCTTTGTCCACCTTGTCAATTCCTCTCATATTTTGTATGTCGTATCATGTCCCCCCAAATCTCTCCTGTCCTCCGTGTCGTCAGGTTGATTTCCCTTAACCTCTCCTCGTAGGACATACCTCTAGCTCTGGGACTAGTCTTGTTGCAAACCTTTGCATTTTCTCTAGTTTCTTTACGTGCTTGGCTAGGTGTGGGTTCCAAACTGTGCCGCATACTCCAATATGGGCCTAACTACACGGTGAAACAGGGTCCTGAACGATTCCTTATTAAGATGTGGGAAATGCGTTCTGAGGTTTGCTAGGCGCCCATTGCTGCAGCAGTTATTTGATTGATGTGCGCTTCAGGAGATGTGCCTGTGTTATACTCACCCCAAGATCTTTTTCCTTGAGTGAGGTTTGTAGTCTCTGGCCCCTAGACTGTACGCCGCTGCGGTCTTCTTTGCCCTTCCCCAATCTTCATGACTTTGCACTTGGGGGGTTGAACTCCGGGACCAATTGCTGGACCAGGTCTGCAGCCTGTCCAGATCCCTTTGTAGTTCTGCCTGTCTTCGATCGAGTGAATTCTTCTCATCAACTTCACGTCATCTGCAAACAGGACACCTCAGAGTCTATTCCTTCCGTCGTGTCGTTCACAAATACCAGAAACAGCACGGGTTTCCTGGGAAACTGACCCCTGGGGACTCCGCTGGTCACAGGTGCCCACTCTGACACCTCGCCACGTACCATGACTCGCTGCTGTCTCCTGACAAGTTTTTCCCTGATCCATTTTTAGTGCCTTCCCTGTTATCCCTGCTTGGTCCTCCAGTTTTTGCACCAATCTCTTGTGTGAACTGTGTCAAACCCCCTTTTTGCAGTCCAAGAATATGCAATCCACCCACCCCTCTCTTTCTTGTCTTACTGCTGTCACCATGTCATAGAACTCAAGTGGGTTTTGTGACCCCAGGATTTTCCCCGTCCCTGAAACCAGTTGGCTGCTGTTGATGAGATCATTCCTTTCTGGGTGTTCCACCACTTTTCCCTCCTGATAATCTTCTCCATGATTTGCATACTAAAAACATGTCAGTGACACTGGTCTTGTAGTTTAATGCTTCATGTCTGTCTCCTTTCTTAAAGATGGGGACTACATTTGCTGTCTTCCATGCCTCAGGCAATCTCCCTGTTTCGATAGATTATTGAATATTGTTGTTAGGGGTACACATAGCTCCTCTGCTTCCTCTCTCAATACCCATGGGAGATGTTATCTGGCCCCATTGCCTTTGAGGTATCTAGCTCACTCAGAAGCCTCTTTCACTTCTTCCTCGTTGTGTGCACTGTGCCCCAGCACATGGTGGTGTGCCCCACCTCTCAGTCTTTCTGGAGCCCCTTCTGTCTCCTCTGTGAACATTTCCTTTGAATCTCTTGTTGAGTTCCTCACATACTTCACGGTCATTTCTTGTTGTCTCTCCTCCTTCCTTCCTTGCCTGATTACCTGGTCTTTGACTGTTGTTTTCCTCCTGATGGGGCTGTACAACAGTTTGGGGTCAGATTTGGCTTTTGCTGCTATGTTCATTTTAAATATTGTCTTTGGGCCTCCTTCTTATCTGTGCATATTCGTTTCGGGCTCTACGACGGGCTCTCCTTATTCTCCTGGGCCTTTGCCTTCTATATTTCTTCCATTCCCTAGCACACTTGGTTTTTCCCTCCCTGCACCTTTGGGTAAACCTTTGGGCTCATCCGGGCTTTTTCATTATTCCTGTTTACCCTTGGGTACAAACCTCTCCTCAGCCTCCTTGCATTTTGTTGCTACATATTCCATCATCTCATTAACGGGTTTCCCCTGCCAGTTCTCTGTCCCACTGAACCCCGTTCAGGAAGTTCCTCATTCCGTTAGTCCCTTCTTGTAGTTTGGCTTCATTCGTCCTGGCCTTCCTGCTTCTCCCTCCACTTGTAAGCTCTACGTGTATTCGAAGCTTAAAACCACATGGTCACGGGCCCCCAAAGGGGGTCTTTCATATGTGAGTCCTCGTTATCTGCACTACCCCAAGGGGGAATACAAAGTCTAGCCTTGCGGTTCATCCTCTCCTCTCTCTCTTGTAGTGTCCCTTAGTGTTGGTACATGAAGTTTTCCAGAAACCACCTCCATCATCTTAGCCCTCCATGTACTTGGCCCCCATACAGGTCCAAGTTCTCCCAATCGATCTCCTTGTGGTTAAAGTCACCCATGATCAGGAGCTTTGCCCTGCATGCATGAGCTCTCTGGCCACTCTAGCCAGTGTGTCAACCATCGCTCTATTGCTCTCGTCGTACTCTTGCCTTGGCCTCCTGCTGTTCTGTGGTGGGTTATACATCACTGCTATTACCACCTTGGGGCCTCCAGAGTGAAGTGTTCCCGCTATGAATCACTTTCTTCTCTGCTGTCTCCTCTCTCCAGCTCATCAAAAAATTTCCCGCGATTTTTGATCAGCAATGCCACTCCTCCACCCCCCCCTGTTCCCTCTGTCTTTCCTCAGGATTTGGTATCCCATTGGAAAGATGCATCTGTTATCATACCTGTAAGCTTGGGTTTTTGTGAGAGCTATGATGTCAGGTGATGCCTCTTTGACTCTTTCATGCCACTCCTCCCACTTATTTGTTATACCATCAGCGTTTGTGTACCATACCTTCAGTTTCCTTTCCACCACTGTGGTTTGTAGGGCCTGCGAGGGTGGGAGACCTGGTGGCATACTGTGGGATTCTGTAGCTCGGTGTTGGGTGGAGGCTGTGGGGATGGGTTGTAGTGTGTGTTGGGATGGTGTGATAGGTTGTATGGTTCTGAGAATAGTTGTGTGTGCTTGCCTTTGCTGTTCTGTTCTGCTCTGACTGACCTCTGCTGGTTCCATCCTTGTCTCTTTTCCTAGCTCCTTTCGCTTTTTTGTCCTCTCCTTCAGCTGCTTCGTTCTGATTTTTTTTCTGTCTCTGTCTAGGGAAAACCCTCTTGTACTCTTCCGATATTTCAATCGTGGTTTCTCTTGGAGGATCCCCGTTCCGCACTGTTTCCGTCCTGAGAATCAGCTTGATTGGTCGGTTTCTCCCCCTTTGAGTACCCCCCTATTCTCTAAAATTTACAATCTCGTCCATCTCTTCACCTATTTCCGTGATGATTTTCTCAATCCCCTTACTTTCTTCCTGCTGCCTTTCAGTGTGTGTCCTTTCCTCCTCTTCTCCTGAAGCCCATGGGTAAAAACTGATTTTGCCCTTTCCTCCTCCCATTGCCTCACCCTCTGTGACTCTGGATCCTGCCTGTAAAGTGGTCAGTTTCGCCCTTGATTTTTCCAGTGGCTCTTGATAGCATGGTTGTGCCTCAGCATTCGGGCCTATCACCCCCTCCGTCTGCAACCAGCTGTTCTTCCCTTTCACTCCTTGGTCCTCCTTGGCAGGCTGATATGACCCTTAGCATAATTCATAATTCCTTCCTTCCTTTCGGCCTCGCAGCTTCATATGCTGTGTCTTCTCTGGTCACTGCCCCTGTAACTCGCTTCAGCCTATTTATCTCAACTTCTAGGACCCTTATCTTGGCTACTGCAGTTTCGACTTGTGCCTCCCAATTCTTTGTCTCCTTCTCCAACCTCTTTTCCAATTTCACAGAGAGCTCTTTATCCATTTTTTCAGAAAGCTCTCCTAATTTTCTCTCCCACTCTTGTTCCATCCTTTTCCACTGCTCCTCCATCCACTCCTCCCTACCAGAACCATTCTCATCCGATCCTTGGTTCCTGCGAGTCCCCACCATTTTTTTTTTTTTGTGAGAGAAGAGAGAAGGGAAAGGTAGAAGGAGAGAGAGAGGGGAAGAGTGAGAAGGGAAAGGGGAGAGTGTGAGAGGGGGAAAGAGAGAGAAGGGAAGGGAAGGAAGGGGGGAGAGTGAGAAGGGAAAAATGGGGAAGAGATGGAGAGAGAGAGAAAGAAGAGAGAGAGAGAGAGAGAAGAAGAGAGAGAGAGAGAGAGAGAGAGAGAGAGAAGGGAAGGTAAAAAGAGAGGGGGATAGTGAGAAGGAAAAAGGGAAGAGAGAGTGAGAGTGAGAGTGAGGGGAGAAAGGGGGGAGAGAGAGTGAAGGGAAGGGTAGGAGAGGGGAGATTTAGAAGGGAAAATGGGGAAAGAGAGAGCAAGAGAGAGAGAGAGAGAGAGAGAGAGAGAGAGAGAGAGAGAGAGAGAGAGAGAGAAGAGAGAGAGAGAGAGAGAGAGAGAGAGAGAGAGAGAGAGAGAAGGGAGAGGGAAGAGAGAGAGAGAGAGAAGGCAAAGAGAGGGGGGGAAAAGAGAGGAAGAGAGGGGGAGAGAGGGGGAAGAAGGGGGAAAGGGGGGAGATGGAAGAGTGAGAGGGGAGAGAGAAGGCAAAGAGAGGGGGAGAGAGTGGGTGAGAAAAGGGGAAAGAGGGGGGAGATGGAAAGCGAGAGGGGAAGAGAGGGTAGGGGAGAGAGGGCTAGGGGAGAGAGAGGGGAGGAGGGGAGAGAATGGGAAAAGGGAGAGGAGAGAGATAATGGGAGGGAGAGATGTTAGAGGGGGAGAGATGTTAGAGGGGAGGTGTTAGAGGAAGAGATGTTAAGGGGAGAGACGGGGGAGGGAAGAGGGGAGATAGGTAGAGAGAGATATATAGGGAGAGAGTGATGATAGGTAAAAGAGAGAGATTTGGATAGGAAGACAGGGAGAGAGAGAGGAGCGAGGGTTTAGATGGTCAGTTTTACAGGACGGTGTGAAAATCCTGTGTGACTCACCTATTGTGGTTTCAGGGTCGAGTCACAGCTCCTGGCCCCGCCTCTTCGCTGATTGCTGTTGTGTGTGTGTTTGTGTGTGTTTTTCTACAGCTTACAAGTGCTTGTTCCTGTGTGTGTGGGGTGTGTGTGTGGTGTGTGTGTGTGTGTGTGTGTGTGTGTGTGTGTGTGTGTGTGTGTGTGTGTGTGTGTGTGTGTGTATGTGTGTGTTAGTTAGTTACCATTTTGTCCTAGGGACATGTCGATTAGACACTAGGCCTTTGTATATGAGTACGTGTGTGTGTGTGTGTGTGTGTGTGTGTGTGTGTGTGTGTATGTGTGTGTGTGTGTATGTGTATGTGTGTGTTTGTTGTGTGTGGTTTTTTGTGAGTGGTGTGTGTGTGTGTGTGTGTGTGTGTGTGTGTGTGTGTGTGTGTGTTGTGGGGTGTGTGGTGTGTGGGTGTGTGCATACACACACATTATATATATATATATATATATATATATATATATAAAATATTTTATATATATATATATATATTTCATTTCTTATTTTTTTATTATCACACTGGCCGATTCCCACCAAGGCAGGGTGGCCAGAAAAAGAAAAACTTTTACCATCATTCACTCCATCACTGTCTTGCCAGAAGGGTGCTTCACACTACAGTTTTTAAACTGCAACATTAACACCCCTCCTTCAGAGTGCAGGCACTGTACTTCCCATCTCCAGGGCTCAAGTCCGCCTGCCGGTTTTCCCCGAACCCCTTCATAAATGTTACTTTGCTCACACCCCCAACAGCACGTCAAATATTAAAAACCATTTATCTCCATTCACTCCTATCAAACACGCCACGCATGCCGCTGGAAGTCCAAGCCCCTCGCACACAAAACCTCCTTTAAACCCCCCTCCCTCCAACCTTTCCTAGGCCGACCCCTACCCCGCCTTCCTTCCACTACAGACTGATACACTCTTGAAGTCACTCCCGTTTCGCTCCATTCTCTCTACATGTCCGAACCACCTCAACCAAACCCTTCCTCAGCCCCCCTGGACAACAGTTTTTTGGGAATCCCACACCTCCTCCTAACTTCCAAACTACGAATTCTCTGCATTATATCACACCACACATTGCCCTCAGACATGACATCTCCACTGCCTCCAGCCTTCTCCTCGCTGCAACATTCATCACCCATGCTTCACACCCATATAAGAGCGTTGGTAAAACTATACTCTCATACATTCCCCTCTTTGCCTCCAAGGACAAAGTTCTTTGTCTCCACAGACTCCTAAGTGCAACCACTCACTCTTTTCCCCTCATCAGTTCTGTGATTCACCTCATCTTTTCATAAACCCATCCGCTGACACTCCATTCCCAAATATCTGAATACATTCAAACCCCATCCCCTACTCTCCCCCTCCAATCTGATATCCCCAAACCTTCATCACCTAATCTTTTTGTTATCCTCATAACCTTACTCTTTCCTGTATTCACTTTTAATTTTCTTCTTTTGCACACCCTACCAAATTCATCCACCAATCCCGCAACTTCTCCTCAGAATCTCCCAAGAGCACAGTGTCATCACAAAGAGCAACTGTGACAACTCCCACTTTATGCGTGATTCTTTATCTTTTAACTCCACGCCTCTTGCCAAGACCCTCGCATTTACTTCTCTTACAGCTCCATCTATAAATATATTAAACAACCACGGTGACATCACACATCCTTGTCTAAGGCCTACTTTTACTGGGAAATAATTTCCCTCTTTCCTACATACTCTAACCTGAGCCTCACTATCCTCGTAAAAACTCTTCACTGCTTTCACTAACCTACCTCCTACACCATACACCTGCAACATTTGCCACATTGCCCCCCTATCCACCCTGTCATAAGCCTTTTCCAAATCCATAAATGCCACAAAGACCTCTTTAGCCTTATCTAAATACTGTTTACCTATATGTTTTACTGTAAACACCTGGTCTACCCACCCCCTACCTTTCCTAAAGCCTCCTTGTTCATCTGCTATCCTATTCTCAGTGTTACTCTTAATTTTTTCAATAATAACTCTACCATTCACTTTACCAGGTATTCTCATATATATATATATAATTGAATCTTGTTTCATAAAAAGCAGTTTTGACAATAATATGAATATTTCCTTTGGTTTATATAAATTAGATCCATTTATAATTAATAGAATTTGGGAAGAATTTAATAATACACTGGACAAATAATTTTTAAATTTTCTTGGGTAGAATAGTTTGTGGGTGAGTTGTGCAAGGGACCTATCCAAGTTGGGTCGGCGCGCGTCAGGTGTTTAACCATTGTGGGATCTGATAGTGAGGTGCTGGCCAGAAACCCCTTATATAGCTTCCTTGGATGCTTTAACTTTTATAGTTCCTTGATAATGGAAGTAAGTCACGAAAGCGCTTGGAATTTCTCTATTCTTCAGAGTGGTTGTTTTGCATATTCTGAAATCACCTGTTTACTGTGATCTTTTTGCATATATATATAATATATATATAATTTTATATATATATATATATATATTTTATATATAATATTATATATATATTAAATATAATATATATATATATATAAATAAATATATATATATAAAAAATATATATATAATATACAAGGAATTTGCGAGAGCAGGCGAAATATACACAAACACTGATCTCTGGGTGAAGGGGACTCGAACCTACGAACCTTAGGACAAGGTACGCAGTTTCTTACCAATCTACCCACACTGGACAAAACCCTTTGGGGTGTAGCTTGCGCTACACGTTTGAGCCAAGGCAGCCAGTTTTCAGGGTCTCCTTCAGCCAGAGATCAGTGTTTGTGTATATTTCCCCTGCTCTCGCGAATTCCTTGCATTGTTAAAATCTCTATAAGGCTGATGCATGCAGGGATGAATGAAAAGCTGTAAGCCTTCTCCCAGAAAGCTGGCTGCCTTGGGTCAACGTGTAGCGCAAGCTACAAGCCAAGGTATTGTCCATTGTGGGTAGATTGGTAAAGCACTGCGTACCTTGTACTGAGGTTCGTAGGTTCGAGTCTCCTTCAGCCAGAGATCAGTGTTTGTATATATATATATATATTATATATATATATATATATATATATATATATATATATATATATATATATATATATACGAGAGTTTGGTGAGGTCAGGTGAACTAAACACTTGTGACCTTTCTGACCTTACAGCTGTTTAGTTCACCTGTCATTGAGAAGCTTAGAAATTTGATGGACAAATATTTGTGTTAAGGAAGGGTGGAAATATGGTGTAGCTTTTAATCTATAGTATCTGCATTCCTCTGGCAAGACAGGGACGGAGTGAGTGATGATGAAAGTGTTTCTTCATTTTCGGGTTACCCTGCTCCGGTGGGGAATGGCCGGTGTTTTAAAAAGAATACTTGAGCAGAGTCTGCCTAGCGTGGGACAGCAGACCTTCCGCAGAGCTCTTTCCACAGCATATTTCACCTGATGGCTGTGTCCGGAGGTGGACTGGGCGAGGCGTGTTGGAATGACGTGACTTAGTGTTACAGTTATTTGTTACTGCAGTTAAGAAACTAGGTTAGGTTAGGTAAACGTTGTCAGGAAACAGGAGAGGTGTTTCCTGAGGCGGGTTTTAGTCATATGATGACCCGCAGCTGGAGTTTTTGGTAATCTGACAGAGGCCTTCCGATGGCTTACCGATCCACCCCTTTAAAATTATGGTTATGATTATAACCGTTTTATAGTAATTTAATTAAGAGAGTTTGTAAACACCGGCGTCTCCATAAATCTGCCTCCATGATGACCAGTTAGCATTTATTCTTCATTAAATGTCCCTGTGTGCAGATACAATTATATAACCTTATTTTTAAAGGGATGAAACGGTAAGCCAGAAGAAGGCTTCGGTCAGATGTCCAAAAACTCCAGCTGCGTCAGGAAACATTGTCCTATTTCCTGACAAACCTTACCTAACTTAACCTCTGTGTGCCGCTAAGGATCACACAGGTGACAGGCGTTACTTTGGTCATTTTGCTACTCGCGTATTTGTGCTTCTTGATCCCAGTAGGGTGACCCCTGCCAGTGTCCCCTACGCACTTCTTGTCGCAGTTACCGCACGGGATAGTGTAAAAACCAGCGCTAGACACTTGGGAAGAAACAGTACGCTGGTGTTTGATGAGATCTCTGATGAAGGCGGTAGACATCGCGGCAACTTGGATATCACTCTTGGCAAGTGTCCAAAGTTACTTGTCATTTCACCACATGGGAGGACTTAGATCCTCTTTATGGTGCATTCAGAAGGTGTGGCAGTGAAGGTAGTTAAAACACATCGTCTACGATCCTGGATGAAAAGCGTGGGAGCAGCGAACGCCTGTGAAGGTTTGTAGAAGGCAGGCTCGTTCTTCCTCGGGTAGAGCAGGAACGGATATACGGAGGAACTCTTGGAAAGAATCCAATCAATATGGCGCTCCTAGTGCGTGAGTTGCGATGTCAACAAGAGCACATCGGGTCGTGCTTGTAAGAGGGTTTCCTGTACATCTTGGTATAAACCTTGGAAATAGATAACAACACACTAGTTTAAAAAACACACGTGAGAAACACTAAGATATATTTATCTGTAAACTTTTCAGTTCCAGGACCGAGAAGTTTTCTAATATATGTATGTTTGCTTACGAGTCTTTCTAAACCACTCTGTACACCTTAAAAGAGAGAGTGTCACTACCAGGTGTTTTGCACAGAAGGTCGTCTGTAAGTATATACACTTCTCCCAGCATATACTGTACCTTTTTTCAAGACTGATGGACTGAACACACCGACTCCAGGCTGAGGGACTGATTACCTCAAACTCCTCCTCATCTTCCACTTTTCTCAACCATCTCCTCGAACTGTAAGACAAATTTAATGGTACGTTCAGCTGTCTTAATTTGTCTGAATTGACGATGGTCCACTTCCTCTCCCAAGTGCTGGGTTTTGGTGGCCCGTTCCAGTCAATGCTTTATGAGAAGTTTATTCTTCATTCGTGAGCAGGTTTTGCAGACTGAACCATCTTAGGTACAACACCTGGATGTTATCCCGGTACCTCAACCACGTTACGGCCCTTGGAAACATGGACGTGGAATTCCACACCATGAAATTACTGTGCCCGTAGGTGATGGTAGCATGATGATGTTAGCTAGCACGGCGCTGAGAAGGGCTACCCATCGCCATACCGAAACGTTCTAGCAGTTGATAAATTAGATACATGTGCAACACTTGGGTATCCTAGGTATACCTAAGCGCTGCTCATGTGTCTAATTTATCATCTTGTCGGTTCTCTGAGCCATTTATCTCCATTTAAACAGTTGTTTTGGTATGCAGCGTGACTCTATCAGATCGCTGAAGCACTGCAGGTTTCAGACGAGCTAAACCAACGGAAACTACCATCATGCTATCTAATACACCCATGGTAACCTATTACACCCCTTTTGGTATCTAAGAGTTTCCTACACCGTCTACTCTATCTGTAACTCTTGTAAGGAGCAATTTCAGTGTGTAGATTTATAACCAGTCCCTCCATTATCTCCATAAAATAGAGAGAGGAGGGTGTGTTGATGGGCGTGTTGGAGGGTGATGTGACGTGATAGGCGTGTGGGCGGACGTGGTGAGCTTGTTATCAGAGGGGAGTGGGCGGGGCAGGACCCATCCGTACACCTGACAGGTATATTATAGAGGGAACGTGTGGGTTTTGTGGAGCACACACGGAATACAGATGAGTATTGCTGGTAATATAATTCTTCGAAGACACCTCAAACATAAATCACCACCACCACCATTGTTATTATCACCACCACTGTTATTATCACCACCACTGTTACCCCAAATTGTTATCACCACCACTGTTATTATCACCACCACTGTTATTCACCACCAATGTTATTATCACCACCACTGTTATTATCACCACCACTGTTAATTATCCCCCTATGTTTTCACCATCACTGTTATTATCACCACCATTGTTATTATCACCACCACTGTTATTATCACCACCACTGTTATTATCACCACCACTGTTATTATCACCACCACTGTTATTATCACCACCACTGTTATTATCACCACCACTGTTATTCACCAAATGTTATATCACCACCATGTTATTATCACCACCACTGTTATTATCACCACCACTGTTATTATCACCACCATTGTTATTATCACCACCACTGTTATTATCACCACCACTCTTATTATCACCACCACTGTTATTATCACCACCACTGTTATTATCACCACCACTGTTATTATCACCACCACTGTTATTATCACCACCACTGTTATTATCACCACCACTGTTATTATCACCACCATTGTATTATCCACCACATTATTATCACCACCACTGTTATTATCACCACCACTGTTATTATCACCACCACTTTTATTATCACCACCACTCTTATTATCACCACCACTGTTTATCATTATTATCACCACCACTGTTTTATTATCACCACCACTGTTTATTATCACCATCACTTATTATCACCACAACTGGTATTTAATCACCACACTGTTATTATCACACCACTATTATTATCACCATCACTGTTATTATCCCACTGTTTTACCACCACTGTTATTATCACCACCACTTTATTTATCACCACACTTATTATCACCACCACTGTTATTATCACCACCACTGTTATTATCACCATCACTTTATCATCATCAACTGTTATAAACACCACCACTGTTATTATCACTATCACTTTTACACCATCATGTTTTATCACCATCACTATTATTATCACCACCACTTTTTATCATACACTTTATCACCACCAACTGTTATTATCACCATCACTGTTATTATCACCATCACTGTTTTCATCACTGTTATCACCATCACTGTTATTATCACCATCCATATTATTATCACCTTCTTTCATTATCACCACACTGTTATTATCACACCACAATCTATTATTATCACCATCACTGTTATTATCACCATCACTGTTATTATCACCATCACTGTTATTATCACCATCACTGTTATTATCACCATCACTTTTATTATCCACATTTTAACTGTTATCACCATCACTGTTATTATCACACACCAATTTTTATTATCACCATCACTGTATTAACTCACCACTATCACACTGTTATTATCAACCATTCACTGTTATTATCACCATCACTGTTATTATCACTCACTTTTCCCTCTTTATTATCAACACCACTGTTATTATCACCACACTGTTATTCCCATCATGTTATCACCATCACTATTATTATCACCACCACTTGTTATTATCACCATCACTGTTATTATCACCATCACTGTTATTATCACCACCACTGTTCATTATCACCATCACTGTTTATTATCAACATCACTGTTATTATCACCACCACTGTTATTATCAACCCATCACTGTTATTATCACCACATTGTTATTATCACCATCACTGTATTATCACCATCACTGTTATTATCACCATCACTGTATTTCACCATCATGTTATTATACCATCACTGTTATTATCACCACCACTGTTATTATCACCATCACTGTTATTATCAACCCTCATGTTATTATCACTCATGTTATCACCATCACTGTTATTATCAAACCCTCATGTTATTATCACCATCACTGTTATTATCAACATCACTTGTTATTATCACCATCACTGTTATTATCACCATCAATTTTATTATCACCATCACTGTTATTATCACCACAGTTTTATCACCACTGTTATTATCACCCATCATGTTATTATCAACCATCACTGTTATTAATCAACATCACTGTTATTATCAACCCTCACTGTTATTATCTACACACTGCTATTTCCATCACTGTTATTATCACCACAACTGTTATTATCACCATCACTGTTATTATCACCATCACTGCTATTATCACCATCACTGTTATTATCAACATCACTGTTTTTATCACCTCACTGTTATTATCACCACAACTGTTATTATCACCATCACTGTTATTATCAACATCACTGTTATTATCAACATCACTGTTATTATCAACATCACTGTTATTATCAACATCACTGTTATTATCACCACAACTGTTATTATCACCATCACTGTTATTATCAACATCACTGTTATTATCAACATCACTGTTATTGTCAACATCACTGTTATTATCAACATCACTGTTATTATCACCATCACTGTTATTATCAACATCACTGTTATTATCACCACATGTTATCACCACACTGTATTATCAACATCACTGTTATTATCACCATCACTGTTATTATCACCATCACTGTTATTATCAACATCACTGTTATTATCAACACCACTGTTATTATCACCATCACTGTTATTATCAACATCACTGTTATTATCATCACTGCTATTATCACATCACTGTTTTATCACATCACTGTTATTATCAACCCTCATGTTATTATCACCATCACTGTTATTATCAACATCACTGTTATTCAACATCACTGTTATTATCACCCAATTGTTATTATCAAACATCACTGTTATTATACCATCATGTATTATCAACATCACTGTTATTATCACCATCACTGTTATTATCATCACTGCTATTATCACCACCACTGTTATTATCACCATCATTGTTATTATCCCCATCACTGCTATTATCACCATCACTGTTATTATCACCATCACTGTTATTATCACCATCACTATTATTATCACCACCACTTGTTATTATCACCATCACTGTTATTATCACCATCACTGTTATTATCAACATCACTGTTATTATCAACATCACTGTTATTATCAACATCACTGTTATTATCAACATCACTGTTATTATCAACATCACTGTTATTATCACCATCACTGTTATTATCACCATCACTGTTATTATCAACATCACTGTTATTATCACATCACTGTTATTATCACATCACTGTTATTATTCCCATCACTGTTATTATCACCATCACTGTTATTATCACCATCACTGTTATTAGCATCACTGTTATTTTCACCACAACTGTTATTATCACCATCACTGTTATTATCAACATCACTGTTAAATTTTCACCTCATGTTTATTATCACCAATCACTGTTTATTAACTCACACACACTGTTATTATTTACCATCACTGTTATTATCACCATCACTGTTATTATCACCATCACTGTTATTATCAACATCACTGTTATTATCACCACCAATGTTATTATCACCATCACTGTTATTATCACCATCACTTGTTATTATCACCACCAATTGTTATTATCACCATTACTGTTATTATCACCACCAATTGTTATTATCACCACCACTGTTATTATCATCACTGTTATTATCACCATCCAATTGTTATTTATCACCATTACTGTTATTATCACCACAATCTGTTATATCACCACCACTGTCATTATCAATCATCACTGTTATTATCACCATCACTTGTTTTATCACCACCACTGTTATTACACCACACTGTTATTATCACCCCACTGGGATTAGCACCAACCGTTTTATCTAGTATTATCACCACACTGTTATTATCACATCACTGTTTTATCACCACATCTGTTATTATAACCACTGGTATTACACATACAGTTTTATAACATCACTGTTATTGACACTCACCACACAGCGCTTATTAGTCACCATATACACATCATAACCTGGTTTAAATGTGATACCTTATATGAGTCTCGCCAACGACTAATGTCGTTTTAAGTCACAAGACATCCACCTGAGGGGAAGATACTTGAAGTACTTATGGTCTGCAAAACTGACCATGAACATCGTTTTAAAGTCTATGGACGTCAGACTCCAGGAAGCATTGAAACGATCTTCGGAAGTTTCAATGCGTTAAACTGACAAATGAAAGTTCTTAAAAGTGACATGGACAAAACCATCCAATAAAACAATCTTGTATCTCATATACGATACTCAAAATTTACGTGGTTATTATATGCTCTTCTGCGAAGCACTACAGAATCTTCGCTAGCCAAAGAACTTTCTATGAGGAAGAATGCACTATAATTAACCTCAAGTATGTTTCTAAACTCCATCGGTAGCCTCTGTCAGATACTTCACAGTTTGGTCACGATTAACGGACATGGATATAAATCTTCAACAATTCACAGAAAGATACAAAGTTGATACATGTATCCAAAACTCCCTATGAAAGTTAGACAGCCCGAAACTGACATCATCAGTAAAGACTCAAATTAGGGGGAAAGCATTAGTGATATAACCATGGATAGACAGGCAACTTAAATACTGCGGTGTAATACAATAATCCATTGTAAGACTCGCAGCAATTATTTATAGTTGGGGGAAAATTCAGGACCTCCAAAGATATCAGACAATACGAAGGGAATGAGGGAATGATGGAACAAACCCAAATCCAAACCATTAATTTTAGCAAAAATTTATTTAAAAAAAAAAATAGACTTTGGGGAGAAAACAACCTCTACCACGAAGTCCGGGCCGTTTTCCTTAAAACAATTTCCAAACCGAATATTTGGGGGGGTTAACCATAGCTTTGGAACCCTTGCCAGTAAACCCTTCTTTTTTCGCTATTTCCCACTAAAAAAAAAACCAAAAGTCTTCTCCAACTTTCCTAACCCAGCCCAACTAAAACTGTTATTTTAGCTTTTTCACTCGTGAACTCAGAATGCAGCATTTTCACTTGACGAAGACATAATTGAACCATATTTCTTAAATCCACATCCTTCCCACCCGAGATCTGGTGACTTGAAAAAGCCCACTGTGTGGGCGAAACGTTGTCAATAAAGGATCACATTAAACTGCATATGTGTTTATATTTCCATGCTGGACCAGGCTTGTAGCCTGTCCAGGTCTCTTTGAGGTCCTGCCTGATCCTCGACCGATTTAATTCTCCTCATTAACTTCGCATCATCTGCAAACAGAGACACTTCTGAGTCTATCCCCTCCGTTATGTCATTCACATATACCAAAAACAGCACAGGTCCTAGGACTGACCCCTGTGGAACCCCGCTTGTCACAGGAGCCAACTCTGACACCTCGTCACGTACCATGACTCGTTGTTGCCTCCCTGTCAGGTATTCTCTGATCCACTCAGTCCCTTTCCTGTTATGTGTGCCTGATCCTCTAGCTTTTACAGTAACCTCTTGTGAGGAACTGTGTCGAAGGCCTTCTTGCAGTCCAAGAAAAGTCAGTCTATCCACCCCTCTCTCTCTTGTCTTACTTCTGTCACCTTGTCATAAAACTTCAGTAGGTTTGTGACACAAGATTTTCCTTCCCGGAAACCGTGCTGGTTGTCAATTATACACTTGTTTCTTTCCAGGTGCTCCACCACTCTCCTTCTGATGATCTTCTCCATGACTTTGCATACTTTACACGTTAGTGACACAGGTCTGTAGTTCAATGCCTCATGTCTGTCTCTTTTTTTTTTTAAATTGGGACTACATTTGTCATCTTCCATACCTCAGGGAGTTGCCCAGTTTCAATGGATGTGTTGAAGATCTTTGTTAGTGGCACACACAGCATCTCTGCTTACTCTCTAAGGACCCACGGAGAGATGCTGTCTCGTCCCACCGCCTTTGAGGTATCAAGTCACATAGCAGCCTCTTCACCTCCTCCTCGGTTATGTGTACCTCATCCAGCACTTGTTGGTGTACCTCCCTGTTCTGATTTCTTGGAGTCCTTTCGGTTTCCACTGTAAATACTTCTTTAAATCTAGTGTTGAGCTCCTCATATACATGTAACTCTCGGTCGTTTCTTGTGAACTCCCCATAATCCTTCCTCAGGCTGATTACCTGGTACTTGACTGTTGTTTTCCTCCTGATGTGGCTATACAACAGCTTCGGGTCAGACTTGACTTTCGATGCTATGTCATTTTCACATTGTCGCTGAGCCTCCCTTCTTATCTGTGCATATTTGTTTCTGGCTCTCCGGCTGATCTATTTATTTTCCTGAGTCCTTTGTCTTCTGTACCTTTTCCATTCTCTAGTACACCTAGTTTTTGCCTCCCTACACCTTTGGGTGAACTAAGGACTCGTTCTGGTCTTCCCATTATTTCTATTTCCCTTGGGAACAAACCTCTCCTCTGCCTCCTTGCATTTTGTTGTCACATAGTCCATTTCTTGTACTGGTTTTCCTGCCAGTTGTCTCTCCCACTGAATGTCGTGCAGGAAGTTCCTCATGCCTGTGTAGTCCCCCCTTTTGTAGTTTGGTTTTTCCCATTCTATTCCTGCTACTCTCTCCACTTGAAGCTCAACTATGTAGTCAAAGCACAGAACCACATGATCACTAGCTCCCAGGGGCCTTTCATACATGATATCCTCGATGTCCGAACTACTCAAGGTGAATACAAGGTCCAGTCTTGCTGGATCATTCTCACCTCTCTCTCTGGTAGTGTCTCTAACATGTTGATGCATGAGGTTTACCAGTACCACATCCATCATCTTGGCTCTCCATGTTTCGGGCCCCCCATGGGGCTCCAGGTTTTCCCAGTCAATATCCTTGTGATTGAAATCACCCATAACTAGTAACTTTGCTCCCCCCATGTGAGCTCTTCTGGCCACCTCAGCTAGTGTGTCGGCCATTCCTCTGTTGCTCTCGTCGTATTCTTTTCTTGGCCTCCTGCAGTTCTGTGTGTGTGTGTGTGTTGTTTGTGTTCTGTACTCATAAACAGATCCCTTGAACGGGAATATCACTGTAACTTTCTGTATGGATTATTTGAGTTTAATATATCTGTGAAGACACTGATATGAGTTGTGTTAGCAACGTATCAGTTATTTCATATCTTACACTGACTACCTATCTCTGCTAACAATAACTGCATATGTAATTCTACCTTTTATGTGTAGAGGGAAGGAGCAGTAATTTATGTTCTTTATTAAGATTCTGGTTCATAGAGATATAGAGATCCAATCTAAGTTTTATTGTAATTAAAGACAAGAATTTTAATTGCTAGTTTTGGTCATCCTAAAGAAAGTAAGAAGATTAACAAAGAAAACTTCTTTGGTTAACTAGACTATATTTACCGCACTAAACGCTTGTTGCTGCTGGAGTATTGCCCGAGACAGCCCATACACAAACTGGTTCCACAAGACTTAATCGGTGGAACATTCTTGCCCCTCCATACGCAACACCAGCATATGCTGTACTTTCTTCAAGACTGACAGACTGAACGAACACATCGACTGCAGGCTGAGGGGCTGATTACCTCAAATTCCTAATCTAACTTCTTCTACCGTTCTTCTTCGTACTGGACTGAAGAAGCCACAGGCTGGCGAAATGTTTCCGTAAGAAAGATTCCCAAATGTTACATTCCTGACACACATTGAGACACCTCCACCAACTCTACTGATGGCCAAATAAGATAATACCCTCCCTTACCTTCCCTACCTCTCTTCCTACCCTTACTCTCCTACCTTCTTATTCTCCCTCCCTCCCTCTTTTCCTACCCTCCCACACCTCCCTCCCTCAAACTGATTAAAAAACCTGTCTGACTGGAGTTACTGTGTGCTAGACTGTATGCTGGTGCCAGCTAGACTGTGTGCTGGTGCCAGCTAGACTGTGTGCTGGTGCCAGCTAGACTGTGTGCTGGGGCCAGCTAGACTGTGTACTGGTGCCAGCTAGACTGTGTACTGGTGCCAGCTAGACTGTGTGCTGGTGCCAGCTAGACTGTGTGCTGGTGCCAGCTAGACTGTGTACTGGTGCCAGCTAGACTGTGTGCTGGTGCCAGCTAGACTGTGTGCTGGTGCCAGCTAGACTGTGTGCTGGTGCCAGCTAGACTGTGTGCTGGTGCCAGCTAGACTGTGTGCTGGACCAGCTAGACTGTGTGCTGGTGCCAGCTAGACTGTGTGCTGGTGCCAGCTAGACTGTGTGCTGGTGCCAGCTAGACTGTGTGCTGGTGCCAGCTAGACTGTGTGTGGTGCAGCTAAGACTGTGTGCTGGTGCAGCTAGACTGTGTGCTGGTTGCCAGCTAGACTGTGATGCTGGTGCAGCTAGTCTGTGTGCTGGTGTGCCAGCTCGACTGTTGTGCGGGTGCCAGGCTGACTATGTGCTCGGTGCCAGCCTTAGACTGTGTGCTGGTACCAGCTAGGACTGGGTTTGGGGTGTGCTGGTGCAGCTAGGGACCTGTGTGCTGGTGCCAGTAGACTGTGTGTTGGTGCCAGCTAGACTGTGTCTGTGCCAGCTATACTTTGTGCTGGTGCCAGCTAGACTGTGTATCTGGTGCCAGCTAGACTGAGTGCTGGGTGCCAGCTAGACTGTGTGCTGGTGCAGCTAGACTGTGTGCTGGGGGCAAGCAGACTGTTTTGTACTGGTTGCCAGCTAGACTGTGTGCTGTGTTTTGCCAGCTAGACTGTTTGCTGGTGCCAGTAGACTGTGTGCTGGTGCAGTGACTGTGTGCTGGTGCCAGCTAGCTGTGTGATGGTTGCCAGCTAGACTGTGTGCTGGAGCCAGGGTAGACTCGTGTTGTGTGGGGCCAGCTAGACTGTGTGCTGGTGCCAGCTAGACTTAGTGCTTGTGCCAGCTAGACTGTGTGCTGGGGTACTAGCTAGACTGTGTACTGGTGCCAGCTAGTCTGGGGTGCTGGTGCCAGCTGACTGTGTGCTGGTGCCAGCTAGACTTGTGTGCTGGTGCCAGCTAGACTGTGTGTGGTGCCAGCTAGATGGTGTCTGGTGCCAGCTATACTGTGTGGCTGTGCCAGCTAGACTTTGTATGGTTGCCAGCTTAGGTCTGAGTGTGGTGGCCAGGCTAGACTGTGTGATGGTGCCAGTTAGACTGTGTGCTGGGGCATGCCTAGACTGTGTTCTGGTTGGCCAGTCTAGACTGTGTGTGGTGCCAGCAAGATGTGTGCTGGTGCCAGTAGACTGTGTGCTGGGCCAGGCTAGACTGTGTGATGGTTACAAGCTAGACTGTGTGCTTGTGCCAGCTAGACTGCATGCTGGTGCCAGCTTAGGTCTGTGTGCTGGTTGACAGCTTAGGACTGTGTGCTGGGGCGCTAGGACTGTGCTGGTGCATGTGACTGTGTTTTTTTTTTTGCTGGTGCCAGCTAGACTGTGTGGTTGTGGTGCCAGCTAGACTTTTGCTGGTACAGCTAGACTGTGTGATGGGGAAGGGCCCAGCTTAGACTGTGTGCTGGTGACTGCTAGACTGTGTGCTGGTGCCAGCTAGACTGTGAGCTGGTACCAGCTAGACTGTGTGTGTGGGGGGCCAAGCTAGGACTTGCGCTGGTTCCAGGTAGACTGCGTGTGGGGCAGCTAGACTGTGTGTTGGTGCCAGATAAACTGTGTGCTGGTTGCCAGCTAGGACTGTGTGCTTGTGCCAGCAGACCTTGTGCTGTGTGCCAGCTAGGGACTGTGTGCTGGTTGCCAGCTAGACTGTTGAGTGCTAGTGCCAGCTAGACTTTGTGCTTGTTCAGGTAGACTGGTGCTGGTGCCAGCAAGACTTGTTTGCTGGTGCCAGCTAGACTGTGTGCTGGTGCCCTCTAGCTGTGTGCGGGGGCAGCTGGACTTGAGTGCTGGTGCCAGCTAGAACTAGTGCTGGTTGCCTGCTGACTGTAGTGCTGGTGCCAGCTAGACTGTGATGCTGGTGCCAGCTAGCTGTGTGCTGTTGGTGGCAAGCTAGGGGACTGTGTGCTGGTGCAAGCTGACTGTGTGCGTGCTGCCAGCCAGACTGTGTGCTGGTGCCAGCTAGGCCTGTGTGCTGGTGCCAGCTAGACTGTGGTTCTGGTGGCCAGCTGTACTGTGTGCTGAGTTGCCCAGCTAGACTGTGTACTGGTGCCAGCTAGACGGTGTGCTGGTGCCCGCTAGACTGTGTGCTAGGTCAGCTAGACTGTGTGCTGGGGCAAGCTACACTGTGTACTGGGTTGCCAGCTAGGACTGTGTGCTGGTGCCAGCTAGACTGTGTGTGTGGTGCCAGGTTAGACTGTGTGCTGGTGCCAGCTAGCTGTGTGCTGGTGCAAGCTAGACTGTGTGCTGGTGCCAGCTAGACTGTATGCTGGTGCCAGCTAGACTGTGTGCTGGTGCCAGCTAGACTGTTGCTGGTGCCTGTAGACTGTCGTGCTGGTGCCAGCTAGGACTGGTGTGCTGGTGCATGCTAGACGGTGTGTGGTGCCAGTCTAGACTTTGCGCTGGGTTACAGGTAGACTGCGTGCTGGGCCAGCTAGACTGTGTGCTGGTGCCAGCTAAACTGTGTGCTGGTGCCAGCTAGACTGTGTGCTTGTGCCAGCTAGACTGTGTGCTGGTGCCAGCTAGACTGTGATGCTGGCTTGCCAGCTAGACTGTGTGCTGGGGCAAGATACACGTGTCCTGGTGCCAGCTAGACTGTGTGCTGGTGTCAGTAGACTGTGTGCTGGTGGCCGTAGACTGTTGTGGCAGGTGCCAGCTCGACTGTGTGCTGGTGAAGCTAGACTGTGTGCTGGTGCCAGCTAGACTGTATGCTGGTGCCAGTAGACTGTGTGCTGGTGCCAGCTAGGACTGTAGGGGTGTGTGGTGCAGCTATACTGTGTGCTGGTGCCAGCAGACTTGTACTCCCACCCCGGTTGCCAGCTAGACCTGAGTGCTGGTGCCAGTGGACTGTGTGCTGGTGCCAGTTAGACTGTTGTGCTGGGGCAAGCTAGACTGTGCTTACTTGGTGCCAGCTAGGACTGTGTGCTGGTGGCCAGCAAGACTGTGTGCTGGTGCCTGCTAGACTGTGTGCTGGTGGCCAGCTAGACTGATGTGCTGGTACATGCTAGGACGGTGTGCTTGTGCCAGCTAGATGCATGCTGGTGCCAGCTAGACGGTGTGCTGGTGCAGCTATGACTGGTTGTGCTGGGGACCAGCTAGGACTGTGTGCTGGTGCCAGCTAGACTGTGTGCTGGTGCCAGCTAGACTGTGTGTGGTTTTTGCCCCAGTAGGACTGCGTGCTGGTCCAGCTAGACTGTTTGCTGGGGCAGCTAGATGTGTGCTGGTGACAGCTGACTGTGTGCTCGGTGCACAGCTAGGGAATGTGTGCTGCGTACCAGCTAGAACTGTGTCTGGTGCCAGCTAGAACTTTTTGCGCTTGGTTCCAGGTTTAGACTGCGTGCTGGGGGGCCAGTAGGACTGTGTGTTGGTGCCACGCTAATAAAACTGTGTGCTGGTGCCAGCTAGACTGTGTGCGTGGTGCCAGCAGACTTGTGTGCTGGTGCCAGCTAGACAGTGTGCTGGTGCCAGCTAGACTGAGTGCTAGTGCCCAGCTAGAACTTTGTGCTTGTTCCAGGTAGGGACTGCGTGCTGGTGGCCAGCAAGAACTGTGTGCTGGTTGGCCAGCTGACTGTGTGCTGGTGCCATCTAGGCTTGTGTGCTGGGGCCAGCTGACTGTGTGTGGTGCCAGCTAGTATGTGTGGTGCCTGCTAGACTGTGTGTTGGGGTGCCAGTAGACTGGTGTGCTGGTGCCAAGCTAGACTGTGTGCTGGTGCAAGCTAGACTGTGTGCTGGTGCCAGCTAGGACTGTGTGCTGTGCCAGCCAGACTGTGTGATGGTGCCAGCTGGGACTGTGGCTGGTGCCAGCTAGACTGTTTCCTGGTGCCAGCTTGGACTGTGTGCTTGGTGCAGCTTGACTGTGTACTGGTGCAGCTAGGATGAGTGCTGGTGCCACGCTAGACTGTGTGCTGGTGCGCTAGACTGTGTGCTGGGGGGGGCAAGCCTACACTGTTGTAAAAAACACTTGGTGCCAGCTAGACTGTGTGCTGGTGCCAGCTAGACTGTGGTGCTGGTTGCAGCTAGGGACTGTGTGCTGGTGGCAATTTCATAGACTGTGTGCTGGTTGCAGCTAGACTGTATGCTGTTGCAGCTAGACTGTGTGCTGGTGCCAGCTAGACTGTGTGCTGGTGCCAGCTAGACTGTGTGCTGGTGCCAGCTAGACTGTGTGCTGGTGCAAGCTAGACTGTGTGCTGGTGCCAGCTAGACTTTGCGCTGGTTCCAGGTAGACTGCGTGCTGGGGCCAGCTAGACTGTGTGCTGGTGCCAGCTAAACTGTGTGCTGGTGCCAGCTAGACTGTGTGCTTGTGCCAGCTAGACTGTGTGCTGGTGCCAGCTAGACTGTGTGCTGGCACCAGCTAGACTGTGTGCTAGTGCCAGCTAGACTTTGTGCTTGTTCCAGGTAGACTGCGTGCTGGTGCCAGCAAGACTGTGTGCTGGTGCCAGCTAGACTGTGTGCTGGTGCCAGCTACAATGTGTGCTAGTGCCAGGTAGACTTTATGCTGGAGCCAGCAAGACTGTGTGCTGGTGCCAGCTAGACTGTGTGCTGGTGCCATCTAGGCTGTGTGCTGGGGCCAGCTAGACTGAGTGCTGGTGCCAGCTAGACTGCGTGCTGGTACCAGCTAGACTGTGCGCCGGAGCCAGCTAGACTGTGTGCTGGTGCCAGCTAGACTGTGTGCTGGTGCCAGCTAGACTGTGTGCTGGTACCAGCTAGACTGTGTGCTGGTGCCAGCTAGACTTAGCGCGGTTCCAGGTATAGACTGTGTGCTGGGGCCAGCTAGCCTGTTTGCTGGTGCCAGCTAAACTGTGTGCTGGTGCCAGCTAGACTGTGTGCTGGTGCCATCTAGGCTGTGTGCTGGGGCCAGCTAGACTGAGTGCTGGTGCCAGCTAGACTATGTGCTGGTGCCAGCTAGACTGTGTGCTGGTGCCAGCTAGACTGTGTGCTGGTGCCAGCTAGACTGTGTGCTGGTGCAAGCTAGACTGTGTGCTGGTGCCAGCTAGGATGTCTGTGCTGCTGCCAGCAGACTGTGTGCGTGTGCCAGCTAGACTGTTGTGATGTCTGGTGCCAGCTATATAGACTGTTGTCCTGGTGCCAGCTGTACTGTGTGCTGGCTGCCAGCTAGACTGTGTACTGGTGCCAGGCTAGACTGAGTGCTCAAACCGGTGCCAGCTAGACTGTGTGCTGGTTGCAGAAGACTGTGTGCTGGGGCAAGACTACCTGTGTACTGGTGCCAGTAGACTGTGTGCTGGTGCAGCTAGACGTGTGCTGGTGCCAGCTAGACTGTGTGCTGGTGCCTGTAGATGTGTGCTGGTGCAAGCTAGACTGATGTGCTGGTGCAGCTCGACTGTATGCTGGTGCCAGCTAGACTGCTGTCTGGTGCCAGCTAGACTGTGTGGCTGGTGCCAGCTAGACTGTGTGCTGGTGCCAGCTAAGACAGTGTGCTGGTGCAAGTAGACTGTGTTGCTGGTATAGCCAGCTTGACTTTGCGCTGGTTCCAGGTATTAGACCTGCGTGCTGGGGCAGCTAGGATGTGTGCTGGTTGCAGCTCAAAACTGTGTGCTGGTGCCGCTAGACTGTGTGCTTGTGCCAGCTAGACTGTGTGCTGGTGCCAGCTAGACTGTGTGCTGGCACCAGCTAGACTGTGTGCTAGTGCCAGCTAGACTTTGTGCTTGTTCCAGGTAGACTGCGTGCTGGTGCCAGCAAGACTGTGTGCTGGTGCCAGCTAGACTGTGTGCTGGTGCCAGCTACAATGTGTGCTAGTGCCAGGTAGACTTTATGCTGGAGCCAGCAAGACTGTGTGCTGGTGCCAGCTAGACTGTGTGCTGGTGCCATCTAGGCTGTGTGCTGGGGCCAGCTAGACTGAGTGCTGGTGCCAGCTAGACTGCGTGCTGGTACCAGCTAGACTGTGCGCCGGAGCCAGCTAGACTGTGTGCTGGTGCCAGCTAGACTGTGTGCTGGTGCCAGCTAGACTGTGTGCTGGTACCAGCTAGACTGTGTGCTGGTGCCAGCTAGACTTTGCGCTGGTTCCAGGTAGACTGTGTGCTGGGGCCAGCTAGACTGTGTGCTGGTGCCAGCTAAACTGTGTGCTGGTTGCCAGCTAGGCTGTTTTTTGTGCTGGTTGCCAGGTTTTAGGACTGTGTGCTGGTGCTGCTAGGACTGTGTGCTGGCACAGCTAGACTGTGTGCTAGTGCCAGCTAGACTTTGTGCTTGTTCCAGGTAGACTGCGTGCTGGTGCCAGCAAGACTGTGTGCTCGATCCCAGCTAGACTGTGTGCTGTGCCAGCTACAACTGTGTCTAGTGCCCAGGTAGACTTTGTGCTGGGAGCTTAGCGGACTGTGTGCTGGTGCCAGCTAGACTGTGTGCTCGGTGACCATCTGTGCTCGGTGCTGGGGCAAGCTTAGACTGAGTGCTGGTGCCAGCTAGACTGTGTGGGCTGGGGCCATCAAGACTGTGGCTGGTGCAGCCAGACTGTGTTGCTGGTGACAGCTAGACTGTGTGCTGGTGCCAGCTAGGATGTGTTGCTGGTCTGCCAGGTCCTTGTGTGCTCGGGTTGCTATGACCTGTGTGCTTAGTGCCAGCTAGGACCGTGTGCTGGTGGCAGCTAGACTGTGTATGGTTGCAGCTAAATGTGTGCTGGTTTTTGCCAGCTAGAACTGTGTGCTAGGGGCAGCTAGACTGTGTTGCTGGTGCCAGCGAGACTGTGTCGCTGGTGCCAGCTAGAATGTGTTGCGGTTGCCAGCTAGGACTGTGTGCCGGCCAGCTAGACTGTGTGCTGGTGCCAGCTAGGACTGTGTGCGCTGGTGCCAGCTAGACTGTGTACTGGTGCCAGCTAAACTGTGCTGCTGGGCAAGCTTTAGACTGTGTGCGTTGGTGCCAACTAGACTGTGTGCTGGGTGCCTGTAGACTGTGTGCTGGTGCCAGCTAGACTGTGTACTGGCGGGCCAGCTAGACTGTGTGCTTTACTGGTACCAGCTAGATTTGTGCTGGTACCAGCTAGACGTGTACTGGTGCAGCTAGTCTGGTGCTGGTGGCCAGCTCGACTTGGTGTGGTGCCAGCTACACTGTGTGTGCGTGTCAGTTGACTGGTGCTGGTGCCAGCTAGACTGTGTGCTGGCTGCCAGCTAGACGGTGCTCTGTGCCAGCTAGGACGCGTACTGGTGCCAGCTGACTGTAGCTGGTGCCAGCTAGACTGTGTACTGGTGCAAGCTAGACTGTGTGCTGGTGCCAGCTTGACTGTGTGCTGGTGCCAGCTAGACTGTGTGCTAGGGCCAGCTAGGTCTGTGTTACTGGTGCCAGATAGACTGTGTGTGCTGGTCCAGCTAGACTGTGCTGGTGCCAGCTGACTGCGTGCTGGATGCCAGCTGACTGTGTGCTGGGTTGCCAGCTAGCAGCGTGTGTGCTGGTGCCAGCTTGACCTGTGTGTGGTGCCAGGCTAGACTGTGTGCTGTGCAGCAAATCTGGGTGTGGTGCCAGCTAGAATGTGTGCTGGTGCCATACCCAGCCTACGACTACCTGTTGTGCTGGTCCAGCTAGTATATGTGCTGGTGCCAGCTAGATGGTACTGGTTCCAGCTAAACTGTGTGCTGGTGCCAGCTAGACTGTGGCTGGAACCAGCTAGACTTGGTGCTGGTGCAGCTAGATCTCCGTGTGGTACAGCTTAGACTGTGTGCTGGTGCCAGGTAGGACTGTCGTGTCTGGGTGCCAGCTAGAGAATGGTATGGGTGGCCACCTAGACTGTGTGGTGTGTGGTGCCAGCTAGACTGTGTGCTGGTGCCAGCTAGACTGTTGTGCTAGGGCAGCTTAGAGTGTGTACTGTGCCAGATAGATGTGTGCTGGTACCAGCTAGACTGTGTGCTGGTGACAGCTAGGCGGTGTTCTGGTGCCAGCTAGACTGTGTGCTGGTTGCAAGCTTCAGACTGTGTGCTGGAGCCAGCTAGACTGTTGTGCTGTGCCAGTAGACTGTAGTGCTGGGTGCCAGCTAGACTGTGTGTGCTGGTGCAGATTAGTCTGTGTGCTCGGGCCAGCTAGGACTTGTGTGCTGGTGCCAGCTAGACTTGATGTGCTGGTGCCAGCTAGGGGACTGTGTTACTGAGATTGCCAGCCTAAACTCTGTGCTGGTGCAGCTAGACTGTTGTGCTGGGCCAGCTAGACTGTGTGCTGGTGCCAGCTAGACTGTGTGCTGGGTGCCAAGCTAGGACTGGGTGTGCTGGTGCCAGCTAGACTGTGTGCTTGGGCCAGACTAGACTGTGTGCTGGGGCCAGCTTAGACTGTGTGCTGTGTACAGCTAGACTGTGTGTCAGGTTGACCAGCTAGACTGTGTGCTGGTGCCAGCTAGACTGTGTGCTGGTGCCAGCTAGACTGTGTGCTGGTGCCAGCTAGACTGTGTGCTGGTACCAGCTAGACTGTGTGCTGGTGCCAGCTAGACTTTGCGCTGGTTCCAGGTAGACTGCGTGCTGGGGCCAGCTAGACTGTGTTGCTGTGCCATCGAAACTGTGTGCTCGGTTGACAGGCTAGACTGTGTGCTCTGTGCCAGCTTGACTGTGTGCTGGTGCCAGCTAGCCTGTGTGCTGGCACCGGCTAGGACCTGTTGTGCTAGTGCCAGCTAGACTTTGTGCTTGTTCCAGGTAGATGGCAGGCTGGTGCCGGCAAGATGTGTGCTGGTGCCAGCTACACTGTGTGCTGGTGCCAGGTACAATGTGTGCTAGTGCCAGGTAGACTTTATGCTGGAGCCAGCAAGAGTGTGTGCTGGTGCCAGCTAGGACTGTGTGCTGGTGCCATCTAGGCTGATGTGGCTGGGGCCAGCTAGTAGGACTGGAGTGCTGGGCAGCTAGACGTGTGCTGTGCCAGAGCTAGACTTGTGCTGGTGCCAGCTAGACTGTGTGCAGGTGCCAGCTAGACTGTGTGCTGGTGCCAGATAGACTGTGTGCTGGTGCCAGCTAGACTGTGTGCTGGTGCCAGCTAGACGGGCTTGTGCTGGTACAAGCTAGACTGTGTGCTGGCGTTGCCAGCTAGATGTTTGCTGGTTTGCCAGCTAGACTGTGTGCTGGTGCCAGCTCGACTGTTGTGACGCTGGGGCCAGCTAGACTAGTGTGCTGGTGCCAGCTAGACTGTATGCTGGTGCCAGCTAGGGACTGATGTTGCTGGTGCAGCTTGACTGTGTGCTGGGGCCAGCATAGGATGTGTGCTGGTGCCAGCTAGACTGTGTGCTGTGCCAGCTAGACTGTATGTGCTGGTGCCAGCTAGACTGCGTGCTGGTACCAGCTAGACTGTGTGCTGGTGCCAGCTAGACTGTGTGCTGGTGCCAGCTAGACTGTGTGCTGGTGCCAGCTAGACTGTGTGCTGGTGCCAGCTAGACTGTGTGCTGGTGCCAGCTAGACTTTGCGCTGGTTCCAGGTAGACTGCGTGCTGGGGCCAGCTTGACTGTGTGCTGGTGCAGCTCTAAACTGTGTGCTGTGCCCAGCTTATGGACTGTGTGCTGGTGCCAGCTAGACTGTGTGCTGGTGCCAGCTAGACTGTGTGCTGGCACCAGCTAGACTGTGTGCTAGTGCCAGCTAGACTTTGTGCTTGTTCCAGGTAGACTGCGTGCTGGTGCCAGCAAGACTGTGTGCTGGTGCCAGCTAGACTGTGTGCTGGTGCCAGCTACAATGTGTGCTAGTGCCAGGTAGACTTTGTGCTAGAGCCAGCAAGACTGTGTGCTGGTGCCATCTAGGCTGTGTGCTGGGGCCAGCTAGACTGAGTGCTGGTGCCAGCTAGACTGTGTGCTGGGGCCATCTAGACTGTGTGCTGGTGCCAGCCAGACTGTGTGCTGGTGCCAGCTAGACTGTGTGCTGGTGCCAGCTAGACTGTGTGCTGGTGCCAGCTTTTAGGACTGTTGTGCCGGGCCTGCTAGGACATGTGTGCTAGTGCCTGATAGACCGTGTGCTGGTTGCCAGCTAGACTGTGTCTGGTGCCTGCTAAACTGTGTGGCTGTGCCCAGCTAGACTGTGTGCTGGGGCCCCCAGCTAGAATGTGTGCTGGAGTGCCCAGCTAGGACGTGTGTTGGTGCCAGCTAGACTGAGTGCTGGTGCCTGCTAGACTGTGTGCTCGGGGCCAGCTAGACTGTGTGCTGGTGCCAGCTAGACTGTTGTGCTGGTTGCCAGCCAGGACTGTGTGCTGGTGCCAGCTAGACTGTGTGGCTGGTGCCAGGCTAGACTGTGTGCTGGTACCCAGTAGACTGTTGTGCTCGGCCTGCTAGGGACTGTGTGCTAGTGCCAGTAGACCGTGATGCTGGTGCCAAGCTAGACTGTGTACTGGTGCCAGCCTAACTGTGTGCTGGTGGCCAGCTAGACTGTGTGCTGGGGCCAGCTAGATTGGTGTGGTGCCAGCTAGGACTGTGTGGCTGGTGCCAGCTAAACTGTGTGCTGGTGCCTAGTAGACTGTGTGCTTAGGGCGGCCCCAGTAGGACTGTGTGCTGGTGCCAGATGGACTGTGTGCTGGTGCCACTAGGACTGTGTGCTGGTGCCAGCTAGGACTGTGTGCTCGGGCAGCTAGACTGTTGTGCTGGTGCCAGCATAGACTGTTGCTGGTGCCTGCAGCCAGAATGTGTGCTGGTGCCAGCTAGACTGTGTGCTGGTGCCAGCTAGACTGTGTGCTGGTCCCAGCTAGACTGTGTGCTCGGGCCAGCTAGACTGTGTGCTAGTGCCAGCTAGACCGTGTGCTGGTGCCAGCTAGACTGTGTACTGGTGCCAGCTAAACTGTGTGCTGGTGCCAGCTAGACTGTGTGCTGGGGCCAGCTAGACTGTGTGCTGGTGCGTAGACTGTGTGTGCTGGTGCCAGCTAGGACTGTGTGCTGGTGCCAGCTAGACTGTGTGCTCGGGCCAGCTAGTCTGTTGTGCTGGTGCCAGTAGATGTGTGCTGGTTCCAGCTAGGACTGTGTATAAGTGCCAGCTAAACTGTGTGCTGGTGCCTGCTAGACTGTGTGCTGGTTTGCCAATGACTGTGTGCGGTGCCAGCTAGACTGTGTGCTGGTGCCAGCTAGACTGTGTTACTGGCTGTCAGTTAGACTGTGTTGCTGGTACCAGCTAGACTTGTGCTGGTACCAGCTTGACTGTTGTACTGGTGCCTGTATGGATGTCTGTGGGGCCAGCTAGACTTGTGTGCTGGTGCCAGCTAGGACTGTGTTGCTGGTGCCAGCTTAGAATGCGTTTCTGGTGTGCCAGCTAGATGTGTGCTGGGCCAGCTAGACTGCGTGCTGGTGCCAGCTAGGACTGCGTACTGGTGACAGCTTGACTGTGAGTGGTGGCAGCTAGACTGTGTACTGGTGCAAGTAGACTCGTTTGTGGTGCCAGCTTGACTGTGTGCTGGTGCAGCTAGACTGTGTGCTAGGGCCAGCTAGACTGTGTACTGGTGCCAGATAGACTGTGTGCTGGTACCAGCTAGACTGTGCTGGTGCCAGCTAGACTGCGTGCTGGTGCCAGATAGACTGTTGCTGGTGCCAGCTAGACTGTGTGCTGGTGCAGCTAGACTTGTTGGGCTGGTGCCAGCAGACTGTGTGCTGGTGCCAGCTAGTAGACTGTTATGCTGGTTGCCAGCTAGACTGTGTGATGGTGCCAGCTAGACATGTGTGCTGGTGCCAGCTAGAATATGTGCTGGTGCCAGCTAGACTGTGTACTGGTTCCAGCTAAACTGTGTGCTGGTGTCAGCTGGGACTGTGTCGCTTGTAACAGCTAGACATGAGTGCCTGGTGCCAGCTAGGACTGTCGTGCTGGTACCAGCTAGACTGGGTGCTGGTGCCAGGTAGACTAGTGAGTGGTTTGCCAGCTAGACTGTGTCTGGTGCCACCTAGACTGAATTATGTGTGGTGCCAGCTTGACTGTGGTGCTTGGTTGCCAGCTAGACTGTGTGCTAGTGGCCAGCTAGAATGTGTACTTGTGCCAGATAGACTGTGTGCTGGTACCAGGTAGACTGTGTCTGGTGCCAGCTAGGGCTGTGTGCTTGGTGCCAGCTAGGACTAAGTTTGCTTGGTGCAAGCTAGACTGTGTGCTTGGTGCCAGCTAGACTGTGTGCTGGTGCCAGATAGACTGTGTGCTGGTGCCAGCTAGACTGTGTGCTGGTGCCAGATTGGACTGTAGTGCTCGGGCCAGCTAGGACTGTGTGCTGGTGACAGCTAGTGACGGTGGCTGTCGCCAAGCTAGACTGTGTACTGGTGCCAGTTAAACTGTGTGCTTGTGCCAGCTAGACTGTGTGCTGTGTGCCAGCTAGACTGTGTGCTGGTGCCAGTAGGACTGTGTGCTGGTGCAGCTAGAGTTTGTGGTTGCCAGCTAGACTGTGTGCTGGGGGCCAGCTAGACATGTGTGCTGGGGCCAGCTAGGGACTTGTTGTGCTGGTGCCAGGCTAGACTGTGTGCTGGTTGCCAGCTAGACTGTGTGCTGGTGCCAGCTAGACTGGTGGTGCTGGTGCCAGCTAGACTGTGTGGGCTGGTGACAGCTAGACTGTGTGCTGGTGCCAGCTAGACTGTGTTGCTGTGCCAGCTAGACTTTGCGTGGTTCCAGGTAGACTGCGTGCTGGGGCCATCTAGGGAAGTGTGCTTGTGCCAGCTAAACTGTGTGATGGGTGGGGCCCAGCTAGACTGGTGTGCTTGTGCCAGCTCGACTGTGGTGCTGGTAGGCCGCAGACTGTGTGGTGGCACCAGCTAGACTGTGGCTTAGTGCCAGCTAGACTTTGTGCTGTTCCAGGTAGACTGCGTGCTGGTGCCAGCCAGACAGTGTGCTGGTGCCAGCTAGACTGTGTGTGGGTGCCAGCTACAATGTGTGCTGTGCCAGGTAGACTTTATGCTGGAGCCAGCTAGACTGTGGCTGGTTGCCAGCTTTAGACTGTGTGCTGGTGCCATCTAGGCTGTTGCTTGTGCCAGCTAGGACTGAGTGCTGGTGCCCAGCTAGACTGTGTGCTGGTGGCCAGCTAGACTGTGTGTGGTTGCCAGCTTGACTTGTTGCTGGTGCCTGCTAGACTGATGTGCTGTTGGCAGATAGACTGTGTGTGGTGCATGCAAGCTAGACTGTGTGGCTGGGGCCATCTAGACTGTGATGGCTGGTGCCAGCTAGATGGTATGGCTGGTGCCAGCTAGACTGGTGCATGCTGTGCTGGTGGCCAGCTAGACTGTGTGGCTTGGGCCAAGCACCTTTTGACTGTGTTGCTGGTTGCCAGCACTAGACGGTGTGCTGGTGCCAGCTTAGGACTTGTGGTGCTGGTGCCAGCTAGACTGGCGTGATGGTACCAGCTAGACTGTGTGCTGGAGCCAGCTAGACTCTGTGCTGGTTGCCAGCTAGATTGTGCTGGTGCCAGCTAGACTGTGTGTGGTTACCAGCTAGACTGTGTGCTGGTGCCAGCTAGACTTTGCGCTGGTTCCAGGTAGACTGCCCCGCGTGCTGGGGCCCAGCTTGATGTGTGCTGGTGCCGCTAAAACTGTGTGCTGGTGCGAGCTTGAACTGTGTGTGGTGCCAGCTAGACTGTGTGCAGGTGCCCAAGCTTAGACTGCTGTGCTGGCACCAGCTAGACTGTGTTGCTAGGCCAGGCTAGTCTTTGTGCTTG
Organism: Cherax quadricarinatus; assembly: GCF_026875155.1. Classification (NCBI taxonomy): domain Eukaryota; kingdom Metazoa; phylum Arthropoda; class Malacostraca; order Decapoda; family Parastacidae; genus Cherax; species Cherax quadricarinatus. The sequence goes on along the minus strand of NC_069402.1, from coordinate 87,633,965 downwards.
TTCCAGGTAGACTGCGTGCTGGTGCCAGCAAGACTGTGTGCTGGTGCCAGCTAAACTGTGTGCTGGTGCCAGCTACAATGTGTGCTAGTGCCAGGTAGACTTTGTGCTGGAGCCAGCAAGACTGTGTGCTGGTGCCAGCTACGACGTGTGCTGGTGCCATCTAGGCTGTGTGCTGGGGGCAGCTAGACTGAGTGCTGGTTCCAGCTAGACTGTGTGCTGGGGCCATCTAGACTGTGTGCTGGTGCCAGCCAGATTGTGTGCTGGTGCAGGTACGACTTTGACGGTGTGCTTGCGTGCCAGTAGGACTGTGGCTGGTGCCAGCTAGACTGTGTGCTCGGGCCACGCTAGACTGTGTGCTAGTGCAGTAGATCGTGTGCTGGTGCCAGCTAGACTGTGTGTACTGGTTGCCAGCTAAACTGTGTGCTGGTGCCTGCTAGGACTTGTGCGGGCCAGCTAGGTCTGTGTGCTGGTGCCAGGCTAGACTGTGTGCTGGTGCCAGCTAGACTGGTGTGTGTGCTGCTAGATGTAGTGCTCGGGCCAGGCTAGGGACTGTGTGCTGGGTGCCAGCTAGACTGTGTTGCTGGTGCCTGCTAGATTGTTAGTGCTTGCGGGCCAGCTAGGGACTGTGTGCTGGTGCCAACTTAGGACTGTGATGGCTGGTGCCAGCTAGACTGTGTGCTGGTGCCAGCTAGGACTGTGTACTGGGTGCCAGCTAGACTGTGTGCTGGTACCCAGATAGGACTTTGTGCTGGTACCAGCTAGAGTGTGTATGGTGCCAGCTAGACTGTTGTGCTGGTGCCAGCTCGACTGTGTGCTTGTGCAGCTAGACTGTGAGTGCTGGTGCCAGCTAGACTGCGTGTGCTGGTTGCCAGCTAGACTGGTGTGCTGGTGCCAGCTAGACTGGTGGTTAGTGCCAGCTAGGACTGCGTACTGGTGCCAGGTAGACTGTGATCTAGGTGCAGCTAGGACTGTGTACTGGTGCAGCTTAGACTGTGTGGCTGGTGCAGCTTGACTGTGTGCTGGTGCCAGCTAGACTGTGTGCTAGGGCCCAGCTAGACTGTTGTTACTGGTGCCTAGATAGACTGTGTGTGGTACAGCTAGGACTGTGCTGGTGCAGCTTAGGCTGCGTGCTGGTGCCAGCTACTGATGTGCTGGTGCCAGCTAGACTGTGTGCTGGTGCCAGCTAGACTGTGTGCTGGTGCCAGCTAGACTGTGTGCTGGTGCCAGCTAGACTGTGTGCTGGTGCCAGCTAGACTGTGTGCTGGTGCCAGATAGAATATGGTGCGGTGCCGGCTAAGACTGTTTTATGTTCCAGCTCTAAACTGTGTGCTGGTCCAGCTAGATGTGTGTGGTACCAGCTTGGACTGAGTGCTGGTGCCAGCTAGACTGCGTGCTGTTTACCACCTAGACTGTGTGTGCTGGTTGCCAGGTAGGGACTGTGAGCTGGTTGCAGCTAGAACTGTTGTACTGGTGCACTATTTAGACTGGATGTGCTGGTGCCAAGCTAGGACTGTGTGCAGGGCCAGCTTTGACTGTTGTACTTGTGCAGATAGATGGTGACTGGTACCAGCTAGGACTGTGTGCTGGTGCCAGCTAGGCTGTTGTGCTGGTGCCAGCTAGACTGTGTGGCTGGTGCCTAAGCTAGGTTGACTGTGTGCTGGTGCCAGCTAGACTGTGTGCTGGTGCCAGCTAGACTGTGTGCTGGTGCCAGCTAGACTGTGTGCTGGTGCCAGCTAGACTGTGTGCTCGGGCCAGCTAGACTGTGTGCTGGTGCCAGCTAGACTGTGTGCTGGTGCCAGCTAGCTGTGTCTACTGGTGCCCAGCAAAACTGTGTGTGGACCAAGCTAGGACACTGTGTGCTGGTGCAGCTAGACTGTTGGGCTGGTGCCAGCTAGACTGTGTGCTGGTGCCAGCTAGACTGTGTGCTGGTGCCAGCTAGACTGTGTGCTGGGGCCAGCTAGACTGTGTGCTGGGGCCAGCTAGGACTGTGATGTGCTGGTGCCAGCTCTAGTAGGACTGTGGTGAGGGTGCCAGTAGTCTGTGTGCTGGTGCCAGCTAGACTGTGTGCTGGTACAGCTAGACTGTTGTAGCTGGGGCAGCTAGAACTGTGGTGCTGGTTGCCAGCTAGACTGTGTGATGGTGCAGCTAGACTGTGTGCTGGTACCAAGCTAGGAACCTGTAGCTGGTGCATGTAAAACTTTGTGCTGGTTCCAGGTAGACTGTGTGTGGTTGCAGCTAGACTGTGTGCTGGTGCCAGCTAGATGTGTGCTGGTGCCAGCTAGGACAGTGCTGCTGTGGGATGAAGAAAAGACACACAGCTGGCGAAATGTTTCCGTAAGAATAATTCCCAAATGTTACATTCCGACACACATTGAGACACCCTCCACCAACTCTACTGATGGCCAAATAAGATATTACCTCCCTTACCTTCCCTACTCTCTTCCTACCCTTACTCTCCTACCTTCTTATTCTCCCTCCCTCCCTCTTTTTCCTACCCTCCCACACCTCCTCCCTCAACTGAATTAAAAAATCCTGTCTGACGGAGTTACTGCTGTGCTTAGACTGTATGCTGGGGTTGCCAGCTAGACTGTGTGGGTGACAAAGCTTGACTGTGTGCTGGTGCAGCTAGACTGTGTGCTTGAGGGCCAGCTAGGTCTGTGTACTGGTGCAGCTTAGACTGTGTACTGGTTGCAGTAGACTGTGTGCTGGTGCCCAGCTAGACTGTGTGGCTGGTTGCCAGATAGACTGTGTTACTGGTGCCAGCTAGACTGGGCTGGTGCAGCTAGACTGTGTGGCTGGTGCCAGTTAGATGTGTGCTGGTTTGCCAGCTAGGACTATGTGTGCGAGTGCCAGCTAGACTGTGTTGCTAGTGCCAGCTGACTGTGTGCTGGTGCCAGTAGGACTGTGTGCTGGTTGCCAGCTAGACTGTGTGTGGTGCCAGCTAGACTGTGTGCTGGTGCCAGCTGTACTGTGTGTGGTGCAGCTAAGACTGTGTGCTGGTGCAGCTAGACTGTGTGCTGGTTGCCAGCTAGACTGTGATGCTGGTGCAGCTAGTCTGTGTGCTGGTGTGCCAGCTCGACTGTTGTGCGGGTGCCAGGCTGACTATGTGCTCGGTGCCAGCCTTAGACTGTGTGCTGGTACCAGCTAGGACTGGGTTTGGGGTGTGCTGGTGCAGCTAGGGACCTGTGTGCTGGTGCCAGTAGACTGTGTGTTGGTGCCAGCTAGACTGTGTCTGTGCCAGCTATACTTTGTGCTGGTGCCAGCTAGACTGTGTATCTGGTGCCAGCTAGACTGAGTGCTGGGTGCCAGCTAGACTGTGTGCTGGTGCAGCTAGACTGTGTGCTGGGGGCAAGCAGACTGTTTTGTACTGGTTGCCAGCTAGACTGTGTGCTGTGTTTTGCCAGCTAGACTGTTTGCTGGTGCCAGTAGACTGTGTGCTGGTGCAGTGACTGTGTGCTGGTGCCAGCTAGCTGTGTGATGGTTGCCAGCTAGACTGTGTGCTGGAGCCAGGGTAGACTCGTGTTGTGTGGGGCCAGCTAGACTGTGTGCTGGTGCCAGCTAGACTTAGTGCTTGTGCCAGCTAGACTGTGTGCTGGGGTACTAGCTAGACTGTGTACTGGTGCCAGCTAGTCTGGGGTGCTGGTGCCAGCTGACTGTGTGCTGGTGCCAGCTAGACTTGTGTGCTGGTGCCAGCTAGACTGTGTGTGGTGCCAGCTAGATGGTGTCTGGTGCCAGCTATACTGTGTGGCTGTGCCAGCTAGACTTTGTATGGTTGCCAGCTTAGGTCTGAGTGTGGTGGCCAGGCTAGACTGTGTGATGGTGCCAGTTAGACTGTGTGCTGGGGCATGCCTAGACTGTGTTCTGGTTGGCCAGTCTAGACTGTGTGTGGTGCCAGCAAGATGTGTGCTGGTGCCAGTAGACTGTGTGCTGGGCCAGGCTAGACTGTGTGATGGTTACAAGCTAGACTGTGTGCTTGTGCCAGCTAGACTGCATGCTGGTGCCAGCTTAGGTCTGTGTGCTGGTTGACAGCTTAGGACTGTGTGCTGGGGCGCTAGGACTGTGCTGGTGCATGTGACTGTGTTTTTTTTTTTGCTGGTGCCAGCTAGACTGTGTGGTTGTGGTGCCAGCTAGACTTTTGCTGGTACAGCTAGACTGTGTGATGGGGAAGGGCCCAGCTTAGACTGTGTGCTGGTGACTGCTAGACTGTGTGCTGGTGCCAGCTAGACTGTGAGCTGGTACCAGCTAGACTGTGTGTGTGGGGGGCCAAGCTAGGACTTGCGCTGGTTCCAGGTAGACTGCGTGTGGGGCAGCTAGACTGTGTGTTGGTGCCAGATAAACTGTGTGCTTTGTGCTGGTGCCGGCGGCGGCGGCGCGGCGGCGGCGGCGGCGGCGGCCGGCGGCGGCGGCGCGGCGGCGGCGGCGGCGGCGGCGGCGGCGGCGGTGGCGGGCGGTAGCGGCGGAGGCAGCGGTGGCGGCGGCGGCGGCGGTGGAGACGGCGGGGGCGGCGGTGGAGACGGCGGCGGCGGCGGTGGCGGCGGTGGCGGCGACGGCAGTGGTTGTGATAACTAAGCGTGTTTTTAATGTCATTATGTTTATTCATCTTATCAACTGACTTTATCTCGTTGACATCATTATGCTGTACGAATGTGTTCCATACTCGAGTCATCCTGGGTATGTATGATCTCAGATGGAGTGATGTTCTGGAGAAGGGTACAGCCAGAGTGAAATTGCTGCTTTCTGCCCGTCTTGTGGCATAAAAGCTTGTCTCACGCTGTCCTCGAAGTGGATCCATGTATGGTACTTTGACAATATTGGCCTTGTACATAACAGTAAGGCCACCCACATCCCTCCTATGTTGAAGGCTCTGCTGAAATGACAGATCTATCCAGGATGGGTCCAGGCGAGAGATGAGACGTCTTGCTCTGTTCTCTACTCTGTCAAGCAGTCGCAGATGAGAGGGGGGGCAGGCAAACCAAGAAAGTGGAGCATACTCAAGGTGCGAGCGTACTTGTGCCTCGTACAGGATCTTGCAACCCCTACTGTCAAGCAGATGCGAGATACGGCGAAGTGCTGTAAGCGTCGTGGCTGCCTTATTTGCAAGATTTACAACATGGTTCTTCATGGTTAGTTTGGAGTCAAATTTCACCCCAAGGATATCAACTTCTTCTCCAGGTGCCAACATCCTCCCATTCATCCTTACTACTGCACCAGCATTACCATCATGGTGCCTAGAGACGATCATCATTTGCGTTTTCTCAGGTGCAAATGTTACTTGCCATCTATTTCCCCAAGCTGATATAGCTCTCAGCTGGTGATTGATGTAGCTTAGAGCAGCTGGCATTTCTTCTCTTGGATAAGTGAATGTCAGTGTACAGTCGTCTGCATACGCATGTGATTCTGGGATGAGATGAAGAAGGTCGTTGAAGTAGACATTCCATAACAAAGGACCAGCACGCTTCCTTGTGGAACACTTGCCCCAATAGGATGTCTTGCTGATTCCGTTCCATTGAGAACTACACTTAGAGATCTACCATGAAGGTAGTCACTGAGGAGACATAGCGTAGAGCCTGCAATTCCCATGCTTGAAGTTTTGCTAAGAGGCCCTGGTGCCACACCACGGTCGAAAGCGCCAGCAATGTCCAGTGCTACCACACAGCTGACTTTGGATTCATCCAGTGACTGGTGCCACTTAGTGGAGAGGTTTAACAACAGATCAGCAGCAGAGTAAAACCCTTTTCCCGAAGCCATATTGACGATCACAAAGTAGTGAGTGGTAGTCAAAAACTCTGTCATTTGTCTTGAGATCATTGTCTCAAGGATCTTACCAGTGATTGACAGGAGTGACACTGGTCTGTAGTTGCTGATTTCTGCTCTGCTCTTCTTTTTGTGAACAGGACTACATTTGCCTCTTTCCATAGAGAGGGCCATTTACACTGTACTAGGCAGTGCTGAAAGATGCGAGTTAGAGGTGCTGCTAGCTGGTCTGCACATCTCAACAATCTTGGGCTCAACTTGTCTGGCCCACAGCCTTTTCTTGGTTTTAAGTAGGAAATGCACCTCCTCCTGCCTTATTGTCACCACTGACAGTTTTGACACAGTTCTTGCAGCTAGCCAAGGAGGGTCCCTTGCTGGATCAGGAACTTGCATTTTGGTAGCAAAGTGTTCAGCAAAGAGGTCCGCCTTCTCTTGACTACTAGTAGAGGTGGTCCCATCCTGTCGATTTAGAGGTGGAATAAGTTCATCAGCAGATAACCTTGTCTGTCCTTGACCAGGGACCACCAGGTTTTGGAGCCTACCCTACCGTGCTAATTTCTTTAGTGTTTTTCGACTTAGTCTTCACCCAAAAAATAGGGGC
>NC_069402.1:87593255-87618255 GCF_026875155.1 Cherax quadricarinatus | reverse complement strand
CCTCCAGTTTCCTGACCTCCCGCAACCTGACACCCGATACGTGACACTCAGCATACCTGACACTCCAGATACCTGAACTCCAGATACTGACATCCAGAAAAATGAATTTCCTTTACCTATTTCCTCCTGTATGCCCCGACATTCCATTACCCGAACTCCGTTTACCTGACACTCCCGTATACCCGAAATCCAATAAACCTTACACTCCCCTATTTTTTTTAAACCCCCGAACCGCTCCCGTATACCCCCGAAACTCCATTTTACCGGCACTCCAGATACCTTTAACTCCGTTTTCCTGAAAACCCCATATACCTGACACTTTCCAGATACTGAACTCCAGTTACCGACACTCCAATATACCTAACTCCTTATACCTGACACTCCAGTTTTCCGAACTCCATATACCCGACCTCCACAACCCGAACTCCCTTTTACCTGACACTCTATCCCCAACTTTCCCGTAACCTGAATTTCCCGTATACCTGATCTCCCCTATACCCGACACCCCGTAAAAATTTAAATCCATATACTGCACTCAAAAAAAATGACAACCCCGTAACCGACACTCCATTACCCGAATCCAGTTTACCGAAATTCCAGTAACCTGACACGTTACCTGACATCCAGATACCCGTTTCCCCCTAACCCGACCCGCATATACCTAACTCCAGTTTTTCTGACACCCAGTTACCGAATTCCCCGTTTAAACCCGCACTCCATTTTTCCTGTTTTTATTTTTCCTGAATTTCCCTAACCTGAAAATCGTTTTCTGACCACCCTAAATGACTCGAGTATCCTGCCTCCAGTAACTGGCCCCAAAAATAACTGAATCCAGTTTACCTGAATCCTTTTAAATGCACCCTAACCTGAAATCCAATCTGGAAACCAAACGACTTTCCCCGTATCCGAAACCTCCGATACGCCCTAAAAAAAACACCTCCCAAACCTGCACCCTTTACCTGGCTCAATATATGAACCCAAAATTTAAGGGGAAAGATTACCCTACTCCCAGATAGGTCCAAAAATTAACTATTAAAATGAAGAAGAAAAAAAAAGAAAAAGGGAAAAATAAAAAAAGAAGAAAAAGAGGGGAAAAACCCCAAAAATGAAAGAAGACCCCAAAAAAAAAAAAGAACCGAACTAAAATAAATACACTCCAGTATACTTGCACTCCATTATATGACATCCTTAACCTGCCCCTTATACCTGAATCCGCATACCTTTTACTCTCCCAGTATACTGACACTCCCAAAAAACCCCGAATCCATTAAAAATGTCTCTGTATACCCCTCAGATAACCCGAACTCCTTAAAAACCCAAAACAGTAGACTGACCTTCAAAATAAACCCCGGGCATCAGTACTTTTCCTCCAAAAACCCCGACATCCTTAAAAACTCTTTTACCGACCTCCTATCCGAATTCCGTTTCCTGGACAACTAGTATACCCGAACTGCCTTTAAAACCCGATTCCCCATTACCTGCCTTTGGCCCGGGAATATAACGCACTCCAAAACCTTTAACCCTTACCGACCCTTTTTTTTAAATAAAATACCTCTTTAACTGCACCCGTTTCGACCTCCCATTAAAAACTACTTCAATTTCCCCGACTTAAAACCTTTCCTGCATCTTCCGACAAGTTACCTGACACTTTCCCCGGTTTTCCCCGGGCAAAATTTTCCTGGGAATTTTTAATTAACCCGGGGGGAAAAAAATTCCCCTTGCAAATTAGTTTAAAACAAGTGCAGGTTGGTTTTGACCCCCGGCCCCCTTCCCGGGGGAACAAAGGGTTTTTTCAAGAATTCCCGAAAAATTAAAAAAACTAAGTTAAGAAAGAAAGAAAAATTAAAAAAAGAAGAAAAGGGGGGGAACCGGGGGGGATAAAAAGAAAAAACCATTTTAACTCCAATCTGGGAACGACCCAGTTTGGGAAACTTTTGTTAAAACCGGAAAGGGTCGAATTACCCAAAACCGGAGAAAAATTGTACCCGAGCCCCCAAAACCCCTTCGCCCGGGTTTTGCCACGCTCCCAATTTTGGGGCTTTATTGGGCCACCTTTGAGGGGGGAGGGTTGTGAGGCCCTCCTCTTTTCAGGGTTTTTTAAAAATTTTCTTATTTGGGGGTGGGGGGGGGTAAAGCTCGTATTGGTGTCTCGTGGCTTTTTGCTCTGTCGTCCTGGGGGTATGAAAACTTGGTGGCTCTTGGGGTGCGTCTGTTGCCTTTGCGGGGGCGTTTTTGGTGCGGGTTTTATGCGTGCTGTTGCCTCTGGCCCACTAAAACTTGTTCTTTTTCATTGTGTGTGTGTCTGCCTCTTTTAAATTCCGTTTTTTTGGTTTCGTTGGGGTACTTTTTTGTGTAGTTGCTGTTGGGTGCTTAAAACTCGGGTGCGTCTGGCCCTATGGGCGTTTTGAAATTTAATCCCCCCCCGCTTTTGGGTTTTTTACTGGGTCCGCAGGGGCCGGCGTACGGTGCGGGCTGCGTCTGCGTGCTTTATGTGTGTGCTGCGTCTGCGTGTTGCTTGCTGCGTGCTGCTGTCTGGCGTTGCCGTTGTGCTGTGTTGGCTTTGCTGTGTTCTGGTGGTTGCTGCTGTGTGGTGGGGGATGCTGCGGTGGCGTGTCGGCGGTGTTTTGGGTTAGGGGTGTGCTGCTGTCGGGGTGCTGCGTCTGCGTGCTCTTATGCGTCTGTGTGTGCGTGTTATGTGTGGTGTGCTGTGCTGTGTCGGGCCCCGTGCTGGTGCTTGCTGCCCCTCGTCGCTGTATGCTGTGCGTTGTGGCTGTTGGTGCTCCCTGTACTGCGTCTGCTTTTCCGGGCTGCTGTGCTGCGTGAGCTGTGTGCTGTTGCGGTGCTGTTTTCTGGTTTGTAACTGGTGCTGACTTGGGTGCTGCTGCGTGCTGTGTCTGCTTTACTGTGTGCGCTGCTGCGTCGGGTTGCTGGTGCTGCGTTGCGTGCTGCTGTCTGGTCGCTGGCTGGTGCTGTTTGTGTGGCTGCTGTACTGCGTGCTGCTGTGCTCGTGCGCTTTGGTGTGCTTGGCTGCTGTGCTTGCGGTGCTTTTTGGTGTGTGCTGTCTCGTGCTGCTTACGCGTGCTGCTGTACTGCGGTGCTGTGCTGCGTTTGTGCTGGGGGCTGTGTGCGGGCTGTGTGTGCTGCTGTGGGGCTGGTGTACTGCTGTGCTGTGCAGGTGTGCTGTCTGGTCTGCTTACTGGTGCTGCTGTACTGCGTGCTGCTGGTTCTGCGTTGGTGCTGCTGCGGGGCTGCTGTACTGTGGCTGTATGCGTGCTTGCTGTGTGCTTTTGCTGTCTGCGGTGTTGTTTGGGGGCGCTGTTGCGTGCGCTGGGCTGGTGGCTGGTGCTCTGTGCTGTGTGTGTGATGCGTGCCTGTGGTGCTTTTGCTGCTGTGCTGGTTTGCGTCTGCTGTACGGGCCGTGCTGCTGTGTGGTGCTGCTGTACCGTGCTGCTGCTGCTGCTGTGTCGGGTGCTGCTTGTGCTGCTGTCTGCTGCTGCTGTCTTGTGCGGTGTACTGGGCTGCTGTCTGGTGGCTGTCTGCGTGCGCTTCGCGGCTGCGTCTGCGTGAGTGTCTGCTTGTGTGTGCTGCTGTTACTGGTGCTCTGTACTGCGTGCTGCTGTGGGGTTGTGCGCTGTTTGCTTTTTGCTGCGTGCTGCGGGGGCTGCTTGCTGCGGCGCTTTTCTGTGTGCTGTGCTGGTGTGCTTGCTGTGGCTGCGGTTACTCGTGTGCTGTACCGTGTGCTGTGCTGTGTGCGCGGTTGCTGTGCTGCGTGTTGGTGCTGCTTGCGCGTGTGCTGTCTGCTGCTGCTGTCGGGTGTGCTGTGCTGTGTGTGCTGTCTGGTGTGCTGTCCCCTTGTGTGTCGTGCTGCGTGCTGCTGTGTGTGTTTTTTCGTGTGCTGCTGATGCTGCTGTGCGGTGCTGGTTGGTGTGTGTACTGCTTCTGCGTCTGCGTGTGCTTGCTGCTTGCCTGCGTGTCTGTGCTTGTGTGCTATGCTTGTGCTGCTTACTGCGTGCTGCTGTATGCGGTGCTGCTGGTTGCTGTACTGCTGTGTGCGGCTCGTGTGCTTGCTGGGTGTGCTGTGCTGCGTGTTGCTTTTCGTCGTGGGGGCTGAGGGCTGTGTGCTGCTTGCTGTTGTGCTGTGCGGGTTGTGCGCTGTGCTGGTCTGCGTACTGCTGCTCTGTGCTGTGCGCTGTCGGGTTTGCTTTTACGGGTGCTCTTTTGTCCCTTGTGCGCGTGCTCGTCGCGTGCTTGCTTTATGCGGGTTTTTGCTGCTGGCTGCTTTGCTGCTGTCTGTGTGCTTGATGCTGCGGGTGCTTGCTGAGGGGCGTGTGCTGTCTGCGGGGCTGTTCTGCTGTGGTGCTGTGTCTGTGTGCTGGGGGTGCTGTGCTGGTGCGCTGTTTTGTGTGCTGCTGTACTGGTGGGCTGCTTGCTGCGGCTTGCTCGGTCCTGCTGTGCTGCGTGTGCTGTTACTGCGTGTGCTGGCTGCTGTCTGGTGCTGCTGACTGTGTGCTGTTGCGCTGTGGCTGCGGGGGCTGCTGTACTGCGGGTGTGTCTGGTGTGTTGTCGCGTTGCTGTGTGTTTTGGGCTGTGCTGCTGTCTGCGTGCTGCGGGTGCTGCTGTACGGGTTGTGTTCTGGGGGTTTTTGCGTGCTGCTGGGCTGTGCTGCGTGTGTTTTTGGGCGGGAGATGCGCTGGTGCGTGCGCTGTGGGGTGTGCGGGGTTACTGCGTGTGCTGTGCTGCTGTCTGCGGTGCGGCTGGCTGCAAAAACTGCTGCTGCTGTACTCGGGGTGCTGTCTGCGTGTGCTGTCTGCGGGGTGCTTTTGGGCGGCGCTGTCTGCTGCGCTTTGCTTCTGCTGACTGCGTTGCTGTCTGTGCTGCGTCTGCGTGTTTTGGTTCCCTGCTGCTGTACGCGTGCTGCGTATGCGTGCTGCTGTACTGCTGCTGCGTACGTGTGCTGTAGCCTGTTTGCGAAACTGCGTGCTGCTGTACTGGTGTGCTGTACTGCCTGCTTTTGCGGTTTTATGTCTGTGTAGCGTCTGTGTACTGCTGCTGCGACTGCTGCGCTGTACTGCTGTGCTGTACGGGGGCTGTGAAAAGGGTTGCTGGTACTGCTGCTGCTGTCTCCCCTGTCGCGGCTGCTTTGGTGCTGCTGTCTGCTGTTGCGTACTGCTGCTGCGTCTGCCTGTTGCTGTGCGCTTTGGTCGGGGTTTGCGTGTGCTGTGCTGGTGGCTGTCTGCGTTGCGCTGGGGTTTCTTTTGCTGCTTTAAATGCGTGTGCTGTCTGCGTTGCGTGCTGCGGGGTGCTGTCTGCTGCGCGTCGCGTCGCTGTTGCGTCTGCTGTTCTGTGTTTGGGGCTGTACTGCTGCTGCTGTTTTATGCTCTGTTACTGCGTGCTCTGTACTGCTGCTGCTGTACTGCTGCTGCTGTACTGTGTGCTGTATGCCTGCTGCTGTACTGCGTGGCTGACTGCGTTGCTTACGCTGCTGCGTACTGGTGCTCTGTACTCCCTGCTGCTGTACTGCTGCGCTGTACTGCGTGTGCTTTTATGCCTGCTGCTTACGCTGCTGCTGTATGCGTGCGTGTATCCCTGCTGCTGTACTGCGTCTGCGTAGTGGGGCTGTACTCCCTGTGCTGTTTGCTGCTGCTGTACTGCTGCTGCTGTTTGCGTGCTGCTGTAGCCTGCTGCGTACTGCGTGCTGCTTATGCCGTGCGTACTGCTGTGCTGTACTGGTGCTGCTTTTTACTGCCTGCTGCTGTACGGGTGCTGCTGTACTGCCTGCTGCGTACCCCTGCTGCTGTACTGCCTGCTGCTTATCCCGCGCTTCGGTGCTTGTATCCCTGCTGCTTATCCCTGCTGTTTAAACCCCTCGCTGTAGCGTGTGCTGTCTGGGTGCTTTTTGCTGGCTGCGCTGCTGTGTTTCGTGCTGCTGTATTGGTGTTCTGTCTGCGGTGCTGTGTGCGTGCTGCTGTGCTGCTGTGCGGGCGGTGCGCTGTCTGCGTGCTGCTGTATGCGTGTGCTGTGTGCTGTGCGGGTTGTTACTGCGGCTGCTGTACTGGGGCGGTGTGTGCGGGTTTTATGCTTGCTGCTGCTCCTTGGCGTGGGTTGCTGTGCTTGCGGGTGCTGTGCGCGTGGTGCTGTGCGCTGCAGCGTGCTGCGTGCAGCTTGGTGCTTGCTGCTGTACTGCGTGCTGCTGCGCTGCTGTATTGGTGCTCCCGTGCTGCGTGCTGTGTGCTGCTGTGCTTGCTTTTTGGGCTGCTGTGCTGCGTGCTGTGTGCTGCGTGTGCTGTATGGTGGCTGTGGTGTGCTGCTGGCTGCTGTCTCGTGCTGCTTTTCTGTGGTGCTGTGCGTGTATGCGTGCTGCTGTACTGCTTTTGCTGATGCTTGCTGCTGTGCTTTTGTGCTGTTCTGCGTGTGCTGGGCTGGCTCTGTACTGCGTCTACTTCTGCGGGCGCGGTGCTGTGCTGCTGTGCTGCGTGCTGTGTGCTGTGTGTGTGTGTTCTCTACTGCGTACTGCGTCCTGTACTTTGTGGCTGTGCTGCGTCTACGTGTGCTGTGCTGCTGTGCTGCTTTTACTGCGTGCTGCTGTAGGGCGTGTGCGACTGCTGTACTGCGTGCTGCGTGCTGTGTGTGCTGTGCTGCTGTTGCGTGTGCGTGCTGCTGTGTTCTGTATTTGTTTTGTTCGTCTGCTGGTTGTGTGCTGCTTGCGCTGACTGCGTGCTGCTGGGGCCTGACGGCGTTCTGTGTGCTTCGTACTGCTGCTGCTGGGCTGTGTTTTGGTGCTTGTGCTGTTACTGCGTGCTGCTGTGTGCTGTCTGCTTTTACTGTTGCTCGGCTGTCGCGTTGCTGTGCTTTTTGTATGCTGTTTGTGTACTGCGTGCGCGTGCTGGTGCGCATGCTGCTGTGCTGCGTGGCTGTGTGCTGTACGGGTGCTGTGTGCTGCTTTGCTGCGTGCTGTGTGCTGCGGCTGCTGTACAGCGTGCGTTGCTGTGGCTGCGTGTTTGGCGCTGTATGCGTGCTGCTTGCTGCTGTACTGCGTGCTTTTGTGTGGTGCTGCTGTACAGCTGTGGGGCGTGTCTGTGCCTGTGCTGCTGTACTGCGTGCTGCTGTGCGCGTACTGGTGTTTTGCTGTGCTGCTGTGCTGCTGTATGCTGCTGCTGTGCGCGTGCTGCTGAGCGTGCTTGTGCTGCTGTACTGCTGGCTGTACGTGTGCTGTTGTGGGTTGTGTGCTGTGCTGCTGTACGCGTGTGCTGTATAGTGCTGTGTGCTGCTACTGCGTGTGCTGTGCTGCTGTGCTGCTTACTGGGCTGCTGTGCGCGTACTGCTGCTGCTTACTGCGTGCGGTCTGCTGTGTGCGTGCTGCTGGCTGGGGCTGCTGTATGTGTACTGTGTGCTGCGTGCTGGTGCTGCGTGCGCTGTACTGTGTGCTGCTGCGCTGCGTCGCGTGGATTGCTGGTGTGCATTCTGCGGCTGCTGTCTGCGTGCTGCGTGCGTATGTGGTGCGCGTGCGCGTGTGCTGTGCTGCGTGCTGGTGTGCTGTCTCGTGCTGCTTTTACTGCTGCTGCTGTACTGGTGTGTGGGCTGCTGTACTCGTGCTGCTGTGCTGCTGTGCGCTGATGCGTGTGCTGTATGCGTGCTGCTGTGCTGCGGTGCTTGCTGCGTGCTGCTGTCTGTGTGCTGCTGTGCTGCGTGCTGCGTGCTGCTGTGCTGCGTGCCTTTCTGCGGTTGCTGTGTGCTACGCGTGTGCTGTGCTGCGTGTGTTTTTCTGCGTGCTGCTGTGCTGGTGCTGCTGTGTGCTGTGCTGCGGTGCTATGCTGCGTGCTGCTGTGCTGCGTGGCTGTGCTGCGTCTGCTTGCTGCTGCTGTGTGCTCTGGTGCTGGCTGTGTCTGCTGTACCGTGCGTGTGCTGCTGGGCGTGTGCTGTAGCGTGCTGTGTGCTGCTGACTGCGTGCGCTGTACGGTGCTGTGTCGCTGAGCTGCGTGCTGCTGTGTGGTGCTGCTGTGCTGCGTGCTGTGTGGCTGTGCTCGTGCTGCTGTGTGCGTGTTTCTGGCTGCTGTGTGCTTGGTGTGTGCTGTCTGCGTGCTGTGTGCTGCGTGCTGCGGCGCGTATGCTGCTGTGTGCTGTGAGCCGTCTGCTGTGCTGCTGCTGCTGTGCTGGGGGGGCTGCTGTGCTGCGTGTGCTGTACTGCGTGTGTGTGTGCTGAGCTGCGTGCTGCTGTGTGGGTGTGGCTGCGTGCTGCGTGTGTAGCTGTGTGTGCGTGTGCCTGCTGTGCTGCTAACATCTTCCCTGCTGTGAGACACCCCGGGCAGGGGTGAGTCCCTGCAAATTAATCCTTTGTTGATAAAGCATTTTCCCCGAGAAGTACGCTAGGTGTTTTCCCCTGCTGTGTACTGCTCCTGCTACTGCTCCTGCACGTATCCCCCCTCTCCTGCTATGCCCGCTATCCCCCCTCTCCTGCCTGCTCCTGCTATGCCCCTGCTACTGCTACTGCCCCGCTGTGAAAGTCTGCTACTGCCCCATGCTCCTGTACTGCCTGCTACTGCCCCTGTACTCTCTCCCCTGCTGCTGCTACTGCACTGCCCTGCTACACTACTCTAGCTCAGTACTATCTTTGTCGTTTCCGCTCCTGCTCCCCCCATGCTACCCTCCTGTGTTTTCCCCTGGGGGTGTGGCTGCCATGTTTTCTGCTTCTTTTGCTGTTTTTTCTCGGGTTTCTACTGCGCCCTGCTGTTGTTTTTGTTACTACTGTTTGTTGCTGTTGCTGTTTCCCCAAAAAGGAGGTGGTTTTAGGGGTTAAAAAACATGTCGGTGACGTAAGATCGGTGAAAAAGGCGAGGTTCTTCAGAAACTGTGATGATGCTACTCTGTCACTGACTGGGGCAGTAAAGTGTTGGTGGCATGACTGGGGGGTAGAAAGTGTTGGTGGCACTGACGGGGGATAAAAAAGTGTTGGGGCGCTGATGGGGCAGTAGAATGGTTGGGCATGACTGGGCAGTAGAATGTGTTTTTGGGGGCCCCCTGACTGGGGGATAGAATGTGTTGGTGGCACTGCTGGGGGATAGAAAATTGTTGGGGGCACTGACTGGGGGGAGTAGAATGTGTTGGGGGCACGACGGGGGAGTAGAATTGTTGGTGGCGCTGACTGGGGGAGTAGAATTGTTGGTGGGATGATGGGGCAGTAGAATGTGTTGGTGGCGGACTGGGGGAGTAGAATGTGTTGGTGGAGTGACGGGGCAGTTTTAATGTGTTGGTGGCGCTGACTGGGGGGAGTAGAATGTGTTGGTGGCGCTGACGGGGCGTAGAATGTGTTGGGGCGCTGACTGGGGCAGTAGAATGTTTGGTGGCCTGACGGGGCAGTAGAATGGTTGGTGGGACTGATGGGGGGTAGAATGTGTTGGTGGACGACTGGGGCAGTAGAATTTTTTGGGGGCATGACTGGGGGAGTAGAAAGTGTTGGTGGGTGACTGGGGGGTAGAATGTGTTGGTGGCGCTGATGGGGCATAGAATTTTGGTGGGGACTGACTGGGGGGGTTTTTTGGGCCCCCCATAAAATTTTTATACCTTTTTTCCTTTTTTCTAAATTTTTTTTGGGCGTAGAATTTTGGGGGCGCTGACTGGGGGAGTAGAAGTTTGGTGGCAGAATGGGGGGTAGAATGTGTTGGGGGCCCTGCTGGGGCAGTTTTAATTTTTTGGTGGCCTGATGGGGGAGTAGAATGTGTTGGGGCCTGACTGGGGGAGTAGAATGGTTGGGCGTGATGGGGAGGGAAAAAATGTTGGGGGGGACTGATGGGGCAGTTAGAATTGTTGGGGGCGCTGATGGGGCGTAGAAATTTTTGGGTGGGACTGTGGGGCAGTAAAATGGTTGGTGGCCTGACTGGGGCAGTAGAATGTGTTTTGGTGGGCTGATGGGGGATAGAATGTGTTGGTGGGCCTGACGGGGCGTAGAATGTGTTTTGGGGGCCTGATGGGGCGTAGAATGTGTTTTTTTGGGATGCTGGGGCAGTAAAAGTGTTGGGGGCCTGCTGGGCGTGAATGTGTTGGGGGCATGTGGGGGAGTGAAAGTGTTGGGGCCTCAGGGCAGTAAATGGTTGGTGGCAGTGAGGGGGGAGTGAATGTGTGGGGCACGATGGGGCAGTAAAGTGTTGGGGGCAGTGACGGGGCGTAAATGGTTGGGGCAACTGGGGGATAGAAGTGTGGGGGCAGTGACGGGGGGTAGAATTGTTGTGGCACTGCTGGGCGTAAAAGTGTTGGTGGCATGACGGGGCAGTAGAAAGTGTTGGTGGCAGACGGGGGGAGTAGAAGTGTTGGTGGCATGTGGGGCAGTAGAATGTGTTTGGGGGCCGACTGGGGCGTAGAAGTGGTTTTGGGGGCACTGACTGGGGCGTAGAAGTGTTGGTGGCACTGATGGGGCAGTAGAATGTTTGGTGGCACTGACTGGGGCAGTAGAATTGGGTTTTGGCACTGACTGGGGGAGTAAATGTTTGGGGCCTGACTGGGGGAGTAAATTTGTTTGGTGGACTGACGGGGCAGTAGAAGTTTGGGGCACTGACTGGGGCTAAATGTGTTGGGGGCACGACTGGGGGGAGTAGAATGTGTTGGGGGCACTGTGGGGGGTGAAAGTGTTGGGGGGCCGATGGGGGAGAGAATGTGTTTGGTGGGACTGAGGGGCATAGAAAATTTTGTTGGTGGCAGTGGGGCAGAGAATGTGTTGGGGCACTGTGGGGCGTAGAATGTGTTGGGCACTGACTGGGGCGTGAAAGGTTGGTTGGGGACTGATGGGGCTTTAATGTTTGGGGGCACTGACTGGGGGGTGAAGTTTGGGGCACTGACGGGGCAGTAGAATTTTGGTGGCACTGACTGGGGCAGTGAATGTTTTGGGGGCACTGATGGGGGAGTAAATGTGTTGGTGGCCTACTGGGGGAGTAGAAGTGTTGGGGCCTGACTGGGGCATAGAATGTTTGTGGCATGACTGGGGCGTAGAAATGTGTTGGGGGCATGCTGGGGCAGTAAATGTGTTTGGCATGACTGGGGGGGAAAAAGGAAAGTGTTGGTGGCACTGACTGGGGCAGAGAATGTTTGGTGGCAGGAATGGGGCAGTAGAAAATGTTGGTGGCATGAAATGGGGAGTAAAGTGGTTTTTTTTGGGATGACTGGGGTGAGGGGTGGGAATGGGGGGTTTGGGGCAGGGCTGGGGCAGTAGAAGTGTTGGGGCATGACTGGGGCATAGAATTGTTGGTGGACTGACTGGGGCAGTGAATGTGTTGGGGCAGTGGGGCAGTAAATGTGTTGGTGGGACTGAAGGGGGAGTAAATGTGTTGGTGGAACTGACGGGGCATAGAATGTGTTGGTGGCATGACTGGGCAGTAGAAAATTTTGGTGGCACTGGGCTGGGGGGGAAGAATGTGTTGGTGGCATGACGGGGCGTAGAATGTGTTGGTGGCATGACTGGGGCAGTAGAATGGTTGTGGCATGACGGGGCATAAAGTGTTTGGGGGGAGGGCTGGGGGAGTGAATGTGTTGGTGGGGATGGGGGAGTGAATGTTGGTGGCCCTGACTGGGGGGAGTAGAATGTTTGGTGGCATGACTGGGGGAGTAGAATGTGTTGGTGGCACGACTGGGGCAGTAGAATGTGTTGGGGGCATGCTGGGGGAGTAGAATGTGTTGGGGCACTACTGGGGCATAGAATTTGGGGGTTTTTTTGGCACTGACTGGGCAGTAGAATGGTTTTAAAATTTAAAAATTTTTTCATTTTTTTTGTTGGGGGCATGACTGGGGGGAGTAGAATGTGTTGGTGGGACTGAGGGCGTTAAAGTGTTGGTGGCAGCTGGGGGGAGAATGTTTGGTGGATAGGGGGAGTTGAATGTGTTTGGGGCACTGATGGGCAGTAAATGTGTTGGTGGCCCCCGATGGGGCAGTAAATTTGGGGTTGGTGGCACTGACTGGGGGGGTAGAAAGTGTTGGTGGCATGATGGGGGAGTAAAGTGTTGGTGGCATGACGGGGCAGAGAAAGTTTGGTGGCACTGCGGGGAGTGAATGTTGGTGGCATGATGGGGGAAGGAAGGGTTTCCGTATTGTGTTGGTGGGGCCCGATGGGGGAGTAGGGAAGTGTTGGGGGGCACTGATGGGGGAGTAGAAATTTTTGGTGGCACTGACTGGGGCAGTAGAATTGTTGGGGCACTGATGGGGGAGTAAATGTGTTGGTGGCATGCTGGGGCAGTAGAAGTGTTGGTGGCACTGATGGGGCGTAGAAAAGTGTTGGGGATGAATGGGGCGTAGAAGGGTTTGGGGGCATGACTGGGGGAGTAAAATGTTGGTGCGTGACTGGGGGAGAGAATGTGTTGGTGGCATGAGGGGGGGTAGAATGGTTGGTTTGGGGTACTGGGGGAGTAGAATGTGTTGGTGCGTGAAGGGCTAAGAAAGTTTGGTGCAGGATGGGGGAGTAAATGTGTTGGGCATGCTGGGGCAGTAGAAAGTGTTGGTGGCGGACTGGGGGAGTAGAATGGTTGGTGGCACTGACTGGGGCAGTAAAAGTGTTGGTGGCAAAGGGGTGGGGGATAGAATTTTTGGGGGCACTGACTGGGGGAGAGAATGTGTTGGGGCATGACGGGGCAGTAAAAGTGTTGGTGCACTGACTGGGGGAGTAAATGTGTTGGTGGCAGACTGGGCAGAGAATGTTTGGTGGCCCTGACTGGGGCAGTAGAATGTGTTGGTGGCACGCTGGGGGAGTAGAAGTGTTGTGCATGCGGGGAGTAGAATTTTGGTGGCACTGACTGGGGCAGTAGAATGTTTGGTGGCATGACGGGGCAGTAGAAAGTGTTGGTGGGACTGACTGGGGCAGTAAATTGTTGGTGGGACTGCGGGGGGAGTAGAATGTGTTGGTGGGACTGACTGGGCAGTAGAAAGTGTTGGGGGCACGATGGGGAGTAGAATGGTTTGTGGGGAGGGCGGGGGGAGAAAATGTGTTGGGGGCACTGATGGGGGAGTAAATGTGTTGGTGGCATGATGGGGGGGTAAAATGTGTTGGTGGCATGACTGGGGGAGTGATTTTGGTGGCATGACTGGGGCAGGAAGATGTGTGGGGGCCTGACGGGATGAATGTTTGGTGGCTGAATGGGCATAGAATGTTTTGGGGCCTGACTGGGCGTAGAATGTTTGGGGCACTGACGGGGCAGTAGAAGGGGTTGGTGGATTACTGGGGGAGTAGAATGTTTGGGGGCACTGACTGGGGCAGTGAGTTTGGGGCACTGACGGGGCGTGAAGTGTGGTGGGATGAGGGCAGTTTTGTTTTTGTTGGTGGACTGACTGGGGCAGTAGAATGTGTTTGGGGGCTGACTGGGGGATAAATGTTTGGGGCACTGACTGGGCAGTAGAAGTGTTGGGGCATGACGGGGCAGAGAATGGTTTGGGGCACGACTGGGGCAGTGAATTGTTGGTGGGAGGAATGGGGGGTAGAATTTTGTTGGTGGCACTGACTGGGGCAGTAGAATTTTGGTGGCTGGGGCTGGGGGAGTAGAAGTTTGGTGGCATGACTGGGGGAGTGAATTTGTTGGTGGGAGGGCTGGGCAGTAGAATGTTTTGGGGGCATGACTGGGGGAGTAAATGTGTTGGTGGCACTGACGGGGCAGTAGAATGGTTGGTGGCACTGATGGGGCAGTAGAATGTTTGGGGCAGATGGGGGAGTAAATTGTTGGGGGCCTGATGGGGCAGTAGAAAAGTGTTTGGGGGCATACTGGGGCAGAGAATGTGTTGGGGATGATGGCAGGAAAGTGTTGGTTAATGACTGGGCAGTGAATTGTTGGGGCATGATGGGGCAGTGAATGTGTTGTGGCCCCTGATGGGGCAGTAGAATGTGTTGGTGGCACTGACTGGGGGGAAGAATGTGTTGGTGGACTGATGGGGCAGAAATGTTTTGGGGGGCATGATGGGCAGTAGAAGTGGGTGGCACTGACGGCAGTAGAAAAGTGTTGGTGGCACTGACTGGGGCAGAGAATGTGTTTTGGGACTGATGGGCATAGAAAGTTTGGTGGCACTGACGGGGCAGTAAATGTTTGGTGGCACTGACGGGGGGAGTAGAATGTGTTTGGGGGCACTGGGGGCAGAGATGTGTTGGGGGCACTGACTGGGGCAGTGAAAGTGTTTTGGCCTGACTGGGGCAGTAAATGTGTTGTGGCATGATGGGGCAGGAATGTGTTGGTGGCCTGATGGGGCAGTAAATGTGTTTTGGTGGGGATGACGGGGGAGTAGAATGTTTTGGTGGGAGTGACGGGCAGTAAAATGTGTTGGGGGATGATGGGGGAGTAAATGTGTTTGGGGGCAGTGACTGGGGGAGTAGAAAGTGTTGGGGGCATGATGGGGATAGAATGTGTTGGTGGCTGAATGGGGCGTAAATTTTGGTGGGGGTGACTGGGGCAGTAAATGTTTTGGTGGAGGGGCTGGGGCAGTAGAAAAGTGTTGGGGGGGGCCCGATGGGGCAGGTGAATGGTTGGTGCATGACGGGGGCAGTGAATGGGTTTGGGGCACTGATGGGGCAGTAAATGTGTTGGGGGGCATGTGGGGCAGTAAAAGGTTGGTGGGACTGATGGGGAAGGGGAGAAAGTTTTGGTGGGATGATGGGCAGTAGAATGTGTGGTGGCATGACTGGGGGAAGGGGAAAGTGTTTGGCATGATGGGGCAGTAGAATGGGTGGGGCACTGATGGGGCAGTGAATGTTTGGTGGCACTGTGGGGCAGAGAAAGTGTTGGGGCATGACTGGGGGATAGAATTTGGGGTTGGGTGGCACTGACTGGGGAGTAGAATGTGTTGGTGGCACGACTGGGGCATAGAAATGTGTTTGGTTTGGGATGACTGGGGCGTAGAATGTGTTGGGGATGACTGGGGCTTAAAAGTGTTGGGGGCACTGACTGGGGGGAGTAGAAAATGTTGGTGGCACTGATGGGGCCGTAAATGGGGTTGGTGGGGACTGATGGGGTAGAATGTGTTGGTGGCACTGACTGGGGCAGTAGAATGTGTTGGTGGCACTGACTGGGGCAGTAGAATGTGTTGGTGGCACTGACTGGGGCAGTAGAATGTGTTGGTGGCACTGACTGGGGCAGTAGAATGTGTTGGTGGCACTGACTGGGGCATAGAATGTGTTGGGGGCCCACTGACTGGGCAGTAGAATGTGTTGGTGGCACTGACTGGGGCAGTAGAATGTGTTGGTGGCACTGACTGGGGCAGTAGAATGTGTTGGTGGCACTGACTGGGGCAGTAGAATGTGTTGGTGGCACTGACTGGGGCAGTAGAATGTGTTGGTGGCACTGACTGGGGCACTAGACTGTTGTTAGACAGGAGTACATAGGAAAGTCCACACCGAGGCCGTCTGCTGAGTACTGTATGATTCTATCTAGATGACGGACTGTCACTAATTATCTAGGTACACACCTAGTTGTACTCACCTAGTTGTACTCACCTAGTTGTACTCACCTAGTTGTACTCACCTAGTTGTACTCACCTAGTTGTACTCACCTAGTTGAGCTTGCAGGGGTCGAGTCCCAGCTCCTGGCCACGCCTCTTCACTGGTCGCTAAGTGTGTGTGTGTGTGTGTGTGTGTGTGTGTGTGTGTGTGTGTGTGTGTGTGTGTGTGTGTGAAGGATAGAAAAGCAGAAGGCTCTCCCCCTACCCTCCGCTCAGAAAGTGAAAGTACTAAGACGCTTCTAGCATAGTTTTTTTAGCAGGCGAAGTTTTTCTCAACCTTGATTTGAGAAATCACGAAAGCGCTTGGGATCCAGGAGCTGAGGAAGGTGGCTACACATCCGTGCCAGCAGTACTAAGATAATCAAACGATAATCACCAATAATCAAGACGTGTAACATTAACTCAACAAGAAACACAGTGAGTGCTGGCTGGGACCCGGGTACAGCCACTAACATGTGTGTG
Source organism: Cherax quadricarinatus (assembly GCF_026875155.1). Taxonomy (NCBI): domain Eukaryota; kingdom Metazoa; phylum Arthropoda; class Malacostraca; order Decapoda; family Parastacidae; genus Cherax; species Cherax quadricarinatus. The sequence goes on along the minus strand of NC_069402.1, from coordinate 87,602,343 downwards.
CGCGTCACTAACATGTGTGTGCGCGTCACTAACGCAAAATGCAGTGGGGAGATCATTTGAGTGTTTTCTTAAGGTTTGCGTGGGCAAGCAGTCTCAGAGGATGACATTGTCTGCCGAGGATCTAATCGCCAGTTTTATGTGGGAGGTTGCATTGACGCGGGTGATCTTTATGTCGTCTACGTGGGCTGACTGACAGCTGCTAGGAAGCCTGGGGGGAGCACTTCCACCCACGCTGACAGTCTGGGTTCCTTTTCGGCGGCGCACGACTATCTGGGTGAATGGAAGTTCGGATGATAAAGGTTACCTCGTCCTGTAGGTGCAGGTGGGAGGTGAGCACCTGAGGTTACCTGTGCACCTAGAGAGCACCTGCTATGTTGAGCCCGGCAGTGACTCCCACGCCCGTCGTGGGCGTCGAGCACCGGCTTACCATCCACACAAGTTGAAGCATTGTTTTAATCTACTCCGTACATATCGACCACGAATATAGAGCCACGAATCTTTCGTGTCTGGACTGTGGTACCCAAGGTCTCCCGGGGCTTCAGTGTCGTGGTACCTAAATCAGACTTTCAGGGAGCAACGCCCCCCCCCCACAGCCAGTCCCCGACCAGGTGTCTTAAGCAACGCTCAAACACACGAGCACACACACACACACACACACACACACACACACACACACACACACACATACACACACACACACACACACACACACACACACACACACACACACACACACACACACACACACACACACACACACACACACACACACACACACACACACAGATACTGAAGTAATCACTGATGTGGACGTGGTGGTGGGCGTGGTTTTGGGCGTGGGCGTGCACTGACAAGGTCTACTCTTATCTGTCAATATTTTAGACTTACTGCCGTGGGTTTTAAACTTCTGGTTCCTATTGTACCCTACTTGGGCGTGGGCTGCAGGGTGTGGGTGTGGGCTCCAGCGTGTGGGTGTGGGCTACAGGGTGTGGGTGTGGGTGTGGGCTGCAGGGTGTGGGTGTGGGCCTCAGGGTGTGAGTGTGAGCTGAAGGGTGTGGGTGTGGGTTGCAGGGTATAGGTGTGGGCTACAAGGTGTGGGTGTGTGATACAGGGTGTGGGAGTGGGCTGCAGGATGTGAGTGTGGGCGGCAGGGTGTGAGTGTAGGCGGCAGGGTGTGAGTGTGGGCTTCAGAGTGTGGGTGTGGGCTGCAGGGTGTAGGTGTGGGCTACAGAGTGTGAGTGTGGGCTACAGGGTGTGGGTGTGGGCTGCAGGGTGTGGGTGTGGCTGCAGGGTGGGGTGTGGGCTACAGAGTGTGGGTGTGGGATACAGGGTGTGGGTGTGGGCTGCAGGTGTGGGTGTGGCTGCAGATTGTGGGTGTGGGCTACAGAGTGGGGTGTGGGCTACAGGGTGTGGGTGTGGGCTGCAGGGTGTGAGCTACAGGGTATGGATGTGGGCTACAGGGTGTGGGTGTGGGCTACAGGGTGTGGGTGTGGGCTGCAGGGTGTAGGTTTGGGGTGCAGGTGTGGGGTGTGGGCTGCAGGGTGTGGTGTGAGCTGTAGAGTGTGGGTGTGGGCTACAGGTGTGAGCGTGGGCTACAGAGCGTGGGTTTGGTAGGTGAGGGCTGCAGGGTGTGGGTGTGGGTAGGTGTGGGCTGCAGGGTGTGGGTGTGGGCCTCAGGGTGTGAGTGTGGCTGCAGGGTGTAGGTGTGAGCTGCAGGGTGTGGGTGTGGGCGGCAGGGTGCGAGTGTGGATAGGTGTGGGCTGCATGGTGTGGTGTGGTTTCAGGTGTGGGTGTGGGCTGCAGGGTGTAGGTGTGGGTAGGTGTGGGCTGCATGGTGCGAGTGTGGGCTTCAATGTGTGGGTGTGGGCTGTAGGGTGTAGGGTGTGCGCTGCAGTGTGTGGGGATAGGCTGCAGGTGTGGTGTGGGCTGCAGGTGTGTGCGGATAGGCTGCACGGGTGTAGGTGTGTGGCTGCAGGGTGTGGGGATAGGCCTGCAGGGTGTGTGTGGGCTGCAGGGTGTGCGGATAGGCTGCAGGGTGTAGGTGTGGGCTGCAGGGTGTGGGGATAGGCTGCAGGGTGTGGGTGTGGGCTGCAGGGTGTGCGGATAGGCTGCAGGGTGTAGGTGTGGGCTGCAGGGTGTGGGGATAGGCTGCAGGTGTGGGTGTGTGGCTGCAGGTGCGAGATGTGGTAGGTGTGGGCTGCATGGTGTGGGTGTGGGTTTCAGGGTGTGGGTGTGGGCTGCAGGTGTAGGTGTGGGTAGGTGTGGGCTGCATGGTGCGAGTGTGGGCTTCAATATGTGGGTGTGGGCTGCAGGGTGTAGGTGTGGGCTGCAGGGTGTGTGGATAGGCTGCAGGGTGTAGGTGTGGGCTGCAGGGTGTGGGGATAGGCTGCAGGGTGTAGGTTTGGGCTGCAGGGTGTAGGTGTGGGATGCAGGGTGTAGGTGTGGGCTGCAGGGTGTAGGTGTGGGCTGCAGGGTGTGGGGATAGGCTGCAAGGTGTGGGTGTGGGCTGCAGATGTGCGGATAGGCTGCAGGGTGTGGGTGTGGGCTGCAGGGTGTGGGGATAGGCTTCAGGGTGTGGGTGTGGGCTGCAGGGTGTAGGTGTGGGCTGCAGGGTGTGGGGATAGGCTGCAGGGTGTGGGTGTGGGCTGCAGGGTGTAGGTGTGGGCTGCAGGGTGTAGGTGTGGGCTGCAGGGTGTAGGTGTGGGCTGCAGGGTGTGGGGATAGGCTGCAAGGTGTGGGTGTGGCTGCAGGATGTGCGGATAGGCTGCAGGTGTGGGAGTGGGCTGCAGGGTGTAGGGATAGGCTGCAGGGTGTGGGGTGTGGGCTGCAGGGGTAGGTGTGGGCTGCAGGGTGTAGGTGTGGGCTGCAGGGTGTAGGTGTGGGCTGCAGGGTGTGGGATAAAGCTGCAGGGTGTAGGTGTGGGCTGCAGGGTGTAGGTGTGGGCTGCAGGGTGGGGATAAGCTGCAGGGTGTAGGTGTGGGCTGCAGGGTGTAGGTGTGGGCTGCAGGGTGTGGGGATAGGCTGCAAGGTGTGGGTGTGGGCTGCAGGATGTGCGGATAGGCTGCAGGGTGTGGGAGTGGGCTGCAGGGTGTAGGGATAGGCTGCAGGGTGTGGGTGTGGGCTGCAGGGTGTAGGTGTGGGCTGCAGGGTGTAGGTGTGGGCTGCAGGGTGTAGGTGTGGGCTGCAGGGTGTGGGGATAAGCTGCAGGGTGTAGGTGTGGGCTGCAGGGTGTAGGTGTGGGCTGCAGGGTGTGGGGATAAGCTGCAGGGTGTAGTGTGGGCTGCAGGTGTAGGTGTGGGCTGCAGGGTGTAGTGGTGGGCTGCAGGGTGTGGGGATAAGCTGCAGGGTGTAGGTGTGGGCTGCAGGGTGTAGGTGTGGGCTGCAGGGTGTAGGTGTGGGCTGCAGGATGTGCGGATAGGCTGCAGGGTGTGGGTTGGCGGTGTGGGCAGCATCAATGACAGAGATGTCGATAAAACGTGCGATTCCTGACGCGGTGCATCGTCCATAACTTAGTTTACTGTGTGTGTGTGTGTTAGTTATCCCTTTGCACAAGTCGCTTGTCGATAGACACTTGGCTTCTATATGTGTGTGTACTTAACACTTGTACAGAGTGACTCTCTGACACGTTCTAACCTGTCCTACTTTCTTCGAAGTGTTCCCCCTCGTCTCTACTGCCTCCTCTTGCTTCCATATTATCATTATTATTATTATTTATTATTATTATTATTATTATTATTATTATTACTTTTTATTATTATTGCTGTTCCTCCCGGAGCAGCAGCATTGTCCGTACCTGCTAGTATCTGGTATGTTGTGAAGATGTCTCCTCTGTTGTTGTTTTTTCTCGGGAATGTAGTGATACTTTGTCAATATCTCTTGAATATACCTTGTCGGTATCTCTAAGTATCTCCTACGTCGTGGTCGTATATTCGCTGTGTCTGCTCTTCCAGCGTTGTTAGGTTGAATATGAGTAACATGCTCACGCACACGCACGCACTAACGCGCGCGAGCTTACACACACACACACACACAACACACACACACACACACACACACACACACACACACACACACACACACACACAACACACACACACACACAAACAAACACACACACACACACACACACACACACACACACACACACACACACAAACAAACACACACACACACACACACACACACACACACACACACACACACACACACACACACACACCACACACACACACACCACACACAACACACCACACACACACACACACAAACAAACACACACACACACACACACACACCACACACACACACACACACAAACAAACCACACACACACACACACACACACACACACACACACACACACACACACACACACACACACACACACACACACACACACACACACACACACACACACACACACTAAACTACAGACCAGTGTCACTGACATGTATAGTATGCAAAATCATGGAGAAGATTATCAGGAGAAGAGTGGTGGAACACCTAGAAAGGAACGATCTCATCAACAGCAGCCAACATGGTTTCAGGGACGGGAAATCCTGTGTCACAAACCTACTGGAGTTCTATGACATGGTGACAGCAGTAAGGCAAGAGAGAGAGGGGTGGGTGGATTGCATATTCTTGGACTGTAAGAAGGCGTTTGACACAGTTCCACACAAGAGATTGGTGCAAAAACTGGAGGACCAAGCAGGGATAACAGGGAAGGCACTACAATGGATCAGGGAATACTTGTCAGGAAGACAGCAGCGAGTCATGGTACGTGGCGAGGTGTCAGAGTGGGCACCTGTGACCAGCGGGGTCCCACAGGGGTCAGTCCTAGGACCAGTGCTGTTTCTGGCATTTGTGAACGACATGACGGAAGGAATAGACTCTGAGGTGTCCCTGTTTGCAGATGACGTGAAGTTCATGAGAAGAATTCACTCGATCGAAGACCAGGCAGAACTACAAAGGGATCTGGACAGGCTGCAGACCTGGTCAGCAATTGGCTCCTGGAGGTCAATCCACCAAGTGCAAAGTCATGAAGATTGGGGAAGGGCAAAGAAGACCGCAGACGGAGTACAGTCTAGGGGGCCAGAGACTACAAACCTCACTCAAGGAAAAAGATCTTGGGGTGAGTATAACACCAGGCACATCTCCTGAAGCGCACATCAACCAAATAACTGCTGCAGCATATTGGCGCCTAGCAAACCTCAGAACAGCATTCCGACATCTTAATAAGGAATCGTTCAGGACCCTGTACACCGTATACGTTAGGCCCCCATATTGGAGTATGCGGCACCAGTTTGGAACCCCACACCTAGCCAAGCATGTAAAGAAACTAGAGAAAGTGCAAAGGTTTGCAACAAGACTAGTCCCAGACCTAAGAGGTATGTCCTACGAGGAGAGGTTAAGGGAAATCAACCTGACGAAACTGGAGGACAGGAGAGATAGGGGGACATGATAACGACATACAAAATACTGAGAGGAATTGACAAGGTGGACAAAGACAGGATGTTCCAGAGATTGGACACAGTAACAAGGGGACACAATTGGAAGTTGAAGACACAGATGAATCACAGGGATGTTAGGAAGTATTTCTTCAGCCACAGAGTAGTCAGTAAGTGGAATAGTTTGGGAAGCGATGTAGTGGAGGCAGGATCCATACATAGCTTTAAGCAGAGGTATGATAAATCTCACGGTTCAGGGAGAGTGACCTAGTAGCGATCAGTGAAGAGGCGGGGCCAGGAGCTCGGACTCGACCCCCGCAACCTTAACTAGGTGAGTACAACTAGGTGAGTACACACACACACACACACATACACACACACACACACACACACACACGCACACACACACACACACACACCACACACACACACACATACACAAAACACACACACACATACCACACACACACACACACACACACACACACACACACACACACACACACACCACACAACAAACACAAACACCTACTTTTGTGAATGAGAGAGACTGATACACACCTGGCAACTCTCCACCATTCACAGAACTGGTGTCTGGTAAGTACTGTGTAACACTTTCACCTCCACACACTCTCACCTCCACACACTCTCACCTCCACACACTCTCACCTCCACACACTCTACCTCCACACACTCTCACCTCCACACACTCTCACCTCCACACACTCTCACCTCCACACACTCTCACCTCCACACACTCTCACCTCCACACACTCTCACCTCCACACACTCTCACTTCCACACACTCTCACCCACACACTCTCACCTCCACACACTCCACCTCCACACACTCTCACCTCCACACACTCTCACCTCCACACACTCTCACTTCCACACACTCTCACCCACACACTCTCACCCACACACTCTCACCACCACACACTCTCACCTCCACACACTCTCACCTCCACACACTCTCACCTCCACACACTCCCACCTCCACACACTCTCACCTCCACACACTCCCACCTCCACACACTCTCACCCCCACCTCTCACCTCCACACACTCTCACTTCCACACACTCTCACCCACACACTCTCACCCACACACACTCTCACCTCCACACACTCTCACCCACACACACTCTCACCTCCACACACTCTCACCTCCACACACTCTCACCTCCACACACTCTCACCTCCACACACTTTCACGGGCCACACGCTCTTACCTCCACACACTCTCACCTCCACACACTCTCACTTCCACACACTCTCACCTCCACACACTCTCACCTCCACACACTCTCACTTCCATACACTCTCACCCACACACTCTCACCCACACACTCTCACCTCCACACACTCTCACCTCCAAACACTCTCACCTCCACACACTCTCACCTCCAAACACTCTCACCTCCACACACTCTCACCTCCAAACACTCTCACTCCACACACTCTCACTTCCACACACTCTCACCCACACTCTCACCCACACACACTCTCACCTCCACACACTCTCACCTCCACACACTCTCACCTCCAAACACTCTCACTTCCACACACTCTCACCCACACACTCTCACCCACACACACTCTCACCTCCACACACTCTCACCTCCATACACTCTCACCTCCAAACACTCTCACCTCCACACACTCTCACCTCCACACACTCTCACTTCCACACACTCTCACCCACACACTCTCACCCACACACTCTCACCTCCACACACTCTCACCCACACACTCTCACCTCCACACACTCTCACCTCCAAACACTCTCACCTCCACACACTCTCACCTCCAAACACTCTCACCTCCACACACTCTCACCTCCAAACACTCTCACATCCACACACTCTCACTTCCACACACTCTCACCCACACACTCTCACCCACACACACTCTCACCTCCACACACTCTCACCTCCACACACTCTCACCTCCAAACACTCTCACTTCCACACACTCTCACCCACACACTCTCACCCACACACACTCTCACCTCCACACACTCTCACCTCCATACACTCTCACCTCCAAACACTCTCACCTCCACACACTCTCACCCCCACACTCTCACCCACACACACTCTCACCTCCACAGACTCTCACCTCCAAACACTCTCACCTCCACACACTCTCACCTCCACACACTCTCACTTCCACACACTCTCACCCGCACACTCTCACCCACACACACTCTCACCTCCACACACTCTCACCTCCACACACTCTCACCTCCAAACACTCACCTCCACACACTCTCACCTCCAAACACTCTCACTTCCACACAATCAACACATCTCCAGGAGCTTGCAAAATTGGAGAAATGACTAAGAAGTCGAGTTAGATTTGCTGAAGGTAACTACTGTAGCAACAATCTACCTGGGTTTCCTACCTATTTCTACACTATTGCAAGCTCTGAGGACGTGTTTAGTGCAACACGAAAGGCCTAGAGCTATATATATATTTATATAATTTGAGAGAACGTATATTAGATTAGTTGTTGAGTACACAGCACCAGCATGTAGCCCTTTATCTCTTTGTCAACATAGAGAAGACGAGAAGTTCCAGACCTCCAACATGGAGGTTCTTACTGTTGATAAGACACTGGCGACTGTGTATGACGTCACTTGGTACACACAGTGTCAGTAGGTCTCTCGTGCACGCATTTTTTTTGTGCACATGGTTCACACACATACATACAGTGTTGTACACATGGCTCACACACACGCACACATACAATTGTACACATGATTCACACTCACACACTTGTTGTATACATGCCATCACACATACATGGTCCACACACACGCATCGTGTTGCACACACACACACGCACACACACAAAACACACCACACACACACACACACACACACACACACCACACACACACACACACACACACACACACACACACACCCCACACAAAACACACACACACACACACACACACACACGGTGTGAAGGGCTGCACTCTGTCTAACCTTTATTGATAACTGGGTTACAATAAGAGTGACATTGTGTGTTTGTTCCTCCACAGTGTGTGGTCACTCCTCTCTCACCCCAGTACTTGTTAATGGTGCCACGCACCACCTGTTAATGGTGCCACGCACCACCTGTTAATGGTGCCACGCACCACCTGTTAATGGTGCCACGCACCACCTGTTAATGGTGCCACGCACCACCTGTTAATGGTGCCACTCACCACCTGCTAATGGTGCCACGCACCACCTGTTAATGGTGCCACGCACCACCTGTTAATGGTGCCACGCACCACCTGTTAATGGTGCCACGCACCACCTGTTAATGGTGCCACGCACCACCTGTTAATGGTGCCACGCACCCCCTGCTAATGGTGCCACGTACCACCTGTTAATGATGCCACGTACAACCTGTTAATGATGCCACGTACAACCTGTTAATGGTGCAACGTACCACCTGTTAATAGTGCCACATACCACCTATTAATGGTGCCACGTACCACCTGTTAATGGTGCCGCGTACCACCTATTAATGGTGCCACGTACCACCTGTTAATGGTGCCACCCACCACTTGTTAATGGTGCCACGGACCACCTGTTAATGGTGCCACGTACCACCTGTTAATGGTGCCACGTACCACCTGTT
>NC_069402.1:87583255-87590755 GCF_026875155.1 Cherax quadricarinatus | reverse complement strand
AAGTTGGAGCCATCTGTGGGCCAGCATTTTCGTCTGATCAACTGACTTTATCTCGTTGACATCATTATCCTGTACGATTTGTGTTCCATACTCGAGTCATCCTGGGTTTGTATGATCTCAGATGGAGTGATTGTTGTGGAGAAGAGTACAGCCAGAGTGAAGTTACTGCTTTCTGCCCGTCTTTGGCATAAAAGCTTGTTTCCGCTGTCCTACGAAGTGGATCCAAGTGTGGTATTTTGACAATTTGGGGTTGTACATAACAGTAAGGCCACCACATCCCTCCTGTGTTTTTTGAACGCTCTGCTGAATGACAATCTATCGGATGGGCCAGGCGAGAGATGGAGTCTTGCTCTGTTCTCTACTCTGTCATGCAGTCGCAGATGAGAGGGGAAGGGGGGGGGGCAGGCAAACCAAGAAAGCGGAGCATACTCAAGGTGTGAGCGTACTTGTGCCTCGTATAGGATCTTGCAGCCCCTACTGTCAAGCAGATGCGAGGTACGTCGAAGTGCTGTAAGCGTCGTGGCTGCCTTTTTTGCGAGATTTACAACGTGGTTCTTCATGGTCAGTTTGGAGTCAAATTTCACCCCAAGGATATCAACTTCTTCCCCAGGTACCAACACCCTCCCATTCATCCTTACTACTGCACCAGCATTACCGTTACTCTCCTTTCTCTCTCCTTCTGTCCCTCCCTTCCTCCCTCTGTCTCTGCCAGTTCCCATTTTAATAGAATTACTCTATCTTCCCATTTAGAGAGAGGAGTTAGGAGAGAAGTGATGATGAGGAGTAGGAGCAGAGAGGAAGGAGAGAAGAGAGCAGAGAGAGAGACAGAAGACAGACAGACAGACAGCGACAACAGCAAGACGTACAGAGCTCATGAGAGGACAGAGCAGAAGAGACATGGAGAGACCATAGAAGAGAAAGCAGATGAGAGAGAGAGAGAGAACGAGGAAGAGAGAGACAGACAGACAGACAGAAGAGAGAGAGAAGAGGAGAGAGAGAGAGAGAAGAGAGGAAGAGAGGAGGACAGAGAGGAGAAGGAGAGATGGGGAGAGAAGAGAGAGGGAAGAGAGAGAGAGAAGAGAGAGAGAGAGAGGAGAGAGAGAGGAGGAGAGAGAGGAGGAGAGAGAGAGACGAGAGAGAGAGAGAGAGAGAGAGAGGGAGGGAGGGAGGAAAAAAATGTACGCATACATGCATGTGTGCACACATGAATGCACATGTGAATATACCCACACAGGCATGCACACTCACATCAATGTAGACACAGAGCGACGTGTACACAGTGTGTGAGAATGAGTGAGTGATACACTGGAGTAACAGTGTAGGAAGACTGGTCACTCTAGGCAGTGTCCACTGTCACTGTCACTTATTGTACTCTGTGTACACTGAGACACATACATACACATCTCTGTATGCATGTACACTGAGACGCACACACACACATCTCTGTATGTATGTATGTACACTGAGACACACACTCACATCTCTGTATGTATGTATGTACACTAAGATACACATACACATCTCTGTATGTATGTATGTACACTGAGACACACACACACATCTCTGAATGTATGTACACTGAGACACACACACAACATCTCTGTATGAATGTACACTGAGAAACGCACACACACATCTCTGTATGTATGTACACTGAGACAAACACACACATCTCTGAATGTATGTACACTGAGACACACACACAACATCTCTGTATGAATGTACACTGAGAAACGCACACACACATCTCTGTATGTATGTACACTGAGACAAACACACACATCTCTGAATGTATGTACACTAGACACACACTCGGTTACTATCACTGTGTGAATATTGATGGTGGGGGTGAGGGCGGGTTTCCTCAGGCAGGAGACTGAACAAGTTGGAACTTGCTGAGAAAATCTCACAAAAGTTACAAACCTGGACTGAATGTTAAGGGAAAACCTTGAAATTGCTTTCTGTCCAGAGTCTGGAACTTGGTGAGGTGGGAACTGGCAAGTGTGGTACTTGGTGAGGTGGGAACTGGCAAGTGTGGTACTTGGTGAGGTGGGAACTGGCAAGTCTGGTACTTGGTGAGGTGGGAACTGGCAAGTCTGGAACTTGGTGAGGTGGGAACTGGCAAGTGTGGTACTTGGTGAGGTGGGAACTGGCAAGTCTGGAACTTGGTGAGGTGGGAACGGGCAAGTCTGGAACTTGGTGAGGTGGGAAACTGGCAAGTGTGGAACTTGGTGAGGTGGGAACTGGCAAGTGTGGTACTTGGTGAGGTGGGAACTGGCAAGTGTGGTACTTGGTGAGGTGGGAACTGGCAAGTGTGGTACTTGGTGAGGTGGGAACTGGCAAGTCTGGAACTTGGTGAGGTGGGAACTGGCAAGTGTGGTACTTGGTGAGGTGGGAACTGGCAAGTGTGGTACTTGGTGAGGTGGGAACTGGCAAGTCTGGAACTTGGTGAGGTGGGAACTGGCAAGTGTGGTACTTGGTGAGGTGGGAACTGGCAAGTGTGGTACTTGGTGAGGTGGGAACTGGCAAGTCTGGACTTGGTGAGGTGGGAACTGGCAAGTTGGTACTTGGTGAGGTGGGAACTGGCAAGTCTGGAACTTGGTGAGGTGGGAACTGGCAAGTCTGGAACTTGGTGAGGTGGGAACTGGCAAGTCTGGAACTTGGTGAGGTGGGAACTGGCAAGTGTGGTACTTGGTGAGGGGGGAACTGGCAAGTGTGGTACTTGGTGAGGTGGGAACTGGCAAGTGTGGTACTTGGTGAGGTGGGAACTGGCAAGTGTGGTACTTGGTGAGGTGGGAACTGGCAAGTGTGGTACTTGGTGAGGTGGGAACTGGCAAGTGTGGTACTTGGTGAGGTGGGAACTGGCAAGTCTGGAACTTGGTGAGGTGGGAACTGGCAAGTCTGGAACTTGGTGAGGTGGGAACTGGCAAGTGTGGTACTTGGTGAGGTGGGAAACTGGCAAGTGTGTACTTGGTGAGGTGGGAACTGGCAAGTGTGGTACTTGGTGAGGTGGGAACTGGCAAGTGTGGTACTTGGTGAGGTGGGAACTGGCAAGTGTGGTACTTGGTGAGGTGGGAACTGGCAAGTTGGTCTGGATATCTTGGTTGAGGTGGGAACTGGCAAGTGTGGTACTTGGTGAGGTGGGAACTGGCAAGTGTGGTACTTGGTGAGGTGGGAACTGGCAAGTGTGGTACTTGGTGAGGTGGGAACTGGCAAGTGTGGTACTTGGTGAGGTGGGAACTGGCAAGTGTGGTACTTGGTGACAGGTGGGTGGGGAACTGGCAAGTGTGGTACTTGGTGAGGTGGGAACTGGCAAGTGTGGTACTTGGTGAGGTGGGAACTGGCAAGTGTGGTACTTGGTGAGGGGGGAACTGGCAAGTGTGGTACTTGGTGAGGTGGGAACTGGCAAGTGTGGTTACTTGGTGAGGTGGGAACTGGCAAGTGTGGTAACTTGGTGAGGTGGGAACTGGCAAGTGTGGTACTTGGTGAGGTGGGAACTGGCAAGTGTGGTACTTGGTGAGGTGGGAACTGGCAAGTGTGGTACTTGGTGAGGTGGGAACTGGCAAGTGTGGTACTTGGTGAGGTGGGAACTGGCAAGTGTGGAACTTGGTGAGGTGGGAACTGGCAAGTGTGGTACTTGGTGAGGTGGGAACTGGCAAGTTGGACTTGGTGAGGTGGGAACTGGCAAGTCTGGACTTGGTGAGGTGGGAACTGGCAAGTTGGTACTTGGTGAGGTGGGAACTGGCAAGTCTGGAACTTGGTGAGGTGGGAACTGGCAAGTGTGGTACTTGGTGAGGTGGGAACTGGCAAGTCTGGAACTTGGTGAGGTGGGAACTGGCAAGTGTGGTACTTGGTGAGGTGGGAACTGGCAAGTGTGGTACTTGGTGAGGTGGGAACTAGCAAGTGTGGTACTTGGTGAAGTGGAACTGGCAAGTGTGGAACTTGGTGAGGTGGGAACTGGCAAGTCGGAACTTGGTGAGGTGGGAACTGGCAAGTTGGACTTGTGAGGTGGGAACTGGCAAGTGTGGTACTTGGTGAGGTGGAACTAGCAAGTGTGGTACTTGGTGAGGTGGGAACTGGCAAGTGTGGTACTTGGTGAGGTGGGAACTGGCAAGTGTGGTACTTGGTGAGGTGGGAACTGGCAAGTGTGGTACTTGGTGAGGTGGGAACTGGCAAGTGTGGTACTTGGTGAGGTGGAACTGGCAAGTGTGGTACTTGGTGAGGTGGAACTGGCAAGTGTGGTACTTGGTGAGGTGGGAACTGGCAAGTGTGGTACTTGGTGAGGTGGGAACTGGCAAGTGTGGTACTTGGTGAGGTGGGAACTGGCAAGTGTGGTACTTGGTGAGGTGGAAACTGGCAAGTGTGGTACTTGGTGAGGTGGGGAACTGGCAAGTGTGGTACTTGGTGAGGTGGGAACTGGCAAGTGTGGTACTTGGTGAGGGGGGAACTGGCAAGTGTGGTACTTGGTGAGGTGGGAACTAGCAAGTCTGGTAACTTGGTGAGGGGGGAACTGGCAAGTGTGGTACTTGGTGAGGTGGGAACTAGCAAGTCTGGAACTTGGTGAGGGGGGAACTGGCAAGTGTGGTACTTGGTGAGGTGGGAACTAGCAAGTCTGGAACTTGGTGAGGGGGGAACTGGCAAGTGTGGTACTTGGTGAGGTGGGAACTAGCAAGTCTGCAAACTTGGTGAGGGGGGAACTGGCAAGTGTGGTACTTGGTGAGGTGGGAACTAGCAAGTCTGGAACTTGGTGAGGGGGGAACTGGCAAGTGTGGTACTTGGTGAAGTGGGAACTAGCAAGTCTGGAACTTGGTGAGGGGGGAACTGGCAAGTGTGGTACTTGGTGAGGTGGGAACTAGCAAGTCTGGAACTTGGTGAGGGGGGAACTGGCAAGTGTGGTACTTGGTGAGGTGGGAACTAGCAAGTCTGTAACTTGGTGAGGGGGGAACTGGCAAGTGTGGTATTTGGTGAGGTGGGAACTGGCAAGTGTGGTACTTGGTGAGGTGGGAACTAGCAAGTCTGGAACTTGGTGAGGTGGGAACTGGCAAGTGTGGTACTTGGTGAGGTGGGAACTGGCAAGTGTGGTACTTGGTGAGGTGGGAACTGGCAAATCTGGAAATTGGTGAGGGGGAACTGGCAAGTGTGGTACTTGGTGAAGTGGGAACTAGCAAATCTGGAACTTGGTGAGGTGGGAACTGGCAAGTGTGGTACTTGGTGAGGTGGGAACTGGCAAATCTGTAACTTGGTGAGGTGGGAACTGGCAAATCTGTAACTTGGTGAGGTGGGAACTGGCAAATCTGGAACTTGGTGAGGTGGGAACTGGCAAATCTGGAACTTGCTGCGTGTGTTTTAAAACGGTGTTTTATGCAAAGGGGAATATACTTATTATAGACATTACACCTGTATATCATGCACCACTAAGTGCCAGCACCTCTGGCACTATCCTGGTAATAACATTCCAGGGAGCAAACAAAGCCAAGAAGGGCAAGAGGTTTCTTAAACACTGCCTTTAACACATTCTTATATGAATAAACAGAAGAGTGGACGAGGGGTTCGAACCGCTGTCTGCATATGGACAGTCCGACAGTGTACCGGCTGGGCTACCCAGGCCTCTAAGAAGGTATCAGAGCTAATGTTTACTCTACTATATTCCATCAGAGGCACCAACTGTATTAGTTCCAATACCTTTCTGTTTAGTCGAGACGGTAGAGCATTTGACTCTCAATTTAGGGACCGCAGTTCGAGCGCCTCCTCCACTTTTCTGTTTATATCACTGACAGATGTTTTTTACAACTCAATTTGAGTTCACATTCTATGTTTAATACTTATAACCCTAAATTTTAAAGAGGTGGACCGGTGAGCCAGTGGAAGGTCTCAGTCAGATGACTAAGAGCTCCAGCAGAGGGTCATCATATGACTAAGACCTGCATCAGGAAACACTTATCCTGTTTCCTGACAAACCTTATCTAACCTAACCTATGTTTAACACACATGAAATATTGATTGTCACCTATACTGCCCCTGGTCAATGTCGGTACAATTTTTTAAAAAATTGTGTTTAATTATTAGAGAGAATTTCATATATGTATGAATATATGTATGTATGGATAAGGTGGAGCCCAAGAGCTGTAGCTTCTGAGCTCCTGTAGTTGGAAGTGAAAACTTGAGTGTATTCCGGGAGTGTGTGTAGACGTTATATAGAGTGCATAAAGGCTGAGTGATAGCATATGATGAGAACTACAAAATTAACAAATCCAGAGATAATGTCTGGTACAGTATTCACCTATTTCTACTCACCTATTTGTGGTTACAGGGGACGATTCGCAGCTCCTGTCCCCGCCCTTCACTGATTGCTACTAGGTCCTCTCTCTCCCTGCTCCATGAGCTTTATCAAACCTCATCTTAAAACTATGTATGGTTCCTGCCTCCACCACACCACTTGCTAGGCTATTCCACTTCCAGACAAATCTGTGACTGAAGAAATACTTCCTAACATCCCTTTGACTCATCGGAATCTTCAAATTCCAATTGTGACCCCTTGTTTCTGTGTCCCATCATTGGAACATCCTGCCTTTGTCCACCTTGTCAATTCCTCACAATATTTTATAAGTCATTATCATGTCTCCCCTGACCTTCCTGGCCTCCAGTGTCGTCAGGCCGATTTCCCTTAACCTTCCTTCGTAGGACAATCCCCCTAGCTCTAGAACTAGTCTTGTTGCAAACCTTTTCACTTTCTCTAATTTCTTGACATGCTTGGCAAGGTGTGGATTCCAAACTGGTGCTGCATACTCCAGTATGGGCCTGACGTATATGGTGTACAGAGTCTTGAACGATTCCTTACTGAGGTATCGGAACGTTATTCTTAGGTTTGCCAGACACCCGTATGCTGCAGCAGTTATCTGGTTAATGTGCACCTCAGTAGATATGCTCGGTATTATACTCACCCCAAGATCTTTTTCCTTGAGTGAAGTTTGTAGTCCTTGGCCACCTAGACTATACTCTGTGAACAGTCTTCTTTGCCCTTCCTCGATCTTCATGACTTTGCATTTGGCAGGGTTAAATTCCAGGAGCCAGTTGCTGGACCTGGCTTGTAGCCTGTCCAGGTCTCTTTGTAGTTTTGTCTGATCCTCGACCGATTTGATTCTCCTCATTAACTTCACAAGGACACTTCCGAGTCTATCCCTTCCGTTATGTCATTCACATATACCAAAAAAACAGCACAGGTCCTAGGACTGACCCTGTGGACCCCTGCTTGTCACAGGAGCCCATTCTGATACCTCGTCACGTACCATGACTCGTTGCTGCCTCCCTGTCAGATATTCTCTGATCCATTGCAATGCCTTTCCTATAATGCATACCTGATCCTCTAGCTTTTGCATTAACCTCTTGTGAGGAACTGTTGAAGGCCTTCTTGGAGTCCAAGAAAATGAAGTCTATCTATCCCTCTCTCTCGTGTTTTCTGTTACCTTGTCATAAAACTTCAGTAGGTTTTTGACACAGGAT
>NC_069402.1:87560755-87580755 GCF_026875155.1 Cherax quadricarinatus | reverse complement strand
GGAAGGAAGGAAAGAAGGAAGAGGGAAGGAAGGAAGGGAGAAAGGAAGGAAGGAAGGAAGGACGGAAGGAAGGAAGAAAGGAAGGAAGGAAGAGGAAGAGAAAAAATGAAGGAAGGAAGGGAGGGAGGGAGGAAGGAAAGAGGGAAGGAAGGAAGGAAGCAAGGAAGAAAAGGGAAAAAAGGAAGGAAGAAAGGAAGGAATGAATGAAGGAAGGGAGGATGGAGGAAGGAAGGAAGGAGGGAGGGAGGAAGGAAGGGAGGAATGAAGGAAGGAAGGAAGGAAGGAAGGAAGGAAAGAAGGAAGAAAGGGAAAGAAGGAAGGAAGGAAAGGAAGGAAAGAGGAAGGAAGGAAGGAGGAAAGGAACAAAGGGTAGAAGGAAGGAGGGAAGGAAGGAAGAGAGGGAGGGAGAAGGAAGGAAGGAAGAAAGGAAAGAAGGAAGAAGGGGAAGAGGAAGGAAGGAAGGAAGGAAAGAGGAAGGAAGGAAGGAGGAAGGAACAAAGGGTAGAAGGAAGGAGGAAGGAAGGAAGAGAGGGAGAAAGAAGGAAGGAAGGAAGGAAGGAAGGAAAGAAGGAAGCGAGGAAGGAAGGAAGGGAGGGAAGCAGGATGAAGGAAGAACGCAAGGAAGGAAAAAAAGGAATGAGGGAAGGAAGGAAGGAAGAAGGAAAGGAAGAAAGGGAAAGGAAGGAAGGAAGGAAGGGAAAGAAGGGAGGAGAGGAAAGGAAAGGGAGTGGGGGAGGAAGGAAGAAGGAAAAGGAAGGAAGAGAAGAAGAAAGGAAGGAAGGAAAGAAGGAAGGAAGTAAGGAAGGAAGGAAGAAAGAAGGAAGGAAAGAAGGGAGGAGGAGGAAGAAGGAGGAAGGAAGGAAGGAAAAAGGAAGGAAGGAAGAAGGAAGGAAGGGAGAAAGGGAGGAAGGAAGGAAGGAAGGAAGGAGAGGAAGGGAAGGGAGGGAGGAGAGGAAGGAAGAAGGAAGGAAGGAAGAGGAGGAAGGAGGGAGGAGGGAGGGAGAAGGAAGGAAGGAAGGGAAGGACGGAGGAGGAATAAGGAGGAAGGAGGAAGAAAGAAGGAAGGAAGGAAGGGAGGGAGAGGAAGGAAGGATAGAGGAAGGAGGAAGGCTAAGGGCGGAAGGAAGAAGGAAGGGGAGGAAGGAAGGAAGGAATAGGAAGGAAGGAGAAGGAAGGAGGAGAAGAAGGGGAGGAAGGAAGGAAGGAAGTAAGGAAGATGGAAGGAAGGAAGGAAGGAAGTAAGGAGGAAGAAGGAAGTAAGGAAGAAGGAAGTAGAAGGAAGGAAGAAGGAAGGAAGGAAGGGAAGTGAGGATGAAGAAGGAAGAAAGCGAATGAAAGTAGGTAAGGAGGAATAAGGAAGTAAGGAAGGAAGGAATTAAGGAAGGGAAAGGAATGAAGGAAGAAGGAAATTAAGGTAGGAAGGAGAAAAAGGAAGAAGGGGAGGGATGGAAGAAGGAAGAAAGGAAA
The DNA here is from genome assembly GCF_026875155.1 of Cherax quadricarinatus. Lineage (NCBI taxonomy): Eukaryota > Metazoa > Arthropoda > Malacostraca > Decapoda > Parastacidae > Cherax > Cherax quadricarinatus. The sequence goes on along the minus strand of NC_069402.1, from coordinate 87,579,288 downwards.
TGAAGGAAGGAGGAAGGATTAGGAAGTAAGGAAAAGGAAGGAAGAAAGGAAGGAGGAAGGAAGGAAGGAAGGAAGGAAGGAAGGAACTAGTGGGACAAAGTCGATCATCTTCATTGCTCTTATTTCCATTTTATTATTGTTGCTTCTCATGTAAATTATTACATCTTCTGTCCTTGGTTGTTTGTGTGATTGTGTTGTTGTTGTTTACTTGTGATTGTTATGTTTAACTGTGGTTGTTGTGGTGTGATTGTTGTTGTTTTGTTAGTAGTTGTGTGATTGTTGTTGTTTTTGCTTGTGTGTGATTGTTGTTGTTTGTAGATGTTGTTGTGTGATTGTTGTTGTTGTTTGAGAGTGTGTTGTGTGATTGTTGTTGTTTGTGGTTGAGTTATGTGATTTTTTTGTTTTTAGTTGTGGGGTGATTGTTTTGTTTGTGGTTTGCAGTTATGTGAAATTTTTGTTTGTAGTTGTGTTGGAGTGTTTTTTGTGGTTTGGATTTGTTTGGGTTGTAGTTGTGGATTTTTTTGTTTTGGTTGCAGTTTGTGATTGTTGTTGTTTGTAGTTGTAGTTGTGAGATTGTTGTTGTTTGTGTTTTTTATGTTGATTAGTTGATGTTGTTGTTTGTGGTTGTAGTTGTGTGATTGTTGTTGTGTGGATGTTGTAGTTTTGTATATGATTTGTTGTTTGTAGTTGTAGTTGTGAGATTGTTCTTGTTTGTGGTTTGTAGTTGTGATGATTGTTGTTGTTTGTAGTTGTAGTTGTGATTGTTGTTGTTTGTAGTTGTAGTTGTGAGATTGTTGTTGTTTGTGTTGTAGTTGTGTGATTGTTGTTGTTTTGGAGTTGTAGTTGTGTGATTGTTGTTTGTAGTTTAGTTGTGGATTGTTGTTGTTTGTGTTGTAGTTTGATGTGATTTTGTTAGGTTGTAGTTGTGTGATTGTTGTTGTTTGTAGTGTAGTTGTTGTGATTGTTGTTGTTGTTAGTTGTAGTTGTGTGATTGTTGTTGTTTGTGGTTGTAGTTGTGTGATTGTTGTTGTTTGTAGTTGTAGTTGTGTAGATGTTGTTGTTTGTGTTGTAGTTGTGTGATTGTTGTTATTTAGTTGTAGTTGTGTGATTGTAGTTGTTTGTGTTGTAGTTGTGAGATTGTTGTTGTTGTGGTTGTAAGTTGTTGTGTTGTTGTTGTTGTAGTTGTAGTTGTGAGATTGTGTTGTTGGGTTGTGTTGTGTGATTGTTGTTGTTGTGGTTGTAGTTGTGTGATTGTTGTTGTTTGTAGTTGTAGTTGTGTGATTATTGTTGTTTGTGTTCTAATTGTGTAATTGTTGTTTTTGTGGTTGTAGTTGTGTGTGATTGTTGTTGTTTGTGGTTGTAGTTGTGTGATTGTTGTTTTTTGTAGTTGTAGTTGTGGACTGTTGTTGTTTGTGGTTGTGTTGTGTGATTGTTGTTGTTTGTGGTTGTGTTGTGATTGTTGTTGTTTGTAGTTGTAGTGTGTGATTGTTGTTGTTTGTGGTTGTGTAGTTGTGTGATTGTTGTTTGTGGTTGTAGTTGTGTGATTGTTGTTGTTTTGTGGTTGTAGTTGTGTGATTTTTGTGATCGTAGTTGTAGTTGTATGATTGTTGTTTGTAGTTCTAGTTGTGTAATTGTTGTTGTTTGTGGTTGTAGTCATGTGATTGCTGATGTTTACTTGTGGCTGTGATTGTTTCATTGTGGTTGCCATGATATTAACCATGGTTAATATCACAACCACTGAGAAAGATCTGGGGGTGAGCACTGTACCAAGCATAAAACCACAGCACAGCACAACGAATTATTTTTGCAGTCAGGGGCTTGCGAGCTGGTGCAGCACATTTGCAGTTTCAGGAATGGATACAACGAGAGGCCGGAATACCTATAATAGGCAGTTGAGAGTGAGGCAGGACCAGGAGCTTTTGACTCGCCCTTCATATGCTTCAACCCCGACGCAACACACTCACACACACACACACACACACACAACACCCCACACACCCCACACACAACAACACAAACACAACACAAACACAAACACAAACACACGCACACGCACACGCCACGACACGCACACGCACACTCACACTCACACTCACACTCACACACACACACACACACACACACACACACACATGGTTTCAGGGACGGGAAAACCTGTGTCACAAACCTACTGGAGTTCTATGACTGGTGACAGCAGTAAGACAAGAGAGAGGGGGGTGGGTGGATTGCATATTCTTGGACTGCAAGAAGGCGTTTGGCACAGTTCCACACAACAGATTAGTGCATAAACTGGAGGACCAAGCAGGGATAACAGGGAAGGCACTACAATGGATCAGGGAATACTTGTTAGGAAGACAGCAGCGAGTCATGGTACTTGGCGAGGTGTCAGAGTGGGCACCTGTGACCAGCGGGGTCCCACAGGGGTCATCATAGGACCAGTGCTGTTTTTGGTATTTGTGAACGACATGACGGAAGAATAGACTCTGAGGTGTCCCTGTTTGCAGATGACGTGAAGTTCATGAGAAGAATTCACTCGATCGAAGACCAGGCAGAACTACAAAGGGATCTGGACAGGCTGCAGACCTGGTCCAGCAATTGGCTCCTGAAGTTAAATCCCACCAAGTGCAAAGTCATGAAGATTGAGGAAGGGCAAAGAAGACCACAGACGGAGTACAGTTTAGGGGGCCAGAGACTACAAACCTCACTCAAGGAAAAAGATCTTGGGGTGAGTATAACACCAGGCACATCTCCTGAAGCGCACATCAACCAAATAACGGCTGCAGCATATGGGCGCCTAGCAAACCTCAGAACAGCATTCCGACACCTTAATAAGGAATCGTTCAGGACCCTGTACACCGTGTACGTAAGGTCCATATTGGAATATGCGGCACCAGTTTGGAACCCACACCTAGCCAAGCACGTAAAGAAACTAGAGAAAGTGCAAAGGTTTGCAAAAAGACTAGTCCCAGAGCTAAGATGTATGTCCTACGAGGAGAGGTTAAGGGAAATCAACCTGACGACACTGGAGGACAGGAGAGATAGGGGGGACATGATAACGACATACAAATTACTGAGAGGAATTGACAAGGTGGACAAAGACAGGATGTTCCAGAGATTGGACACAGTAACAAGGGGACACAGTTGGAAGCTGAAGACACAGATGAATCACAGGGATGTTAGGAAGTATTTCTTCAGCCACAGAGTAGTCAGTAAGTGGAATAGTTTGGGAAGCGATGTAGTGGAGGCAGGATCCATACATAGCTTTAAGCAGAGGTATGATAAAGCTCACGGTTCAGGGAGAGTGACCTAGTAGCGATCAGTGAAGAGGCGGGGCCAGGAGCTCGGACTCGACCCCCGCAACCTCAACTAGGTGAGTACAACTAGGTGAGTACACACACACACACACACACACACACACACACACACACACACACACACAACAGAACACACACATACATACACACACATACACACACACACACACACAACTAACCACACACACACAACTAACACACACACACGCAGACACACACACGGAGACACACACACGCAGACACAAACACACACACAGACACACATGCCACTCTCACTATATACACACACTCTCACACACACAGATACACACACGTACAACAGGCCTAGTGTCTAATCGACATGTGCCTAGGACAAAATGGTAACTAACTAACACACACTGTTACGACTTAGTCTTCACCGTAACAATAGGGGCACAAATAACTCCAATTTTTTGTTAGTTTTATTTTATTACCAATCATTTAGCTTCATTGGTATTTGGTTAGTGAATTAAAATAACCACAAGCAATTATAAATGAAATATTATACAGCAAGGAACCCAATCTTACGTTCAAATTCTCATTAACAGAGTATGATACTTTCAATTAATAATCTACTAATCTCACCATTTAACTCTTTTAGAAAGGTCTAGGGTAACGAAATAGTTATCTTTCATAAGGGACATGAATTACCAGACTTCAGGAAACTAATGGCAAAGGCAAGACAATAGACTTGGTATAAAGTTTTAGTTTAAGCTAGGAGCTTTGTGTTGAAGGCCCGTACCGAGTCAGAACTAGGAGCTGACTCACTCACTCAACTACTCCATAGTATGACTTCAGCTCGGCCAGAAGACCCGTACCGAGTCAGAGCTAGGAGCTGACTGACTCACTCAACTACTCCATAGTATGACTTCAGCTCGGCCAGAAGACCCGTACCGAGTCAGAGCTAGGAGCTGACTGACTCACTCAACTACTTCATAGTATGACTTCAGCTCGGCCAGAAGGCCCGTACCGAGTCAGAACTAGGAGCTGACTGACTCACTCAACTACTCCATAGTATGACTTCAGCTCGGCCAGAAGGCCCGTACCGAGTCAGAACTAGGAGCTGACTGACTCACTCAACTACTCCATAGTATGACTTCAGCTCGGCCAGAAGGCCCGTACCGAGTCAGAACTAGGAGCTGACTCACTCACTCAACTACTCCATAGTATGACTTCAGCTCGGCCAGAAGGCCCGTACCGAGTCAGAGCTAGGAGCTGACTCACTCACTCAACTACTCCATAGTATGACTTCAGCTCGGCCAGAAGACCCGTACCGAGTCAGAGCTAGAGCTGACTCACTCACTCAACTACTCCATAGTATGACTTCAGCTCGGCCAGAAGACCCGTACCGAGTCAGAGCTAGGAGCTGACTCACTCACTCAACTACTCCATAGTATGACTTCAGCTCGGCCAGAAGACCCGTACCGAGTCAGAACTAGGAGCTGACTCACTCACTCAACTACTCCATAGTATGACTTCAGCTCGGCCAGAAGACCCGTACCGAGTCAGAGCTAGGAGCTGACTCACTCACTCAACTACTCCATAGTATGACTTCAGCTCTGCCAGAAGGCGACGCGTGGCGTCAATTCTAGAACCACAATTGGTCACTACAGTAGTGGTTACACATTCGTAATACCTAACCTAATAATAATATAATATATATTATAATAATCATGGGGAAAGATATAATATAATACAATATAATACAAAGAGAGTACTGTTGATGATTCATACTGTACCCGATAATAATATATAGTCAAACCTGCTTTATCTAGCTAGTAATAAAGTGGTTCGCGATATATTATTACAGAACTTATTTTAACCAGGCCTTTTATTTTTGTATATAATGGAGTGAAGTAGGGGCGCGTAACACACACACACACACACACACACACACACACACACACACACACACTGACCCAGAATCTAAGGTTCAGTGGACAAAGGTGAACCTGAGCACGAGAAAAAACCTTTTGAGTGTCAGGCAGAACCCCCTCCCCCCATCTCCCCTCACCCCCTCCAACCTGACCTCTAACCCCCCACTCCCACTCCTGGAGTGAGTGCCTCAGAGTGCCATAATCACACTAAGGGAACACTGTGTCAACCTGCGTCTTCCAAGACTTCGACCGACTACGGGAAACTAGCAAATATGTCCCGAGCGAAGGGTTTTCAAGACGGACCAACGCCTGGGATGCCGCCAGCAGCAACAACCTGTTGGACCAGGCTGTCGCATGATAAACCCATGTGGCAGAGAAGAATGGAACTGGAGAACATGACCGGCTTTCATATAAAGCCGTGCGGAAATGCACCATTTAAGGGCATGCTCAGCTCTTGCAATGTTTATACACTATATAGAAGCAATTTTTTGGGTAACCTAAGTGGAGATAATGAGCGCATGCGCTTACACCAAGGGCGTGTAAGCGCATGCGCATAATTACCCCAATACTCGCGCATGTGACCTTAAACACACACACATGTGACCGTAAACACACACACATGCACAAACACTCACGGTTTCTCTTCCATAAAAAGATGAAGTCAAGGGAGGGAGACGAAGTCTCGTCCGTAATCACCCCTAATTACCCTGATTGTTCAATTAGTGGGCGGTGAGTAAAACCCTGGGCGGCACATAATGACCGCTGGCGGAGGAGGGTGATTACCGCCACCCCATCTTCCTCACCCCCTCCTCCCCACCCTGTTCCTTCTAACCCCCATCCAAACCCCATCCAAACCTTCCTCTCCCCGAAGATGCTGTGCGACACCGTCAAGTGTATGTCATGACTCAGGGAGAGGGGGAGGGGGGGGGGGAGGGAGGGGAGGGGAGGGGGAGGGGAGGGGGAGAGGGGAGATGCTGGTCATTACTCTCACGAAAAAATTATTATTATTATTATTATTATTATTATTATTATTATTATTATTATTATTATTATTATTATTATATTATTATTATTATTATTATTATTATAACCTTCAACGTGGCAGAAAGAAGAAGCGCCTGTCAAGACACAACAGTGATTGTCAACACATTACAGTGCCTGTCAATACATTACAGTGCCTGTCAACACATTACAGTGCCTGTCAACACATTACAGTGCCTGTCAATACATTACAGTGCCTGTCAACACATTACAGTGCCTGTCAACACATTACAGTGCCTGTCAATACATTACAGTGCCTGTCAATACATTACAGTGCCTGTCAACACATTACAGTGCCTGTCAATACATTACACTGCCTGTCAATACATTACAGTGCCTGTCAACACATTACAGTGCCTGTCAATACATTACAGTGCCTGTCAATACATTACAGTGCCTGTCAACACATTACAGTGCCTGTCAATACATTACACTGCCTGTCAATACATTACAGTGCCTGTCAATACATTACAGTGCCTGTCAATACATTACAGTGCCTGTCAACACATTACAGTGCCTGTCAATACATTACAGTGCCTGTCAATACATTACAGTGCCTGTCAATACATTACAGTGCCTGTCAACACATTACAGTGCCTGTCAATACATTACAGTGCCTGTCAACACATTACAGTGCCTGTCAATACATTACAGTGCCTGTCAACACATTACAGTGCCTGTCAACACATTACAGTGTCTGCCAACACATTACAGTGCATGCCAACACATTACAGTGCCTGTCAACACATTACAGTGCCTGCCAACACATTACAGTGCCTGTCAACACATTACAGTGCCTGCCAACACATTACAGAGCCTGCCAACACATTACAGAGCCTGCCAACACATTACAGAGCCTGTCAACACATTACAGTGTCTGCCAACACATTACAGTGCCTGTCAACACATTACAGTGTCTGCCAACACATTACAGTGCCTGTCAACACATTACAGTGTCTGCCAACACATTACAGTGCCTGTCAACACATTACAGAGCCTGTCAACACATTACAGAGCCTGCCAACACATTACAGTGCCTGTCAACACATTACAGAGCCTGCCAACACATTACAGAGCCTGTCAACACATTACAGTGTCTGCCAACACATTACAGTGCCTGTCAACACATTACAGTGTCTGCCAACACATTACAGTGCCTGTCAACACATTACAGTGTCTGCCAACACATTACAGTGCCTGTCAACACATTACAGAGCCTGCCAACACATTACAGTGCCTGCCAACACATTACAGTGCCTGTCAACACATTACAGTGCCTGTCAATACATTACAGTGCCTGCCAACACATTACAGTGCCTGTCAATACATTACAGTGCCTGCCAACACATTACAGTGCCTGTCAACACATTACAGAGCCTGCCAACACATTACAGTGTCTGCCAACACATTACAGAGCCTGCCAACACATTACAGTGTCTGCCAATACATTACAGAGCCTGCCAACACATTACAGTGCCTGTCAACACATTACAGTGCCTGCCAACACATTACAGTGCCTGTCAACACATTACAGTGCCTGTCAACACATTACAGTGCCTGCCAACACATTACAGTACCTGTCAACACATTACAGAGCCTGCCAACACATTACAGTGTCTGCCAACACATTACAGAGCCTGCCAACACATTACAGTGCCTGCCAACACATTACAGAGCCTGCCAACACATTACAGTGCCTGCCAACACATTACAGTGCCTGCCAACACATTACAGTGCCTGCCAACACATTACAGTGCCTGCCAACACATTACAGAGCCTGCCAACACATTACAGTGCCTTCCAACACATTACAGTGCCTGCCAACACATTACAGAGCCTGCCAACACATTACAGTGTCTGCCAACACATTACAGTGTCTGCCAACACATTACAGTGCCTGCCAACACATTATAGTGCCTGCCAACACATTACAGTGTCTGCCAACACATTACAGTGTCTGCCAACACATTACAGTGTCTGTCAACACATTACAGTGTCTGCCAACACATTACAGTGCCTGCCAACACATTACAGAGCCTGCCAACACATTACAGTGCCTGCCAACACATTACAGAGCCTGCCAACACATTACAGTGCCTGCCAACACATTACAGAGCCTGCCAACACATTACAGAGCCTGCCAACACATTACAGTGCCTGCCAACACATTACAGTGCCTGCCAACACTTTACAGTGCCTGCCAACGCATTACAGTGACTGCCAACACATTACAGTGCCTGCCAACACTTTACAGTGCCTGCCAACACATTACAGTGCCTGCCAACACTTTACAGTGCCTGCCAACGCATTACAGTGACTGCCAACACATTGCAGTGCCTGCCAACACTTTACAGTGCCTGCCAACGCATTACAGTGACTGCCAACACATTACAGTGCCTGCCAACACTTTACAGTGCCTGCCAACGCATTACAGTGACTGCCAACACATTACAGCGCCTGCCAACACATTGCAGTTCCTGCCAACACATTACAGTGCCTGCCAACACCTTACGGCGCCTGCCAACACATTACAGTGCCTGTCAACACACGACAGTGCCTGCCAACACATTACAGTGCCTGTCAACACACGACAGTGCCTGCCAACACATGACAGTGCCTGCCAACAAACAACAGTGCCTGCGAACACGAGGGTGGACAGTGTCACAATCTACCACTGACTACAGTGATACAATCTATCAATACAGTAACACAATCTATCGGTAACTACAGTACCACAACCTATCACTTTCGTGCCCCAATCTATCACTACAGTGCCACAATTTATCACTACAGTGCCACAATCTATCACTACAGTGCCACAATCTATCACTACAGTGCCACAATCTACCACTAACTACAGTAATACGTCTAAGACTCCCTGTGTGTGTGTGTGTGTGTGTGTGTGTGTGTGTGTGTGTGTGTGTGTGTGTGTGTGTGTGTGTGTGTGTGTGTGTGTGTGCGTGTGTGCGTGTGTGTGTGTGTGTGTGTGTGTGTGTGTGTGTTGCGTGCGTGTGTGCGTGTGTGTGTGTGTGTGTGTTTTGTGTGTGTGTGGTGTTCGTGCGTGTGTATGTGTGTTTTGTGTGGGGTGTGGTGTGTGTGCATGCGTGGGGTGTGTGTGTGTGTGTGGTGTGTGGCGTGTGTATGTACTCACCTAGTTGTACTCACCTATTTTGAGGTTGCGGGGGTCGAGGTCCGAGCTCCTGGCCCCGCCTCTTCCTGATCGCTACTAGGTCACTCTCCCTGAGCCGTGAGCTTATCATACCTCTGCTTAAAGCTATGTATGGACCCTGCCTCCACTACATCGCTTCCCAAAAACTATTCCACTTACTGACTACTCTGTGGCTGAAGAAATACTTCCTAACATCCCTGTGATCATCTGTGTCTTCAGCTTCCAACGTGTCCCCTTGTTACGTGTCCAACTCTGGAACATCCTGTTTTTGTCCACCTTGCCCAATTCCGTCAGTATTTTGTATGCGTTTTTCATGTCCCCCCTATCTCTCCTGCCTTCAGTGTGTCAGGTTGATTTCCCTTAACCTCCCCTCGTAGGACATACCTCTTAGCTCTGGGACTAGTCTTGTTGCAAACCTTTGCACTTTTCTTAGTTTCTTTACATGCTTGGCTGGGTGTGGGTTCCAAATGGTGCCGCATACCCCCAATATGGGCCTAACGTACACGGTGTACAGGGTCCTGAATGATTTCCTTTTTAAAGGGATATCGGAATGCTGTTCTGAGGTTTGCTAGGCCCCCCTATGCTGCGCAGTTATTTGGTTGATGTGCGCTTCAGGAGATGTGCCTGGTGTTATACTCACCCCAAGATCTTTTTCCTTGAGTGAGGTTTGTAGTCTCTGACACCCTGGGACTGAAACTCCGTCTGCGGCCTTTTTTGCCTTCCCCCAAAATCTTCATACTTTGCACTTGGTGGGATTGAACTCCAGGAGCCAATTGCTGGACCAGGTCTGCAGCCTGTCCAGATCCCTTTTTTGTTCTGCCTGGTCTTCGATCGAGTGAATTCTTCTCATCAAACTTCACGTCATCTGCCAAACAGGGACACCTCAGAGTCTATTCCTTCCGTCATGTCGTTTCACAAATACCAGAAACAGCACTGGTCCTATGACGGGACCCCTGTGGGACCCCGCGGTCACAGGTGCCCACTCTGACACCTCGCCACGTACCTTGACTCGCTGCTGTCTTCCAGACAAGTATTCCCTGATCCATTGTAGTCCCTTTCCCCCTGTTATCCCTGTTTGGGTCCTCCAGTTTTTTGCCCCAATCTCTTGTGTGGAACTGTATCAAACGCCTTCTTGCAGCCCAAGAAAATGCAATCCACCCACCCCTTCTCTCTTGTCTTACTGCTGTCACAATGTCATAGAACTCCAGTGGGTTTGGACACAGGATTTCCCGTCCTGAAACCATGTTGGCTGCTGTTGATGAGATCGTTCCTTTCTAGGTGTTCCACCACTCTTCCCTGAAAAATCTTCTTCCATGATTTTGCCATATATTACATGCCAGTGACCACTGGTCTGTAGTTTAATGCTTCATGTCTGTCTCCTTTTAATAAAGATTTGGGACTACATTTGCTGTCTTCCATCCCTCAGGCAATTCCCTGTTTCGATAGATGTATTAAATTTATTGTTGTTGGGGGTACACATAGCGCCTCTGCTCCCTCTCTCAATACCCTGGGGAGATTTATCTGGCCCCATTGCCTTTGAGATATCTAGCTCACTCAGAAGCCTCTTCACTTTTTCCCTCGGTTGTGTGCACTGTGTCCAGCACTTGGTGGTGTGCACCACCTCTCCGTCTTTCTGGAGTCCCTTCTGTCTCCTCTGTGAACACTTCTTTGAATCTCTTGTTGAGTTCCTCACATACTTCACGGTCATTTCTTTTTGTCTCTCCTCCTTCCTTCCTTAGCCTGTGTGTGTGTGTGTGTGTGTGTGCGTGTGTGTGTGTGTGTGTATGTGTGTGTGTGTGTGTGTGTGTGTGTGTGTGTGTGTGTGTGTGTGCGTGTGTGTGCGCACATGACTTACCTAATACTCACCTATCTGTGGTTGCAGGGGTCGAGTCATAGCTCCTGTGTGTGTGTGTCCTAACAGAGTAAGCATGTATCATTGCATGACGGAATAGTGTTGATGAAGCACCACCACCACCACCACCACCACCACCACCACCACCACCACCACCACCACCACTAGTTTGTTGGCTTCTGCTGGCTTCCAAGCCATGTCTGGCTTAAAATATTCCCGCCTTGATAAGATAGTAGCGTAGACTCACTCCTCCCTGGCTTGCTCCATCTTAGATGTTGCAAGGTGGTGGATGTTGCAAGGTGGTGGATGTTGCAAGGTGGTGAATGTTGCAAGGTGGTGGATGTTGCAAGGTGGTGGATGTTGCAAGGTGACGGATGTTGCAAGGTGGTGGTTGTTGCGGGGTGATGGATGTTGCAAGGTGGTGAATGTTACAAGGTGATGGATGTTACGAAGTGGTGGACGTTGCAAGGTGGTGAATGTTGCAAGGTGGTGGATGTTGTAATGTGGTGGATGTTGTAATGTGGGGGATGTTGCAAGGTGGTGGATGTTATTAGGTGATGGATGTTGCAAAATATGGATGTTGCAAGGTGGTAGATGTTGAAAGGTGACGGATGTTGCAAAATGGTGGTTATTGCGAGGTGATGGATGTTACAAAGTAGTGAATGTTGCAAGGTGGTGGTTATTTCGAGGTGATGGATGTTGTAATGTGGTGGATGTTGCAAGGTGGTGGGTGTTGCAAGGTGATGGATGCTCCAAGGTGGTTGATGTTACAAAGCGATGGATGTTGCAAGATGGTGGATGCTGAAAGGTGGTGAATGTTGCAAGGTTCGGGATGTTGCAAGGTGGTGGATGTTGCAAAATGGTGGATGTTGCACAATGTTGGATGTTGCAATATGATGGATGTTGCGAAGTGATGGTTGTTACAAGGTCGTGGCTGTTGCAAGGTGGGTGGTGGTTGTTGCAAAGTGATGGATGCTGCAAAGTGGTAAATGTTGCAAGGTGTTTAATGTTGTAATGTGGTGGATGTTGCAAGGAGGTGGATGTTGTAGGGTGATGGATGTTGTGAAGTGATGAATGTTGCAAGGTGGTAATGTTGCAAGGTGGTGGAGGCTGCAAGGTGGTGGGTGTTGCAAGTTGGTGGATGTTCGAAAGCGGTGGTTGATGCGAGGTGATGGATGCTGCGAAGTGATGGATGTTGCAAGGTGGTGAGTATTGCAAGGTCGTGAATGTTGTAATGTGCTGGATGTTGCAAGGTGATGGATGTTGCGAAGTGATGGATGTTGCAAGGTGGTGAATGTGACAAGATGGTGGATGTTGCAATATGGTGGATGTTGCAAGGTGGTATATGTTGCATGGTGGTGGATATCGCAAAGTGGTGGGTGTTGCAAGGTGATGGATGTTGCTAAGTTGTGGATGTTGCAAGGTGGTGGATGTTGCAAGGTGGTGGATGTTGCAAGGTGGTGGATGTTGTGATGTGGTGGATGTTGCCAGGTGGTGAATGTTGCCATGAGGTGAATGTTGCAAGTGGTGGATGTTGCGAGGTGGTGGATGTTGCCAGGTGGTGGATGTTGCTAGGTGGTGGATTTTGCTAGGTGGTGGACGTTGCAGAGAGGTGGGTGTTGCAAGGTGGTGGATGTTGCGAAGTGATGGATGTTGCAAGGTGGTGAATGTGACAAGATGGTGGATGTTGCAATATGGTGGATGTTGCAAGGTGGTATATGTTGCGATGTGGTGGATGTTGCAAGGTGGTGGATGTTGCATGGTGGTGGATATCGCAAAGTGGTGGATGTTGCAAGGTGATGGATGTTGCTAAGTTGTGGATGTTGCAAGGTGGTGGATGTTGCAAGGTGGTGGATGTTGCCAGGTGGTGGATGTTGCTAGGTGGTGGATGTTGCTAGGTGGTGGACGTTGCAGAGAGGTGGGTGTTGCAAGGTGGTGGATGTTGCAAGGTGGTGGACGTTGCAGAGAGGTGGGTGTTGCAAGGTGGTGGATGTTGCAAGGTGGTGGATGTTGCAAGGTAGTGGATGTTGCAAGGTAGTGGATGTTGCAAGGTGGTGGATGTTGCAAGGTGGTGGATGTTGCAAGGTAGTGGATGTTGCAAGGTGGTTGATGTTGCAAGGTAGTGGATGTCCAATGGTGGCTGTTTCAAGGTAGTGGATGTTGCGGCGGAGTAATGATTGATACAGCCAGTGGTGTGTGTGTGGTAACAGAGAAGTGAAAGAGAGAGATAAAGAGAGGAAGAAGAGAGAGAGAGAGAAGAGAGAGAGAGGGGAGAGAGAGAGAGAGAGAGAGAGAGAGAGAGAGAGAGAGGGGAGAGAGAGAAGAGAGGGAGAGAAGAGAGGGAAGGGGTGCCTACTAACCAACAACAAAACAACAACAACAACAACAAAAAACACCCGTCAACAAATGAGAGTGAAGCCAAAGTGAACATCTCTGAGAGATGTCTGACAATGTCTGGGCTCACTGAACACTGAGATGCTTTCCCTGAGTGTGTGTGTGAACTGTCTTCACTCTGCAGTGCTTGACTCTGCAGTGCTTCACTTTGTACTGGTTCACTCTGCAGTGCTTCACTCTGCAGTGCTTCACTCTGCAATGCTTCACTTTGTACTGGTTCACTCTGCAGTGCTTCACTCTGCAGTGCTTCACTTTGTAGTGCTTCACTCTGCAGTGCTTCACTCTGCAGTGCTTCACTTTGTAGTGCTTCACTCTGCAGTGCTTCACTTTGTAGTGCTTCACTCTGCAGTGCTTCACTTCGCAGTGGTTCACTCTGCAGTGCTTCACTCTGCAGTGCATCATTTGTACTGGCTCACTTTGTAGTGCTTCACTCTGCAGTGCTTCACTTTGTAGTGGTTCACTCTGCAGTGCTTCACTCTGCAGTGCTTCACTTTGCAGTGGTTCACTCTGCAGTGCTTCACTCTGCAGTGCTTCACTTTATAGTGGTTCACTTTGCAGTGCTTCACTCTGCAGTGCTTCACTTTGTAGTGGTTCACTCTGCAGTGCTTCACTCTGCAGTGCTTCACTTTGTAGTTGTTCACCCTGCAGTGCTTCACTCTGCAGTGCTTCATTTTGTAGTGCTTCACTTTGTAGTGGTTCACTTTGCAGTGCTTCACTCTGCAGTGCTTCACTTTGCAATAGGTCACTCTGCAGTGCTTCACTCTGCAGTGATTCACTCTGCAGTGCTTCATTTTGTAGTGCTTCACTTTGTATTGGTTCGCTCTGCAGTGCTTCACTCTGCAGTGCTTCACTTTGTAGTGCTTCACTCTGCAGTGCTTCATTTTGTAGTGCTTCACTTTGTACTGGTTCGCTCTGCAGTGCTTCACTCTGCAGGGCTTCACTTTGTAGTGCTTCACTCTGCAGTGCTTCATTTTGTAGTGCTTCACTTTGTACTGGTTCGCTCTGCAGTGCTTCACTCTGCAGTGCTTCACTCTGCAGTGATTCACTCTGCAGTGCTTCATTTTGTAGTGCTTCACTTTGTATTGGTTCGCTCTGCAGTGCTTCACTTTGTAGTGCTTCACTCTGCAGTGATTCACTCTGCAGTGCTTCATTTTGTAGTGCTTCACTTTGTATTGGTTCGCTCTGCAGTGCTTCACTCTGCAGTGCTTCACTTTGTAGTGCTTCACTCTGCAGTGCTTCACTTTGTACTGGTTCGCTCTGCAGTGCTTCACTCTGCGGTATTTCGCTTTGTAGTGGTTCACTCTGCAGTGCTTCACTTTGTAGTGCTTCACTCTGCAGTGCTTCACTTTGTAGTGGTTCACTCTGCAGTGCTTCACTTTGTAGTGGTTCACTCTGCAGTGCTTCACTCTGCAGTGCTTCACTTTGTAGTGGTTCACTCTGCAGTGCTTCCCCTTTGTTTGGATTCACTCTGCATGCTTCACTCTGCAGTGGGTTCACTTTGTAGTGGTTCACTCTGCAGTGCTTCACTCTGCAGTGCTTCACTCTGCAGTGCTTCACTTTGTAGTGGTTCACTCTGCAGTGCTTCACTTTGTAGTGGTTCACTCTGCAGTGCTTCACTTTGTAGTGGGGTTTACTCTGGCCAGTGCTTCACTCTGCAGTGCTTCACTTTGTAGTGGTCACTCTGGGAGTGCTTCACTTTGTAGTGGTTCACTGCAGTGCTTCAAATCGCAGTGCTTCACTTTGTAGTGGTTCACTCTGCAGTGCTCACTTTGTAGTGGGTTTACTCTGGGAGTGCTTCACTCTGCAGTGCTTCACTTTGTAGTGCTTCACTCTGCAGTGCTTCACTCTGCAGTGCTTCACTTTGTAGTGCTTCACTCTGCAGTGCTTCACTATGTAGTGCTTCACTCTGCAGTGCTTCACTTTGTAGTGCTTCACTCTGCAGTGCTTCACTTTGTAGTGCTTCACTCTGCAGTGCTTCACTTTGTAGTGCTTCACTCTGCAGTGCTTCACTCTGCAGTGCTTCACTCTGCAGTGCTTCACTCTGCAGTGCTTCACTCTGCAGTGCTTCACTTTGTAGTGCTTCACTCTGCAGTGCTTCACTCTGCAGTGCTTCACTTTGTAGTGCTTCACTCTGCAGTGCTTCACTTTATAGTGCTTCACTCTGCAGTGCTTCACTTTGTAGTGCTTCACTCTGCAGTGCTTCACTCTGCAGTGCTTCACTTTGTAGGGCTTCACTCTGCAGTGCTTCACTTTATAGTGCTTCACTCTGCAGTGCTTCACTTTGTAGTGCTTCACTCTGCAGTGCTTCACTCTGCAGTGCTTCACTCTGCAGTGCTTCACTTTGTAGTGCTTCACCGCGTGCTTCACTTTTATTGCTCATCGCGTGCTTCACTCTGCAGTGCTTCACTCTGCAGGCTTCACTTGTAGTGCTTATCTGCAGTGCTTCACTCTGCAGTGCTCCTCTGCAGTGCTTCACTTTTAGTGCTTCACTCTGCACTTCACTTATATTGCTTCACTCTGCAGTGCTTCACTTTATATTGCTTCACTCTGCAGTGCTTCACTTTATATTGCTTCACTCTGCAGTGCTTCACTTTATATTGCTTCACTCTGCAGTGCTTCACTTTGTAGTGCTTCATCTGAGGTCACTCACAGCATCATTTTTTCCTTCAGTCATTTTGTGTTACTTCCAGTCATTTTGTGTTACTTCCGTTTTTTTTACTTCCAGTCATTTTTGTTTACTTCCAGTATTTTGTGTTATTTCCAGTCATTTTGTTTACTTCCATCATTTTTGTGTTACTTCCAGTCATTTTGTGTTATTTCCAGTCATTTTGTGTTATTTCCAGTCATTTTGTGTTACTTCCAGTCATTTTGTGTTACTTCCAGTCATTTTGTGTTATTCCAGTATTTTGTGGGTTATTTCCATCATATTTGTGTTTCTTCCAGTCATTTTGGGGTTACTTCCAGGGATTTTGTTGTGTATTTCCAGTTTATTTTTGTGTTATTTCAGTAAATTTCAGTGTTTTTACTTATTTTGGATTTTTCTTCTCCCGTTGGTTTTGTTTCTAACAGTGTGTGTTTCTTCAGTTGGTTTTGCAGTCAGTTCTGTGTTAGTTATCAACATGGATGATGGTGTGGTTTTTATTGTAAGGATATGTCCGCTCAGTAAACGGGGGATGGTGGTGGGTGGGGGTATGAGATGTGGTGGGGGATGGTGGTGGTGGTGGTGATGGTGGTAGTGATGGTGGTGGTGGATGGTGATGGTGGTGTGGTGGTTTGGGGGTGTGGTGGTGGTGGTGGTTGGTGGTGGTGGTGGTGGTAGTGATGGTGATGGGGTGGTGTGGTGGTGTGGTGGTTGGTGGTGGTGTGTAGTGATGGTGGGTGGTGGTGGTGGTTTGATGGTGTGTGATGGTGTGGTGGTGGGGTGGTGTGGTGGGGGTGTTGGTGGTGGGGTGGTGATGTGATGGTGGTAGTGATGGTGGTGGTGTGGTTGGTGGGGTTGTGTGTGGTTTGGGGGTGGTGGTGGTAGTGATGTGATTGGTGGTGGTTGGTGTGGTGTGTGTGGTGGTGGGGTGGTGGGTGTGTGGTGGTGGTGGTGGTGTGAGGTGGTGTGATGGGTGGTAGTGGGTTTTTGGTGGTGGGGTGGTGGTGTGATGGTGGTGGTGGTGTGGTGGTGGTATGGTTGTGATTGTGGTGTGGGGGGGGGGGGGGGGGGGGGGGGGGGGGGGGTTTTTGTGGGGGGGGGGGGGGGGTGGTGGGTGGGGGGGGGTGGGGGGGGTGGGGGGGGGTGGGGGGGGTGGGGTGGTGGGGTTTGGTGGGGGGTGGGGGGTGGGGGGTGGTGGGGTGGTGGGGTGGGGGGGGGGTGGTGGTGGGGTGGGGGGGTGGGGGGGGGGTGGGGGGGGGGGGGTGGTGTGGGTGGTGGGGGGGGTTTGGGGTGGGGGGGGGGTGGGGGAGGTGGTGGGTGGGGGGGGGGGTGGTGGGGGGGGGGGGGGGTGGTTTTGGGGGGGGGTGGTGGGGGGGGGGGGGGGTTTGGTGGGGGGGGGGGGGGGGGGGTGGGGGGTGGTGGTGGGGTTTGGGGGGGGGGGTGGTGTGGTGGGTGGGGGGGGGGGGTGGTGGTGGTGGGGTGGTTGGTGGGGGGGGTGGGGGTGGTGGTGGTGGTGGGGGGGGTGGTGGTTGTGTGGTGTGGGGGGTGGTTGGGGGTGGTGGTGGTGGGGTGGTTTTTGTGGGTTTAGTGGGGGTGGTGGTGGTTTGGGGGGGGTGGTGGTGGGTGGGGGGGGGGGGGAGGGTGGTGGTGGGGTTTGGGGGTGGGGTTGGGGGTGGGTGGTGGTGGGGTGTGATTTGGTTTTGGTGGTGGGGGTGGTGGGGGTGGTGGTGGTGGTTGGTGGTGGTTAGTGATGGTGTGGTGGGGGGGTGGTGGGGTGGTGGTGTGTGGTGTGGTGGTGGGTGGTGGTGGTTTGGATGGGGGGTTTGGTGGTGGTGGGTTGTGGGGTGGTGGTGGTAGTGGTGGGGGTGGTGGTGGTGGTGGTGGTGGTGGGGGTTTGGGGGTGGGGGTGGTGGGGGTGGTGGTTGGTTGGGGGTTTTGGGGGTGGTGGGGGTGGTGGTGGTTTATGGTGGTGGTGGTGGTTGGGGTTGGTGGGGGTGGTGGTGGTGGTGGTGGTGGTGGTGGTTGGTGGTATGGTGGTGGTGGTGGTGGTGGGGGTGGTGGTAGGGGGGTTTGGGGGTGGTGGTGGGGGGGGGTGGTGGTGGTGGTGGTTGGTGGTTTGGGGGTGGTGGGGTTGGGGTGGTGGTGGTGGTGGTGGTGGTGGTGGGTGGTGTATGGTTTTGTGGTTGGTGGTGGGGTTTTTTTTTTTTTTTTGGTGTTTATTTTTTTT
>NC_069402.1:87512801-87560255 GCF_026875155.1 Cherax quadricarinatus | reverse complement strand
GGTACCCCCCTCCCCCTTTAACACCCCCCCCCTTTTTAAAGGGTGTGCGGGGGGGGAGGGGAGAACAGGTGAGGTAAAGCGCCAAAACGGAAAAGTCACCAAAAAAACGCCGAAGTTGAACACCAGCACCAGCCAATTTTTCCCCCCCCCCCGTCAATTATGTATTTTTTCTCCCCCATTCCCGTCAATTAGAACTTTATTCCCCCCTTTCCCCGTAAAATTATTATTTTAAATTCCCCCCCCCCCCTTAATTATTACTTTTTTCCCCAAAGGGCTGTCAATTTACTTTTTTTTTTTCCCCACCCCATTCAAACTGTATGTTTTTCACCCCCCCCTGATTCTATACTTTTTTTTCCCCCCCTTTTCTGTACTCTATTCTCCCCACCCCCATCATTTCTGTACTTTTTTCTACCCCATAAATTTCCGTTTTTTATTCTCCCAAAAACGTCTTTTCGTATTTTTATTTCCCCATCCCTGTCAACTTTTTACTTTATTTTTCCCAAACCCAATCAATTCGTACTTTTCCCCCACCCCAGTCAATTATCTGCTATATTCTCCCTACCCCGAAATACTCTAATTTATTCTTCCCCGCTCGTTAATTTCTCTTTAAATTACCCAAGCCCGCAATTTCTTCAATTATATTCTCCCCCCCCACTATAAAAACCAGTTTATTCCCCCTCCCCCACCAATCTCTATTAATCTCCCCTTCTCAGGCTCATCCCTATTTATACTCCCCCCTCCCTCATCCGTTTTTTAACCTCTCCACCCCGTCAACCTCAAATTTCCCTCCCCACCCCCCTCATCCCTAGTTTATTCAAATTTCATCCCGATATACTAATATGTACAATAAACACCTTTTACCTTCATATGCATTAATACACCTCTTAAATATAAATATATATATAAAATATAATAATATAATATATATAAAAAATATATAATATATATAATAATATATAATAAATATAATAAATATATAATTATATTTATTATATATAAATATATATATATATATATTTTAATATATATAATAATAATATATATATAAATAATATATAAAAATAAAATAATATATATATATTATATATAAAATTTATATTATACAAAAATAAATAATATATATTAAAATATATTTCCAATAAAAACAAAAATTTTCTTTTTTATTTAAATATTTTTATACTCCCCGATATCATGGAAAACACTCGGGGAAATAAAAGTATACCTCTTGTATATCAAGAAAATACCTTCTGGGGGAATACACTGAATAAAAACTTTTGGGTGAAACAGAAATACACTTTTTGGGGAATACACTAGATATACACTTTTGGTGTAAAAACATGAAAACATACACTCTGGGGGGATATACACCCGGGATTACTGGGTTATAACCTTGGGGGTATACACATTTTTACACTTCGGGGGTATATACACTTCTGCGTGTAATACACTGATTATACCTTCTGGGTGTATAACACTGAGATAAACTTTGGGTTTAAATACACTAAAATATAACCTTCTGGTGTATAAAAAACATAAGAACACAAAAAGGGGAACCTGCCAAGGCCTACTGACCCAGCGAAGCAGCCCAAAGTGCTCCCCCCCCCCCCCTTTTACCCCAAAGACCCACCTAGTCAGGCCCGGGCAACAGCCCCAGCACACAAAACTAGTCACCCAACTCCCACCTACCCACACCACCATTTTTTATCTAACCCATTTTTTTAAAATAACAACGTTTTTGCCCCAAAAACTGTACTCGGGGGTTTGTTCCACTCATCCACAACTCTATTTTCCAAAACCGGCTTTCCTAATCCTTCCTGAAACTAAATTTTTCCAACTTGAAACCTTGTTGCGAGCCCTTCTTGGGGAAGTTTTCGCACGCAATTACCCCCTTTTTTATTCCTTTTTCCCCTTTTAAACACCCGACATATCACCCTAATTCTACCCCTTTTAGAGAGTCAGTCGGGGCCCTCATCTATCCTAAAAGGGAAATTTTTCTGAACATGGGACAACTTGTCATCCCCCTTTGTACTTTTCCCCAGAGCATTTTTTTATCCATTCTTAATACGTGACCAGAAGACAGCATAGTCTAAATGAGCCTAACCAAGGATTAAGATTAAGAACAACCGGGGTTTTCTATTTTTTACCTTTCTAGTATAACCCAAGAATTCTGTTAGTTTTATTGCGAACACTAATGCCTGTTGCCCTTGGGTTTTTAGATTACTGCAACCAGAACTCCTAAACCCTTTTTTGCAATCAGTAGTATTAAATCTACATTTTTTTATTTATATTTCCCGGTTTATTTAACTGTCCAACATTAGAACTTTGCTTTTGCAATAAACTGCTTTGCCACTTTTTTTCCGACCATTGCATCAGCCCTTTTAAAATTATCCTGGGCGCTCTAGTCCCTAAATTTAGAAGACTAGACGCTTATTTTGGTGTCTCACAAATTTGCTTTGTCCTATTTATTCCCCACTATGTCGTTTATGAAAATTGTGAACAACAAGGGGCCCCACTGACCCATGGGGGAACACCGCTTTTGACGTCCCCCATTCTGTTTTCCCCTCCATTTATGCAAACTCTCTGCTGTTTATTTGTCAGCCATGCCTCTACCCAAAAAAAAATTTCTCCCAAATCCTCTGTTATGAACTCTATCGAAACCTTACTGAAGTCCATATACACAAAACATATTCTTTTTCAGATCTACCTCCTCAAAACCTTAATGAAAAAAAATTAGTAATTTGCGGAAAAGGGCGCCCCTTTCTAAAACCGTGTTGAGATTCGTTAACATTTTTGCCTACAAAATGGCTACGAATTGCTTCGGCAATTATTGATTCCAAATTTTTTCCCCCTATGGAGGTAAGGCTTTTTGGTCTATAGTTCGAACCAAGGACCTGCACCTGCCCTTGAAAAGGTATTACATTTTTTCCCTTTTCTTTTTCAGGCACTATGCCGTTTTGTGAATTTAAAAAGATTTGCCGATGGTCGCAAGTTCTTCTTTACATTTCCTTTTTAAAACCCCTGGGGCACGTTCATCAGGCCTGGGGATTTGTTAGGTTTTAGTTTTTTATTTTTTGAGGATCATGTCACATAAACCCCTCGTACATAGTTTACACATCCCTTTCAAATAATTTATTATTTCTGGAAATTTGCTAGTATTTCCCGGGGAAAAACTGAGAGGGAAGTATGTATTGAAAATTTCACACCTTCCTAATCACTGTCAGTGGCGGACCAAGTTACTCTTAAGTGGGCCTATCTTGCCCTAATCTTGCTTCTGTAGACCAGAAAGAACCCTTTGGGTTAGTCTTTGAATACCTTGTGACCTTACCTCATATCCCTTTTGCTTTTCTTATTCCGGTTTTATTTCCTGCCCATCCCCTCTTTGGATACGCCTATATATGCCTCCTTTTGACCAATAGATGTTTTAAACGATTGTTCATCCATCTGGGATCATGTTGATAAATCTAATTTCCCTACTCGTACAAAAGTGTCTGGGCAGCTAGAACTATGCTCTGAAAACGTCATATTGGCATCCAAGATCAACCTTCCTGACCCATAGCAGGCATCCCCAAGTTAACCCACCCAGGTAATTTCTCAGTCCCAGGAAAGTCGGCCAAGCGAAAATCTGGACAGAATTAGATGCAGTTATCCTGGGTAATTCCATGATAGTAGGTAGTAGGTTGTAGACAGAGAACCACCCAGGAAGTACTACCTTCCCTGCCAGATGACTGTGAAACAAAAACCTGGAACTGTTTTTGCCATGATGGGAGGATTGCTGGTTTCTTTTCTGGCTCATAAACCCGCTAAGATATCAGGGATAATCTTGCGACTTCCTACTTACACTTGGCACACTTCACTCAGACACGCACATGCATATAGATATATCATACAGCTAGGTTTTTCTCTTTTTTCCTGAATAGCTCTTGTTTCTTTTTTTATTCTTCTATTTGTCCATGGAAGTGGAAAAGATTCTTTCCTCCGTATACATGCGTGTCGTATGAGGCGACTAAAATGCCGGGAGCAATGGCAGTAACCACCCCTTCTCCTGTATACAATACTAAAAAGAGAAGAAGAAAAACTTTTACAACTGGGTTGCTTTTAAAGTGGCGTGGATGTAGTGCGGATGACAAGGAAACAGATGATGCTGATGTTATGAAATGAAAAAGAAGTTGGATGCCCTGGCCCTAAGCGAAACAAAGCTGAAGGGGGTAGGAGATTTTCAGTGGGGGAAAAATAAATGGGCTAAATCTGGAGTATCTGAGAGAGTTTAAGCAAAGAAGGGGTAGCATAATGTTAAATGATCAGTTATGGAAGAGAAAAGAGAATAATGAGGTGTTAAAATCAAGAAATATGTGGATTAAGTAAAGGTGGATGCGAGAATGTGTCATAAGAAGCGTGTAATGCACCATGGAGAAGAAGGACGGCAGAGAGAGAAGAGATTTTGGGAGATGTTTTAAGTGAATGTATAGAAGACCTTTGAACCAAGTGAGGAGAGGTAATTGTGGTAGGACTTGAATGCTAAAAGTAGGAAGAAACTTTTAGAGAGGTTGGTAGGTAAGTTTGGGTGCCAGTGTAAATGATAAATGGAGCCCCTTTATTGAACGTTGTATAGAAAGGGGTTTAGTTATAGGTAATACATATTTTAGACAAAGAGGATACAAATAATATACTACGATATATGTGGGCGAAATGACAGTAGTTTTGTTTGATTATGTATTGGTAATAAAAGAACTGTTGATAGACTTCAGATGTACATGTTATAGAGGGCCACAATATATCAGATCACTTTCTGTTTTAGCTATACTGAGAGTAAAAGTAGATGGGATCCAAGGAGAATAGAAGCATCAGGGAAGAGAGAGGTGAAGTTTATAAACTAAAAGAGAGGCAGTTAAGGTAAGAATAACCACTATTGGAGGATAATGCTAATGAGAGCATAGCAAAGGGTCGAAGGAGGTATGGGTCAGGTTTAAAAATGTAGTGTTAGAGTGTTCAGCAAATTTTGTGGTTTTACAGGAAAGTGGGTGCAGGAGGGAAAGGAGCGATTGGGGAATGAATGATGTAAAGAGAGTAGTAAGGGAGAAAAAGTTATCAAATATAGAAAGTTTTTACAAAGTTAGAAGTGATGCAAGAGGGAAGATTATAAGGAGACAAAGAGAGAAGTTAAGAGAGTGGTAAGCAATGTAAAAAGAGAGCAAATGAGAAGAGTGGGTGAGATGTTATCAACACATTTTGTTGAAAATAAGAAAAAGTATTTGAGTTGAGATTAACAAGTTAAGAAAGCCTAGAGAACAAATGGATATGTCATTAAAAAATAGGAGAGTAGATTATTAAATGGAGAGTTTAAGGTATTGGAAATGGAAGGAATATTTGAGAATTGTTAAATGTTGAAGAAGATAGGAAAGCTGTGATTTTCGGTATAGGGCAAGGAGAATAACATCTTTTAGGAGTGAGGAAGAGCCAGTTGTGAGTGTGGGAAGTTCGTGAGGGCAGTAGGTAAAAGAAAGGGGTAAGGCAGCGGTATTGATCGGGATTTACAGATAGAAATGTGTTAAAAGCAGTGGGGATAAGATTTGGAGTGTGTTGGCTGCAATTAGTTAATAAATGTAAGGAGAGAGGAAAGGTACCTAGGATTGGCAGAGAGCATGCATATTTCCTTGTATAAAGGCAAAGGGATAAAAGAGAGTGCAAAAAATTAGGGGGATAAGTCGTTGAGTGTACCATGGTAAAGTGTATGAGAGTTATATTGAAAGAATTAAGAGTAAGAACGAGATATATACAGATGACAAGGAGGCTTTAGGAAAGTAGGGGTGGTGGACCAAGTGTTTACAGTGAAACATTAAGTGAACAGTATTAAGATAAGCTAAAGAGGTCTTTGTGGCATTTTATGATTTTAAAAGGCTAGGACAGGGTGGATAGGGGGCAATGTGTTGCAGATTTGCAAGTGTATGGTGTAGAGGTATTACTGAAAGCAGTGACAGGTTTTTAACGAGGATAGTGAAGGCTCATTAGAGTATGTAGGAAAGAGGGAAAATTTTTTTCCCAGTAAATGTAGGCCTAGACAAGGATGTGTGATGTCACCGTGGTTGTTTAATATAATTTATAGAGGGTTGTAAGAGAAGTAAATGACGAGGGTTTTGGCACGAGGCGTGAGGTTAAAATAGATAAAGAATCCACCACAAAGAGGGATTGTCCCAGCTGCTCTGACTGATGACACTGTGCTTTGGAGATTCTGAAGAGAATTCAGAGATTGGTGATGAATTGGTAGGTGTGCAAAAGAAGAAAATTAAAAGGTGAATACAGGAAAGAGTAAAGGGTATGAGGATATCAAAAAGATAGTATGAAAGAAAGGAATATCAATTGGAGGGAGAGAGTATAGAGGAGGTGAATGTATTCAGATATTTGGGAGTGGACGTGTCAGCGGATGGGTCTATGAAAGATGAGGTGAATCATAGAATTGATGAGGGGAAAAGGGTGAGCGGTGCACTTAGGAGTCTGTGGAGACAAAGAACTTTGTCCTTGCAGGCAAAGAGGGAAATGTATGAGAGTATAGTTTTACCAACACTCTTATATGGGTGTGAAGCATGGGTGATGAATGTTGCAGCGAGGAGAAGGCTGGAGGCAGTGGAGATGTCATGTCTGAGGGTAATGTGTGGTGTGAATATAATGCAGAGAATTCGTAGTTTGGAAGTTAGGAGGAGGTGCGGGATTACCAAAACTGTTGTCCAGAGGGCTGAGGAAGGGTTGTTGAGGTGGTTCGGACATGTAGAGAGAATGGAGCGAAACAGAGTGATTTCAAGAGTGTATCAGTCTGTAGTGGAAGAAAGGTGGGGTAGGGGTCGGCCTAGGAAAGGTTGGAGGGAGGGGGTAAAGGAGGTTTTGTGTGCGAGGGGCTTGGATTTCCAGCAGGCATGCGTGAGCGTGTTTGATAGGAGTGAATGGAGACAAATGGTTTTTAATACTTGACGTGCTGTTGGAGTGTGAGCAAAGTAACATTTATGAAGGGGTTCAGGGAAACCGGCAGGCCGGACTTGAGCCCTGGAGATGGGAAGTACAGTGCCTGCACTCTGAAGGAGGGGTGTTAATGTTGCAGTTTAAAAACTGTAGTGTAAAGCACCCTTCTGGCAAGACAGTGATGGAGTGAATGATGGTGAAAGTTTTTCTTTTTCGGGCCACCCTGCCTTGGTGGGAATCGGCCAGTGTGATAATAAAAAAAATATTATTATTATTATTATTATTATTATTATTATTATTATTATATTATTATTATTATTATTATTATTATTATTATAATCATCATCATTATCATTATTATTATTATTATTAACAATAATCAAGGATTATATCATTGTTCAGCGTGTGTTTGTTCCGTGTGGAACTACCAGACACTCGTACTTCATACTGTATATACAACAACTACAACAAAACACTGAAGAACAAACAAAAAAACAGTCGACAATGTGAGTGACACACAGAAATAAGCCTCACAAGGGCGACTGAAACGAGTCACGACGTTACGGTCCCACCTGGACCTGGAAGTAACACTGATGTGACTGTGTGATGAATGGTTTTGAAAACCGACAAGTTGAAGAATTGAGGCACTTACCCAACACATGGGAATCTTTACTGAGGAAACTTCTCGCCACACAGCGGCTTCATCAGTCCAACACAGTAGAAAGGTACATGTAGAGGACTGATTACCTCAAACTCCTACTCTACTTATACCTTCTTGCTTTGTATAAGACTGATGAAGTCTCTGTGTGGCGTAACGTTTCTTCAGTAAAGATTCCCATATGTTGCATAGTCTGGCAGACACTGTTGTTCTGTTGCATAGTCTGGCAGACACTGTTGTTCTGTTGCATAGTCTGGCAGATACTGTTGTTCTGTTGCACAGTCTGGCAGACACTGTTGTTCTGTTGCATAGTCTGGCAGACACTGTTGTTCTGTTGCACAGTCTGGCAGATACTGTTGTTCTGTTGCACAGTCTGGCAGACACTGTTGTTCTGTTGCACAGTCTGGCAGATACTGTTGTTCTGTTGCACAGTCTGGCAGACACTGTTGTTCTGTTGCACAGTCTGGCAGACACTGTTGTTCTGTTGCACAGTCTGGCAGACACTGTTGTTCTGTTGCACAGTCTGACAAACACTGTTATGTTGTTGCATAGTCTGGCAGACACTGTTGTTCTGTTGCACAGTCTGGTAGACACTGTTGTTCTGTTGCACAGTCTGGCAGACACTGTTGTTCTGTTGCACAGTCTGGCAGACACTGTTGTTCTGTTGCACAGTCTGGCAGACACTGTTGTTCTGTTGCACAGTCTGGCAGACACTGTTGTTCTGTTGCACAGTCTGGCAGACACTGTTGTTTTGTTGCACAGTCTGGCAGACACTGTTGTTCTGTTGCACAGTCTGGCAAACACTGTTGTGTTGTTGCATAGTCTGGCAGACACTGTTGTTCTGTTGCACAGTCTGGTAGACACTGTTGTTCTGTTGCACAGTCTGGCAAACACTGCTGTTCTGTTGCACAGTCTGGCAAACACTGCTGTTCTGTTGCACAGTCTGGTAGACACTGTTCTGTTGCACAGTCTGGCAAACACTGCTGTTCTGTTGCACAGTCTGGTAGACACTGTTCTGTTGCACAGTCTAGCAGACATTGTTGAAATGTTGCCCAGCTTAACAGACACTGTTGTTCTGTTGCACAGTCTGGCAGACACTGGTGTTCTGTTGCAGAGTCTGGTAGACACTGTTGCTCTGTTGCCCAGTATGGCAGACACTGTTGTTCTGTTGCACAGTATGGCAGACACTGTTGTTCTGTTGCAGAGTCTGGCAGACACTGTTGTTCTGTTGCACATCTTAGCAGACACTGTTGACCTGTTGCACAGCCTAGCAGACACTGTTGACCTGTTGCACAGTCTGGCAGACACTGTTGTTCTGTTGCACAGTCTGGTAGACAATTTTGTTCTGTTGCACAATCTGGCAGACACTGTTGTTCTGTTGCACAGTCTGGCAGAGACTGTTGATCTGTTGAACAGTCTAGCAGAGACTGTTGATCTGTTGCGCAGTCTAGCAGACACTGCTGATCTGTTGCACAGTCTGGCAGACACTGTTGATATGTTGCACAGTCTAACAGGAACTGTTATCTGTTGCACAATCTGGTAGACACTGTGGATCTGTTGCACAATCTGGTAGACCCTGATGATCTGCAGCACAATCTGGCAGACACTGTTGATCTGATGAACAGTCTAAAAGACACTGTTGATCTGTTGCACAATCTGGTAGACACTGTTGATCAGTTGCATAATCTAGTAGACACTGTTGATCTGCAGCACAGTCTGACCGACACTGTTGATCTGTTGCACAGTCTAACAGACACTGTTGATCTGTTGCACAATCTGGTAGACACTGTTGATCTGCAGCACAGTCTGGAAGACACTGTTGATCTGTTGCACAATCTAGCAGACACTGTTGATCTGTTGCACAGACTAGCAGACACTGTTGACATGTTGCACAGTCTAGCAGACACTGTTGATCTGCAGCACAATCTAGCAGACACTGTTGATCTGCAGCACAATCTAGCAGACACTGTTGATATGCAGCACAATCTAACAGACACTGTTGATCTGTTGCACAGACTAGCAGACACTGTTGATATGTTGGATAGTCTGGCAGACACTGTTGATCTGTTGCACAGTCTAGCAAACAATATTGATCTGTTGCACAGACTAGCAGACACTGTTGATCTGTTGCACAGTTCGGCAGACACTGTTGATCTGTTGCACAGTCTAACAGACACTGTTGATCTGTTGCACAGTTTGGCAGACACTGTTGATCTGTTGCACAGTCTGGTAGACACTGGTGATCTGTTGCACAGTCTGACAGATACTGTTGATCTGTTGCACAGTCTAACAGACACTGTTGATCTGTTGCACAATCTGGCACACACTGTTGATATGCAGCACAATCTAACAGACACTGTTGATCTGTTGCACAGACTAGCAGACACTGTTGATATGTTGCATAGTCTGGCAGACACTGTTGATCTGTTGCACAGTCTAGCAGACACTGTTGATCTGTTGCACAGACTAGCAGACACTGTTGATCTGTTGCACAGTTTGGCAGACACTGTTGATCTGTTGCACAGTCTAACAGACACTGTTGATCTGTTGCACAGTTTGGCAGACACTGTTGATCTGTTGCACAGTCTGGTAGACACTGGTGATCTGTTGAACAGTCTGACAGATACTGTTGATCTGTTGCACAGTCTAACAGACACTGTTGATCTGTTGCACAGTCTGGCAGACACTGTTGATCTGCAGCAAAGTCTGCCAGACACTGTTGATCTGCAGCACAATCTAGCAGACACTGTTGATCTGTTGCACAGACTATCAGACACTGTTGATCTGTTGCACTGTCTGGCAGACTCTGTTGATCTGTTTCACAGATTATCAGACACTGTTGATCTGTTGCACAGTCTAGCAGACACTGTTGATCTGTTGCACAGCCTAACAGACGCTGTTGATCTGTTGCACAGTCTGGCAGACACTGTTGATTTGTTGCACAGTCTGTCAGACACTGGAGATCTAATGCACAGTCTGGCAGACACTGATAATCTGATGCACAGTCTGGTGCACAGTGATGATTTGTTGCACAGTCTAGCAGACACTCGTGATTTGTTGCACAGTCTAGCAGACACTCGTGATTTGTTGCACAGTCTGGCAGACAGTGTTGATCTGTTGCACAGTCTAAAAAGACACTGTTGATCTGTTGCACAGTTTGGCAGACGTTGGTGATCTCTTGCATAGTCTGGCAGAAACTGGTGATCTGCAGCACAATCTAGCAGACACTGGTGATCTGTTGCACAGACTACTAGACACTGTTGATCTGTTGCACAGCCTGGCAGACACTGCTGATCTGCAGCACAATCTAGCAGACACTCGTGATCTGTTGCACAGTCTAGCAGACACTCGTGATTTGTTGCACAGTTTGGCAGACACTGTTGATCTGTTGCACGGTCTAGAAGACACTGTTGATCTGTTGCACAGTCTGGCAGACACTGGTGATCTGTTGCACAGTCTGGCAGATACTGTTGATCTGTTGCTCAGTCTGGCAGACACTGTTGATCTGTTGCACAGTCTGGCCGACACTGTTGATCTGTTGCACAGTCTAACAGACACTGTTGATCTGTTGCCCAGTCTTGCAGACACTGTTGATCTGCAGCACAATCTAGCAGACACTGGTGATCTGTTGCACAGACTACCAGACACTGCTGAAATGTTGTACAGTCTGGCAGACACTGTTGATCTGTTGCACAGTCTGGCAGACACTGCTGATCTGTTGTACAATGTAGCAGACACTGTTGATCTGTTGCGCAGACTAGCAGACACTGTTGATCTGTTGCACAATCTAGCAGACACTTTTGATCTCTTGGAGAGTCTAGCAGACACTGGTGATCTGTTGCACAGTCTAGCAGACACTGTTGATTTGTTGCACAGTCTGGCAGACACTGTTGATCTGTTGCACAGTCTAGAAGACACTGTTGACCTGTTGCACGGTCTCTCAGACACTGGTGATCTGTTGCACAGTCTGGCAGACACAGTTGATCTGCAGCACAATCTAGCAGACATTGGTGATCTGTTGCACAGACTACCAGACACTGCTGAAATGTTGTACAGTCTGGCAGACACTGTTGATCTGTTGCACAGTCTGGCAGACACTGCTGATCTGTTGTACAATGTAGCAGACACTGTTGATCTGTTGCACAGTCTAGAAGACACTGTTGACCTGTTGCACGGTCTCTCAGACACTGGTGATCTGTTGCACAGTCTGGCAGACACTGGTGATCTGTTCCACAGTTTGGCAGACACTGGTGATCTGTTGCACAGTCTGGCAGACACTAATGATCTGTTGCACAGTCTTGCACACACTGGTGATCTGTTGCACAGTCTGGCAGACACTGGTGATCTGTTGCACAGTCTGGCAGACAATCGTGATCTGTTGCACAGTTTGGGAGACACTGGTGATCAGTTGCACACTCTGACAGACACTGGTGATCTGTTGCACAATCTAGCAGACACTGTTGATCTGTTGCACAGTCTAGCAGACACTGTTTATCTGTTGCACAGTCATGCAGGCGCTGTTGATCTGTTGCGCAGTCTTACAAACACTGTTGATTTGTTGCACAGTCTGGTAGACACTGGTGATCTGTTGCACAGTGTGGCAGACACTGTTGACCTGTTTCACAGTCTGGCAGATGCTGATGATCTGTTGCACAGTCTGGCAGACACTGATGATCTGTTGCACAGTATGGAAGACACTATTGATCTGTTGCACAGTCTGGCAGACACTGATGATCTGTTGCACAGTCTGGCAGACACTGTTGTTCTGTTGCACAGTTTGGCAGACATTGATGATCTGTTGCACAGTCTGGCAGACACTGTTGTTCTGTTGCACAGTCTGACAGACACTGGTGATCTGTTGCACAGTCTGGCAGACACTGGGGATCTTTTGCACAGTCTGGTAGACACTGTTGATCTGTTGCACAGTCTAGCAGACACTGGTGATCTGTTGCACAGTCTAGCAGACACTGTTGATCTGTTGCATAGTCTAGAAGACACTGGTGATCTGTTGCACAGTCTAGCCGACACTGGTGATCTGTTGCACAGTATGGCAGACACTGTTGATATCTTTCACAGTCTAGCTGACGCTGTTGATCTGTTGCACAGACTACCAGACACAGTTGATCTGTTGCAAAGTCTGGCAGACACTGGTGATCTGTTGCACAGTCTGGCAGACTGGTGATCTTTTCCACAGTCTTGCAGACACTGTTGATCTGCAGCACAATCTAGCAGACACTGTTGATCTGTTGCACAGACTACTAGACACTGTTGATCTGTTGCACAGTCTGGCAGACACTGTTGATCTGTTGCACAGTCTGGCAGACACTGCTGATCTGCAGCACAATCTAGCAGACACTGTTGATCTGTTGTATAGAATAGCAGACACTGTTGTTCTGTTGCACAGTCTAGCACACACTGTTGATCTGTTGGAGAGTCCAGCAGACACTGGTGATCTGTTGCACAGTCTAGCAGACACTGGTGATCTGCTGCACAGTCTGACAGGCACTGGTGATCTGTTGCACAGTCTAACAGACACTGTTGATCTGTTGCAAAGTCTGGCAGACACTGTTGATCTGTTGCACAGTCTGGCAGACACTGTTGATCTGTTGCACAGTCTAACAGACACTGCTGATCTCTTCCACAGTCTGGCAGACACTGTTGATCTTCAGCACAGTCTGGCAGACACTGTTGATCTGCAGCACAATCTGGCAGACACTCTTGATCTATTGCTCAGACTACCAGACACTGTTGATCTGTTGCACAGTCTGGCAGACACTGTTGATCTGTTGCACAGTCTGGCAGACACTACTGATCTGCAGCACAATCTAGCAGACACTGTTGATCTGTTGTACAGACTAGCAGACACTGTTGACCTGTTGCACAGTCTAGCAGACACTGATGATCTGTTGGACAGTCTAGCAGACACTGGTGATGTGTTGCACAGTCTAGCAGACACTTGTGATCTGCTGCACAGTCTGGCAGACACTGGTGATCTGTTGCACAGTTTGGCAGACACTAGTGATCTGTTGCACAGTCTGGCAGACACTGGTGAACTGTTGCACAGTCTGGCAGACACTGGTGATCTGTTGCACAGTTTGGCAGACACTAGTGATCTGTTGCACAGTCTGGCAGACACTGGTGAACTGTTGCACAGTCTGGCAGATACTAGTGATCTGTTCCACAGTCTGGCAGACACTGGTGATCTGTTGCACATTTTGGCAGACACTAGTGATGTGTTGCACAGTCTGGCAGACACTGGTGAACTGTTGCACAGTCTGGCAGACACTGGTGATCTGTTGCAGAGTTTGGCAGACAATGGTGATCTGTTGCACAGTCTAGCAGACACTGTTGATCTGTTGCACAGTTTGACAGACACTGTTGATCTGTTGCACAGTCTGGCAGACACTGGTGTACTGTTGCACAGTCTGGCAGACACTGTTGATCTGTTGCACAGTCTGGCAGACACTGTTGATCTCTTTCACAGACTAGCAGACGCTGTTGATCTGTTGCATGGTGTAGCGAACACTGTTGATCTGTTGCACAGTCTAGCAGATACTGTTGATCTGTTGCACGGTCTAGAAGACACTGGTGATCTGTTGCACAGTCTAGCAGACACTGGTGATCTGTTGCACAGTCTGGCAGACACTGTTGATCTCTTTCACAGTCTGGCAGACGCTGTTGATCTGTTGCACAGACTACCAGACACTGTTGATCTGTTGCACAGTCTGGCAGACACTGTTGATCTGTTGCACAGTCTGGCAGACATTGCTGATCTGTTGCACAATCTAGCAGACACTGTTGATCTGTTGTACAGTCTGGTAGACACTGATGATCTGTTGCACAGTCTGGCAGATACTGTTGATCTGTTGCACAGTCTGGCAGACACTGTTGATCTGTTGCACAGTCTAGAAGACACTTTTGATCTGTTGCACAGTCTGGCAGACACTGATGATCTGTTGAACAGTCTGGCAGACACTGGTGATCTGTTGCACAGTCTGGCAGACACTGGTGATCTGTTGCACAGTCTGGCAGACACTGGTGATCTGTTGCACAGTTTGGCAGACACTGGTGATCTTTTGCACAGTCTGGAAGACAATGGTGATCTGTTGCACATTCTGGCAGACACTAGTGATCTGTTGAACAGTCTGGCAGACACTGGTGATCTCTTGCACAGTCTGGCAGACACTGGTGAACTGTTGCACAGTCTGGCAGACACTGGAGATCTGTTGTACAGTCTTGCAGACACTGTTGATCTGTTGCACAGTCTGGCAGACACTGGTGATCTGTTGCACAGTCTGAAAGACACTGGTGACCTGTTGCACAGTCTGGCAGACACTGGTGATCTGTTGCACAGTCTGGCAGACACTGGTGATCTATTGCACAGTCTTGCAGACACTGGTGATCTGTTGCACAGTCTGGCAAACACTGTTGATCTGTTGCACAGTCTGGCAAACACTGGTGATCTGTTGCACAGTCTGGCAGACACTGGCGATCTGTTGCAAAGTCTGGCGGACACTGGTGATCTGTTACACAGTCTGGCAGTCACTGGTGATCTGTTGCACAGTCTGGCAGACACTGGTGATCCGTTGCACAGTCTGGCAGACACTGGTGATCTGTTGCACAGTCTGGCAGACACTGGTGATCTGTTGCACAGCCTGGCAGACACTCGTGATCCATTGCACAGTCTGGCAGACACTGGTGATCTGTTGCACAGTCTGGCAGACACTGGTGATCTCTCGCACAGTCTGGCAGACACTGGTGATCTGTTGCACAGTCTGGCAGACACTGGTGATCTGTTGCACAGTCTTGGAGACACTGCTGATCTGTTGCACAGTCTGGCAGACACTTGTGATCTTTTGCACAGTCTGGCAGACACTTGTGATCTTTTGCACAGTCTGGCAGACACTGGTGATCTGTTGCACAGTCTGGCAGACACTGGTGATCTGTTGCACAGTCTGGCAGACACACAACTTAATGCGGTTTCTGCCTGTAGTTTATCACCATCGACACGATGCTCAGTCTGTGAGGATCCGTAAGAGTCTCAGTCTGTGAGGATCCGTATGAGTCTCAGTCTGTGAGGATCCGTATGAGGCTCAGTCTGTGAGGATCCGTTCGATGCTCAGTCTGTGAGGATCTGTATGAAGCTCAGTTTGTGAGGATCCGTACGAGGCTCAGTCTGTGAGGATCTGTATGAAGCTCAGTTTGTGAGGATCCGTACGAGGCTTATTCTGTGAGGAACCGTACGAGGCTCAGTCTGTGAGGATCCGTACGAGGCTCAATCTGTGAGGATCTGTACGAGGCTCAGTCTGTGAGAATCCGTACGAGGCTCAGTCTGTGAGGCTCTGTATGAAGCTCAGTCTGTGAGGATCCGTACGAGGCTTATTCTGTGAGGAACCGTACGAGGTTCAGTCTGTGAGGATCCGTACGAGGATCAATCTGTGAGGATCTGTACGAGGCTTAGTCTGTGAGGATCAGTATGAGGCTCAGTCTGTGAGGATCCGTATGAGGCTCAGTCTGTGAGGATCCGTAAGAGTCTTAGCCTGTGAGGATCCGTGTGAGGCTCAGTCTGTGAAGATCTGTACGAGGCTTAGTCTGTGAGGATCCGTATGAGGCTCAGTCTGTGATGATCTGTATGAGGCTCAGTCTGTTAGAATCCGTATGAGGCTCAGTCTGTGAGGATCCGTACGAGGCTCAATCTGTGAGGATCTGTACGAGGCTTAGTCTGTGAGGATCCGTACGAGGCTCAATCTGTGAAGATCTGTACGAGGCTTAGTCTGTGAGGATCCGTATAAGGCTCAGTCTGTGAGGATCCGTACGAGGTTTAGTCTGTGAGGATCAGTATGAGGCTCAGTCTGTGAGGATCTGTATGAGGCTCAGTCTGTGAGGATCCGTATGAGGCTCAGTCTGTGAGGATCCGTATGAGGCTCAGTCTGTAAGGTTCCGTATGAGGCTCAGTCTGTGAGGATCCGTATGTGGCTCAGTCTGTGAAGATCCGTATGAGGCTCGGTCTGTGAGGATCCGTATGAGGCTCAGTCTGTGAGGAACAGTATGAGGCTCAGTCTGTGAGAATCCGTACGAGGGTCAGTCTGTGAGAATCTGTACGAGGCTTAGTCTGTGAGGATCCGTACGAGGCTCGATCTGTGAGGATCCCTACGAGGCTTAGTCTGTGAGGATCCCTACGAGGCTTAGTCTGTGAGGATCCGTACGAGGCTCAGTCTGCGAGAATCCGTACGAGGCTCAGTCTGTGAGGATCCCTACGAGGCTCAGTGTAAGGATCCCTACGAGGCTCAGTCTGTGAGGATCCGTACGAGGCTCAGTCCCTCTGTAAGGATCCGCAGTGATTCGTAGAAGCATGAGTCTGGTATAGAAGATATCCGCTTAACAGCAAGATATCTGGTTCTTTTAAACTTAATAGACTAATAAACTTCGTTTAAAATAATTTTTATTTTGCCTTGATAGAGATCCAGTATTATTACACCAGCAGCGACCAGCGGGAACCCCAGATGGGAACAATAATACCAGTCTATCTCCACGACTCTGTAGTGAAGTCCTTTAAGCAAGCTATTAGGCAAACCCACAAATAATAGCCAAAAAAATCATAAGAACATAAGGCGTAAGAAAGAAGGAACACTGCAACAGGCCTACTGGCCTATGCGAGGCAGCTCCAATTTTCCCACCTGCTTAAGCCAATGCCTTATCCTAGTGAGGTTAGACATGTCACTTAAGGGAGAAGCACTGCATCCGACCTAGTAGCACAAGCTAGTCAGGTCCAACTCACACCCACCCACACCCACTCACTGCTGCCACACACACCAACACCCAGGCCGCCAGCTCTGTAGGCCTAGCCTGAGCTGCCATAGTCACTAATGATTTACAGTCCCTGCTGCGCCTCCTTCAGAGTGTAGAAGACTCTGGAGGTCGTGGTCTCAATATGACACTCAATATTAATTCGTGACAGCAAGAACCTATTTTTAAAGCTACACAGCGTCTTAGCTTCTATGACGGTACTCGGGAGTTTGTTCGACTCATCCACAACTCTATTACCAAACCAGTACTTTCCTATATCCTTCCTGAATCTGATTTTTTCCAATTTAAAGCCATTGCTGCGAGTCCTATGTTAGATATTTTTAGCACGCTATTTACATCCTCTTTATTAATTCAAGGATACACAAGATAATGAGCAAGATCCTCCTGCCTCTCAAGATACTTCCTAATTGCATAGAAATTGAGGAAATGAAAAGTTGCAAGATTTAACACTGGTTGATGTGTTCCATAAATGTCAGTGAAGAATCGCGGTAAACGCCCAGATCTTACGGTTGATCCCACAGGCCACAAACTGACGGTGCTGCGGAAGGCCTCGGTCGGAGGACCAAAAGCTTCACTGGAGGGTCATCATATGTCTAAGACCCACGTCAGGGAATAGTTGTCCTGTTTCCTGACAAACCTCACCTTCAATCAAAATCGGCAAAATCTTCAAAATGTCGGCCTCTTCCTCAGGTTTCCCAGACAAATCAACATTTCTATCTCACCCTCGCTCAGTTTCGATTCTCTATTCATCGTCCAAGTTCGAGCATCAAGAAGAGGAGAACTAGAAGAGAGTTTTGTATCTTCCACGTTCAGAATCTGGATGTAGACCTCTGTATCGTCAGCTTAGAAGCGACAGTCATCCACAGGGGCCTCCAACAGTGAGGCTTGATAATAAATAATAATAAACAATGCTGACCCAAGAACAGAGCCTTGAGGAACACCACAGGGCGAAGGAGACTCCCTAAAAACAGAATTGTTGCCTACTGCTTCATATTACTGAAAGGGCATGATTTCATAAGTGACACAGCAGTATCACTAACCTAACAAGGGAAAAGATCACTTATCATTGACCAAGGATCAATGGTACCATGCACAGCAGAGATATCCAACCAAATTAATAGCGACACATTTCCCAAACAAATGTTTAGCATCAGATTAAACCGAAAAA
The DNA here is from genome assembly GCF_026875155.1 of Cherax quadricarinatus. Lineage (NCBI taxonomy): Eukaryota > Metazoa > Arthropoda > Malacostraca > Decapoda > Parastacidae > Cherax > Cherax quadricarinatus. The sequence goes on along the minus strand of NC_069402.1, from coordinate 87,541,674 downwards.
AAAAATCTCAGTTCAATCAGTCGTCCACAGGCTGGATATTCTTGATCAATTGTCTCCAGAAAAAAGGAGACAATTGATCAAGAATAGCACGTTTAATCAATTTAGAAAAGAGCTTAAGGTCTGAAACAGGGCGATGGTTTGGTGTGTTATATATATCAATGGGAAGGCTTCTTGTAGAGCGGACGAACTGGTGTCCTCTTCATTGACTGTGGAAAACATCCGCGTTGAAAACAATGATTGATGTAGCCCAGGACCTCCTCCTCCTCCTCACTCACTAAAACAAACTGAAAAAAACGTAACCTACGGTACACAACCAGATGGAACAACCACACACAGCTTTGCACCCGCTTGACGTGAATCCCAACCATTTTTTTCTACTTTCTGATCAAAATAATCATATAAGGCCGAGGTCAACTGAAAATCAGAATTAGAGGGAAGCAGACCAGGTTTAAATATGCGATCAAGCAGGCCGTTCTGATGGGAGAGCAGGAGTCCCTGATTACCGCCAAGATAAAAAATTTCCTCTGTAATATTCCACAGTACGAGCCGATAGCTAGTTCACGATTGCTCTTCGGTCTTTTACATAATCAGACCATGATCCAGGAGTACGCAATCTACATTAACGACGCTCAGCACTCCTACGAGACCTACGTAGCTGGGCAACAAGAGGAATCATAGCAAGAGGCAAAAATCACGAATCAAGATCCATTAGGTGATGACAGCCTCAAACACCCCGTCATGAATCTTTGCTAACCGGTCGACAGAGTGCAGATGCAGCCACCCAGCACACGGCATCTCTCGACCATCACACCAACCTACTCCAGCACAAGATTTCTTGTAACCACGAAGAATTAAGTGCTTACAGGAAAGCAGCACCGTAATAGCGAGGCAAAATAGCGGTACTATGCTTAGGCAGAGTAACATCAATAGGCGTTACCTCGACAGTAGAGAGAACCAGGTCTAACAGATGGGATCCTCCCAGTATGGGCAAGTGGTAACATTATTCTCAAGATTATTCGGATCCACGAGAAGAAGACTGACGGTAATTAAGGTTACGACACAACATGATCACTTCTTTGTAAAGGATTCACTGAGAGACTTTATCAAGGAACAAGTGGACAGGAACATTCACTTGTAAGGTGGGTGAGTCAGTCTTATATAGGTGAGTTGTTGAACCTTGTATAAGTGAGTATGACCTGCTTCATGGATGTCTCTCACTCACCTACCTTACAAGTGAATGTTCCTATCCGTTTGTTCCTTGATGAAGGTGCAATAAGGGCTCACCTACAAGATTTAATAATGACTCACCTACAAGGTGCAATAAGGACTCACCTACAAGATTTAATAATGACTCACCTACAAGGTGCAATAAGGACTCACCTACAAGGTTTAATAAGGACTCACTTACAAGGTGTAATAAGGACAAACCTACGAGGTGTAATAAGGACTCACCTACAAGGTTTAATAAGGACTCACCTACAAGGTGTAATAAAGATTCGCCTATAAGGTGCAATAAGGACTCACCTTCAAGGTGAAATAAGGACTCATATACAAGGTTTAATAAGGACTCACCTACAAGGCGCAATAAGGACTCATATACAAGGTTTAATAAGGACTCACCTACAAGGTGCAATAAGGATTCACCTACAAGTTGTAATAAGGACTCACCTACAAGGCTTAATGAGGACTCACCTACAAGGTGCAATAAGGACTCACCTACAAGGTGCAATAAGGACTCACCTATAAGTTTGGTCCACTGGGCAGGTGGTCTCCACTCCGGGTAGTGCTTGGGGAAGTCCCTTGGACTCCAGTGCGTCTCCATTATCACCCTGTATACTGTCAGTTCCTGCTGGGGACAGCTGCTGCTGCTGCTGCTAGTGGCAGTAGCAGCAGTGGCAGCAGCAGCAGCACTCACTGCTGCCACACACACCAACACCCAGGCCGCCCGCTCTATAGGCCTAGCCTGAGCTGCCATAGTCACTAATGATTTACAGTCCCTGCTGCGCCTCCTTCAGAGTGTAGAAGACTCTGGAGGTCGTCGTCTCAATATGACACTCAATATTAATTCGTGGCAGCAACTGCAAAAAGCTGAAGTCAATCATTTAGTTTTTGGTGGTTTATTGACAATGGGTGGCCGGGTAGGGGAGGGTCGTGGCTGGAGAATGTCGTTGCATGCGTCGTGCGGGAGGGGGATGTCACTGCATGCGTCGTGGGGGTCGCGTGGAGACGAGGCGGAGCGAGGACAAGAACGACGCACTCACCACCGCGGCCCACCACACACTGATGCGCTCACTGCCTCTCCTGCCACCATGCCCTCCTTCACCCACTACCCCTCCAGCCCCTCTAGCCCTCCCTCCTGCCCTCTAGCCCTTCCTTCAGCCCCTATAGCCCTCCCACCACCCCTCAGACCCTCCATCTAGCCCACCCTTCAGCCCTCCTTCCAGTCCTCCAGGCCTCCAGGCCTCTAGCCCTCCCTCCAGCTCTCTATCCCTTCCCTCAGCCCTCCCTCTAGTCCCTCTCTCACTCAGCACTATTATCTACTTTTATCTCTCTCTCTCTCTCTCTCTCTCCTCTCTCTCCTCTCTCTCTCTCTCTCTCTCTCTCCTCCCCCTCTCTCTCTCTCTCTCTCTATATATTATATATATATATATATATATATATATATATATATATATATATATATATATATATATATATATATATATATATATAATTGCTCTCGTCCTGGCTCAGGGATGACTGAGATGTGTGAGAGATGGAAACTCCCAAGAGACAGTAACTACAGAGCTGCCGGAAGGAAACCTTTGCAGCTGTCCTAGCTGATGAACCCTTAGTGGAACACCTGTTGTTGCAGCTGCAGGTGTCTGCTGGTTGTTAGCAGCTGAAAACTGCCCATGGGGAAATGATGTGTCTACCTGGTGTCTACCTGCAGGCTACCTGTTGTCTACCTGCAGGCTACCTGGTGTCTACCTGCAGGCTACTTGGTGCCTACCTGCCGGCTACCTGGTGTCTACCTGTAGGCTACCTGGTGTCTACCTGCAGGCTACCTGGTGTCTACCTGCAGGCTACCTGGTGTCTACCTGCAGGCTACTTGGTGCCTACCTGCAGGCTACCTGGTGTCTACCTGTAGGCTACCTGGTGTCTACCTGTAGGCTACCTGGTGTCTACCTGCAGGCTACCTGGTGTCTACCTGAAGGCTACTTGGTGCCTACCTGCAGGCTGTCTGGTGTCTACCTGTAGGCTACCTGGTGTCTACCTGCAGGCTACCTGGTGTCTACCTGCAGGCTACCTGGTGTCTACCTGCAGGCTACCTGGTGTCTACCTGCAGGCTACCTGGTGTCTACCTGCAGGCTACCTGGTGTCTACCTGCAGGCTACCTGGTGTCTACCTGCAGGCTACCTGGTGTCTACCTGCAGGCTACCTGGTGTCTACCTGCAGGCTACCTGGTGTCTACCTGCAGGCTACCTGGTGTCTACCTGCAGGCTGTCTGGTGTAGGCTACCTACCTAGTGTAGTTATCTTTAAAATCGTCTAGTGTTGTTATCATTGATACCTTCTAGGGTTCTTTATCTTCGATGTCTTCTTTGTGATGTTATCTTTGATATCGTCTAGTGTTATTATCATTGATATCGTCTAGTGTTGCTATGTTTGATATCTTTTTGTGTTATCTTTGATGATAAGTTTGGTGTGGGTTGCAAGGATTGCAGCGTCAATGTTGGTGTGGGAGCATCACGTAACAAGCATCACTACTAAGCCACTCTATCCAATTTTAAGCCTCCCTACCAAAGGGCATAAGCCACCGCAGCAAAGGCCATAAGCCAGCCCAGCAAAGAACATAAGCCACCCCAGCAAAAACCATAAGTCACCCCAGCAAAGGCCATAGGCCACCCCAGCAAAGGCCATAAGCCACCCAAGCAAAGGGCATAAACCACCCCAGCAAAGGCCATAAGCCACCCTAACAAAGGACATAAGTCACCCCAGCAAAGGCTATAAGCCAACCCAGCAAAGGACATAAGCCACCCCAACAAAGGACATAATCAACCCACAGTAAAGGACATAAGCCACCCCAGCAAAAGCTATAAGCCAACCCAGAAAAATATATAAGCCACCCCAGCAAAGGACATAAGCAACTCCAGCAAAGCACATAAGCCACCCCAGCAAAGGACATAAGCCACCCCAGAAAGGGACATAGGCCACCCCAGCAAAGGACATCATCCACCCCAGCAAAGGATATAAGTCACCCCAGCAAAGGCTATAAGCCAACCCAGCAAAGGACATAAGCCACCCCAGCAAAGAACATAAGCCACCCCAGCAAAGGACATAAGCCACCCTAGCCAAGGACATAAGCCACCCCAACAAAGGACGTAAGCCACTCCAGCAAAGGACATGAGCCACTCCAGCAAAGGACATAAGCCACCCCTGCAAAGGACATAAGCCACTCTAGCAAAGGACATAAGCCACCCCTGCAAAGGATATAAGCCACCCTAGCAAAGGACATAAACCATCCAGCAAAGGATATAAGCCACCCCAGCAAAGATCATAAGCCACTCAAGCAATGGACATAAGCCACCCCAGCAAAGACATAAGCCACCCCAGCTAAGGACATAAGCCACCCTAGCAAAGGACATAAGCCACCCTAGCAAAGGCCATAAGCCACCCCAGCAAAGGACATAAGCCACCCCAGCAAAGATCATAAGCCACTCCAGCAATGGACATAAGCCACCCCAGCAAAGACATAAGCCACTCCAGCAAAGGCCATAAGCCACTCCAGCAAAGGCCATAAGACACCCCAGCAAAGACATAAGCCACTCCAGCAAAGGCCATAAGCCACCCGAGCAAAGGATATAAGTCACCCCAACAAAGGCTATAAGCCACTCCAGCAAAGGCCATAAGTCACCTCACAAAGGCCATAAGCCACCCCAACAAAGGGCATAAGCCACCCCAACAAAGGTCATAAGTCACCCCATCAAAGGTCATAAGCCACCCCAACAAAGGTCATAATTCACCCCAACAAAGGTCATAAGCCACCCCAACAAAGGTCATAAGCCACCCCAACAAAGGTCATAAGCCACCCCAACAAAGGTCATAAGTCACCCCAACAAAGGTCATAAGCCACCCCAACAAAGGTCATAAGCCACCCCAACAAAGGTCATAAGCCACCCCAACAAAGGCCATAAGCCACCCCAACAAAGTCCATAAGCCACCCCAACAAAGGCCATAAGCAACTCCAACAAAGGCCATAAACCACCCCAACAAAGGCAATAAGCCTCCCCAATAAAGGCCAAAAGCCACCCCAACAAAGGCCATAAGCCACCCCAACAAAGGCCATAAGCCTCCCCAACAAAGGCCATAAGCCTCCCCAACAAAGGCCATAAGCCTCCCCAAAATAGGCCATAAGCCTTCCCAACAAAGGCCATAAGCCTCCCCAACAAAGGCCATAAGCCACCCCAACAAAGGCCATAAGCCTCCCCAACAAAGGCCATAAACCTCCCCAACAAAGGCCATAAGCCACCCCAACAAAGGCCTTAAGCCACCCCAACAAAGGCCATAAGCCACCCCAACAAAGGCCATAAGCCACCCCAACAAAGGCCATAAGCCTCCCCAACAAAGGCCATAAGCCTCCCCAACAAAGGCCATAAGCCACCCCAACAAAGGTCAAAAGCCTCCCAAACAAAGGCCATAAGCCACCCCAACAAAGGCCATAAGCCACCCCAACAAAGGCAATAAGCTTCCCCAACAAAGGCCATAAGCCACCCCAACAAAGGCCATAAGCCACCCCAACAAAGGCCATAAACCTCCCCAACAAAGGCTATAAGCCACTCCAACAAAGGCCATAAGCTACCCCAACAAAGGCCATAAGCCACCCCAACAAAGGTCATAAGCCACCCCAACAAAGGTCATAAGTCACCCCAACAAAGGTCATAAGCCACCCCAACAAAGGTCATAAGCCACCCCAACAAAGGTCATAAGCCACCCCAACAAAGGCCATAAGCCACCCCAACAAAAGCCATAAGCCACCTCAACAAAGGTCATAAGCCACCCCAACAAAGTCCATAAGCCACCTAAACAAAGGCCATAAGCAACTCCAACAAAGGCCATAAACCACCCCAACAAAGGCAATAAGCCTCCCCAATAAAGGCCAAAAGCCACCCCAACAAAGGCCATAACCACCCAACAAAGGCCATAAGCCTCCCCAACAAAGGCCATAAGCCTCCCCAACAAAGGCCATAAGCCTCCCCAAAATAGGCCATAAGCCTTCCCAACAAAGGCCATAAGCCTCCCCAACAAAGGCCATAAGCCACCCCAACAAAGGCCATAAGCCTCCCCAACAAAGGCCATAACCTCCCCAACAAAGGCATAAGCCACCCCAACAAAGGCCTTAAGCCACCCAACAAAGGCCATAAGCCACCCCAACAAAGGCCATAAGCCACCCCAACAAAGCCATAAGCCTCCCCAACAAAGGCCATAAGCCACCCCAACAAAGGTCAAAAGCCTCCCAAACAAAGGCCATAAGCCACCCCAACAAAGGCCATAAGCCACCCAACAAAGGGCAATAAGCCTCCCCAACAAAGGCAAAAGCCACCCCAACAAAGGCCATAAGCCACCCCAACAAAGGCCATAAACCTCCCCAAAAAAGGGCCCATAAGCCACTCCAACAAAGGCCCAAATAAGCTACCCCAACAAAGGCCATAAGCCATCCCACAAAGGCCAGAAAACCTCCCAACAAGGCTATAACCCACCCCAACAAAGGCCATAAGCCACCCCAACAAAGGCCATAAGCTACCCCAAAAAAGGCCATAAGCCACCCCAACAAAGGCCATGAGCCACCCCAAAAAAGGCCATAAGCCACCCCAACAAAGGCCATAAGCCTACCTAACAAAGGCCATAAGCCCCCCACAACAAAGTCCATAAGCCTCCCTAACAAAGGCCATAAGCCACCCCAACAAAGGCCATAAGCCACCCCAACAAAGGCCATAAGCCACCCCAACAAAGGCCATAAGCCTCCCCAACAAAGGCCATAAGCCACCCCAACAAAGGCCATAAGCCACCCCAACAAAGGCCATAAGCCTCTCCAATAAAGGCCATAAGCCAACCCCAACAAAGGCCATAAGCACCCCAACAAAGGCCATAAGCCACCCCAACAAAGGACAAAGCCTCCCAACAAAGCCATAAGCCCCCAACAAAGGCCATAAGCCACCCCAACAAAGGCCATAAGCCACCCCAACAAAGGCCATAAGCCTCCCCAACAAAAGCCATAAGCCACTCCAACAAAGGCCATAAGCCACCCCAACAAAGGCCATAAGCCACCCCAACAAAGGCCATAAGCCTCCCCAACAAAGGCCATAAGCCTCCCCAACAAAGGCCATAAGCCACTCCAACAAAGGCCATAAGCCACCCCAACAAAGGCCATAAGCCACCCCAACAAAGGCCATAAGCCACCCCAACAAAGGCCATAAGCCTCCCCAACAAAGGCCATAAGCCTCCACAAAAAAGGCCATAAGCCACCCCAACAAATGCCATAAGCCACCCCAACAAATTCCATAAGCCTCCCCAACAAAGGCCATAAGCCTCCCCAACAAAGGCCATAAGCTACCCCAACAAAGGCCATAAGCCACCCCAAAAAAGGCCATAAGCCACCCCAACAAAGGCCATAAGCCACCCCAACAAAGGCCATAAGCCACCCCAACAAAGGCCATAAGCCACCCCAACAGGCCATAAGCCACCCCAATAAAGGCCATAAGCCACCCCAACAAAGGCCATAAGCCTCCCCAACAAAGGCCATAAGCTACCCCAACAAAGGCCATAAGCCACCCTAACAAAGGCCATAAGCCACCCCAAAAAGGCCATAAGCCACCCCACAAAGGCCATAAGCCTCCCAACAAAGGCCATAAGCTACCCCAACAAAGGCCATAAGCCACCCCAACAAAGGCCATAAGCCACCCCAACAAAGGCCATAAGCCACCCAACAAAGGCCATAAGCCACCCCAACAAAGGCCATAAGCCACCCCAACAAAGGCCATAAGCCACCCAACAAAGGCCATAAGCCACCCCAACAAAGGCCATAAGCCACCCCAACAAAGGCCATAAGCCACCCCAACAAAGGCCATAAGCCCCCCCAACAAAGGCCAAAAAGCCACCCCAACAAAGGCCATAAGCCACCCCAACAAAGGCCATAAGCCCCCCCAAAACAAAGGCCATAAGCCACCCCAAGATAAGGCCATAAGCCACCCCAAGAAAGGCCATAAGCCACCCCAACAAAGGCCATAAAGCCACCCCAACAAAGGCCATAAGCCACCCCAACAAAGGCCATAAGCCACCCCAACAGGAACCCCAACAAGGGCATAAGCCTCCCCAACAAAGGCCATAACCCTACCCCAAACAAAGGCTATAAGCCACCCCAACAAAGGCCATTAGCCTCCCCAACAAAGGCCATAAGCCACCCCAACAAAGGCCATAAACCACCCCAACAAAGGCCATAAGCCACCCCAACAAAGGCCATAAGCCACCCCAACAAAGGCCATAAGCCACCCCAACAAAGGCCATAAGCCACCCCAACAAAGGCCATAAGCCACCCCAACAAAGGCCATAAGCCACCCCAACAAAGGCCATAAGCCACCCCAACAAAGGCCATAAGCCACCCCAACAAAGGCCATAAGCCACCCCAAAAAAAGGCCATAAACCACCCCAACAAAGGCCATAAGCCACCCCAACAAAGGCCATAAGCCACCCCAACAAAGGCCATAAGCCACCCCAACAAAGGCCATAAGCCACCCCAACAAAGGCCATAAGCCACCCCAACAAAGGCCATAAGCCACCCCAACAAAGGCCATAAGCTACCCCAACAAAGGCCATAAGCCACCCCAACAAAGGCCATAAGCCACCCCAACAAAGGCCATAAGCCACCCCAACAAAGGCCATAAGCCACCCCAACAAAGGCCATAATCCGCCCCAACAAAGGCCATAAGCCACCCCAACAAAGGCCATAAGCCACCCCAACAAAGGCCATAAGCCACCCTGCACGACCAGTGCTGAACCCACAACAAACTTGAACAATACCTTAAGCAGGAAATTGTTTATTATAACGCAGCTGAAAGTTCGTTGTTTGATACTTTGGCTGGAGAGCCTAGGAGGAGCTGGGAGCAGCTAGGGAGCTGGGAGCAGCTAGGGAGAAGCTGAGAAGAGGTGGGGGGGGGGGAGATAGTAGCAGCTAGGGAGGAACTTCCCCACTTGGAAACAGCTAGCATCTGAGAGCGGCGAGACTGAGAGGAGCTAGGAATGGGCTGAGTGGAGCTGGGAGAAATTTTGGGGAGGGGAGCTGGGAGGAATCCGAGAGGACCTGGAGTTGCTAGGAGTATTTGGAAGTAGCTGGAAAGAACCTTGGAAGAGTTTGAAAAAGCTGGAAAAAGCCTTGGAAGAGCTGGAAGAAGCTTCAGTAGAGCTGGGACACTCCTGGGGGAAGATATTGCAGGTTTTCTCAGCTTGCTTTCAACTTAAACGCTAACTTGGAAGTTATGACCACAATCTGGCCTGCGAGTTGCAACCGGAACCTCCGGAAACCCCGCCAATCCCACCGGGAATCTTGCGGATTCCAACAGGAATCTTGATTCTAACGGGAATCTTGCGGATCTCAAAGGGAATATTGCGGATTCTAACAGGAATCTTGTGAATTCCTACGGTAATCTTGTGGATTCCAACGGGAATCTTGCTGATTCCAACGGGAATCTTGCTGATTCCAACGGGAATCTGGCGGATTTCAATGGGAATTTTGCTGTATTCAGCAGGAATCCTGCTGAATACAACAGGACTCTCGTGGGTTCTACCTTGGATTTTCGTCAATTTCACTTGAAAATGGTGAATTTCGTTTTCCAAATTTGTACATTCCACCAATCACATGTGGAAGGACGCACGTTAAGCGGATTGTGTCTTCCCGCAGTACGACAGACGCAGCCTGGCCCACGCGACGTCCCTACCCCAGCATCCACAAGCCGTTTCGGAAGGTTGCGACACCTTAACCGAAACACAAAACGAAGGTATGCAGTTTAAAACCGAAGAGTGAGGGGAGAGGGAGAGCTGGAGGGGGGGGGGAGAGGAAAACTCTCAGGCTTACCTGGAGGTTACCTGGAGGTTATTCCGGGGATCAACGCCCCCGCGGCCCGGTCCATGACCAGGCCTCCCGATGGATCAGGGCCTGATCAACTAGGCTGTTACTGCTGGCCGCACGCAGTCCAACGTACGAGCCACAGCCCGGCTGATCCGGCACTGACTTTAGGTATCTGTCCAGCTCTCTCTTGAAGGCAGCCAGGGGTTTATTGGCAATTCCCCTAATGCTTGATGGGAGGCTGTTGAACAGTTTTGGGCCCCGGACACTGGACCATTTCCAGTCATTTCCTGACTGTCCGTATTCAGGAAACCGAATATTCTCGTTCAGGGATTTCGCTGGTTGTACAACCTCATCATGGTTCGAGCGCTGGATTCAAAAGCTCTTTTGTTACTTCTACTGAGGCGTCTACCATGACTCGTCAAGCTTGTCTACCACGGCTCGTCAAGCTTCTGTCTTCCACGACTCGTCAAGCTTCTGTCTACCACGACTCGTCAAGCTTCTGTTTACTACGACTCGTCAAGCTTTAATTCGCGTCGTAATAACCCACACTTACCTCTGACCAGGTTTACCCACCCCAGCTGGACAGGTGGCAGAGTGCTCTCCTCGCCACTGAACGGACCCGGGCTGCTTCGATTCCTTAGTGAGTCGAGATATAGGGACAAGTGTCCTAGCCCCACCTACCCACGTTCACCTATAGCAATCAACAGGCACCTAGGTGTCAGTCGGCTTTAGCAAGCCGCATCCTCCAGAGCAGCAGAAGCCCTCAAACGCAATCCTCCGTGGTCAAACGCAGAGGTTTTCTGCGTTCACACTGGGCCCTTCCCCACTCCCGGCCTTCCTCAGAGGGCCTCCAAGATCGTATATCTAACCTTAGGTAGCATTAAAGTAGTCAGGGCTCTCAGTAGGGCCCTAACACCCCGCCTTAACGCAAGAAAACCCACTACCCAACACACCATTTTAAAGAAACCCACACAGCCAATTACAGACCCGCCGCGGCACTAATAAATACGCACCTACGCCAAGAATGAAGAAAAAGAAGAATATCTGAGCGTATCTGCGTCGATATTCCCCTTCCAACAAGCGAGTATAGACATTACGCCAGCCCCAACAGCCCCAACGGGCAACGGATGTAGGAATGGCTTCTATCTGTTGATAAATATATCAGTCATGTGTATAGAGGAAAATAAGAGAGGGAGCGGGCCATAAATTGGGCTGGTCCAGCGGGTCCGGCTGTACCAGATTAGTAACGCCCCGCAGGTGAGTTATACGCCGCGATAAATTAGCACAACGCATGCCGCTGTACGCATCAGCGCAGCTCACAGCATGTTAGGCTAGGCAACTACAAGACTATGATGGTGGTGGTTGTTGTTACTGTTGCTATTGTTACCGTTATTATTGTTACTGATACTATTGTTATTGTTGTTACTGTTGTTGCTGTTACTGTTATTGTTGTTCCTGTTGTGTTGATATTGTTGCTGTTATTATTGTTCCTGTTGTGTTGATATTGTTACTGTTGTTGTTATTGTTCCTGTTGTGATTGTTTCTGTTGATAGTGTTACTGTTGTTGTTATTGTTGCATCTGCATCTCTAATACCCTGAATGTGTACACCTAACACTCTGAGTGCCACTAACTTACATCATTAGCACTCTGAGTGCCACTCACCATGTCCATCGCTCCCTGAGTGGTTGTCTGTATTTTAAGCCTCCACTGAAGTTATAAAATGAGACCAAAACCCAGTTCAAGACAGCAGTGCAGGCAGCAGTGCAGGCAGCAGTGCAGGCAGCAGTGCAGGCAGCAGTGCAAACAACAGTACAGGCAACAGTGCAGGCAGCAGTGCAGGCAGCAGTGCAAGCAACAGTGCAGGCAGCAATGCAGGCAACAGTGTAGGCAGCAGTACAGGAAATTGCAGACTCAGTCAAAATGCAAAATTGACTGGCTGGTTAATGGGATTTAAAGACTGTCTACTGCATGAGGGTCGTTAAGACTGCATGTTACTATCTGGACTCGTTATACGACACTTGACTCGTTATATGCATGTTTTCCTTCTCATCTGAAGCTACGTTCGAATCTACTTACGAACACCTTTGCCCTATCTGTTTCTTCCGATGGCTGTCAGCTCACTGAGACGAGAACAATAACAGCTGCAACAGGAGCAGGAGCAGCATCAACCACAGCAGCATAAACAGCAATACCAACGACAGCAGCATAAACAGCAATACCAACGACAGCAGCATAAACAGCAATACCAACGACAGCAGCATAAACAGCAATACCAACGACAGCAGCAGCAGTAGTATCAATTACAACAGCGGCAACAAGGACAGCTGCAGCAGCAGCAGTACCATGAACCACATCAATAACAACAGCAGCAACAGTACCATGAACCACATCAATAACAACAGCAGCAACAGTACCCTGAACCACATCAATAACAACAGCAGCAACAGTACCATGAACCACATCAATAACAACAGCAGCAACAGTACCATGAACCACATCAATAACAACAGCAGCAACAGTACCATGAACCACATCAATAACAACAGCAGCAACAGTACCATGAACCACATCAATAACAACAGCAGCAACAGTACCATGAACCACATCAATAACAACAGCAGCAACAGTACCATGAACCACATCAATAACAACAGCAGCAACAGTACCATGAACCACATCAATAACAACAGCAGCAACAGTACCATGAACCACATCAATAACAACAGCAGCAACAGTACCATGAACCACATCAATAACAACAGCAGCAACAGTACCATGAACCACATCAATAACAACAGCAGCAACAGGACCATGAACCACAGCAACAATAACAACAGCAACAGCAGTAACAAAAAACAAAGGAATGTCCTAAACTCGCATTCACAAAATTGCGAAGAGCGCAATCACTGACATTATCCATTAAGAGTTCACAAACTACTGCGTAGAGCCGTTCAACCTCACTTGTGCTGGTAGACACACTTGCTGACAGTGACAGGCAGCAGTAGCAGCAGCAGCAGCAGCAGCAACAGTAGCAGCAGCAGCAGCAGCAGCATCAGCATCAGCACCAGCAACAGTAGCAGCAATAGCAACAACAACAACATCAGTAGCAAAAACAGCAGTAGCAACAGTATCCAGGTGTCTCCCTTGAGGCGAATAACTAGAGATACTGTAAATCGTTTCGCTTCGGCATCTGGAAGACAAATCTCTTCTTTAGAGGTTGTAGTTGTACACGGCCTATCCTCCAAAGATCATGGTTGTGCACGGCCTATCTTCCAGAGGTCGTGGTTGTACACGGCCTATCCTTACACGGCCTCTCCTTCGAAGGTCGTGGTTTGTACACGGCCTCTCAGCAGGAGGTCAAAATTTCCCGCCCACTCTCCCTGAAGCCGCAAACTTTCAAGGAACACTTCAGAAATATTTTGCAGGAGATAACGCGAAAGAGCTTGTTAAAGGCCACGGAAGGCGAAGCCTCCAGACAGAGCAATGGCACTCTGCTAGGATGCAGAGTGCCATGCTAAGACACAGCAACAGAGCACCATGCCAAGGCACAACAGAACACTGGCTCACACACAAAAGAGCACCGCGTACTAACACACAACGCAGCATCATGCTAAAACACATACAACATAGCACCTTGCCAAGATGCACAACATGCCACCATACTAACACAACATAGCACCATACTAACGTACTCAACATAGCACCCTGCCAAGACACACAGCATAGCACCATACTAACACAACAACATAGCTCCCTGCCAAGACACACAGCATAGCACCATACTAACACAACAATATAGCACCCTGCCAAGACACACAGCATAGCACCATACTAAGACAACAACATAGCACCCTGCCAAGACACACAACATAGCACCATACTAACGCGCTCAACATAGCACCCTGCCAAGACACACAACATAGCACCATACTAGCGTACTCAACATAGCACCCTGCCAAGACACACAGCATAGCACCATACTAACACAACAACATAACACCCTCCCAAGACACACAGCATAGCACCATACTAACACAACAACATAGCACCCTGCCAAGATACACAACATAGCACCATACTAACGCACTCAACATAGCACCCTGCCAAGACACACAACATAGCACCATACTAACATAACAACATAACACCCTGCCAAGACACACAATATAGCACCATACTAACACAACAACATAGCACCCTGCCAAGACACACAACATAGCACCATACTAACGCACTCAACATAGCACCCTGCCAAGACACACAGCATAGCACCATATTAACACAACAACATAGCACCCTGCCAAGACACACAACATAGCACCATACTAACACAACAACATATCACCTTGCCAAGACACACAACATAGCACCATACTAACACAACAACATAGCACCTTGCCAAGACACACAACATAGCACCATACTAACACAACAACATAGCACCCTGCCAAGACACACAATATAGCACCATACTAACACAACAACATAGCACCCTGCCAAGACACACAATATAGCACCATACTAACACAACAACATAGCACCCTGCCAAGACACACAACATAGCACCATACTAACGCACTCAACATAGCACCCTGCCAAGACACACAACATATCACCATACTAACACACACAACAGAGCACTGTCTTAAGACTAAACACTAAGAGATACAGCTTATATAACATACAACTACCACCACTGTCCCTCCCTCTGTCTACACTCTCTCCACTCAAGTTAGGTTCTATTTATTTACATCTATACAGCCCTGGGAAACACCTCTGTCTCTCTCTCTCTCTTTAATGTCACTTTAGAGATCACAATGGTTTATATACCTTTAAACACTGGTGGTGTACCTCACAAGAGGTACGTATACATTAACGTAAGTAACTATTACCCATCACTTTATGTAGAGACTCTCTCACCTGTCTCTCTCACCTGTGTCTCTCTCATCCGTGCCTCCGATCACATAAATCCCTCGGGGAGGGAGATTTAGGTAGTTTAATCCCACTTATAAATCCTCCCCTTCAGTCCCGCAATAAGACATTAAAAACAAATTATCTGCGGGATGATTCTTTTTTTTAACCCTCTAACGAGGGAAGATTACCATACCCTAATGACCCGCAATAAATGGCACCATTTTTGCTACTTACCCTGTGTGTGTAGGGGGGTTAACATACCCACACACAAAAAATGGCCTCTGGGGACAAAGAAAGGTCCTCAATCTTAATATCTTCTTTAATTTATTCTAAATTTTCTTTCAGTTCTCGCTACGTTCCTTGTATATTTGTCTCCGTGTGTCTCTATAATTATTACACATTTCCTCACGCCTTTTCTATGTTTTTCTTCCTTTCTCTTTTCCACTTTCTAACAGTTCTTTGTCTTTACACTTCTCCATTATTCTTTTCACTTGATTATTACATTATTCATTTTTATATTTCGTCTAGTGGATGCACGTAATTTGTAACTACAATGTAGATCACCATTGCCATGGCACCATTAGTGCCATGGCACCATTAGTGCCATGGCACCATTGTTGCCATGGCGCCATTGTGGCCATGGCCATTGTGGCCATGGCATCAACGCTTCAGTAAGAGAAGCAATAGCGTGTTCAATATACGAGGACCTTTTGTTCAACAGCTGTAACAGAAATGGTTGGAGGAGCAGGACAATTGTTTATCATGGAAGACAATGTCTCCAATGTCTGGACGATGTCACTGGTGAGTCTCCAAGACGTGGCAGGCGACTTTCATAATCAAAGAACAGCCATATACTTCCTCGGAGACACACGTATGTGTGTGTGTGTGTGTGTGTGTGTGTGTGTGTGTGTGTGTGTGTGGTGTGCACGATAAACAACAGCAGTAGTTGACCAGAACCTCAGAACAACAACAGCTGACCAGAAACTCAGAACAGCAACAATAGCTGACCAGAACCTCAGAACAGCAACAATAGCTGACCAGAACCTCTCTCGGCGTTCATGCTCGCTTCTCTGAACAATAGACTATACACCGAACGAAAGACGGAAAGAAAGAAAACCCAGCAGCCAGAAGAAAACCTGTTCTGTGAGCAGAGTTATGGAGGATAAAATGTGTGTTGACAGTGCGAGGCGACAGCCAGGTGATTCAAAGGAGCCGTGTGCCACCACCTCAGGTGATACAAGAAGCTTCCTCCTTTACCTGTTACCACACAATACCTGCACCAGGTGACGGTACTTATAATGGGGATTATATCAGTGGTAAAAAAATAACTCGACGTACTAACACCAGTATTGACACTATTATTATTGTTGTTATTATTATTATTATTATTATTATTATTATTATTATTATTATTATTATTATTATTATGTACACAGGTGTGTATGTGCACACAGATGTTCATGTACACACAGGTGTGCATGTACACACAGGTGTGTTTCTACATGCAGGTGTACATGTACACACAGGTGCGCATGTACACACAGATGTATTTGTACACACAGGTGTATTTGTACACACAGGTGTGTTTGTACGCACAGGTGTGCATGTACACACAGGTGTGCACGTACACACAGGTGTGCTTCTACATGCAGGTGTACATGTACACACAGGTGTATTTGTAAACACAGGAGTGTTTGTACGCACAGGTGCGCATGTACACACAGGTGTGCATGTACACACAGGTGTATTTCTACATGCAGGTGTACATGTACACACAGGTGTGCATGTACACACAGGTGTATTTGTACACACAGGTGTGTTTGTACGCACAGGTAAGTATGTACACATATCTGTGTGTACATACAGTAAGTGAAAGTTAGGCTGATATCAGGTAAGTTAGATACCAGTAGTCACATTATATTCCGTATATAATTTACGTAGCGGTATGTTGTTTAATTAGTGGTATGTTGTTTACTTAGTGGTATGTTGTTTACTTAGTGGTATGTTGTTTAGTTAGTGGTATGTTGTTTACTTAGTGGTATGTTGTTTACTTAGTGGTATGTTGTTTACTTAGTGGTATGTTGTTTACTTAGTGGCATGTTGTTTACTTAGGGTATGTTGTTTACTTAGGGTATGTTGTTTACTTAGTGGTATGTTGTTTACTTAGTGGTATGTTGTTTACTTAGTGGTATGTTGTTTACTTAGTGGTATGTTGTTTACTTAGAGGTATGTTGTTTACTTAGTGGTATGTTGTTTACTTAGTGGTATGTTGTTTACTTAGAGGTATGTTGTTTATTTAGTGGTATGTTGTTTACTTAGTGGTATGTTGTTTACTTAGTGGTATGTTGTTTACTTATGGTATGTTGTTTACTTAGTGGTATGTTGTTTACTTAGTGGTATGTTGTTTACTTAGTGGTATGCTGTTTACTTAGAGGTATGTTGTTTACTTAGTGGTATGTTGTTTACTTAGTGGTATGTTGTTTACTTAGTGGTATGTCTGTTTACTTAGAGGTATGTTGTTTACTTAGTGGTATGTTGTTTACTTAGTGTATGTTGTTTACTTAGTGGTATGTTGTTTACTTAGAGGTATGTTGTTTATCTTAGTGGTATGTTGTTTACTTAGTCGTATGTTGTTTACTTAGTGGTATGTTGTTTACTTAGTGGTATGTTGTTTACTTAGGGTATATTGTTTACTTAGTGGTATGTTGTTTACTTAGTGGTATGTTGTTTACTTAGTCGTATGTTGTTTCCTTAGTGGTATGTTGTTTACTTAGAGGTATGTTGTTTACTTAGTGGTATGTTGTTTACTTAGTGGTATGTTGTTTACTTAGTGGTATGTTGTTTACTTAGAGGTATGTTGTTTACTTAGTGGTATGTTGTTTACTTAGTCGTATTGTTGTTTACTTAGTGGTATGTTGTTTACTTAGTGGTATGTTGTTTACTTAGAGGTATGTTGTTTACTTAGTGGTATGTTGTTTACTTAGTGGTATGTTGTTTACTTAGTCGTATGTTGTTTCCTTAGGGGTTTATGTTGTTTACTTAGAGGTATGTTGTTTACTTAGTGGTATGTTGTTTACTTAGTCGTATGTTGTTTACTTAGTGGTATGTTGTTTACTTAGTGGTATGTTGTTTACTTAGAGGTATGTTGTTTACTTAGTGGTATTGTTTACTTAGTGGTATGTTGTTTTACTTAGTGGTATGTTGTTTACTTAGTGGTATGTTGTTACTTAGTGGTATGTTGTTTACTTAGAGGTATGTTGTTTACTTAGTGGTATGTGTTACTTAGTGGTATGTTGTTTATTTAAAGGGTATGTTGTTTACTTAGTGGTATGTTGTTTACTTAGTGGTATGTTGTTTACTTAGTGGTATGTTGTTTACTTAGTGGTATGTTGTTTACTTAGTGGTATGTTGTTTACTTAGTAGTATGTTGTTTACTTAGTGTTGTTTTTACTTAGAGGTATGTTGTTTACTTAGTGGTATGTTGTTTACTTAGTCGTATGTTGTTTACTTAGTGGTATGTTGTTTACTTAGTGGTATGTTGTTTACTTAGAGGTATGTTGTTTACTTAGTGGTATGTTTACTTAGAGGTATGTTATTTACTTAGTGGTATGTTTACTTAGTGGTATGTTGTTCACTTAGAGGTATGTTGTTTACTTAGTGGTATGTTGTTTACTTAGTGGTATGTTTACTTAGAGGTATGTTGTTTACTTAGAGGTATGTTGTTTACTTAGTGGTATGTTGTTTACTTAGTGGTATGTTGTTTACTTAGTGGTATGTTTACTTAGTGGTATGTTGTTTACTTAGTGGTATGTTGTTTACTTAGAGGTATGTTGTTTACTTAGTGGTATGTTGTTTACTTAGTCGTATGTTGTTTACTTAGTGGTATGTTGTTTACTTAGTGGTATGTTGTTTACTTAGAGGTATGTTGTTTACTTAGTGGTATGTTGTTTACTTAGTGGTATGTTGTTTACTTAGTCGTATGTTGTTTTCTTAGTGGTATGTTGTTTACTTAGAGGTATGTTGTTTACTTAGTGGTATGTTGTTTACTTAGTCGTATGTTGTTTACTTAGTGGTACGTTGTTTACTTAGTGGTATGTTGTTTACTTAGAGGTATGTTGTTTACTTAGTGGTATGTTGTTTACTTAGAGGTATGTTGTTTACTTAGTGGTATGTTTACTTAGTGGTATGTTGTTTACTTAGAGGTATGTTGTTTACTTAGTGGTATGTTTACTTAGTGGTATGTTGTTTACCTAGTGGTATGTTGTTTACTTAGTGGTATGCTGTTTACTTAGTGGTATGCTGTTTACTTAGTGGTATGTTGTTTACTTAGAGGTATGTTGTTTACTTAGAGGTATGTTGTTTACTTAGAGGTATGTTGTTTACTTAGAGGTATGATGTTTACTTAGTCGTATGTTGTTTACTTAGTGGTATGTTGTTTACTTAGAGGTATGTTGTTTACTTAGAGGTATAATGTTTACTTAGAGGTATGTTGTTTACTTAGTGGTATGTTATTTACTTAGTGGGTATGTTTACTTAGAGGTATGTTGTTTACTTAGAGGTATGTTGTTTACTTAGTGGTATGTTGTTTACTTAGTGGTATGTTTACTTAGAGGTATGTTGTTTACTTAGAGGTATGTTGTTTACTTAGTGGTATGTTGTTTACTTAGTGGTATGTTTACTTAGAGGTATGTTGTTTACTTAGAGGTATGTTGTTTACTTAGTGGTATGTTGTTTACTTAGTGGTATGTTGTTTACTTAGTGGTATGTTTACTTAGTGGTATGTTGTTTACTTAGTGGTATGCTGTTTACTTAGTGGTATGTTGTTTACTTAGAGGTATGTTGTTTACTTAGAGGTATGTTGTTTACTTAGAGGTATGATGTTTACTTAGTCGTATGTTGTTTACTTAGTGGTATGTTGTTTACTTAGAGGTATGTTGTTTACTTAGAGGTATAATGTTTACTTAGTGGTATGTTGTTTACTTAGAGGTATGATGTTTACTTAGTCGTATGTTGTTTACTTAGTGGTATGTTGTTTACTTAGAGGTATGTTGTTTACTTAGAGGTATGTTGTTTACTTAGAGGTATGTTGTTTACTATATGACTTAGAGGTATTGTGGATGTTTTACTTAGAGGTATGTTGTTTACTTAGAGGTATGTTGTTTACTTAGAGGTATGCTCTTTACTTTGCACTACCTAATGCTGCGTGTTGCAGTGCATGTGGAGAAATTATCTCCAGGAAGGAGAGGTACCAGCCCCTTCAGCCGCTTCGACCCCTTCAGCCCCCTCAGCCCCTTCAGCCTATTCAGCCCCCTTCAGCCCATGAGGGACTCAGCCCTCAAGAGGGCTGATAGCCTTTCTTGCTTGTTTAATTTGTAACACATGTTCGTACCAGCGTGTGTCACGCCACTTTCTTGCTGGAGACCAGTGTTTCAACCAGTGGGAGTTAACGAGAGTAATTAATCTCTGTACTATAGCAGGAAAGGTACAGAAAAACTCCTACCTCACTTTATTCACATGTGAGACAATAATAAACTCGCTGTGATCGAGACATATCAAGAAATCAAGCAACCTGCATTGCTTCCTGTGGCAGTTTGGCAAGGAGGGGAAAACTGCTGGAATCTGCATATCATTTGTGTCGCTGGAGATGCCCAGGGCAACCGAGGGCGGTGAGAGGCGTCATAGGTTAGATTGAAATAAGACACGGTACTAGGAGCGTGTTACGTGTGCATTGACCTTAACAAAGGAACTATAACAGTGCATCCTTGACCTTTTAGACAATCTCGATATACGTGGTAGAATATTGTGGCATTACCACGAAAGACATTCCTTGTGAAACGTAGTGTACCAGTGCGAGTGTTGCGAAATTCCAGACTGAGTGGAAAACGTGGACATTTTTAAGGACACTTCGGATTCTATCAAGTCACCTATATCTGTCGTACATGGTGCATTCAACACCATAGCTCACGCTACAAGGGCAAGGTAGGTTTCAGACCATCTTGTTATACAGGGGAACCGCGCAGTTCTTGTAGTCACAAAGGGTTTGAAATTGTCGTATAGATGGCAGTGAGGTGTGGGCTTCTGAGCCCAAACACGTAAGTGGCATCAGCACTCACTTTCTGAGATATGCTGAAATAACACCCCTTCGGGGTAATTATAATTACACCTTCTTGTCATCTACTGCCCAAGGGAGTGGTATCGTCAGCCCTCAAAATAACGACATCGGGGATGGCTGCGAAGACGTGGGTTGTCATTCAAGTTAAGACCTTCCATAGTCCATTTGATTTGGTGTAGCTTGTACCACAATTCCCTAAAAGTTTATGTTCGTGGCTCTTGCTGACTTGTAACAGTGCGTGTGTGAGTGTGGGTCTGCAGTTGAACAAAACAACACACTCCTATCAACACAATACAAACACACACACACACACACACACCTCACAAATGATGAGCTATGGAGCAGGGAGAGAGTGAACCCAATAGCTGACCAGTGGGAGCAAGGGCCGGTCTATGATGACCCTTGTAACCACATTTAGGCGAGTAACGTTGTGTTCAAAAGGAGACCTGGCATTTGACCCCACCTAACCAGCTCACCCCCTCACACACCCACCACCTCGAAACACACTAACAACAACAACGTATTTAAAGACACAACTATAATTATCCACACGATGCGACAGCCGGCCAAGGTACATCTAGTGAAAGATAAACCTAAGTTTGTAAGCATTCCTCATACATTCCTCATACATTCCTTAATTGCATTCCTCATAGCATTCATCATAGCATCACTATAGATCATCATAGATTCCTCTGATTCATCATAGATTCCTCTAGCATTCTATAGCATTCCCATAGCTTCATCAAGCATTCTATAGCATTCATCATAGCATTCCTCTAGCCATTCCTATAGCATTCTCAAGCATTCTCATAGCATTCCTCATAGATTCCTAATAGCATTCTTAAGCATTCTCATAGCATCATCATAGCATTATCATACATTCCTACATTCTATGCATTCATCATAGCATTCCTCATAGCATTCTCATAGCTCACTCATAGCATTCCTCATAGCATCCTATACATTCTTAATAGATTCTTAAGCATTCATCATAGCATTACCTTCATAGCATTCATCATGCATTCTCATTAGCATTCCATGCATTTAGCTAGCATGTCCTCATAGCATTCATCATTCATTCCCATAGCATTCCTAATAGCATTCCTTATAGCATTCCTCATAGCATTCATCATAGCATTCATCATAGCATTCATCATAGCATTCCTCATAGCATTCATCATAGCATTCCTCATAGCATTCATCATAGCATTCCTCAATTAGCATTCATAGTAGCATTCCTCATAGCATTCTCATAGCATTCCCTCATAGCATTCCTCATAGATTCTCATAGCATTCCTAATAGCATTCCTTAGAGCATTCATCATAGCATTCTCATAGCATTCTCAATATGCATTCTCATTAGCATTCCTATAGCATTCATCATAGCATTCCTCATAGCATTCATCATAGCATTCCTCATAGCATTCTATAGCATTCTATAGCATTCCTCATAGCATTCCTCATAGCATTCCTAATAGCATTCCTTAGAGCATTCATCATAGCATTCCTCATAGCATTCATCATAGCATTCATCATAGCATTCCTCATAGCATTCATCATAGCATTCCTCATAGCATTCATCATAGCATTCCTCATAGCATTCATCATAGCATTCATCATAGCATTCATCATAGCATTCCTCATAGCATTCCTCATAGCATTCCTAATAGCATTCCTTAGAGCATTCATCATAGCATTCATCATAGCATTCCTCATAGCATTCATCATAGCATTCCTCATAGCATTCATCATAGCATTCATCATAGCATTCATCATAGCATTCCTCATAGCATTCATCATAGCATTCATCATAGCATTCTCTAATTCATCATAGCATCATCTGCATTCATCATAGCATCCTCATAGCATCATCATGCATTCATCATAGCATTCCTCATAGCATTCATCATAGCATTCATCATAGCATTCCTCATAGCATTCCTCATAGCATTCCTCATAGCATTCCTAATAGCATTCCTTAGAGCATTCATCATAGCATTCCTCATAGCATTCATCATAGCATTCCTCATAGCATTCCTCATAGCATTCCTCATAGCATTCATCATAGCATTCATCATAGCATTCCTCATAGCATTCACCATAGCATTCCTCATAGCATTCCTCAAAGCATTCCTCATAGCATTCCTCATAGCATTCCTCATAGCATTCCTCATGGCATTCATCATAGCATTCCTCATAGAATTCATCATAACATTCCTCATAGCATTCCTCATAGCATTCCTCATAGCATTCATCATAGCATTCCTCAAAGCATTCCTCATAGCATTCATACTAGCATTCCTCATAGCATTTCTCATAGCATTCATCATAGCATTCATCATAGCATTCATCATAGCATTCATCATAGCATTCCTCATAGCATTCCTCATAGCATTCCTCATAGCATTCCTCATAGCATTCATCATAGCATTCCTCACAGCATTCATCATAGCATTCCTCATAGCATTCATCATAGCATTCCTCATAGCATTCATCATAGCATTCCTCATAGCATTCCTTATAGCACTCATCATAGCATTCCTCATAGCATTCCTCATAGCATTCCTCATAGCATTCCTCATAGCATTCATCATAGCATTCCTCATAGCATTTCTCATAGCATTCCTCATAGCATTCCTCATAGCATTCTCATAGAATTCCTCATTTCATCATAGCATTCTCATAGCATTCCTCATAGCATTCCTCATAGCATCATCATAGCATTCTCATAGCATTCATCATAGCATTCATCATAGCATTCCTATAGCATTCTCATAGCATTCCTCATAGCATTCCTCAAGCATTCATCTTAGCATTCCTCATAGCATTCGCATCTTATAGCATTCCCATAGCATTCTCTAGCATTCCTCATAGCATTCCTCATAGCATTCATCATAGCATTCCTCATAGCATTCATCATAGCATTCCTCATAGCATTCCTCATAGCATTCCTCATAGCATTCTCATGGCATTCATCTCATTCTTAGGATTCCTTATAGCATTCCTCATAGCATTCATCATAGCATTCATCATTGCATTCCTCATAGCATTCATACTAGCATTCCTCATAGCATTCCTCTTAGCATTCATCATAGCATTCATCATAGCATTCCTCATAGCATTCATCATAGCATTCATCACAGCATTCATCATAGCATTCCTCATAGCATTCATCATAGCATTCATCATAGAATTCCTCATAGCATTCCTCATAGCATTCATCATAGCATTCATCATAGCATTCATCATAGCATTCCTCATAGCATTCATCATAGCATTCCTCATAGCATTCATCATAGCATTCATCATAGCATTTCTCACAGCATTCCTCATGCCATTCATCATAGCATTCATCATGGCATTCCTCATAGCATTCATCATAGCATTCCTCATAGCATTCCTCATAGCATTCCTCATAGCATTCCTCATAGCATTCATCATAGCATTCATCATTGTAAGCATTCCTCATAGCATTCCTCATAGCATTCCTCATAGCATTCATCATAGCATTCCTCATAGCATTCCTCATAGCATTCATCATAGCATTCCTCATAGCATTCATCATAGCATTCCTCATAGCATTCATCATAGCATTCATCATAGCATTCTTCATAACATTCATCATAGCATTCATCATAGCATTCATCATAGCATTCCTCATAGCATTCATCATAGCATTCCTCGTAGCATTCATCGTAGCATTCCTCATAGCATTCATCATAGCATTCCTCATAGCATTCCTCATATCATTCCTCATAGCATTCCTCATAGCATTCCTCATACCATTCATGATAGCATTCCTCATAGCATTCCTCATAGCATTCCTCATAGCATTCCTCATAGCATTCCTCATAGCATTCATCATAGCATTCATCATAGCATTCCTCATAGCATTCATCATAGCATTCCTCATAGCATTCATCATAGCATTCATCATAGCATTCCTCATAGCATTCATCATAGCATTCATCATAGCATTCCTCATAGCATTCCTCATAGCATTCATCATAGCATTCCTCATAGCATTCATCATAGCATTCATCATAGCATTCCTCATAGCATTCATCGTAGCATTCCTCATAGCATTCCTCATAGCATTCCTCATAGCATTCCTCATAGCATTCCTCATATCATTCCTTATAGCATTCATCATAGCATTCCTAATAGCATTCATCATAGCATTCCTCATAGCATTCCTCATAGCATTCCTCATAGCATTCCTCATAGCATTCCTCATAGCATTCATCATAGCATTCCTCATAGCATTCCTCATAGCATTCCTCATAGCATTCATCATAGCATTCCTCATAGCATTCCTCATAGCATTCATCATAGCATTCCTCATAGCATTCCTCATAGCATTCATCATAGCATTCCTCATAGCATTCATCATAGCATTCCTCATAGCATTCATCATAGCATTCTTCATAGCATTCATCATAGCATTCATCATAGCATTCATCATAGCATTCCTCGTAGCATTCATCGTAGCATTCCTCATAGCATTCCTCATAGCATTCCTCATAGCATTCCTCATAGCATTCCTCATAGCATTCATCATAGCATTCATCATAGCATTCCTCACAGCATTCATCATAGCATTCCTCATAGCATTCATCATAGCATTCATCATAGCATTCCTCATAGCATTCATCATAGCATTCCTCATAGCATTCCTCATAGCATTCCTCATAGCATTCATCATAGCATTCCTAATAGCATTCCTCATAGCATTCCTCATAGCATTCCTCATAGCATTCATCATAGCATTCATCATAGCATTCCTCATAGCATTCCTCATAGCATTCCTCATAACATTCATCATAGCATTCATCATAGCATTCCTCATAGCATTCCTCATAGCATTCATACTAGCATTCCTCATAGCATTCCTCATATCATTCCTCTTAGCATTCATCATAGCATTCATCATAGCATTCATCATAGCATTCCTCATAGCATTCCTCATAGCATTCTTCATAGCATTCTTCATAGCATTCCTCATAGCACTCCTCATAGCATTACTCATAGCATTCCTCATAGCATTCATCATAGCATTCCTCATATCATTCATCATAGCATTCCTCATAGCATTCATCATAGCATTCCTCATAGCATTCCTTATAGCACTCATCATAGTATTCCTCATAGCATTCCTCATAGCATTCCTCATAGCATTCATTATAGCATTCCTCATAGCATTTCTCATAGCATTCCTCATAGCATTCCTCATAGCATTCATCATAGCATTCCTCATAGCATTCCTCATAGCATTCATCATAGCATTCCTCATAGCATTGATCATAGCATTCCTCATAACATTCCTCATAGCATTCCTTATAGCATTCCTCGTAGCATTCCTCATAGCATTCCTCATAGCATTCATCATAGCATTCCTCATAGCATTCATCATAGCATTCCTCATAGCATTCATCATAGCATTCCTCATAGCATTCATCATAGCATTTCTCATAGCATTCATCATAGCATTCCTCATAGCATTCCTCATAGCATTCCTCATAGCATTCCTCATAGCATTCATCATAGCATTCATCATAGCATTCCTCATGACATTCCTCACAGCATTCATCATAGCATTCATCATAGCATTCCTCATAGCATTCATCATAGCATTCCTCATAGCATTCCTCATAGCATTCGTCATAGCATTCCTCATAGCATTCTTCATAGCATTCTTCATAGCATTCATCACAGCATTCATCATGGCATTCCTCATAGCATTACTCATAGCATTCCTCATAGCATTCCTCATAGCATTCCTCATAGCATTCATCATAGCATTCCTCATAGCATTTATCATAGCATTCCTCATAGCATTCCTCATAGCATTCATCATAGCATTCCTCATAGCATTCCTCATAGCATTCCTCATAGCATTCCTCATAACATTCATCATAGCATTCCTCATAGCATTCCTCATAGCATTCATCATAGCATTCCTCATAACATTCCTTATAGCATTCTTCGTAGCATTCCTCATAGCATTCCTCATAGCATTCCACATAGCATTTCTCATAGCATTCATCATAGCATTCCTCATAGCATTCCTCATAGCGTTCCTCATAGCATTCATCATAGCATTCCTCATAGCATTCCTCATAGCATTCCTCATAGCATTCCTCATATCATTCTCATAGCATTCCCCATAGCATTCCTCATAGCATTCCTCATAGCATTCTCTGCATCTCATAGCATTCATCATAGCATTCATCATAGCATTCCTCATTGCATTCCTCATAGCATTCCTATAGCATTCTCATGCATTCCTCATGCATTCATCATAGCATTCATCATAGCATTCCTCATTGCATTCCTCATAGCATTCCTCATAGCATTCATCATAGCATTCCTCTATAGCATTCATCATAGCATTCCTCATAGCATTCATCATAGCATTCCTCATAGCATTCATCATAGCATTCATCATAGCATTCCTCATAGCATTCATCATAGCATTCCTCATAGCATTCATTATCAAGCGTTCAACATAGAGAATTGGACCTGCCTCGCATGAGCCAGTAGGCCTGCTCCAGTGTTCCTTCTTCCTCACGTTCTTTAATTAAACAAACCATACCACGGGCGGGGTTAGAACCTGTGATCAGAGAGTCTCAAAACTCCAGACCGACGCTAACTGGCCCAGTGGCTACCGCGTCGGTCTGGAGTTTTGAAACTCCGATCGCGGGTTCTAACCCCGCCCGTTGTATGGTTTGTTTGCAATCGTGTCATTACGATTTCGTGAGTTCTTACTTTCTTAAGTTCTTATAGCCGGGAATTCCTCCACCACTACTAACAGCAACGCTGGGGGAGAGAGAGAGAAGCTAGCTAGCTAGCGCCTGGGCGTACAGTCCCTGCTCCTCGCCATGTTATGGTTCCATTCTGACAGTAGCGAGGTGTGTGGGGGGTGTTCGATGCCGTGGTGCCCTGATTCTTCACCTCGCAGCCACACCATTGTGTTGGGACTGGCTCTACTGTCTGTTATTAATTTGCTAGGATAAATCATCCATGGAAGCACTTGCTGGAACACGCCACCGTCAGTGGAGCTGCTCTTGTGGCCCCTGGTATTCTCTAGGGGATAATGTGGCCCCTGGTACTCTCTAGGGGCTACTGTTGCCCCTGGTACTCTCTAGGGGCTACTGTGGCCCCTGGTGCTCTCTACGTGCTACTGTTGCCCCTGGTGCTCTCTAGGTGCTACTGTGGCCCCTGGTATTCTCTAAATGCTACTGTGGCCCCTGGTACTCAACGTGTTACTTTCACATTGCCATCGGTTCACGCAGTCTATCTGCTAATGTGGACATGGTACCTTGTACCTCCAGTAAGAACGAGAAGTTTAGAGAAAGTTCCAGTGACTGGCTGTGTTGAGAGACTACCCACCACACACAACACATACACACAACACATACACATAACACATACACACAACACATACACACAACACATACACACAAGACATATACACAACAGATACACAACACACACATAACACATACACACAACAGATAATACACACACGCAGCACATACACACAACACATACAACACACACACAACACTGCAACACAAAATAGGCATCCTGACCTCTGACAATCAACTATGCACATACCTGTGACAGATACAATCCCAAGGAGGATTTATTATTATTATTATTATTATTATTATTATTATTATTATTATTATTATTATTACAATTTGGATTTAGTATGCACTAAACCAGTGTTGACCATCAGG
>NC_069402.1:87417801-87510301 GCF_026875155.1 Cherax quadricarinatus | reverse complement strand
TTTGTCTCCATTCACTCCTATCAAACACGCTCACGCATGCCTGCTGGAAGTCCAAGCCCCTCGCACACAAAACCTCCTTTACCCCCTCCCTCCAACCTTTCCTAGGCCGACCCCTACCCCGCCTTCCTTCCACTACAGACTGATACACTCTTGAAGTCATTCTGTTTCGCTCCATTCTCTCTACATGTCCGAACCACCTCAACAACCCTTCCTCAGCCCTCTGGACTGAGGAAGGGTATATATATATATATATATATAATATATATATATATATATATATATATATATATATATATATATATATATATATATATATATATATATATAAAGAGGCTTGGATTCCATTGTAATGTAGGTGAGACTCTTGGCTGGGATTCCTGTGGGAGGATCCTTGACGTGGATGTGTAGACATACACGCTACGAGGAGAGGTTAAGGGAACTCAGCCTGATGACACTGGACGACAGGAGGGAGAGGGGGGGACATGATGATAATATAATACTGAGAGGACTTAACGAGGTGGATATGGACAGAATGTTTGACAGATGGAACACAGCAACAAGGGGTCACAACTGGAAATTAAAAACTATGGGTGAGTCATAGGGATGTTAGGAACTATTTTTTTAGCCTTAGAGTTGTCAGGAAGTGGAATAATCTGGAGAGAGAAGTAGTGGAGGCAAATTTCATGCATAGCTTTAAGAAGAGGTATGATAAAGCTCATGGAGCAGGGAGAGAGTGACTTAGTATCGACCAGTGAAGAGGCGGGGCCAGGAGCTATTACTCGAACCCTGCAACCACATATAGGTGAGTACATATAGGTGAGTACACACACAGAACACACATACACACACACACACACACACATGCACACACACACACACACACACACATACACACATACACACACACATACACACACACACACACACACACCACACACACACACACACACACACAACAAAACACACACACACACACACACACACACACACACACACACACACACACGTTAGGAAGTATTTCTTCAGTCATAGAGTTGTCAGCAAGTGGAATAGCCTAGCAAGTGAAGTAGTGGAGGCAGGAACCATACATAGTTTTAAGAAGAGGTATGACAAAGCTCAGGAAGCAGAGAGAGAGAGGATCCAGTAGCGATCAGTGAAGAGGCGGGGCCAGGAGCTGAGTCTCGACCCCTGCAACCACAATTAGGTGAGTACAATTAGGTGAGTACACACACACACACACACGCACATGCACACACACACACACATGCACACACACCACACACACACACACCACACACACACACACACACACACACACACACACACACACATGCACACACACACACACACACACACACACACACATACACACACACACACACACACACACACACACACACACACATGCCCCACACACACACACACACACACACACACACACACACACACACACACACACAAATAGTCTGCCCGTCAATATTTCACTAGTTGTGACTCCCACACAGAGGTCAATACTGGTCACTGTTCGTGCTGGTGGTCACTCTATTATACATGAACTGTGTGTCAACCTCTTTTGGTCGAGTTACGTCCCACGGACGCTCCAGTACCGTTAACAGGCGCTCCAGTACCGTTAACAGGCGCTCCAGTACCGTTAACAGGCGCTCCAGTACCGTTAACAGGCGCTCCAGTACCGTTAACAGGCGCTCCAGTACCGTTAACAGGCGCTCCAGTACCGTACCACGGACACTCCAGTACCGTTAACAGGCGCTCCAGTACCGTTAACAGGCGCTCCAGTACCGTACCACGGACACTCCAGTACCGTTAACAGGCGCTCCAGTACCGTTAACAGGCGCTCCAGTACCGTACAACGGACACTCCAGTACCGTTAACAGGCGCTCCAGTACCGTACCACGGACACTCCAGTACCGTTAACAGGCGCTCCAGTACCGTACCATGGACGCTCCAGTACCGTTAACAGGCGCTCCAGTACCGTACCACGGACGCTCCAGTACCGTTAACAGGCGCTCCAGTACCGTGCCACGGACGCTCCAGTACCGTTAACAGGTCTCAGTAGTAGTAACCAGTTACCAGTAACCAGTGTACCGTTGACTCGTTACCAACCGTCTCTGCCTGAGTCACTGTCTATTCATATTGTGCTGACCTGGCACTATTCAAAGACCCCCTCACATATGGGTACTGTGGGCGGCCAGTCAGTCAGTTGTACGAGAGAGAGCAGAGAGACAAGATTACGGCTGTAAGGGCGCTACTCACCTTGTCTGTAATTATACGTACTACCAGCCTACGTGAGTATTACTTTACCCAATCCACGTGTCGAACTCCCACATGATACAGGCGCTCCAGTACCGTACCACGGACGCTCCAGTACCGTCCACAGACGCACCAGTACCGTCCACAGACACTCCAGTACCGTCCACAGACACTCCAGTACCATCCCACGGACGCTCCAGTACCGTCCATAGACGCTCCAGTACCGTCCACAGACGCTCCAGTACCGTCCACAGACGCTCCAGTACCATCCCACGGACGCTCCAGTACCATCCCACGGACGCTCCAGTACCGTCCCACGGACCCTCCAGTATCATCCCGCGGACGCTCCAGTACCATCCCACGGACGCTCCAGTACCGTCCCACGGACCCTCCAGTATCATCCCGCGGACGCTCCAGTACCATCCCACGGACGCTCCAGTACCATCCCACAGACGCTCCAGTACCATCCCTCGGACGCTCCAGTACCATCCCACGGACGCTCCAGTACCATCCCACGGACGCTCCAGTACCATCCCTCGGACGCTCCAGTACCATCCCACGGACGCTCCAGTACCGTCCCACGGACCCTCCAGTATCATCCCGCGGACGCTCCAGTACCATCCCACGGACGCTCCAGTACCATCCCACGGACGCTCCAGTACCATCCCACGGATGCTCCAGTACCATCCCTCGGACGCTCCAGTACCATCCCACGGGCGCTCCAGTACCATCCCCCGGACGCTCCAGTACCATCCCACGGACGCTCCAGTTCCATCCCTCGGACGCTCCAGTGCCATCCCGCGGATGCTCCAGTACCGTCCCCAGTACCGTCCCACGGACGCTCCAGTACCGTCCCACGGACCCTCCAGTATCATCCTGCGGACGCTCCAGTACCATCCCGCGGACGCTCCAGTACCATCCCACGGACGGTCCAGTGCCATCCCGCGGACGCTCCAGTACCGTCCCACGGACCCTCCAGTACCATCCCACGGACTCTCCAGTACCGTCCCACGGACCCTCTAGTACCGTCCCACGGACCCTCCAGTACCATCCCACGGACCCTCCAGTACCATCCCACGGACCCTCCAGTACCGTCCCACGGACCCTCCAGTACCATCCCACGGACGCTCCAGTACCATCCCACGGACCCTCCAGTACCATCCCACGGACTCTCCAGTACCGTCCCACGGACCCTCTAGTACCGTCCCACGGACCCTCCAGTACCATCCCACGGACCCTCCAGTACCATCCCACGGACCCTCCAGTACCGTCTCACGGACCCTCCAGTACCATCCCACGGACGCTCCAGTACCGTCCCACGGACCCTCCAGTACCATCCCACGGACCCTCCAGTACCATCCCACGGACCCTCCAGTACCGTCTCACGGACCCTCCAGTACCATCCCACGGACGCTCCAGTACCGTCCCACGGACCCTCCAGTACCATCCCACGGACGCTCCTGGAGTTTACCTGGAGAGAGTTCCGGGGGTCAACGCCCCTGCGGCCCGGTCTGTGACCAGGCCTCCTTAGGTCAGTGTCCCAGGATGCGACCCACACCAGTCGACTAACACCTAGGTACCCATTTTACTGATGGGGAACATAGACAACAGGTGGAAAGAAACACGTCCAATGTTTCTACTCTGGCTGGGAATCGAACCCAGGCCCTCACCGTGTGAAGCGAGAGCGTTAACCACCAGGCCACCAGAGTCCAGTACCATCCCACGGACTGTCCCTTGTTATATCACGTCTGTCTCACGAGGAAGAACGTGAATGACCCAGGCAGGATTGTATCAGATATACATTAATCCCGGTTATACATGGATTATCCTGACCCAGCAGAGTCTGGGACCCGTGAATACACGCACAGAAGATATACACAGAGGTGTCTGTATCACTCAGTATACACAGTCGTGTGTATCAGAGTATAGACACAGCAGTTATGTACACAGCGGTGTATATATACTGCAGTGTGTATCAGTTTATATATACAGTTGTGTATATTAGTGCATGCATACAGAAGTATGTTAGTTTATACATACAGAAGTATGTATGTATATTAGTGTGTGCATACAGAAATATATATCAACATACATTAAACTGCGTATCGGTGTATATACAGAGTGTATCAGATCCGCGCTCAAACACCGCGGTGGGAGCGATCAAACCCGCTGATCCCGGGTCCAGAACACCCGCCGACTTACACAATAGCCAGGAGACCCGTCTCCTTGTCCCGTTGCTGCAATTTCAATTCCTGCAACAGAGAGCAACAGAGCTCACAGGTCAACGATGCAAATTTGTAGTGCCGAGTTCCAGGCAATTAGGATCGGGAATAAATTGAATAAATTGCATAAGAGACATCACAGCAACACTGTGTTGCAGGCTTGTTGCATAATTCCAAACTGCAAGTAAGTTTTACTCCTTTTATTAAGTAATAATACTACTACTACTACTACTACTACTACTACTACTACTACTACTAATAATAATAATAATAATAATAATAATAATAGTATTATTATTATTATTATTATTATTATTATTATTATTATTATTATGATCGTATGATCTTCCTCGCTAAAGAGACCTATCTTCCTCACAACAGTGACTGCAGTGAGATGGCTCCTTGACAGTGACTACAGTACAGTGAGGAGAGTGCCTCTAGTGAAGTGTGCAACATGCAGCTGTAGTGTGCAACACACCGGCAGCCATGCAACATTCATGGTGGTCACGTTCATCGGCTTCAAACTTGCATGCAGTGATATTAGCCAGCAACGCTGTTGTCACCGGAGTATTACTCCGTTCTTGTATAAGAAGCTTTACGGTAAGTCTTGAAGCCGGCGACATGGAGTCCATTACGACGGCAGGTCACCAGACGGTACGGTAAAAGTCTTCAAGCCGGCGCCATGGAGTCTATTACGACGGCAGGTCACCAGGCGGTACGGTAAAAGTCTTCAAGCCGGCGCCATGGAGTCTATTACGACGGCAGGTCACCAGACGGTACGGTAAAAGTCTTCAAGCCAGCGCCATGGAGTCTATTACGACGGCAGGTCACCAGACGGTACGGTAAAAGTCTTCAAAGCCGGCGCCATTGCAGTCTATTACGACGGCAGGTCACCAGACGGTACGGTAAAAGTCTTCAAGCCGGCGCCATGCAGTCTATTACGACGGCAGGTCACCAGGCGGTACGGTAAAAGTCTTCAAGCCGGCGCCATGGAGTCTATTACGACGGCAGGTCACCAGACGGTACGGTAAAAGTCTTCAAGCCGGCGCCATGCAGTCTATTACGACGGCAGGTCACCAGACGGTACGGTAAAAGTCTTCAAGCCGGCGCCATGGAGTCTATTACGACGGCAGGTCACCAGACGGTACGGTAAAAGTCTTCAAGCCGGCGCCATGCAGTCTATTACGACGGCAGGTCACCAGGCGGTA
This sequence comes from Cherax quadricarinatus, assembly GCF_026875155.1. Taxonomy (NCBI): domain Eukaryota; kingdom Metazoa; phylum Arthropoda; class Malacostraca; order Decapoda; family Parastacidae; genus Cherax; species Cherax quadricarinatus. The sequence goes on along the minus strand of NC_069402.1, from coordinate 87,504,603 downwards.
CGGTAAAAGTCTTCAAGCCGGCGCCATGCAGTCTATTACGACGGCAGGTCACCAGACGGTACGGTAAAAGTCTTCAACCCGGCGCCATGGAGTCTATTACGACGGCAGGTCACCAGACGGTACGGTAAAAGTCTTCAAGCCGGCGCCATGCAGTCTATTACGACGGCAGGTCACCAGACGGTACGGTAAAAGTCTTCAAGCCGGCGCCATGGAGTCTATTACGACGGCAGGTCACCAGACGGTACGGTAAAAGTCTTCAAGCCGGGGCCATGCAGTCTATTACGACGGCAAGTCACCAGACGGTACGGTAAAAGTCTTCAAGCCGGCGCCATGCAGTCTATTACGACGGCAGGTCACCAGACGGTACGGTAAAAGTCTTCAAGCCGGCGCCATGGAGTCTATTACGACGGCAGGTCACCAGACGGTACGGTAAAAGTCTTCAAGCCGGCGCCAAGCAGTCTATTACGACGGCAGGTCACCAGACGGTACGGTAAAAGTCTTCAAGCCGGCGCCATGGAGTCTTTTACGACGGCAGGTCACCAGACGGTACGGTAAAAGTCTTCAAGCCGGCGCTATGCAGTCTATTACGACGGCAGGTCACCAGACGGTACGGTAAAAGTCTTCAAGCCGGCGCCATGCAGTCTATTACGACGGCAGGTCACCAGACGGTACGGTAAAAGTCTTCAAGCCGGCGCCATGGAGTCTATTACGACGGCAGGTCACCAGACGGTACGGTAAAAGTCTTCAAGCCGGCGCCATGCAGTCTATTACGACGGCAGGTCACCAGGCGGTACGGTAAAAGTCTTCAAGCCGGCGCCATGCAGTCTATTACGACGGCAGGTCACCAGACGGTACGGTAAAAGTCTTCAACCCGGCGCCATGGAGTCTATTACGACGGCAGGTCACCAGACGGTACGGTAAAAGTCTTCAAGCCGGCGCCATGCAGTCTATTACGACGGCAGGTCACCAGACGGTACGGTAAAAGTCTTCAAGCCGGCGCCATGCAGTCTATTACGACGGCAGGTCACAGACGGTACGGTAAAAGTCTCAAGCCGGGGCCATGCAGTCTATTACGACGGCAAGTCACCAGACGGTACGGTAAAAGTCTTCAAGCCGGCGCCATGCAGTCTATTACGACGGCAGGTCACCAGACGGTACGGTAAAAGTCTTCAAGCCGGCGCCATGGAGTCTATTACGACGGCAGGTCACCAGACGGTACGGTAAAAGTCTTCAAGCCGGCGCCATGCAGTCTATTACGACGGCAGGTCACCAGACGGTACGGTAAAAGTCTTCAAGCCGGCGCCATGGAGTCTATTACGACGGCAGGTCACCAGACGGTACGGTAAAAGTCTTCAAGCCGGCGCCATGCAGTCTATTACGACGGCAGGTCACCAGACGGTACGGTAAAAGTCTTCAAGCCGGCGCCATGGAGTCTATTACGACGGCAGGTCACCAGACGGTACGGTAAAAGTCTTCAAGCCGGCCCCATGGAGTCTATTACGACGGCAGGTCACCAGACGGTACGGTAAAAGTCTTCAAGCCGGCGCCATGGAGTCTATTACGACGGCAGGTCACCAGACGGATCCCACACGAACTGCACTCCACGGTCTCCCTTGTCTTGATGGGATCCCTGGGAGGAGAGGATGGTGTGAGGGAAGAGCAGCGGAAACCTCATCAACCTCTCCCCGTCTCAGAAGCTAGGTAGGTATGATATTTATCAGGAAACAGGATGAGTGTTTCCTGACGCGGGTCTTAGTCATATGATGACCCACAGTTGGAGTTTTTGGTCATCTGACCGAGGCCTTTCGCTGGCTTACCGGTCCACCCCTTTAAAAATCATGGCTATGATGATAGCCATTAAGTCTGATTCGGAAGCTAGGATACGCCAGGGTTTATCTCCACACAAGCTTCATCAATTAATATACACCATTTCAAAGGACCCAGGACGGGTGTGGAAAGGATCAACAGTTTCTTTAAAAGCCTGACTATTGTATGGACTAGCCTCCTCGGCTTTGCCTGGCCCACAGTTACTGCAGCAACTCCCTCAGAGATTAACAGTTCGAGTCTCAACAATACTGTTCCGCTAATCACGGAACAGAGAAGACATGGAAAGAACTCCGAGTGATGGTACATTTTCAGTTATCAATCGTAATAGCACTATTGCAAACAAACCACGGAACCGGTGGGTTTTGAAGCCATGGCGAGTGAGTCGTACAACCCCAGGCCAGTTATCAATCTTGGTCCAGGACTGGACAGCGAGGAGGAGGCCAATGACTCCAGGAACCCTCAACAGAAAATCTTTAACATCTCACAGACTAGGCTCCACAGAGGGAACACATAATAACATATCTAACGAGATCTAAAACATTCTAGTTTGCAGCTGACGTCAAGAAGCTAATGAGAATAAATACGAACAGAAGAAAGGGACAAGCTTGACAAAAACCTGGACAGACAGCAGGACTGCGCTGACAGCTGGTTTTTTACAACGTTCTGAAAATCGGGGTAGGAGACAAAATGATTGGATTCAAAAACAAACTGTGGAGACAAAGACTACGACCTTCGGGCATGAGAAACGACCTAGCAGTCAGTGTATTAGTATGATATATTAATCAACCTAGAAGCCAGTGTAACAATAATAATTATAATAACACCAATAATAAGAATAATACTACTACATCTACTACTACTACTACTACTACTACTACTACTACTACTACTACTACTACTACTACTACTAATAATAATAATAATAATAATAATAATAACAATAATAATAATAATAATAACAAGGATGCTACTGCTACTACTACTACTAATAATAATAATAGTAATAATAATAGCAATAATAATGATAGCAACAATAATAATAATAACAATTATAATAAAAACACCTCATCCACAACTTGAAAAGATCTAAATTGTATTTTTAAAGGAACAATCAGTGTAGTTTAGGCCAGAATTGGACGTCATTAGGCACCACTGTAAACTAATTACTACTATCACACGGCGGCTCCTATAAAGCACTGACTGCTCTAAATTTATAGGCGTTGTAAATTGGCCAGGGGTGTAAATCAAAGGCAACGGTAAAATTAATGAGTTTTTGTGTAAATCGTTGTTACAAAATGGATCACAAGAGAAAGTCATTGTCGACTTGACGGACGGTTATAACCCGGCCGATATTAATTTGTCACCAACTACCATACAAGGCAGGACTACACATGGTGGAACATACAAGGCAGGACTACACATGGTGGAACATACAAGGCAGGACTACACATGGTGGAACATACAAGGCAGGACTACACATGGTGGAACATACAAGCAGGACTACACATGGTGGAACATACAAGACAGGACTACACATGGTGGAACATACAAGACAGGACTACACATGGTGGAACATACAAGACAGGACTACACATGGTGGAACATACAAGGCAGGACTACACATGGTGGAACATACAAGGCAGGACTACACACGGTGGAACATACAAGACAGGACTACACATGGTGGAACATACAAGACAGGACTACACATGGTGGAACATACAAGACAGGACTACACATGGTGGAACATACAAGACAGGACTACACATGTGGGAACATACAAACAGGACACACATGGTGGAACATACAAGACAGGACTACACATGGTGGAACATACAAGGCAGGACTACACATGGTGGAACATACAAGACAGGACTACACATGGTGGAACATACAAGACAGGACTACACATGGTGGAACATACAAGACAGGACTACACATGGTGGAACATACAAGGCAGGACTACACATTGTGGAGCCATACAAGGCAGGACTACACATGGTGGAGCCATACAAGGCAGAATCACACATGGTAAAACCATACAAGGCAGAACTAAACATGGTAGAACCATACAAGGCAGGATGATACGGGACCATACAAGACAGGACCATACAAAACCATACAAGACATGACGATACAAGATCATATAAGAGGACCATACAAGATCATACAAGACCACACAAGGGAGGATCATACAAGGCAACGCTATACAAGGTCTCCCTTGCGTGGTCCTGCAAAGGCAGGACCACGCAAGGGAGAGGACACTAGAATTTCCGGAACGGGACCACAACAATATACCACCACCTTAGCATCGCCCAGCTGAGTGATTGTCTTTGCTACATCTCTGACTCATATGTTAAGGTAACTTACCGTATGAATCAGGGTGACGATGACCAGGATGACGACGTCATCCTAAGGCTTTAGGAAAAAAGAAAATCGGGAAAATAGACTGAGAGAGGAATTAAGTCTGTTTATAGCTAGACTGAAAGGGACAGATGCAACGTTAATTTTAAAGGTGGATCACCGACCAGGAACTCTCCCCTTACTCGGCTGTCTTCAAGAGGAACTCAACCAAAAGCTCCTGATCAAACGGGTTGTGGTGCCTACACTGCCAGCAACCAGGAAGCATGTCTGAGACCATGCCGCGGGGGCGCTGACCCCCGGAAGAGTCTACAAGTACACTCCAGGCTTTAGAAAGATCCAGCTAAGCTATACTGTTTATAAACGATAATTACGAGTCAAGTCCAAACAGAAATAAGAGAATATGAAAATGGTAGACAATACCGACACGCTGATAAACAAATGATCAAGAAAGAAGTGGATAATGAAGCGGAATTATGCACGAAGATTGAAGTCAACGGAAAAAGACAATGAATATACGAGACAAAATACAAAGATAACTAAAGAGTAAGTGAAGCAACTGGCCAAGGATCGTTGGTAAACCATCAGCAACTGGCCAAGGATCGTTGGTTAACATCCAGCAGAAAACTGGACATGGTTCAGTGGTATACATCCAGCAACTGGCCAAGGATCGTTGGTAAATATCCAGCAACTGGCCAAGGATCGTTGGTAAACATCCAGCAACTGGCCAAGGATCGTTTGGTAAAGACATACAGCACAACTGGCCAAGGATCCTTACGTAAACATCCAGCAACTGGCGCCAAGGAGCGTTGGTTAACATCCAGCAATGGGCCAAGGATCTTGGTAAACATCCAGCAATCCTTGCCAAGGATCTTGGTAAACATCCTAGGCAACTGGCGAAGGATCGTTGGTAAAACATCAAGAAAATGGCAAGGATTCGTGGTAAAACATTCCCAGCAACTGGCCAAGGAGCGTTTGGTAACATCCAGCAAATGGCCGCTCAAGGATCCGTTGGTAAACATCCAGCAACTGGCCAAGGATCGTTGGTAAACATCCAGCAACTGGCCAAGGATCGTTGGTAAACATCCAGCAACTGGCCAAGGATCGTTGGTAAACATCCAGCAACTGGCCAAGGATCGTTGGTAAAAATCCAGCAACTGGCCAAGGATCGTTGGTAAACATCCAGCAACTGGCCAAGGATCGTTGGTAAACATCCAGCAACTGGCCAAGGATCGTTGGTAAACATCCAGCAACTGGCCAGAGAAGTCGTTTGGGTTAAACATCCAGCAACTGGCAAGGGAGTCCATTGGGTTGTAAAACATCCTGATAACTGGCAAGGATCTGTGTGGGTAAACATCGCAACTGGACAATGTAGTCGTTTGGTAAACATCCACGCAATTCTTGGTCACAGGTTCATTTGTAAACATCCAGCAAACAATCGGGGTATGGAGTGTCCAAGGGGTAGTGTTGGTGAACATCCAGGCAAACGTGGCCATAGGATCCTTGGCTTTAGTAGATCTCAGCCTGCCACTGTGTCCAACGGGATCGTTGGTAAACAATCCAGCACTGGCCTAGGATCGTTTGTAACATTCAGCAATACTGGGCCAAGGTCCACTTGGTAAACATCCAGTGCATTACTGGTCAAGGATCGATGGTAAACATCCAGGCAACAACTGGCCATGGATCGTTGGTAAACATCCGCAGGCAACTGGCCAAGGATCGTTGGGTAACATCCAGCAATGGCCCGCAAGGATCTTGAGTAGATCATCAGCAACTGCCAAGGATTCGTTGGTAGGTAAAATTCCAGCAGAATGGCCAAGGTTCGTTTGTGTGAAAATCCGAGCAACTTGCCAGGATCGGTTGAGTAAACATCCTACAACTGGCCAAAGATTCGTTGGTAAAAGCAATCCTAGCAACTGGCCAAGGTTCCTTGGTAAGCATTCCTGCAAACTTGGGCCAAGGATCACTTGGTAAACTCCAGCAAACTGGCCAAGGATCTTAGTAAAACATCCAGCAAACCTGGCAAGGATCGTTGGTATACATCCAGCAACTGGCCAAGGTCGTTGGTTAAACATCCTGCAACTGGCCAAGGATAGTTGTAAACCTCAGCAAAGGCAAGGATCGTTGGTTAACATCGAGCAACTGGCCAAGGATCTTTTGTAAACATCCTAGCAATCTGGCCAAGGGATCGTTGGTGAAACATCCCACGCAACTGGCCAGGGGGATTCCTTGGTAAACATCCGCAAATGGCCAAGGATCGTTGTTAAACATCCAGCTCAAAGATGGCCAAGGATCGTTTGGTAAACATCCAGCAACTGGCCGAGGTCCCTTGGTAAACATCCAGCAAACTGGCCAAGGATCTGTTGGTAAACATCAGCAACCCTGGCCAAGGGTTTCGTTGAGTTTAAACGATCCATGCAACTGGTGCAAGGATCGTCTGGGAGTTATTAATCATCCGCAGCTCAAGAGTCTGTGCGCCCAGAAGTGAGGGCTCTTTTCTTTATAACATCGCAGCAATTTTTGTGTGCGACCGGGACGATTCGTTGGTACAACATCCAGTCGAACCCTGGCCAAGTGATCGTTGTCAAGTTAAACATTCCAGTCAATGTTGGCGAAGGAGACTGGGGTTTGGGTAAACATCTCAGGCAACTGGCCAATTTGGATCCCTTGGTATGACATCACAGCAAGGGTCGGGGCCAGAAGGATCGTTTTGGTAAACATCCAGCAATTGGCCAACGGAATCGTTGGATAAATTGATGCGCGATTTAGTACCAGCAGACTGGCCACCAAGGACGTTGGTAAACAATTCCAGCAACTGGCCAGGACGTTGGTATACATCCAGCATCTGGACATGGAATCCTTTGTAAAACATCCGCAGAAACTGGCGCAAGGAATCGTTACTCAGCGCCCTGAAATTATCAGCAAACTGGTCCAGGATCGTTGGTAATACATCAGGCAACTTGGACAAGGGTTCGTTGGGTATACATCCTGGCAAACTGGCCAAGGATCCTTAGTAAACATCCAGCAAACTGGCCTGCCAAGGTTAGTTGGTAAACATCCAGCAACTGGCCCAAGGTATCCTTGGTAAAATCAGCAACGGGCCAAGGATCAGTGGGTATACATCCAGCAACTGGCCAAGGATCGTTTGTAAACATCAGCAACCTGGCCAAGGAACAATTGAGTAAACATCCTGCAACTGGCCAAGGATCGTTTTCGAGTAAATCAGCCGCAGCATATGGCCAAGTGTATCGTGGTAAAAAATACCAGCAAGCTTTGGCCAGAAAGGATCGTTGGGTGTAAACATCAGGCAATGGCCAGAGGAGATCCATTTGGTAAACATCCAGAAACTGGCCAAGGATCCTTGGTAGAACATTCAGCAACTGGCAAGGATCCTTAGTAAACATCAACAACTGGCCAGGATCGTGGGTAAAACATTCCAGCACAACTGGCCAAGGATCGTTGGTAAACATCCAGCAGACTGGCCAAGGATCGTTGGTAAACTCCAGGCAATGAGCTCCAAGGATCGTTGGAAACATCCAGCAATCTGGCCAGGATCCTTTGTAAACATCCTGCAAATTGGCAAGGGATCGTGGGTAAAAATGCAGCAACTGGCCCAAGGATCCTTGGTAAACATCCTGCAACGGTACATAGGATCTTGGTAAAACATCCAGCACCTGCAAGGAATCGTTTGAATATCACAGCAATACTGGCCGAGGACCCTTGGTAAACATTCAGCAATACTGGCAAGATCGTTGCGTAAAATTCAGACAACCTGGCCAAGGAATCGTTGGTGAAAATCTTGCTAATGGCCAAGGATCGTTGGTAAAACATCCAGCAACTGGCACAAGGATTCCTCTTAAACCCATCCAGGCAACTGGCCAAGGTATCGTTGGTAAAACATCCAGCAATGGCCAAGGATACGTTGGTTAACATCCAGCAACTGGCCAAGATCCTTGGTTAAGCATCAGAAACGTGGCCAAGGATCCTTGGTAAAACATCAGCAATTGGCCAAGGAATAGTTGGTGTAAACAACAGGCAACAACTGGCCAGGAGTCGTTGGTAACAACTCAGCAACTGGCCAATGATCGTTGAAAACATCCGCAGCAAACTGGCCAAGGATCGTTTGGTAAACAACAAGCACACTGGCCGAAGGATCGTTGGTAAACATTCCAGCACTGGCCAAGGATCCTTGGTACAATCCAGCAATGGCCAAGGATCGTTGGTAATACATCCAGCAACTGGCCAAGGACCTTGGTAAACCACTCAGCAAACTGGCAAGGATCGTTGGGTTAAACATCTCCAGCAAATGGCCGAAGATCGTTGGTAAACATTACAGCATAATGGCCAAGGATACTTGTTAAATCCACAACTGGCCAAGGATCGTTGAGTTGCAGATACATCCTGCAACTGGGCCAGGAATCCTTGGTCGTAAACATCGCAGAAACATGGGCCGAGGGATCGTTGTAAAGAAGCATCCAGCATAATGGCCGGCAATGAGTCGTTGGGGAACATTCATGACGCAGGTATATGTTAAGAGATGTGGATAGAAGCCCCGGTTAGCGGGCCTGTCCGTTAGATTCTTCATATGGTGAAAACTTGCATCGCACTCACATAGTAGGAGCTTCTTCAGTCAAAATACTGTTGGGCAGCAAAAGCGTAACTTAAGTAGCGAAATGATCACTGATGTAATCTGTCCATCAACCTGGGAGAAATAGTATTTGAGGTAGTCAGTCCTCAGCCTAGAGAAGAGTTTCATGCTCGTGGAGCTCTCTCATCGATCCAAGGAAGGGGAAAGCGAAGATCAATTCCTCTTACATCAGGAGCCCTCTGCTTTGCGGATCCAGGAACTCACCTTGTGAGGGTGAGGGTTGGTGGGGGAGGGGGAGAAGGGTGTGAGGGGGAGGGGGAAAGGGGGGGGGGAAGGCTTTTGGAGATTATAAACTGACGATAAACTAATAAAATTAGCATTTGAGAGAGAACAAACATTGTAGCATGCACATCTATCACCATGGTCAAAATTAATTGTGTATTTTCTTGCGTCGACAGTAGCTACATGGATGCTGACCTGTGTTGTCTGTAGGCTACCTGATGATGACCTGTGTTTGCAGTAGATACCTGATGATGACCGGTGTTTGTCAGTAGCTACCTGATGCTGGGACCTGTGTCTCTCGCGCCAGTGCTACCCCTGATGCTGACCTGTGTTGTCAGTAGCTACCTGATGCTGACCTGTGTTGTCAGTAGCTACCTGATGCTGACCTGTGTTGTCAGTAGCTACCTGATGCTGACCTGTGTTGTAGTAGATACCTGTTGCTGACCTGTGTTGTTCAGTAGCTACTGATGCTGACCTGTGGTTGTCAGTAGCTACTGATGCAGACTGTGTTGTCGTAGCCTACCTGATGCTGACCTGTGTTGTCAGTAGCTACCGGTGCTCTGGACAGTAGTTGTCGAAGTAGCTACCTTGATGCTGACTGTGTTGTCAGTACCTTACTCGGACTTGCTGAATGTGTTGATCAGTTGATACCTGATGCTGAAAACTGTGTACGTCAAGTTGCTACCTGCTGTTGACCTGTGTTGTCAGTAGCTACCGGATGCGTATCCTGTGTTGCAGTAGCTACCTGATGCTGACCTGTGTTGTCAGTGAGCTACCTGATGTGACCTGTGTTGTCAGTAGCTACCTGATGCTGACCTGTGTTGTCAGTAGCTACCTGATGCTGACCTGTGTTGTCAGTAGCTACCTGATGCTGACCTGTGTTGTCAGTAGCTACCTGATGCTGTCTGTGTTGGTCAGTAGACTACTGATGCTACCTGTGTTGTCAGTAGCTACCTGATGCTGACCTGTGTTGTCAGTAGCTACCTGATGCTGACCTGTGTTGTCAGTAGCTACCTGATGCTGACCTGTGTTGTCAGTAGCTACCTGATGCTGACCTGTGTTGTCAAGTAAAAACTACCTGATGCTGAACTGTGCTTGTTACTAGCTACTTGATGCTGAAGGGTCGTGTCTATAGCTTCCGGTGATGACTGTGTTGTCAGTAGCTACTGATGAGTGCTGACCGTTGTTGTCAGTAGCTACCTGATGCTGACCTGTTGTGTCAGTAGTACTGACTGATGTCCTCGTTGTCTGTAACTACTGATGCTGACTGTTGTGTCAGTAGCTACCTGATGCTGGACCTGTGTTGTCAGTTAGCTACCTGATGGACTGTTTGTCAGTAGATACTGATGCTGACCTGCGTTGGTCATGTAACTACTGATGCTGACCTGTGTTGTCGTTGCTTACCTGAGCTGACCTTGTGTTGTTACTAGCTACTTGAGCTGACCTGGGTTGTCAGTATCTACCTGATGCTGACCTGTGTTGTCAGTAGCTACCTGATGCGGAGCCGTTGCTTTATGTCAGTAACTACCATGATGATGGACCTGTGTTGTCAGTAGCTAGATACCTGATTGCTGGACTGTGTTGTTCTAGCTAACTGATGCTGACCGTGTCGTCAATAGCTACCGGATGCTGTGTTGTTAGTAACTACTTGATCGATCTACACTTCAGAATGTCTCCGCCTTCGTCCCGCTGGGGTGTTGGGGATTTATCAAAGGCGCCACCTCCTTTCTAACAATGCTGTTGCATCGTTGTGAAAATTCAAGCCTGTAATAATGGTTGTAATAATTGACTCCTCGAAGCTAGCATTATTCTATTCGCCGTTAGGCCTACGCCTGTCAGGTGCAAATTAACGGCAATCCACTCTTGAAGGAAGTCTTCAGTGTCGTATGCACAGACGACCAATGAAGGCATCAAAACTAACGGACGATCTCTTCAGTCATAGACCTACAAACACGACAATTCACCATATGATAAAATTTAGACAAATGTGCACTCTTGGGTATCTTTATTGAGGGAATCGTTCTCGTCCAACAGTGGCTTCTCTGTCATTACAAAGGAGAATTCTTGCAAGAACAAGAGGAAGAATGAGGTAATTAGTCCCTCATCCTTGAGTCGTTGTGGTCAGTCATCAATCTTGAATTTATCGGCAAAGTGGCGGATGAAGGAGCTTATAAAACCGTAGGCAGGAGAGGTGAAGACTCAGTCATAGGTGGTGTCACATTTGGTTCAATTGTTGGACGGCCAGGTCGATGCCCAAGGGTTAGGAAAGCGAAGGAATTACCAGAGTATTAAGATCACAAGAAGTTGCGTTTCTGAAAGGAATTGTAGATTATGGTTCAGAGAACGACACAATTGATAAATTAGATCATCATGTGCTATCTCTTGGGTATCTTTATTGTGGAATACGTTTCGCCACACAGTGGCTTCATCAGTCCATAAAAAGGAGAATCTTGGAAGAACAGGAGCGAGAATGTGGTAATCAGGCCCTCAGTCTTGAGTCGTGTGGTCAGTCTATTCAGTTCTTGAATAGGAAACGGATGAAGGGAGCTTTTTGTGTGAGGAAAAGTTCAAGAGATAGGAGTAGCGTGGGAGTATTTAGTAACAATAGTTTCATTGACGGATTACTTGTTAAGGTCAGGGTAAGTCAAGCTACGATATTCCCACATTTTTTCTACCACCCCGGAAAGCTGATGTTTGTACGTTCTCGGGAATGCTTGTTTTAAGTAGGTTTTAGTCTAGCTCCCACTATCCCTTCCCCTCCTTCTTCCCCCCCCCCCCGAAAGATGACGTTGTGGCGGCTCGGGTTCCCCAAACGTAATCACTAGACTCACAGCTCCCAGCTACTATAAGTACATTCCTGCCTGTATTTTACTAGTGGATTTATTGGTTGAAAGCTTCACTTTTGACCAAAATAAACGTAGTCTGTCAGATTTTGCTCTAAGTTGACTGTTGTAATAATCACCACATCTTTTAGGTATTGTACTTATAATGGAGGAGTGATTTTTAAGCAGTGGGTAACCTGTCTATCTTACCAGCTTGGTGACAGAGAGGGTCACCTGCCAATCAACGAGTAGAAACTTGTATGGAGATGGACTAACGTCCTGAGACTTCCCCTTTTTGGATTTATATTACCTGTGCACTTGTATGAAATTGCAGGACGTAACCCCTCATCATTTGCCAGTGGGTAAAGATCCTGCTTTCCTGTCATTAAGGATATAATACTCACGGCTATACGTGATGAACTTTGACAGTGGGTTGTACCAACACCTGGACCCCCCCCCACCCCCAATCATCGGCAAGGCATACGATTCCAAACAACAACACAGTTCACCTACACCAGGACACTCTCCAAGTTTTATTTAGCGTTGAATTCTGTATCATTTTTATTTTTTCATTTTTAATTTTCCTTAATGGTAGGATTATATATTTCTTATTTAAGTGTTTTATTAATTTATATTTTTCTATTTAATAAAGTGTTTATGTTGTCTGTTATTATTTCTTTTTCTATTCATTAATTTTACTGAGGACGGAGCCAAGCTTGGTAGATATCTGTGCTGGAAGTTATTACAGGTGGACTAAGTAGCCCTTCCAAGTTATAAAACGTTTCCTTTCAGTTTAAAGATCCCAAGAGTTGCACATGTTGTCTAAATTATCTAACGTGTCGGTTCTCTGAATCCATTAATTCTATCAATTCACCATTTCTCCTTCCCATTTCATTGACGGTCGAAGAATCGTCGGTATGGTTAAAAGTATGGACAATATGGTTCACCTCTCTCTCAACTGAAGCACTGGATGACATCTATCAGTGGAATGAATAATACGCATGGGCCTCGGTTTAGAAAGGTTTCCATTGATCCCTGATAGTTCCTCATCTATGGGATAGTAAGAAACGTTCGACTTCTATATGGTACCTAGCTCTCTCTGACGGGCGGGCCATCTCATTTTACCACATTATCTTGGAATTTGTGTTCTTGTACGTGTCTCATTATGAGCCCTCTTAGGTAGGATTCTACAATGTATCTCATCTCCTAGGACTGACCCTTAGTTGGAGTTGTTTGGGTGAGGGCTTTTGGTGGGTAGGTTTGATGGACCACGAATTCAGATCCTGAACCATCACTACTGCACCACCATGTCTTAAATGCCAAAGGTAAATCATCATACCCTTGCAGCTACAGTGCCACTCAAGAAAGAATTTCATACTTGAAAAAACTAAAGAAGGATCTTATTGAACACTCCAATTCAAAAAACATACGCTGCAAATACAAACCACAAGCCAGGACACACCAAGATTCTTAACGCCTATAGGGCGACCTTCGCCCAGCAACTTCCCTCTCTTCAACTCCCCGACGGTGCTAACTCCAAGGCTGCTGTACTCCATGGTGTATGCACACCTTGCAAATCGCAGCAAACCCCGGCAGTTTTAACGCCACTATTACTAACCTATTCCGTTGAAAACATGCTGTCTCCATTTTTCCGGGAATCCACAACCTAAGCTACATCCTCAAGATCATTCCCAACGTCGTGACTTGACTGCACCTGCAGATCCCCTGTCTCTGCCGAGCAATTGCCCCTGTAACTTCTAAACCACTTCTCCACGCCGACAACGTTGATCATGCTGCCTCATCCTCGTCACCCTACGAATCTCATAACCTGCTGAAGTTTACACACAATTACACCTCTCCACAACTCCTGCCGACCTTAAGTCACCTGCTAACCCTCCTCTTTGTAGATTCGCCAATGAATCAACTCATGAAGAAGAGAGAAAGACAGCGAACTACTTCCGCGTACACCAGTACACGTTTCTTCAAAATACTGACACCATGACCTGTACTGAACTCTACAAAAGCCCATCGGTGTGTGTAACAGTTAGTATGCCGGATAATCTTCTTCACTTCACACTCCCCCAAGTTCTTGAGTTTCATCAAGCCGTCTACTCGTTTCACCTTCAGTAACAAGACTATACTATACCCCAGGAGGCAGCTTTCCAAAAAAATTTGTTAATGGCTCCACTGCAAATATGCTTCAGTTACTTTATAACTCCAACTGTGTGCTGCCCGTATGATGCGACTGGCGCGACCTGGCGTACTGTCAGCTACTCAAGATTCAAGACTTCATCTACCACAAGTTCAATGCAACAGCAGCGCTGCTATTCTGTTCTCCAAGTATGTCCGACGATCGCTTTTGCTGCTGGGTTTGAGCCCTGGCTGTCTATTTCTATCGGCTAAGAACACTCCTCTCCTCAGCGCTATGCTTGCAGTTACTCGTTATCCCTTTGGGATTTACCTGCACTTGTTATTCGTTCGTTCGTTCGTTTCGCCTTCATTGCCTCCAGAATATTCTCGACTACGGCCGTTCTTCAAACCAACACCATGGCTTGAGCGGACTGATTACCTCAATCTTTTGGATATAGTTCTACTGTCTTCATGTTATGTACCTAGAATCTGTATTGATGTAAGCGCACTGGATGGCCGAAACGATCTACTGTTCAGATACCCAGATGTTGCACATGTGACTCAGATTTCTTCCTTAGTTGGTAGTTGCTTACCATCTCTTGTTACAACTTGTCGGACTGCAACTTCATGGAATCTTGGTTCAAAAAGGGAAATCTACATACCTTCTTATGGTTACTGGTCAAATTAAGTGCTACAACGTTAGACCCATCCTGTGGGTATTGACCCTATTCCACGGGGGAATTCCGCCTAACGTGAGCTATTGCCACTGCATCTCGTGTCTACCACGTCCAGTCCAACTGTGCTGTTGAGAGTAATATGCGGCCGATGTGTTATCCTTGATCTCTGCTCACAGATATAATTCACGACTACTGGTGGTTTCTTCAACTCAACGTCCTAGGAGCTGAGGGACTGGATTGTACCTCGTCTTTGTTGTTGTTGCAGGCTCTTACAGTGCTTCAAGAGCTTAGGTTCGCATAGTATCTGTATTGATAAAGTCACTTGGGATGGTGAAAAAAGGATACAATAAAGATATCCAGGATGGTTGAACATAGTGGTTCTTAGTTCCCATAATTGCTTGTTTGTAGCCAAGGATTGCTGGTCCAGCTTTATTGCGATCAGCTAAGTGCACTGCATGACTTGGTTTAGATTCTGCTTAACACGCAGAACACTATATTCCTTTTCGGCAATCAATGAAATATTAATAGTCGACATTATTTAGTTTTATAATGTGGCAATGGTATTTTTCCTGGTTCCAACATTTAGAACTTGTGCATGTCTGTCTGTATAACTGCATCTGCCATTTTCACGATCATTGCATCAGTATATTCGCAAAATTCTTCCGGAGTGCTTCGTGATGTTCTCTTTAGAATGATATTTGAGAGGCGCTATTTTGGTGTCATCAGACACATTTGCTTATGTCGCTATTATTTCCGCATCATCTTCGTCATTTGTATGTTTAACTGTGAAAAACCGGTTAAGGTAATGGGGCCCCATCAACTGTAGACCTTTGTTGGTAACACCGCTTTGTGGAGACGTGCCAGCCGTTGCTGGACTTTTCTGCAACATTGTATGCAATAATCTCTGGGATGGCCCTATTTGTCAGCCATGCCTCTACCCAGGAAAAAAAACTTCTCCTATTCAGTGTGCTTAAGTTTCATCCGTTACCTCTGATGTGGAACTCTACCGAAAGCCTTTATGAAGTCAATTATACACAGTATCTATTCCATTACGCATGATCTACCTCCTTGAAAACCTTAGTGAACAAAAAAAGTTAGTTAATTTCGTTATAGGCAAGGAACGCCCCTTTGTTAAAACCGGTTGATATTAATTAATATCAGTTTGATGCGTTTCAAGAAGGCTACGAATTGCATCGGAAATTTATTGATTCCTTAAATTTTTCCATTTTGGAGGTAAGGCCTATATAGGTGTCTCTAGTTGCGAAGATAAGGACCTGTCACTCTCCTTGTATATAGGTATTTAAATTTGCATTTTCCGCTTGTCAGACGCACTAACAGTTTGTAGTGATGTATTGATAAAGATATAGCCAAAGGTGTGTGCTAAGTTCCTCTTTGCTATTCTTTAACTCCTTGCCAAAGAATTCATAAGTGGGCTGGGGATTTGTTAGAGTTTTTAGTTTCTCTATGTGTCTGAGGACACATGGTCACTAGTTACCGCCAATATGGCTTCATAGTTGTTTGTCGATCCCGCTGTTCTACATAAGTTTATGTGATTTCTTGGAATTTGCTTTGTATTAGTATTTTCCTGGAGAAAAGACTTAGGAGGCTAGAAAGTGTTGAAATAATTTCAAGCGATCCTATGCAGGATCAGTTGTATCTGATTGGTTGTTAGTTTACTCTTTAGTGGCAGTCCCTTGTCCGCCATAATCTTGTTCTGTTATACCTGAACGTCGCATTTTTGGAGCTGTTGTCTTCGGAGTAAATCCCTTACGGACTTATTGCCTCTTAATTACCGATTTTGTCTGTGTTAGCGGAGTTCTGCGCTGCTGTTCTTGTGTGATTTTCTTCTCTTTTAAGTGATTTTATTGGATTTTGCTTAATGCCCATCCCGCGATCTTTTTGAAGATAGCTTACATAGTGGATATGGCCATATATCTCTTTTTGGACGCAATGAGGATGTTCACATCTTTGTGGTTTTAGTGCCATCTGGGTATCATTTTTGTTAGATGTGAATTTCCTTCTAATCAGGAACAATAAAAGAGTGTTTGGGGCAGCTATTAGATAGTGTTCTGAAAACAAACGCTTCGCATTTGGAACCAACACACCTACCTGACTTCTAGTCAGGTCATCCCGAGTTTAGCCCACCCAGGTAATTCCTCAGTCCCATGAAGTCGCCCAAGTGGAAAGTCTGGGACAACAATTGATTGTAGTTATGGGGTAAGTCCCATGATATATTGAAGCTAAGTGATTTGTGGTCAGCTTTCCCAAGCGTATGATTAGACTCGAAGATTATTCTATTTAGTGAATCTTTGTTTGGCAAGAAACCAAGGATAAAGCAGATTGTTTATGCCTCTAGTTGGTTCTGTCCCAAAATGTTTTAAAAAGCAATCTGAACCGTATCATGATAGAACTAGACTCAAGATCTTACTGTCTTTGTTCCATTCAATTTGTCTAAAGTTAAAATTCTCCACTATTAACAACTTTTCATATATTGATGCCTTATTGAATTTCGTCCTATATAACGGCTTCCTGCACTCCCTATCAAGGTTCGGGGGTCCTAAAAATAACACCGCAAAAAATTAATTTTCTTTACGTCCCTCGAGAAACTGTTGCAATAACGATTCTGTGTCCAATGTTCTAATCTTACATCTTGTCTAACACACAATTTAGATAATTCTTCTCCACTCACCAACACTTCTGTTGACCTTGTCAGTGTGGGAAAGTTTATAACACTGTTTGTTGCATTTTTCAGGAAGGCATTTCTCAATCTTTCAGTTGAACCAAGTCTCCGTGTATAGCAATAATATCTTACATTAACTGCGCAGTTGCAGTAATCTTAGCTCGTCTCTATTCTTATTTCTTAGGGACTCCTAATATTTGTATAGTAAACTTAATGGAGTAGTCCTCTTGTCCATTCTTACTATCTCTCTTTGTTTGTAGAACATTGATTAGCATTATATTGCAAATTTATTGTTGGTAATATAGTCTTGTTAGAAACCAATCTGGGGTATCCTGGTTATTATCTGCTGTTTTCAAACTAGTAACTGAAGCCTTATTGTTTCCATAACACCATACCGCTATAATTGCTATTCTGTTTAGTAGTCTTAGTACATAGTCACTCAATGGACTCCCCGCTTAATCGTAACTGTTCTAATGCATCCAGCACCAGCCCAGTGGGGAATGAACCCCATCCTTGCACTTTGTCAGTATCTCGTTTGCACAGAGATGAATTTGTCCCAGGTATCGCAATGTAATGGGATTGCAAAGTATCTTGTAGTACCAGTACTAGCCAGCAATTATTAACAGTTGCCTAGACATTCATTCATGACCATCTCCCTTCTAGGGCATGATAGAATATCATATGAGAGGAATCTCATCCTTTAGAGATCTGATACTTATATGGCTGACCTGTACTTATCCCAGCAGCTCCTCCTGTTCCTGCTCCTTCAGTAGCTACTGATGTGACTTATGTTGTTAACCCAGCTCTGTCTGGGCTATGTTGTCAGTAGCAGCTGATGCTGTCCTGCTCTTCGGTAGCCAGGATGATGTGACCTGTGGGTTGTCAGTAGCATCTGACGTGTGGTGTGATCGACGCATGTTCTAGCAGTATACCTTATCAAATTAGACAAAACTTTATTCTAAGAGCATTAGCTGAACCTTAATTGGGTAAGACTCTAGTTCGTGATGGCGCTCATCACACGTTTACGCACGCAACACAGAACTCCTGAATTCAGGAGGGAACAACCCTCCCTCCATCCCTCTACTCTCTCTCTCTCTCTCTCTCTCTCTCTCTCTTCTTCTCTCTCTCTTCCTGCTTCTTCTATCTATCATATCTATCTAATCTATCTCTCGCTCTGAGAGAATTCGTCTGGTGATACCGACAAGATGTTTAAACGATGGATTTTATGTCCAGTTCCAGGACAATGCTATTAAAGGAAAAAGTTCGCCACCCATGTGCGAAACGTTTAAGGGACTGAAGAAAGTCACTCGTGTGCGAAACGTTGTCTTTAATAAATGTTGGAATCTGTCAAAAGTGTATTTTTCCTCTCCCACAGGCTCTCCTGCCGAGCTTTCAGTGGAGCTTCTCACGTCGAAAAATGCGATCAATTCTCGGGAATTAATTCACACACATTGTGGGAAAATCAGGTAATGGGTTGTCGCTGTGCCTGGGATATATGGACATTAAAATGGTATACAATTCCGACAATTGTTAGGTAAGACACATATGAACAGTTAGGTATTTTATTTCGAAATCGTTTCGCCTACACAGTTAGGCTTCTTCTGTGAGTAAGAAGAGTTGTTGGTAAGCAGAGAGAGATTGAAGACGATGTAATCAGTCCAATCACCTTAAAGTGTTGAGGGTGGTGTCAGTCCCTAAGATCTGGAGAAAGAGCATTGTTCCAATAGTCTGTTAATTATGGAGTTGAATGTGACAGGATGGTGCCTTAGTAACTATTGTGCCAGCGAGGTGGGACGTATTGGTAAGGAAGTTAGAGAAGCAGAGGTTGGGAGTCAGGTCCCTCTCAAATCCAGCCGTTCTCTCACTAGTAGAGGTTTTGTCGAAGTTGGATTAGGTCTGTTACCAGATACCCCTTGGTGGTTGCAGTGTTGACAGATTGACTTGAGGGACTGACCACCTCAAACTATAAGGGTGATTGGGACTGATTACATCGTCTTCAAGTTCTTCTGCTTTCTATCGAAATTTTCTGTACTCGGCTGAAGACGCCTCTGTGTTAGGGCGTAAAACGTTTCGAAGGATAAGATACCTAACTGTTGCATATGTGTCTTACATAGCAACCCTGTCGGTATTTTATCACCGATAGGTATAATAAGATTTATGAAATCTACAAAGACGTCACATCCTCTTTCACAATGCAGTCGAATGTGTGGATAAATCAAGCCTTGAATGGCGCAATAATGCTCCTCGAAGTTAGCTTTAGCTACCGTCGTTAAGACCGCCTGCAGGTCAAATATACAGGCAATTTACACTCTTGAAGGACTCCTTATTGTCGTTGCAGACGACACGGAAGGCTCAAAACTATGGACGAATCTTTCAATCAGGACCTGACACAGCAACAATTCACTCTATCCCCGTCTCCATTCTTGAAGTCGAAACGATGACGGTTCTTTATGAAAAGACTGGACAAAATGGTCACCATCTCTCTACTGAGAATCTATGACAGAAGAACATCTATTGCTGGAACAAAAACTCTGTGCCTCGGTAGACGCATCTACAAGTTCCTAACGCCTAATCTTTGTAAAGATTACATTCTCAGAACATCTCCCATGGCTGCAAGCTCTCTTGGACGGTCTGGCCATCTCATTATTAACACATTCACCCTAGTCTTATAGAACAAGAACGTTTCACATACATCTCCCACTGCTGGCATGCTACTCCTATAAACCACCACCTAGGACTGCCCCTGTCAAGGATAAGAAGTTTTGTTCAAAAATGTGGGAAATGATGGACACTCGATTTCAGATTCCTGCTCATTATACTAGCACCAAAATTTCTTAACTGCAAGGGTATGCATGATTACCCTTGCAAGCGTAGTGCCCACTTCAGGAAATAAATCATATTGAAGAAAAAACTAAAGGTTCTGAAGAACACATCCAATTCACCGAATACGCTGCATAACAAACCTCAAGACCGACACAGCCAAGACTCTGGGCACGCTAATCTACAGGCACCATTGCCAGCAACTCCCTCTCTCCACTCCCAGACGGAGATTCCTCAAAAGGTGCTGTACTGTACTGCAAACGCAGCAACCTCGGCACTATTTCAAACATCCACTATTAAAAAAAAACAATATTCGTCTGAAAAACATGCATTGTCTACAATTTTCCGGAATCCAACACCTTCAGTAAGAACATCCTCAAGATCCCTTCCAACGTCCTGTGTCACTTTACTGCACCTGCATGACTGTCTCCTGCCCGAGCACTGCTCCTGTACTTCATAAACACTTCCACCGCAGACAAACGTTGATCATGGCTGCACTCAACCACCGTCTCCCACTCTCAGCCTGCTGGTTACACACCATTACACCTTTCGCTGCTACCTGTCGCCCTCAGTCACCTGCTACACATTGTAGATTCTCCCAATGATCCACTCCAGAAGAGGAAAGATATACGACGACTACTGTAAACCCTCATGGTGAAAACCATACCTTTTACACTTCTCCTTCACTATACTGAACACCATGACTGCTACTGAACTCTACAAAAAGCCTCGGTGCTGGAAACAGTCAAGTATGCATGTGTATCACCGCTTCACTTCACACATCACCAAGTTCTTGAGTTCATCGCAAGCCTCTACGTTTCACCTCAGTAACAAGCTATACTATAACCACCTATCTAGGAGCAGCTTCAAAAAAATTCGTAAATGGCTCATTGCTTACCTGCCTCCCTCAGTTCTCCTATACACATCCAGCAACTGGCCAAGGATCGTTGGTAAACCATCAGCAACTGGCCAAGGATCGTTGGTTAACATCCAGCAGAAAACTGGACATGGTTCAGTGGTAAACATCCAGCAACTGGCCAAGGATCGTTGGTAAACATCCAGCAACTGGCCAAGGATCGTTGGTAAACATCCAGCAACTGGCCAAGGATCGTTTGGTAAAGACATACAGCACAACTGGCCAAGGATCCTTACGTAAACATCCAGCAACTGGCGCCAAGGAGCGTTGGTTAACATCCAGCAATGGGCCAAGGATCTTGGTAAACATCCAGCAATCCTTGCCAAGGATCTTGGTAAACATCCTAGGCAACTGGCGAAGGATCGTTGGTAAAACATCAAGAAAATGGCAAGGATTCGTGGTAAAACATTCCCAGCAACTGGCCAAGGAGCGTTTGGTAACATCCAGCAAATGGCCAAGGATCGTTGGTAAACATCCAGCAACTGGCCAAGGATCGTTGGTAAACATCCAGCAACTGGCCAAGGATCGTTGGTAAACATCCAGCAACTGGCCAAGGATCGTTGGTAAACATTCACAGCAACTTGCCAATGATCGTGGTAAAAAACCTCCAGCAACTGGCCAAGGATCGTTGGTAAACATCCAGCAACTGGCCAAGGATCGTTGGTAAACATCCAGCAACTGGCCAAGGATCGTTGGTAAACATCCAGCAACTGGCCAGAGAAGTCGTTTGGGTTAAACATCCAGCAACTGGCAAGGGAGTCCATTGGGTTGTAAAACATCCTGATAACTGGCAAGGATCTGTGTGGGTAAACATCGCAACTGGACAATGTAGTCGTTTGGTAAACATCCACGCAATTCTTGGTCACAGGTTCATTTGTAAACATCCAGCAAACAATCGGGGTATGGAGTGTCCAAGGGGTAGTGTTGGTGAACATCCAGGCAAACGTGGCCATAGGATCCTTGGCTTTAGTAGATCTCAGCCTGCCACTGTGTCCAACGGGATCGTTGGTAAACAATCCAGCACTGGCCTAGGATCGTTTGTAACATTCAGCAATACTGGGCCAAGGTCCACTTGGTAAACATCCAGTGCATTACTGGTCAAGGATCGATGGTAAACATCCAGGCAACAACTGGCCATGGATCGTTGGTAAACATCCGCAGGCAACTGGCCAAGGATCGTTGGGTAACATCCAGCAATGGCCCGCAAGGATCTTGAGTAGATCATCAGCAACTGCCAAGGATTCGTTGGTAGGTAAAATTCCAGCAGAATGGCCAAGGTTCGTTTGTGTGAAAATCCGAGCAACTTGCCAGGATCGGTTGAGTAAACATCCTACAACTGGCCAAAGATTCGTTGGTAAAAGCAATCCTAGCAACTGGCCAAGGTTCCTTGGTAAGCATTCCTGCAAACTTGGGCCAAGGATCACTTGGTAAACTCCAGCAAACTGGCCAAGGATCTTAGTAAAACATCCAGCAAACCTGGCAAGGATCGTTGGTATACATCCAGCAACTGGCCAAGGTCGTTGGTTAAACATCCTGCAACTGGCCAAGGATAGTTGTAAACCTCAGCAAAGGCAAGGATCGTTGGTTAACATCGAGCAACTGGCCAAGGATCTTTTGTAAACATCCTAGCAATCTGGCCAAGGGATCGTTGGTGAAACATCCCACGCAACTGGCCAGGGGGATTCCTTGGTAAACATCCGCAAATGGCCAAGGATCGTTGTTAAACATCCAGCTCAAAGATGGCCAAGGATCGTTTGGTAAACATCCAGCAACTGGCCGAGGTCCCTTGGTAAACATCCAGCAAACTGGCCAAGGATCTGTTGGTAAACATCAGCAACCCTGGCCAAGGGTTTCGTTGAGTTTAAACGATCCATGCAACTGGTGCAAGGATCGTCTGGGAGTTATTAATCATCCGCAGCTCAAGAGTCTGTGCGCCCAGAAGTGAGGGCTCTTTTCTTTATAACATCGCAGCAATTTTTGTGTGCGACCGGGACGATTCGTTGGTACAACATCCAGTCGAACCCTGGCCAAGTGATCGTTGTCAAGTTAAACATTCCAGTCAATGTTGGCGAAGGAGACTGGGGTTTGGGTAAACATCTCAGGCAACTGGCCAATTTGGATCCCTTGGTATGACATCACAGCAAGGGTCGGGGCCAGAAGGATCGTTTTGGTAAACATCCAGCAATTGGCCAACGGAATCGTTGGATAAATTGATGCGCGATTTAGTACCAGCAGACTGGCCACCAAGGACGTTGGTAAACAATTCCAGCAACTGGCCAGGACGTTGGTATACATCCAGCATCTGGACATGGAATCCTTTGTAAAACATCCGCAGAAACTGGCGCAAGGAATCGTTACTCAGCGCCCTGAAATTATCAGCAAACTGGTCCAGGATCGTTGGTAATACATCAGGCAACTTGGACAAGGGTTCGTTGGGTATACATCCTGGCAAACTGGCCAAGGATCCTTAGTAAACATCCAGCAAACTGGCCTGCCAAGGTTAGTTGGTAAACATCCAGCAACTGGCCCAAGGTATCCTTGGTAAAATCAGCAACGGGCCAAGGATCAGTGGGTATACATCCAGCAACTGGCCAAGGATCGTTTGTAAACATCAGCAACCTGGCCAAGGAACAATTGAGTAAACATCCTGCAACTGGCCAAGGATCGTTTTCGAGTAAATCAGCCGCAGCATATGGCCAAGTGTATCGTGGTAAAAAATACCAGCAAGCTTTGGCCAGAAAGGATCGTTGGGTGTAAACATCAGGCAATGGCCAGAGGAGATCCATTTGGTAAACATCCAGAAACTGGCCAAGGATCCTTGGTAGAACATTCAGCAACTGGCAAGGATCCTTAGTAAACATCAACAACTGGCCAGGATCGTGGGTAAAACATTCCAGCACAACTGGCCAAGGATCGTTGGTAAACATCCAGCAGACTGGCCAAGGATCGTTGGTAAACTCCAGGCAATGAGCTCCAAGGATCGTTGGAAACATCCAGCAATCTGGCCAGGATCCTTTGTAAACATCCTGCAAATTGGCAAGGGATCGTGGGTAAAAATGCAGCAACTGGCCCAAGGATCCTTGGTAAACATCCTGCAACGGTACATAGGATCTTGGTAAAACATCCAGCACCTGCAAGGAATCGTTTGAATATCACAGCAATACTGGCCGAGGACCCTTGGTAAACATTCAGCAATACTGGCAAGATCGTTGCGTAAAATTCAGACAACCTGGCCAAGGAATCGTTGGTGAAAATCTTGCTAATGGCCAAGGATCGTTGGTAAAACATCCAGCAACTGGCACAAGGATTCCTCTTAAACCCATCCAGGCAACTGGCCAAGGTATCGTTGGTAAAACATCCAGCAATGGCCAAGGATACGTTGGTTAACATCCAGCAACTGGCCAAGATCCTTGGTTAAGCATCAGAAACGTGGCCAAGGATCCTTGGTAAAACATCAGCAATTGGCCAAGGAATAGTTGGTGTAAACAACAGGCAACAACTGGCCAGGAGTCGTTGGTAACAACTCAGCAACTGGCCAATGATCGTTGAAAACATCCGCAGCAAACTGGCCAAGGATCGTTTGGTAAACAACAAGCACACTGGCCGAAGGATCGTTGGTAAACATTCCAGCACTGGCCAAGGATCCTTGGTACAATCCAGCAATGGCCAAGGATCGTTGGTAATACATCCAGCAACTGGCCAAGGACCTTGGTAAACCACTCAGCAAACTGGCAAGGATCGTTGGGTTAAACATCTCCAGCAAATGGCCGAAGATCGTTGGTAAACATTACAGCATAATGGCCAAGGATACTTGTTAAATCCACAACTGGCCAAGGATCGTTGAGTTGCAGATACATCCTGCAACTGGGCCAGGAATCCTTGGTCGTAAACATCGCAGAAACATGGGCCGAGGGATCGTTGTAAAGAAGCATCCAGCATAATGGCCGGCAATGAGTCGTTGGGGAACATTCATGACGCAGGTATATGTTAAGAGATGTGGATAGAAGCCCCGGTTAGCGGGCCTGTCCGTTAGATTCTTCATATGGTGAAAACTTGCATCGCACTCACATAGTAGGAGCTTCTTCAGTCAAAATACTGTTGGGCAGCAAAAGCGTAACTTAAGTAGCGAAATGATCACTGATGTAATCTGTCCATCAACCTGGGAGAAATAGTATTTGAGGTAGTCAGTCCTCAGCCTAGAGAAGAGTTTCATGCTCGTGGAGCTCTCTCATCGATCCAAGG
Organism: Cherax quadricarinatus; assembly: GCF_026875155.1. Classification (NCBI taxonomy): domain Eukaryota; kingdom Metazoa; phylum Arthropoda; class Malacostraca; order Decapoda; family Parastacidae; genus Cherax; species Cherax quadricarinatus. The sequence continues at coordinate 87,479,258 of NC_069402.1, read as the reverse complement.
AAGGGGAAAGCGAAGATCAATTCCTCTTACATCAGGAGCCCTCTGCTTTGCGGATCCAGGAACTCACCTTGTGAGGGTGAGGGTTGGTGGGGGAGGGGGAGAAGGGTGTGAGGGGGAGGGGGAAAGGGGGGGGGGAAGGCTTTTGGAGATTATAAACTGACGATAAACTAATAAAATTAGCATTTGAGAGAGAACAAACATTGTAGCATGCACATCTATCACCATGGTCAAAATTAATTGTGTATTTTCTTGCGTCGACAGTAGCTACATGGATGCTGACCTGTGTTGTCTGTAGGCTACCTGATGATGACCTGTGTTTGCAGTAGATACCTGATGATGACCGGTGTTTGTCAGTAGCTACCTGATGCTGGGACCTGTGTCTCTCGCGCCAGTGCTACCCCTGATGCTGACCTGTGTTGTCAGTAGCTACCTGATGCTGACCTGTGTTCGTCAGTAGCATACCTGATGCTGACCTGTGTTGTCAGTAGTACATGATGCTGACCTGTGTTGTAGTAGATACCTGTTGCTGACCTGTGTTGTTCAGTAGCTACTGATGCTGACCTGTGGTTGTCAGTAGCTACTGATGCAGACTGTGTTGTCGTAGCCTACCTGATGCTGACCTGTGTTGTCAGTAGCTACCGGTGCTCTGGACAGTAGTTGTCGAAGTAGCTACCTTGATGCTGACTGTGTTGTCAGTACCTTACTCGGACTTGCTGAATGTGTTGATCAGTTGATACCTGATGCTGAAAACTGTGTACGTCAAGTTGCTACCTGCTGTTGACCTGTGTTGTCAGTAGCTACCGGATGCGTATCCTGTGTTGCAGTAGCTACCTGATGCTGACCTGTGTTGTCAGTGAGCTACCTGATGCTGACCTGTGTTGTCAGTAGCTACCTGATGCTGACCTGTGTTGTCAGTAGCTACCTGATGCTGACCTGTGTTGTCAGTAGCTACCTGATGCTGACCTGTGTTGTCAGTAGCTACCTGATGCTGTCTGTGTTGGTCAGTAGACTACTGATGCTACCTGTGTTGTCAGTAGCTACCTGATGCTGACCTGTGTTGTCAGTAGCTACCTGATGCTGACCTGTGTTGTCAGTAGCTACCTGATGCTGACCTGTGTTGTCAGTAGCTACCTGATGCTGACCTGTGTTGTCAAGTAAAAACTACCTGATGCTGAACTGTGCTTGTTACTAGCTACTTGATGCTGAAGGGTCGTGTCTATAGCTTCCGGTGATGACTGTGTTGTCAGTAGCTACTGATGAGTGCTGACCGTTGTTGTCAGTAGCTACCTGATGCTGACCTGTTGTGTCAGTAGTACTGACTGATGTCCTCGTTGTCTGTAACTACTGATGCTGACTGTTGTGTCAGTAGCTACCTGATGCTGGACCTGTGTTGTCAGTTAGCTACCTGATGGACTGTTTGTCAGTAGATACTGATGCTGACCTGCGTTGGTCATGTAACTACTGATGCTGACCTGTGTTGTCGTTGCTTACCTGAGCTGACCTTGTGTTGTTACTAGCTACTTGAGCTGACCTGGGTTGTCAGTATCTACCTGATGCTGACCTGTGTTGTCAGTAGCTACCTGATGCGGAGCCGTTGCTTTATGTCAGTAACTACCATGATGATGGACCTGTGTTGTCAGTAGCTAGATACCTGATTGCTGGACTGTGTTGTTCTAGCTAACTGATGCTGACCGTGTCGTCAATAGCTACCGGATGCTGTGTTGTTAGTAACTACTTGATCGATCTACACTTCAGAATGTCTCCGCCTTCGTCCCGCTGGGGTGTTGGGGATTTATCAAAGGCGCCACCTCCTTTCTAACAATGCTGTTGCATCGTTGTGAAAATTCAAGCCTGTAATAATGGTTGTAATAATTGACTCCTCGAAGCTAGCATTATTCTATTCGCCGTTAGGCCTACGCCTGTCAGGTGCAAATTAACGGCAATCCACTCTTGAAGGAAGTCTTCAGTGTCGTATGCACAGACGACCAATGAAGGCATCAAAACTAACGGACGATCTCTTCAGTCATAGACCTACAAACACGACAATTCACCATATGATAAAATTTAGACAAATGTGCACTCTTGGGTATCTTTATTGAGGGAATCGTTCTCGTCCAACAGTGGCTTCTCTGTCATTACAAAGGAGAATTCTTGCAAGAACAAGAGGAAGAATGAGGTAATTAGTCCCTCATCCTTGAGTCGTTGTGGTCAGTCATCAATCTTGAATTTATCGGCAAAGTGGCGGATGAAGGAGCTTATAAAACCGTAGGCAGGAGAGGTGAAGACTCAGTCATAGGTGGTGTCACATTTGGTTCAATTGTTGGACGGCCAGGTCGATGCCCAAGGGTTAGGAAAGCGAAGGAATTACCAGAGTATTAAGATCACAAGAAGTTGCGTTTCTGAAAGGAATTGTAGATTATGGTTCAGAGAACGACACAATTGATAAATTAGATCATCATGTGCTATCTCTTGGGTATCTTTATTGTGGAATACGTTTCGCCACACAGTGGCTTCATCAGTCCATAAAAAGGAGAATCTTGGAAGAACAGGAGCGAGAATGTGGTAATCAGGCCCTCAGTCTTGAGTCGTGTGGTCAGTCTATTCAGTTCTTGAATAGGAAACGGATGAAGGGAGCTTTTTGTGTGAGGAAAAGTTCAAGAGATAGGAGTAGCGTGGGAGTATTTAGTAACAATAGTTTCATTGACGGATTACTTGTTAAGGTCAGGGTAAGTCAAGCTACGATATTCCCACATTTTTTCTACCACCCCGGAAAGCTGATGTTTGTACGTTCTCGGGAATGCTTGTTTTAAGTAGGTTTTAGTCTAGCTCCCACTATCCCTTCCCCTCCTTCTTCCCCCCCCCCCCGAAAGATGACGTTGTGGCGGCTCGGGTTCCCCAAACGTAATCACTAGACTCACAGCTCCCAGCTACTATAAGTACATTCCTGCCTGTATTTTACTAGTGGATTTATTGGTTGAAAGCTTCACTTTTGACCAAAATAAACGTAGTCTGTCAGATTTTGCTCTAAGTTGACTGTTGTAATAATCACCACATCTTTTAGGTATTGTACTTATAATGGAGGAGTGATTTTTAAGCAGTGGGTAACCTGTCTATCTTACCAGCTTGGTGACAGAGAGGGTCACCTGCCAATCAACGAGTAGAAACTTGTATGGAGATGGACTAACGTCCTGAGACTTCCCCTTTTTGGATTTATATTACCTGTGCACTTGTATGAAATTGCAGGACGTAACCCCTCATCATTTGCCAGTGGGTAAAGATCCTGCTTTCCTGTCATTAAGGATATAATACTCACGGCTATACGTGATGAACTTTGACAGTGGGTTGTACCAACACCTGGACCCCCCCCCACCCCCAATCATCGGCAAGGCATACGATTCCAAACAACAACACAGTTCACCTACACCAGGACACTCTCCAAGTTTTATTTAGCGTTGAATTCTGTATCATTTTTATTTTTTCATTTTTAATTTTCCTTAATGGTAGGATTATATATTTCTTATTTAAGTGTTTTATTAATTTATATTTTTCTATTTAATAAAGTGTTTATGTTGTCTGTTATTATTTCTTTTTCTATTCATTAATTTTACTGAGGACGGAGCCAAGCTTGGTAGATATCTGTGCTGGAAGTTATTACAGGTGGACTAAGTAGCCCTTCCAAGTTATAAAACGTTTCCTTTCAGTTTAAAGATCCCAAGAGTTGCACATGTTGTCTAAATTATCTAACGTGTCGGTTCTCTGAATCCATTAATTCTATCAATTCACCATTTCTCCTTCCCATTTCATTGACGGTCGAAGAATCGTCGGTATGGTTAAAAGTATGGACAATATGGTTCACCTCTCTCTCAACTGAAGCACTGGATGACATCTATCAGTGGAATGAATAATACGCATGGGCCTCGGTTTAGAAAGGTTTCCATTGATCCCTGATAGTTCCTCATCTATGGGATAGTAAGAAACGTTCGACTTCTATATGGTACCTAGCTCTCTCTGACGGGCGGGCCATCTCATTTTACCACATTATCTTGGAATTTGTGTTCTTGTACGTGTCTCATTATGAGCCCTCTTAGGTAGGATTCTACAATGTATCTCATCTCCTAGGACTGACCCTTAGTTGGAGTTGTTTGGGTGAGGGCTTTTGGTGGGTAGGTTTGATGGACCACGAATTCAGATCCTGAACCATCACTACTGCACCACCATGTCTTAAATGCCAAAGGTAAATCATCATACCCTTGCAGCTACAGTGCCACTCAAGAAAGAATTTCATACTTGAAAAAACTAAAGAAGGATCTTATTGAACACTCCAATTCAAAAAACATACGCTGCAAATACAAACCACAAGCCAGGACACACCAAGATTCTTAACGCCTATAGGGCGACCTTCGCCCAGCAACTTCCCTCTCTTCAACTCCCCGACGGTGCTAACTCCAAGGCTGCTGTACTCCATGGTGTATGCACACCTTGCAAATCGCAGCAAACCCCGGCAGTTTTAACGCCACTATTACTAACCTATTCCGTTGAAAACATGCTGTCTCCATTTTTCCGGGAATCCACAACCTAAGCTACATCCTCAAGATCATTCCCAACGTCGTGACTTGACTGCACCTGCAGATCCCCTGTCTCTGCCGAGCAATTGCCCCTGTAACTTCTAAACCACTTCTCCACGCCGACAACGTTGATCATGCTGCCTCATCCTCGTCACCCTACGAATCTCATAACCTGCTGAAGTTTACACACAATTACACCTCTCCACAACTCCTGCCGACCTTAAGTCACCTGCTAACCCTCCTCTTTGTAGATTCGCCAATGAATCAACTCATGAAGAAGAGAGAAAGACAGCGAACTACTTCCGCGTACACCAGTACACGTTTCTTCAAAATACTGACACCATGACCTGTACTGAACTCTACAAAAGCCCATCGGTGTGTGTAACAGTTAGTATGCCGGATAATCTTCTTCACTTCACACTCCCCCAAGTTCTTGAGTTTCATCAAGCCGTCTACTCGTTTCACCTTCAGTAACAAGACTATACTATACCCCAGGAGGCAGCTTTCCAAAAAAATTTGTTAATGGCTCCACTGCAAATATGCTTCAGTTACTTTATAACTCCAACTGTGTGCTGCCCGTATGATGCGACTGGCGCGACCTGGCGTACTGTCAGCTACTCAAGATTCAAGACTTCATCTACCACAAGTTCAATGCAACAGCAGCGCTGCTATTCTGTTCTCCAAGTATGTCCGACGATCGCTTTTGCTGCTGGGTTTGAGCCCTGGCTGTCTATTTCTATCGGCTAAGAACACTCCTCTCCTCAGCGCTATGCTTGCAGTTACTCGTTATCCCTTTGGGATTTACCTGCACTTGTTATTCGTTCGTTCGTTCGTTTCGCCTTCATTGCCTCCAGAATATTCTCGACTACGGCCGTTCTTCAAACCAACACCATGGCTTGAGCGGACTGATTACCTCAATCTTTTGGATATAGTTCTACTGTCTTCATGTTATGTACCTAGAATCTGTATTGATGTAAGCGCACTGGATGGCCGAAACGATCTACTGTTCAGATACCCAGATGTTGCACATGTGACTCAGATTTCTTCCTTAGTTGGTAGTTGCTTACCATCTCTTGTTACAACTTGTCGGACTGCAACTTCATGGAATCTTGGTTCAAAAAGGGAAATCTACATACCTTCTTATGGTTACTGGTCAAATTAAGTGCTACAACGTTAGACCCATCCTGTGGGTATTGACCCTATTCCACGGGGGAATTCCGCCTAACGTGAGCTATTGCCACTGCATCTCGTGTCTACCACGTCCAGTCCAACTGTGCTGTTGAGAGTAATATGCGGCCGATGTGTTATCCTTGATCTCTGCTCACAGATATAATTCACGACTACTGGTGGTTTCTTCAACTCAACGTCCTAGGAGCTGAGGGACTGGATTGTACCTCGTCTTTGTTGTTGTTGCAGGCTCTTACAGTGCTTCAAGAGCTTAGGTTCGCATAGTATCTGTATTGATAAAGTCACTTGGGATGGTGAAAAAAGGATACAATAAAGATATCCAGGATGGTTGAACATAGTGGTTCTTAGTTCCCATAATTGCTTGTTTGTAGCCAAGGATTGCTGGTCCAGCTTTATTGCGATCAGCTAAGTGCACTGCATGACTTGGTTTAGATTCTGCTTAACACGCAGAACACTATATTCCTTTTCGGCAATCAATGAAATATTAATAGTCGACATTATTTAGTTTTATAATGTGGCAATGGTATTTTTCCTGGTTCCAACATTTAGAACTTGTGCATGTCTGTCTGTATAACTGCATCTGCCATTTTCACGATCATTGCATCAGTATATTCGCAAAATTCTTCCGGAGTGCTTCGTGATGTTCTCTTTAGAATGATATTTGAGAGGCGCTATTTTGGTGTCATCAGACACATTTGCTTATGTCGCTATTATTTCCGCATCATCTTCGTCATTTGTATGTTTAACTGTGAAAAACCGGTTAAGGTAATGGGGCCCCATCAACTGTAGACCTTTGTTGGTAACACCGCTTTGTGGAGACGTGCCAGCCGTTGCTGGACTTTTCTGCAACATTGTATGCAATAATCTCTGGGATGGCCCTATTTGTCAGCCATGCCTCTACCCAGGAAAAAAAACTTCTCCTATTCAGTGTGCTTAAGTTTCATCCGTTACCTCTGATGTGGAACTCTACCGAAAGCCTTTATGAAGTCAATTATACACAGTATCTATTCCATTACGCATGATCTACCTCCTTGAAAACCTTAGTGAACAAAAAAAGTTAGTTAATTTCGTTATAGGCAAGGAACGCCCCTTTGTTAAAACCGGTTGATATTAATTAATATCAGTTTGATGCGTTTCAAGAAGGCTACGAATTGCATCGGAAATTTATTGATTCCTTAAATTTTTCCATTTTGGAGGTAAGGCCTATATAGGTGTCTCTAGTTGCGAAGATAAGGACCTGTCACTCTCCTTGTATATAGGTATTTAAATTTGCATTTTCCGCTTGTCAGACGCACTAACAGTTTGTAGTGATGTATTGATAAAGATATAGCCAAAGGTGTGTGCTAAGTTCCTCTTTGCTATTCTTTAACTCCTTGCCAAAGAATTCATAAGTGGGCTGGGGATTTGTTAGAGTTTTTAGTTTCTCTATGTGTCTGAGGACACATGGTCACTAGTTACCGCCAATATGGCTTCATAGTTGTTTGTCGATCCCGCTGTTCTACATAAGTTTATGTGATTTCTTGGAATTTGCTTTGTATTAGTATTTTCCTGGAGAAAAGACTTAGGAGGCTAGAAAGTGTTGAAATAATTTCAAGCGATCCTATGCAGGATCAGTTGTATCTGATTGGTTGTTAGTTTACTCTTTAGTGGCAGTCCCTTGTCCGCCATAATCTTGTTCTGTTATACCTGAACGTCGCATTTTTGGAGCTGTTGTCTTCGGAGTAAATCCCTTACGGACTTATTGCCTCTTAATTACCGATTTTGTCTGTGTTAGCGGAGTTCTGCGCTGCTGTTCTTGTGTGATTTTCTTCTCTTTTAAGTGATTTTATTGGATTTTGCTTAATGCCCATCCCGCGATCTTTTTGAAGATAGCTTACATAGTGGATATGGCCATATATCTCTTTTTGGACGCAATGAGGATGTTCACATCTTTGTGGTTTTAGTGCCATCTGGGTATCATTTTTGTTAGATGTGAATTTCCTTCTAATCAGGAACAATAAAAGAGTGTTTGGGGCAGCTATTAGATAGTGTTCTGAAAACAAACGCTTCGCATTTGGAACCAACACACCTACCTGACTTCTAGTCAGGTCATCCCGAGTTTAGCCCACCCAGGTAATTCCTCAGTCCCATGAAGTCGCCCAAGTGGAAAGTCTGGGACAACAATTGATTGTAGTTATGGGGTAAGTCCCATGATATATTGAAGCTAAGTGATTTGTGGTCAGCTTTCCCAAGCGTATGATTAGACTCGAAGATTATTCTATTTAGTGAATCTTTGTTTGGCAAGAAACCAAGGATAAAGCAGATTGTTTATGCCTCTAGTTGGTTCTGTCCCAAAATGTTTTAAAAAGCAATCTGAACCGTATCATGATAGAACTAGACTCAAGATCTTACTGTCTTTGTTCCATTCAATTTGTCTAAAGTTAAAATTCTCCACTATTAACAACTTTTCATATATTGATGCCTTATTGAATTTCGTCCTATATAACGGCTTCCTGCACTCCCTATCAAGGTTCGGGGGTCCTAAAAATAACACCGCAAAAAATTAATTTTCTTTACGTCCCTCGAGAAACTGTTGCAATAACGATTCTGTGTCCAATGTTCTAATCTTACATCTTGTCTAACACACAATTTAGATAATTCTTCTCCACTCACCAACACTTCTGTTGACCTTGTCAGTGTGGGAAAGTTTATAACACTGTTTGTTGCATTTTTCAGGAAGGCATTTCTCAATCTTTCAGTTGAACCAAGTCTCCGTGTATAGCAATAATATCTTACATTAACTGCGCAGTTGCAGTAATCTTAGCTCGTCTCTATTCTTATTTCTTAGGGACTCCTAATATTTGTATAGTAAACTTAATGGAGTAGTCCTCTTGTCCATTCTTACTATCTCTCTTTGTTTGTAGAACATTGATTAGCATTATATTGCAAATTTATTGTTGGTAATATAGTCTTGTTAGAAACCAATCTGGGGTATCCTGGTTATTATCTGCTGTTTTCAAACTAGTAACTGAAGCCTTATTGTTTCCATAACACCATACCGCTATAATTGCTATTCTGTTTAGTAGTCTTAGTACATAGTCACTCAATGGACTCCCCGCTTAATCGTAACTGTTCTAATGCATCCAGCACCAGCCCAGTGGGGAATGAACCCCATCCTTGCACTTTGTCAGTATCTCGTTTGCACAGAGATGAATTTGTCCCAGGTATCGCAATGTAATGGGATTGCAAAGTATCTTGTAGTACCAGTACTAGCCAGCAATTATTAACAGTTGCCTAGACATTCATTCATGACCATCTCCCTTCTAGGGCATGATAGAATATCATATGAGAGGAATCTCATCCTTTAGAGATCTGATACTTATATGGCTGACCTGTACTTATCCCAGCAGCTCCTCCTGTTCCTGCTCCTTCAGTAGCTACTGATGTGACTTATGTTGTTAACCCAGCTCTGTCTGGGCTATGTTGTCAGTAGCAGCTGATGCTGTCCTGCTCTTCGGTAGCCAGGATGATGTGACCTGTGGGTTGTCAGTAGCATCTGACGTGTGGTGTGATCGACGCATGTTCTAGCAGTATACCTTATCAAATTAGACAAAACTTTATTCTAAGAGCATTAGCTGAACCTTAATTGGGTAAGACTCTAGTTCGTGATGGCGCTCATCACACGTTTACGCACGCAACACAGAACTCCTGAATTCAGGAGGGAACAACCCTCCCTCCATCCCTCTACTCTCTCTCTCTCTCTCTCTCTCTCTCTCTCTTCTTCTCTCTCTCTTCCTGCTTCTTCTATCTATCATATCTATCTAATCTATCTCTCGCTCTGAGAGAATTCGTCTGGTGATACCGACAAGATGTTTAAACGATGGATTTTATGTCCAGTTCCAGGACAATGCTATTAAAGGAAAAAGTTCGCCACCCATGTGCGAAACGTTTAAGGGACTGAAGAAAGTCACTCGTGTGCGAAACGTTGTCTTTAATAAATGTTGGAATCTGTCAAAAGTGTATTTTTCCTCTCCCACAGGCTCTCCTGCCGAGCTTTCAGTGGAGCTTCTCACGTCGAAAAATGCGATCAATTCTCGGGAATTAATTCACACACATTGTGGGAAAATCAGGTAATGGGTTGTCGCTGTGCCTGGGATATATGGACATTAAAATGGTATACAATTCCGACAATTGTTAGGTAAGACACATATGAACAGTTAGGTATTTTATTTCGAAATCGTTTCGCCTACACAGTTAGGCTTCTTCTGTGAGTAAGAAGAGTTGTTGGTAAGCAGAGAGAGATTGAAGACGATGTAATCAGTCCAATCACCTTAAAGTGTTGAGGGTGGTGTCAGTCCCTAAGATCTGGAGAAAGAGCATTGTTCCAATAGTCTGTTAATTATGGAGTTGAATGTGACAGGATGGTGCCTTAGTAACTATTGTGCCAGCGAGGTGGGACGTATTGGTAAGGAAGTTAGAGAAGCAGAGGTTGGGAGTCAGGTCCCTCTCAAATCCAGCCGTTCTCTCACTAGTAGAGGTTTTGTCGAAGTTGGATTAGGTCTGTTACCAGATACCCCTTGGTGGTTGCAGTGTTGACAGATTGACTTGAGGGACTGACCACCTCAAACTATAAGGGTGATTGGGACTGATTACATCGTCTTCAAGTTCTTCTGCTTTCTATCGAAATTTTCTGTACTCGGCTGAAGACGCCTCTGTGTTAGGGCGTAAAACGTTTCGAAGGATAAGATACCTAACTGTTGCATATGTGTCTTACATAGCAACCCTGTCGGTATTTTATCACCGATAGGTATAATAAGATTTATGAAATCTACAAAGACGTCACATCCTCTTTCACAATGCAGTCGAATGTGTGGATAAATCAAGCCTTGAATGGCGCAATAATGCTCCTCGAAGTTAGCTTTAGCTACCGTCGTTAAGACCGCCTGCAGGTCAAATATACAGGCAATTTACACTCTTGAAGGACTCCTTATTGTCGTTGCAGACGACACGGAAGGCTCAAAACTATGGACGAATCTTTCAATCAGGACCTGACACAGCAACAATTCACTCTATCCCCGTCTCCATTCTTGAAGTCGAAACGATGACGGTTCTTTATGAAAAGACTGGACAAAATGGTCACCATCTCTCTACTGAGAATCTATGACAGAAGAACATCTATTGCTGGAACAAAAACTCTGTGCCTCGGTAGACGCATCTACAAGTTCCTAACGCCTAATCTTTGTAAAGATTACATTCTCAGAACATCTCCCATGGCTGCAAGCTCTCTTGGACGGTCTGGCCATCTCATTATTAACACATTCACCCTAGTCTTATAGAACAAGAACGTTTCACATACATCTCCCACTGCTGGCATGCTACTCCTATAAACCACCACCTAGGACTGCCCCTGTCAAGGATAAGAAGTTTTGTTCAAAAATGTGGGAAATGATGGACACTCGATTTCAGATTCCTGCTCATTATACTAGCACCAAAATTTCTTAACTGCAAGGGTATGCATGATTACCCTTGCAAGCGTAGTGCCCACTTCAGGAAATAAATCATATTGAAGAAAAAACTAAAGGTTCTGAAGAACACATCCAATTCACCGAATACGCTGCATAACAAACCTCAAGACCGACACAGCCAAGACTCTGGGCACGCTAATCTACAGGCACCATTGCCAGCAACTCCCTCTCTCCACTCCCAGACGAGATTCCTCCAAGGTGCTGTACTGCATGGTGTATGCACACCTTGCAAACGCAGCAAACCTCGGCACTTTCAACACCACCTTTAACGAAACTATCTCCGTCTGAACAACATGCCTGTCTACAATTTTCCGGAATCCACACCTTCAGCAGACATCCTCAAGATCCTTCCAACGTCCTAAACTTTACTGCACCTGCTGACCTGTCTACTGCCCAAGCAACTGCTCCTGTAACTTCTATAACCACTTCCACCGCTGACAACGTTGATCATGCTGCCTCAACCACCGTCTCCACCTCTCCCAGCCTGCTGTTACACAACCATTTACACCTTACAGCTGCTCCTGTCGACCCTCAGTCACCTGCTACCACCATTGTAATTCTCCCAATGAATCCACTCCAGAAGAGGAAGATAACGACGACTCCAGTAAACCCTCATGGGAAAACCTTACCTTTTACACTTCTTCAAATACTGACACCATGACCTGTACTGAACTCTACAAAAGCCTCGGTGCTGGAACAGTCAAGTATGCATGTGAATCACCGCTTCACTTCACACTCACCCAAGTTCTTGAGTTCATCAAGCCTCTACGTTTCACCTTCAGTAACAAGGCTAAACTATACCACCTATCTAGGAGCAGCTTCAAAAAATTCGTAAATGGCTCCATTGCTAACGTGCCTCCTCAGTTACTCCTATAATTGTGCAAGAAAGGTATAAAATACCGACAATATGAAAGTTAAGACACATGTGCAACATCTGGAAATCTTTATTGTAGACGTTTCGCCATCCAGTGGCTTTATCAATACAGATTCTAGGACATAATAAGAAGACAGTAGAACTTCACGGCTGCTGCAACTAACCCATCTCTTTGGGTAGGACCTACTTCCACTGGGGAATCCCGCCTACCAGTGACTGCCCTCGTCTGCTGCCTGTCCCTATCCACTGACGCCTATATAACCGCCAGTCTTCTTGCCTTTGCTCCAGATTCTCCACCACCACGATGCTGTGAACACTAACTCCAAGGCTGAGGGACTGATTACCTCATCTTTTGTATATAGTTCTACTGTCTTCTTATTATGTCCTAGAATCTGTATTGATAAAGCCACTAGATGGCGAAACGTCTACAATAAAGAATTCCAGATGTTGCACATGTGTCTTAACTTTCATACTCCTATAATTCCCATGTGTTCTACCCTCTGATGTGACCTAGCCTACTGCCAGCTACTCAAGATTCAAGACTTCAACTACCACAAGTTCTATGCAACAGTCCCTGCTATTCCTGTTCTCGAGTCTGCCCCACGATCGCCTTAGCTGCTGGGTTAAGCCCTGGCTCTGTTTCTCTGACTAAGAACGCTCCTCTCCAGAGCTATTCTTCATCTGTCCCGTCTTCCCCGCTCATCCCATTGGAATCTTACCTGCACTTGTTTGCTTTGTTTGCTTCACTTCAACTCCATATTGTTTCAGACTATGGAACAATACTCTTCTCCAGACTGAGGGACTGACCACCTCAAAACTTTAAGGGTGATGGACTGATTACATCGTCTTCAAGTCTCTTCTGCTTCTATCAACTTTTCTGTACTCGACTGAAGAAGCCTACTGTGTAGGCGAAACGTTTCGAAATAAAGATGCCTAAATGTTGCATATGTGTCTTACCTAACAAACAGGACAATATGGCTTAAAGAGTCCACATCTCCCTGGGAGAGATCATTCTTACCCTGCATGCGTGCTTTGGTTAGTGGTCACCCCGCTTCGCTTTTTCCATTATGTATATTTCCCCCCCATCCCTCCTTGTATCGCCCATTCTTTGAATGGTCATAATTCCATATTAATGATAAATCATTTAATCTCACAATTTCTAGCTGATGACAGTTATAATTATTTTGTGTGGTCGGGCGTAACGATTAATAATATATGAATTTTGAACATTGGCAACATGCATGGGTGGGTGTTTGTGGGTAAATGAAAAGCTATCCAACGAGGCCTGGTGGTTTTTTGTATTAGTTGGTTTTAAGGTCATTCGTGGACTCTGTGAACTGTATGCAAGGGTTCTAAAGGAATGTAAAGAGGAGCTTAGCAAACCTTTGGCTAATCTTTTCAACATATCACTACAAACTGGCATGGTGCCAGATAAGTGGAAAATGGCAAATGTGATACCTATTTTCAAAGCAGGTGACAGGTCCTTAGCTTCGAACTATAGACCAATAAGCCTAACCTCCATAGTGGGAAAATTTATGGAATCAATAATTGCCGAGGCAGTTCGTAGCCACCTTGAAAAGCATAAATTAATCAACGAATCTCAGCATGGTTTTACAAAGGGGCGTTCCTGCCTTACGAATTTATTAGTTTTTTCACTAAGGTATTTGAGGAGGTAGATCATGGTAATGAATATGATATTGTGTATATGGACTTCAGTAAGGCTTTTGACAGGGTCCCACATCAGAGACTATTGAGAAAAATTAAGGCACATGAATAGGAGAAATTTTTTCCTGGATAGAGGCATGGTTGACAAATAGGCAGCAGAGAGTTTGCATAAATGGGGAGAAATCAGAGTGGGGAAGCTTCACGAGCGGTATTCCACAGGGGTCAGTGTTGGGCCCCCTGCTGTTCACAATCTACATAAACGACATAGATGAGGGCATAAAGTGCGACATCAGCAAGTTTGCCGATGACACCAAAATAGGCCGTCGAATTCATTCTGACGAGGACATTAGAGCACTCCAGGAAGATTTGAATGCAGTGGTCGGAAAAGTGGCAGATGCAGTTTAATATAGACAAATGCAAAGTTCTAAATGTTGGACAGGGCAATAACCATGCCACATATAAACTAAATAATGTAGATCTTAATATTACCGATTGCGAAAAAGATTTAGGAGTTCTGGTTAGCGGTAATCTGAAACCAAGACAACAGTGCATAAGTGTTCGCAATAAAGCTAATAGAATCCTTGGCTTCATATCAAGAAGCATAAATAATAGGAGTCCTCAGGTTGTTCTTCAACTCTATACATCCTTGGTTAGGCCTCATTTAGATTATGCTGCACAGTTTTGGTCACCGTATTACAGAATGGATATAAATGGAAATAAATGGTATAAAATACCGACACAATGGAAATATAAACACATATGCAGTATAATGTGATCCTTTATTGACTACGTTTCGCCCACACAGTGGGCTTTTTCAAGTCACAAACAGATCTACCTGGGGTGGAAGGGACGCGAGTATTTATAGTCAGGTTTAGAATGCTGAGGTCAGGTGGAGAATGCTGCATCTGATGATGTACCGAGTGGGGTTATAGAGTCTAAAATCTTGGGTAGCTTGGAAAGGAGATTGGATAAGTTTGTGAGCAGACCTTCTACAGTGTTCTTCCATTCCTGTGTTCTTATGTGGGATAGCGATGAGGAAGTTTCTTGGCAAGTGGTTCAGCTATGTTATAGAAGCCACTATTCTGGTTGAAGTTGTCGGATATAGAAATAAGTGATGATTCCAGGATTCTTCGGTATTGAGTGTTGTCTTCTGTGGCGATAAGTCTCGAGCTTCTGTAGTTTATCAAGTGGTTGTGTGAATTACGGTGTTGTACACAGACATTCCTTGTGTCGTCAGACCTGCTTGCGTACTGGTGTTCTGAAATACGTGTTTGGAGGTCCCTTGATGGTTCGCCCGCGTATAATTTGTTGCAGTCATTACAAGGGATTATGTATACCCCTGCAGAGGGTGGAAGCTTGTCCTGTCTATCACTGGTAATGTCCTTGATGGTCGTGGTTGTGGAGGTAGATACTTGGAATGAGGTATTGGAAAAGATGTTGGAAACGTGTTTGGCAATGGAGTTGGTGGGGAGGACTATGTATCTCTTCTCGGCAGTGTCTTCTCTGAGTGTGTTGAAGATGTTTAATGCCCGTCGTCTGCAGTCTCTGATGAAGTGACGAGGATAGTGGAGTTTAGAAAATACTTGTTCAATTATCGTTCAATTATCTAAACTCCACTATCCTCGTCACTTCATCAGAGACTGCAGACGACGGGCATTAAACATCTTCAACACTGGGTTAAGCCCTGGCTCTATTTCTACAACTAAGAACACTCCTCTCCAGCGCTATTCTTCGTCTGCCCCGTCTTCCCCGCTCATCCCATTGGGATCTTACCTGAACTTGTTCGTTCGTTCGATGGAGTGTCTATCTCCTTACCCCCTTTCCCTGGAAATCCTTGCCCCTCCTGGAAGTCCTTGCCTTCCCTGGAAACCCTTGTCTCCCCCCTTCCCTGGAAATCATTGATTATTTTCCCATGAAAGCCCTGCCCTCCCAAGAAACCCTTGCCCCCCGGAAAGCTGTGCTCCCCCCTCCAGAAACAGTTGCCCTTCCCTGGAAGCCCTTTTCCTTCCTAGGAAACCCTTGCCCCCCTGGAAACCTTGCCCCCTTTGAAAACCCTTACCTCCCGGAAACCCTTGCCTCCTTTTCCTGGAAATCCCTGCCGTTTCCCCTAGCAACTCTTCTCCCTACTACAAATGTTCCAGTGGCCGCCTATGGATAACATATTTTCAAGCAACTATCATAGTCCTTATATTTCCTTAGCTAATGTGGTCATTAAGATTTAAATCAAGGTATATTCTGCCCATATGTCATAGTAATTCCATAGCCCTAACTAGCCAACCTAGTTGAATCCGTCAAGATAAATAAAGTAAAGAATAGCAATAGTTAATAGTTTTTTATTAAAATTAGATACATCAAACTCCTGAGTAGCGTCATTGAAACTAAGACCTTGTCTAGCTATAAAAGCAGGGTTAGACATATACATGAGTGGACGTAAATGTGTGTGACTTGGACCTGTCTAGCATGGGCCAGCAGGCCTGCGACAGTGCTCCTTCTCTCTAATGTGCTTATTCTCAACGTGTGATATGGCATAAACCTTGGTAATAAATACCGACAAATTGGTTTAGAAAGACACTTAAACACTAGGGACCTTGATCAAGGTCTGAGGACCGAAATGTTTTGTAATAAATACCCTGGTGTTTGAACATCAAAATGGTATAAAAATTTCCCAAAAGTTTGTTGGGTAAGAAAATATGCAACATTTTTAGACAACTTTTTTCCCGAACAGTAGGATGTAAAGCGATGTAACAGTCCATCACCCTTGTAGTGTGATTTGAGGTTGTAGCCCCTCGGCCGGGGAAAAGTTCAGTTCCTAGTCGGAACTATTAAAGATCAAGCGCCCCGTGGGAGACTTAATATGTCGGAAGGAGAGGTGCGAGTAGTAGTAGTAGTAGTGTAGTACAAAAAACACTTGAAAGCTTTTCAGTGAAAAAGTGTTGGATCTGAGGGGACCTGACCTCCAGTGGTATTTTCTACTACTACTACTTACTACCTCGCACCTTCCTCCCGCGTTTTTAAAGTCCCCGCACTGTCGTTGATTTAGTAGTTTGATTTGGAACGAACTTTCCAGGCCGAGGGACTGACACCCTCAAATTCTCGACTCGGGTGATGGACGATTACATGTCTTCATTTTCCTATGTTCCCTGCCTATTTTCTGTATTCGACTGAAAAGCCTATGTGTGGGCAAAACGTTTCGGAAAAAAGTTTCTAACTTTTTGCATATTTTGTCTTACCAAACCCATGTTTGTTGGTTTCTTTCTGAACCATGTGATATAATATTTATCAATGATCGGATGAAGGAATTTAGTGATATGAGCAAATTCGCCATGCACGAAATATGTAGGTATTGTTAAACGTAGATGTTAGGGAACTCGGGGATTTAGACAAACTCTACTCTTGGTCAAAAAAATGGCAGTGCAGTTCAATTGAAAAAGAAGGGGTTTGAAGCTCGAGAGTGTCCAAACCCTGCACTTATGGGTTAAATAATGTGAATTAGCCATACAGATTGCGAAAAGGACTTGGGGGTTAGGTAAGGAAACCTTTAAACCAAGACAGAAATGCCTAAGCGTCGTAATAAGGCAAATTTGTTAGGGGATTTATATCGAAAAAGTGTAAGCAACGAAGTCAGAGGTTATGCAGCTTTATACATATTAAAAGGCCTCCCAGATTAGCAGCTCTTCTGGTTCCTATTCAGAAGGGAAATAAATTCGTTAGAAAATTCAGGTGGTGATAAATTATACATAGCATTAAAAATTTCTTTGAAGAAAGATTAAAGGGTCTTAATTTCTACACTTGTTAGACGAAAAATGGGGGGAGACTGATCGAAGTGTATAAGTGGAAGTAGGTATTAATAAAGGGGTATTAAAAAGGTCTTGGGGAGGCTTTGGGAAAGGAGGGGGTGTTGGACGGGTGTTTTTCAGTGAACCCTATAAGTGAACAGTATTTTTGTAAGGTAAAAAGGTTTTTGTGGTTTATGGATTTTGGAAAGGGGTATGAAGGGTGGATGGGGCAAGTGGCAGAGTTGCAGTGTTGGTGTAGGAGGGAAATTTGAAAGCGTGAAAAGTTTTTACGAGGATAGTGAGGCTCAAGTTAGAGTATGTAGAAAAAAGGGAAATTTTTTCCCAGTAAAAATAGGCCTTAGCAAGGATGTGTGATGTCACGTGGTTGTTTATATATTTATAGATGGGGTTGTAAGAGAGTAAAAAGGAGGGTCTTGGAAAAAGGCGTGGGTTAAAAAATAAAGAAACCACAAGGTTTGGGGGTTGTCAAAGTGCTCTTTTTTGATGACACTGGCTCTTTGGGGGATTCTGAAGAGAAATGCAGAGTTGGGGGATGAATTTGGTTAGGGTGGCAAAAGAAGAAAATTTAAAAGGGGAAAAAGGAAAGGTAAGGATGAGGTAACAAAAAGATTAGGTGATGAAAGATTGAATCGATTGGAGGGGAGGAGATGGGGAGGTGAACGTATTCAGTATTTGGGAGTGGCGGTCAGCGGATGGGTTTGGGAAAAATGAGGTGAATCTGAATTTATGAGGGAAAAAAAAGTGAGTGGTGCCTTAGGAGTCTGTGGGACAGGGAAATTGTCCCTTTGGGGGCAAAGAGGGGGGAAAGTATGAGGTTAGTTTTACCAAAAGCTTATATGGGTGTGAAGCTGGGTGAGAAAGTTCGCGAGGGAAGGGGGGAGGGGGAGATGTAGTCTGGGGGGCAAGTGTGGTGGAATATAATGAGAAATTGTTTGTTTGGAGTTAGGAGGGGTGCGGGAACCAAAAACTGTTGTCCAGAGGGCTGGGAAGGGGTTTTTGAGGTGGTTCGGAATGTGAGAGAATGGGCGAAACGAATAACTTCAAAAGTGTATCAGTTGTAGTGGAAAGGAAAGGGGGGTAGGGGGCGGCCAGGAAGGGTTGGAGGGGGGGGGTAAAGGGGTTTTTTGTGCGAGGGGCTTGGACTTCCAGCAGGCATGGTGAGCGTGTTTGATAGGAGTGAATGGGACAAATGGGTTTTTAATACTTGCGTGTGTTGGAGGTGAGAAAATAAATTTATGAAGGGTTTAGGGAAACCGGCAGGCCCGGGCTGAGTCCTGGGATGGAAATCGTGCCCGCACTCTGAAGGAGGGGGTGTTAATGTTGCGTTTAAAAATGTAGGTAAGCACCCTTCGGCAAAAAAGTGAGGGTGAATGATGGGGAAAATTTTTTTTTTTGGGCCACCCTGCCTTTGGGGGGAATCGGCCAGGGGTGATAAAAATAAATAAAAAAAAAGTTTGATTTAGAAAGGCATAGGGTATTGGTTTGGGAAAAAGGGGAGTTTAGGTGGAAAAGTCTTTCCCAGTGGGTTTTTGAGGCTAGGCTTTGGGTAGTTTCAGATTTTGGGGGATAAGTACATGAGTGGGAGGGGGTTTGGGTTTAGTGGGACTTGCACATCGGATTGTTTTTGGGTGGCATGAAAATTGGGTTGGTCAATGTTTGTTAGTGGGATGAATTGTAAGGACCTGCCCAGTATGGGCAAAGGCGCTGCAGTGTTCCCCTTTTTTATGTTCTTTTGTTTTATTAATCAGTTCAAACGTGCATTTAAACGTTTCCCATCCGTCCGGGGGCCCCGGGTCTTGAACCATTGAAGGGTCTGATCAAACTGGGAAATTTTGCAAGATAAACGTATTGCAATGGGATTGGCAGTATAAGGAGGAGGAAGCGCGCGAGGAAATGGTTGCTTCTGCAGAATTTCTCATCCCTTTGTTGTTTAGTTGTGCCCCCTGGTGACTTGTTTGTTGGTAGCCGCAGTCATCCTGTCAGCCCCCAGCTCCTGTCAGCTGCGTATCCCGTCAGCCGGCTGTCCTGGGCAGCCCCGTCATCCCGTCAGCCGCAGTGTCCTGTCAGCCCCAGCTCCCGTCGCCCCAGTCATAATGTCAGCACAGCTCGTCCTGTCCCGGGGGCTCATCCCCGTCAGCCGAGTATTTCCCGTCAGCGCGTCATCCGTCAGCCGCGCGTCCTGCGCCCCCAGCTCGTCCTGTCAGCCGCAGCTCATCCTGTCAGCCGCAGCTCGTCCTGTCAGCCGCAGCTCATCCTGTCAGCCGCAGCTCATCCTGTTGTGATGTAGTTCAGCTGGGCTTGTGAGGTCTCTGGGGAGACCCAATTTAACCAATTTTATGGTCACACATTGCCTTGGCAAACGTCTGTAGCCACGCCCACGTCTGAGGTCTTTTGTTCTTGACGGCTTCAGACCTAGGCGTCAGGTCGTACACGTGGTTGTGGAGGGTGCTTGGACCACCATAAAAGCCCAAGGAAGAGCATGATCAGGGGATTCGAGCGGAGCTGCTGATGGGGTGCAGAGCTCCTGAGCAGAGACTTCGAGTGGAGCTGCTGCTGGGGTGCAGGGCTCCTGAGCAGATACTTCGAGCGGAGCTGCTGCTGGGGTGCAGGGCTCGGGAGAAGGCTGCTGAAGTCTCTGGAGGAGACTGTTGGAGGCATTGGGCAGAGTACTGGCTTGGCGCAGTACTCGTGCTGTGTAGGTCTTGGGACCTGTGGTTTAGTTCCTGTAGTGAACTACAGTGTACTATATTGTAAGTTACATTCATTTTGGCCAAGCTAATTGTATTCCCTGTCTCACTGCTGATGTGTACCACCCCATTTATCTAAACCACAATAATGTTCTGTTCCCAAATATATTATTGTACAAAGACTTAATAATAAACTGTGTTTGAGTAGAATAGTAATATTCACTGTCCCCGTCATTTATTCTTTTTTCTTATATTTTATTATGTTTATATATGAGTGAAGAGTGGGCGAGGCATATGTTAGTGAGTAGTGTAGAGTTAATGAGAGTGTCGTGGTGGTCACCACTGACCTGTCATTACCTACCTACCTCCGCTAATCATCTCACTCCTACCACCTCACCTGCCTCTCCCCTGCCTACATAATCCCTTACTCCCATATCCCCCACTTATATCCGATTCAATCATTACCCCCTACATGACATGGTGGCAACAGTGGTGACATGGTGTCTAAGCGGTGGTGGTTCTTATTATTTTTATAGTAGGAACCAGTCCCATGTGCCTTATTTTTGACTGCTCGGTTATACTTATGCTACCATTTGCTACCATTTGATTTTGTGTGTTATTATAATATTATAATCCTAGTGACCTTAACTGACCTTTTCTTGACAGTGGGTCTGAATAATTGCTTGGTTGTATTATTATATTTGGTGGAGTTGGTTGTTGGTTTGAGATAAATGGTGGAGAATATCAGTATTTGGGTGAGACTTTTGGGGGAAGCAATTACTGGCCGAAATTGAATATTTACAGAGGAATGAGAAGTCACCCAGCCCACCTTGGAAGACTCACCCACAACTGTCACCCATTGAAGAGTTGCCTATGATTGCTGTCCACCTGATGTGCCCAGTCACCCAGCTGATGTGCCAAGTCACCCAGCTGATGTGTCCCAGTAGATGTATTGCTGCCTTGGTCTGTCATCCATTGTAGTGGGTGTCTGTCTGCGTCACCCAGCCTGTGACCATCACCCAAGGACCGCCAGTTACCTGCAGTTGCCAGGGATGGGTGACTGCACCTCTGTTAATCACCTGAAGTGACCTCACCACCTCATCTCACCTCGAGCATCTGACCATAGCCTGCTACTGCTGATGTCGGCTGCTGTGATGATGTCTGCTATGCTGTGGCCGTGCTGTGATGCTGTCTGCTATGCTGTGGCCGTGCTGTGATGCTGTCTGCTATGCTGTGGCCGTGCTGTGATGCTGTCTGCTATGCTGTGGCCGTGCTGTGATGCTGTCTGCTATGCTGTGGCCGTGCTGTGATGCTGTCTGCTATGCTGTGGCCGTGCTGTGATGCTGTCTGCTATGCTGTGGCCGTGCTGTGATGCTGTCTGCTATGCTGTGGCCGTGCTGTGATGCTGTCTATGCTGGGACCATGCTGGGATGCTGAGATGTTGGGACCGTGCTGTGATGCAGTAGCCGTGCTGTGATGCTGAGATGCTGCCTAGCTCAAGAGGAGGAGATGGCGGTGATGCTGCACTGGTGTGTGAGGGATTCTGGCTGGTGTGCCAGGACAGGAGAATCTACTATGAAGGAGCTGCCATCCTCGGAGATGTGGAAGGACGTGAGCCGCGGAGATGGACTCCAGCTGCTGGGACCAGCCTGCTATCAAGGACGGTATGGAGGTGAATCCTACCTTGCTGGTCGACCTGTACGACCGGTATGCGGGGATGCCCTGCCAGCCATGAGAGACAATTGAGAGTGTGAGATGTCCCCAGCCTACTTTGACTTGCCAGAAGTGTTAGTGTTATCTGTGTGAAATAAGGTGACCTTGAATACGGTCCAGTGATTATGGCCGCCTTGTTTTATGAGGCCAGTGAATCCTAGTAGTGGCATAGGATAATGGAAGGTCTAAGCTGCGATGCCTGCCCTGTCTCGATTTTCAGATGTTGTAGTGTGCATGTGAAGTGTGCCGAAAATGCGACCTTGGTGGTCGTGAAGTGGTCCAGTTGCAGTTACTTGAAAGAATGCAACCCGTTGGAGCAGTTTTCCACGCCATAGAAGCCTAGAGAGGTTTGGCCCAATGGTTAACGTGCGAGGGTGACTAGCATTGGCTAGTGCATTTCTAGTAGAAGTAGGGAAGGCACTGGAGCCCGATATTTAGGTTTAAGGAGAAATGACGGGTAAGGAGGCTTTGCACCAGAGAGTGACTATTATGCTGGCCAACTGCCAGGTGTACTGATTATGCTGCCTTGTGGTAGTTGAGGAGGTTGAGGGAAATATATGTAGTTGAATAATTTTGTATTATGTATAATTTTGTCTTTGTATTGTAAAAGATTTAAGGGATTAGGATTAAAATAGTCTAATAACTAGGACAAATTGTCCTAGTTCTCAGATATTTTAAATTGGGGGAGAAAGGGGGATGTGATGTAGTTCAGCTGGGCTTGTGAGGTCTCTGGGGAGACCCAATTTAACCAATTTTATGGTCACACCTTGCCTTGGCAAACGTCTGTAGCCACGCCCACGTCTGAGGTCTTTTGTTCTTGACGGCTTCAGACCTAGGCGTCAGGTCGTACACGTGGTTGTGGAGGGTGCTTGGACCACCATAAAAGCCCAAGGAAGAGCATGATCAGGGGATTCGAGCGGAGCTGCTGATGGGGTGCAGAGCTCCTGAGCAGAGACTTCGAGCGGAGCTGCTGCTGGGGTGCAGGGCTCCTGAGCAGAGACTTCGAGCGGAGCTGCTGCTGGGGTGCAGGGCTCGGGAGAAGGCTGCTGAAGTCTCTGGAGGAGACTGTTGGAGGCATTGGGCAGAGTACTGGCTTGGCGCAGTACTCGTGCTGTGTAGGTCTTGGGACCTGTGGTTTAGTTCCTGTAGTGAACTACAGTGTACTATATTGTAAGTTACATTCATTTTGGCCAAGCTAATTGTATTCCCTGTCTCACTGCTTATGTGTACCACCCCATTTATCTAAACCACAATAATGTTCTGTTCCCAAATATATTATTGTACAAAGACTTAATAATAAACTGTGTTTGAGTAGAATAGTAATATTCACTGTCCCCGTCATTTATTCTTTTTTCTTATATTTTATTATGTTTATATATGAGTGAAGGGTGGGCGAGGCATATGTTAGTGAGTAGTGTAGAGTTAATGAGAGTGTCGTGGTGGTCACCACTGACCTGTCATTACCTACCTACCTCCGCTAATCATCTCACTCCTACCACCTCGCCTGCCTCTCCCCTGCCTACATAATCCCTTACTCCCATATCCCCCACTTATATCCGATTCAATCATTACCCCCCTACATGACACTGTCAGCCGCAGCTCATCCTGTCAGCCGCAGCTCGTCCTGTCAGCCGCAGCTCGTCCTGTCAGCCGCAGCTCATCCTGTCAGCCGCAGCTCGTCCTGTCAGCCGCAGCTCATCCTGTCAGCCGCAGCTCGTCCTGTCAGCCACAGCTCATCCTGTCAGCCGCAGCTCGTCCTGTCAGCCGCAGCTCATCCTGTCAGCCGCAGCTCGTCCTGTCAGCCGCAGCTCATCCTGTCAGCCGCAGCTCGTCCTGTCAGCCGCAGCTCGTCCTGTCAGCCGCAGCTCATCCTGTCAGCCGCAGCTCGTCCTGTCAGCCGCAGCTCATCCTGTCAGCCGCAGCTCGTCCTGTCAGCCGCAGCTCATCCTGTCAGCCGCAGCTCATCCTGTCAGCCACAGCTCGTCCTGTCAGCCGCAGCTCATCCTGTCAGCCGCAGCTCATCCTGTCAGCCGCAGCTCGTCCTGTCAGCCGCAGCTCGTCCTGTCAGCCGCAGCTAGTCCTGTCAGCCGCAGCTCATCCTGTCAGCCGCAGCTCATCCTGTCAGCCGCAGCTCATCCTGTCAGCCGCAGCTCGTCCTGTCAGCCGCAGCTCGTCCTGTCAGCCGCAGCTCATCCTGTCAGCCGCAGCTCATCCTGTCAGCCGCAGCTCATCCTGTCAGCCGCAGCTCAAAATAAGGAATTACAGTCACAAGGTCTTTTCTTTATCAGACACCACTGGACAGTTACACCACTGGGCAGTTACACCACTGGACAGTTACACCACTGGACAGTTACACCACTGGACAGTTACACCAATGGACAGTTACACCACTGGACAGTTACACCACTGGACAGTTACACCAATGGACAGTTACACCACTGGACAGTTACACCAATGGACAGTTACACCACTGGACAGTTACACCACTGGACAGTTACACCACTGGACAGTTACACCACTGGACAGTTACACCACTGGAAAGAACTATTAGTCATCTATTACCATTACTTCATATATAGCTAATGTACACACTACAGTATGGAATACAACCTAAAACAATCTCTTAACAACATCCTAATTAGGTTACAATCTCCACTATAAAATCAGTTCATTCATCAAGTCAGTGCAAAATGTGGAGTACTAGTGGGTATTATATAGCCATATTTTTTATAGGGGATGGACCGGTAAACCAGCGGAAGGCCACGGTCATATGACCAGCTGTGGGTCATCATATAACTAAAACCCACGTCAGGAAACACGTGTCTTGTTTCCTGACAAACCTTACCTATCCTAACCTAAGTAAAATGTGGATACAACCTCAGGATTTCAGATCTTAACAATGAGGTGTTTTGTCATATCCTGTGAGGTTTGCATGGAGGTGTCTCTGTAAGGTTGGATGTTTGGATATATAATGCTGGAGTGTATGGACCTGTCTGTCCACACACTGTGTTCTAAGTCACTGATAAACAAACTGTTCTGCCAGAGATACTCATAGTCTAGCCTTAGTCTAGCAATAACAACGTCTTACATTTTTTATCCTTAGATAAGTCTAACTTGATACATGTCATTATGATGGATAATGGATTTGCCAGTTCCTATCTATACTGTTCTAATTTCTTCAGACTATCTTGCTAGCTCCTTTCTGACAATGTTTCGTAAACGTCTGTTTCAAAAACAAAATTTATACTTAACATTCTCTTTATTTAATACTTGTTTAGCTAATTCATTAACGTTGTAACACTCCTAAAGGCCTATATGAGAGGGAATTCACAAAAGCTTGACCATAATACCTTATTAATTTGTATATACCTGTGCCTAGCTTCAGACACAAGTAAGCTATATTCAGATCTCAGGCTATCTACATTAAGTAATGAAGAAAGAGAGTCATTCACAATTAAACTGTCTGACGTCGTAGTTTACCCAAGCTTCAGATATACAAATTACGTATGACAAACAGTTTAGTTTGTAAGGTGGGAAGCCCAGATACAAATCTGTATCACAGCACCATTAGGTTGATTTCCCCCGTGAATAATAACCCTTCTTAAATCTCCCAGCTCATCATCATATCTTGGGATATACTACTATGTAGTGACCCACTTTATTTTTTTAGTGGGTTGTAAAATCTAGGTCCGATATGCCAGCGGATGCTAAACCTGTGATGGGTCCCTTAACTGATTAAGACCCGTGTCAATTGACACTCTTGTTTCCTGAAGACTAAACACCACCACCACCACTGAGAGATTTTATTACATTGTGTGTGAAACTCATCCCGTGTGATGGAGTGTGGCAGAACACCCCTTCAGTGTGATGGAGTGTGGCAGAACACCTCCAGTGTGATGGAGTGTGGCAGAACACCCCTCCAGTGTGATGGAGTGTGATAGAACACCCCTCCAGTGTGATGGAGTGTAGCAGAACACCCTTCCAGTGTGATGTAGTGTGGCAGAACACCCCTCCAGTGTGATGGAGTGTGGCAGAACACCCCTCCATTGTGATGGAGTGTGGCAGAACACCCTTCCAGTGTGATGGAGTGTGGCAGAACACCCCTTCAGTGTGATGTATTGTGGCAGAACACCCCCCCAGTGTGATGGAGTGTGGCAGAACACCCCTACAGTGTGATGTAGTGTGGCAGAACACCCCTCCAGTGTGATGTAGTGTGGCAGAACACCCCTCCAGTGTGATGGTTGTGTTTGGTAAACATACCCACTTCTGACTCCAGCCTCGTAAAATACCTTGTAGATAGGGTGACCACATATTGTGGTGTATCTAATTACAAAATATAAAAAAAACTAATTCTCAGACGTGTTAAGTGATAGCAAGAAGGTATAAATAATCCCTTAATCGCCCTCTCTTAGCTGCTTAAGGTAAACAGGGAAGAAATTTAAAACAGCAGTCTAAAAAAATATATATATTAAACCTGAATATAAAGATTACTTGCTACACGCACAACAATTTTCCCTCCAGCAGATAACACTTTTCTCCCCAAGTCTTGACATAAAAACTAAACATTAATTTAATATAATCGTCCTTTTGCGTATTCAAAAATCGTCCCCCCATGACTATCCTGGTCATCAGGCGTGGCTGATGTCTCAAACTCCCATGGTTAAATCTTGTAAATTATCCCAAGATGGCATAAACGTCTCCCAAGTAATTCTAGTGGTCATTATCACGTCTCACGGCTGTCCTGACGACTTATTCACTGGTTTTATCTTCTTTTTTTAAATCATTAGTATAAAATTACAAGTACGTAGTGGTTCCCTGACGATGAGGCTGATAACAGAAAATTAGTAAGTTTTGCAATATGGATGAACACATTATATTTTACGGGTGTAAAGCGCAGGGGGGAAAAAACTCTACTGAATTAAAAAGATCAGATACAGCACACAAAATACAGTCTTCGTGGCACAACTGGTTATCGCGTTCGGCTCTCAACCGAAAGGTTGATAGTTCGATCCCACCCTGGGGCAAATATTTTTATTTTTTCCAATGAACACCTTTAACAACCGGTTCAGCATATTAATAAATAATTTATGTATTTATGTATGGTCAGTAAACATATTTAGTGAGAGAGACGGGGAATGAGGGGGTCAGGGTAGAAGGAATAACAATATAATAATAATAATACAAATAATAATAATAATAAAAATAATAATAATAATAATAATAATAATAATAATAATAATAATAATAATAATAATAATAATAATAATAATAATAATATCTTTATTTCTACAAGTACATGTACAAGGTATACAGACCTTCCTGACACCAATGATATTCTACTATGTACAAAGCAGCTCGGAGTGTGTGTAGAGAGGTGGGGGAAGGGGAGACGGTGGGAAGGGGAGGAGAGAAGGTGGGGAGGGGAGGAGAGAGGGAAAGGAAGAGGGCGGGGAGGGGAGGAGAGAAGGAAGGCGAGGGGAGTCAGAGATAACAAGGTAATTATACCCTGGCACTGCTCAGCCATAAAGTTCAAGCACTCTGCTACAACCACGTCATCTGTACTCTGCTACAACCACGTCATCTGTACTCTGCTACAACCACGTCATCTGTACTCTGCTACAACCACGTCATCTGTACTCTGCTACAACCACGTCATCTGTACTCTGCTACAACCAAGTCATCTGTACTCTGCTACAACCATGTCATCTGTACTCTGCTACAACCACGTCATCTGTACTCTGCTACAACCACGTCATCTGTACTCTGCTACAACCACGTCATCTGTACTCTGCTACAACCACGTCATCTGTACTCTGCTACAACCACGTCATCTGTACTCTGCTACAACCACGTCATCTGTACTCTGCTACAACCACATCATCTGTACTCTGATACAACTATGTCATCTGTACTCTGCTACAACCATGTCATCTGTACTCTGCTACAACCACGTCATCTGTACTCTGCTACAACAACATCATCTGTACTCTGCTACAACCACGTCATCTGTACTCTGCTACAACCACGTCATCTGTACTCTGCTACAACCACATCATCTGTACTCTGATACAACTATGTCATCTGTACTCTGCTACAACCATGTCATCTGTACTCTGCTACAACCACGTCATCTGTACTCTGCTACAACCATGTCATATGTACTCTGCTACAACCATGTCATCTGTACTCTGCTACAACCACGTCATCTGTACTCTGCTACAACCATGTCATATGTACTCTGCTACAACCACGTCATCTGTACTTTGCTACAAATACGTCATCTGTACTCTGCTACAACCATGTCATCTGTACTCTGCTACAACCACGTCATCTGTACTCTGCTGCAACCACGTCATCTGTACTCTGCTGCAACCACGTCATCTGTACTCTGCTACAACCACGTCATCTGTACTCTGCTACAACCACGTCATCTGTACTCTGCTACAACCACGTCATCTGTACTCTGCTACAACCACGTCATCTGTACTCTGCTACCACGTCATCTGTACTCTGCTACAACCACGTCATCTGTACTCTGCTACAACCACGTCATCTGTACTCTGCTACAACCACGTCATCTGTACTCTGCTACAACCACGTCATCTGTGCTCTGCTACAACCACGTCTTCTGTACTCTGCTACAACCACGTCATCTGTACTCTGCTACATCCACGTCATCTGCACTCTGATACAACCACGTCATCTGTACTCTGCTACAACCACGTCATCTGTACTCTGATACAACCATGTCATCTGTACTCTGCTACAACCACGTCATCTGTACTCTGCTACAACCAAGTCATCTGTACTCTGCTACAACCACGTCATCTGTACTCTGCTACAACCACGTCATCTGTACTCTGCTACAACCATGTCATCTGTTCTCTGCTACAACATACGTCATCTGTATTCTGCTACAACCACGTCATCTGTACTCTGCTACAACCACGTCATCTGTACTCTGCTACAACCACGTCATCTGTACTCTGCTACAGCCATGTCATCTATACTCTGCTACAACCACGTCATCTGTACTCTGCTACAACCACGTCATCTGTACTCTGCTACCACGTCATCTGTACTCTGCTACAACCACGTCATCTGTACTCTGTTACAACCACGTCATCTGTACTCTGCTACAACCACGTCATCTGTACTCTGCTACAACCACGTCATCTGTACTCTGCTACAACCACGTCATCTGTACTCTGCTACAACCACGTCATCTGTGCTCTGCTACAACCACGTCTTCTGTACTCTGCTACAACCACGTCATCTGTACTCTGCTACATCCACGTCATCTGCACTCTGATACAACCACGTCATCTGTACTCTGCTACAACCACGTCATCTGTACTCTGATACAACCATGTCTTCTGTACTCTGCTACAACCACGTCATCTGTACTCTGCTACAACCATGTCATCTGTACTCTGCTACAACCACGTCATCTGTACTCTGCTACAACCACGTCATCTGTACTCTGCTACAACCATGTCATCTGTTCTCTGCTACAACTACGTCATCTGTATTCTGCTACAACCACGTCATCTGTACTCTGCTACAACCACGTCATCTGTACTCTGCTACAACCACGTCATCTGTACTCTGCTACAGCCATGTCATCTATACTCTGCTACAACCACGTCATCTGTACTCTGCTACAACCACGTCATCTGTACTCTGCTACCACGTCATCTGTACTCTGCTACAACCACGTCATCTGTACTCTGCTACAACCACGTCATCTGTGCTCTGCTACAACCACGTCTTCTGTACTCTGCTACAACCACGTCATCTGTACTCTGCTACATCCACGTCATCTGCACTCTGATACAACCACGTCATCTGTACTCTGCTACAACCACGTCATCTGTACTCTGATACAACCATGTCATCTGTACTCTGATACAACCACGTCATCTGTACTCTGCTACAACCACGTCATCTGTACTCTGCTACAACCACGTCATCTGTACTCTGCTACAATCATGTCATCTGTTCTCTGCTACAACCACGTCATCTGTACTCTGCTACAACCACGTCATTTGTACTCTGCTGCAACCACGTCATCTGTACTCTGCTACAACCACGTCATCTGCTCTCTGCTACAATCACGTCATCTGTACTCTGCTACAACCACGTCATCTGTACTCTGCTACAACCATGTCATCTGTACTCTGCTACAACCACGTCATCTGTGCTCTGCTACAACCACGTCTTCTGTACTCTGCTACAACCACGTCATCTGTACTCTGCTACATCCACGTCATCTGCACTCTGATACAACCACGTCATCTGTACTCTGCTACAACCACGTCATCTGTACTCTGATACAACCATGTCATCTGTACTCTGCTACAACCACGTCATCTGTACTCTGCTACAACCACGTCATCTGTACTCTGCTACAACCACGTCATCTGTACTCTGCTACAATCATGTCATCTGTTCTCTGCTACAACCACGTCATCTGTACTCTGCTACAACCACGTCATTTGTACTCTGCTGCAACCACGTCATCTGTACTCTGCTACAACCACGTCATCTGTTCTCTGCTACAACCACGTCATCTGTACTCTGCTACAACCACGTCATCTGTACTCTGCTACAACCATGTCATCTGTACTCTGCTACAACCATATCATCTGTACTCTGCTACAACCATGTCATCTGTACTCTGCTACAACCACGTCATCTGTACTCTGCTACAACCACGTCATCTGTACTCTGCTACAACCATGTCATCTGTTCTCTGCTACAACTACGTCATCTGTACTCTGCTACAACCACGTCATCTGTACTCTGCTACAACCACGTCATCTGTACTCTGCTACAACCACGTCATCTGTACTCTGCTGCAACCATGTCATCTGTACTCTGCTACAACCACGTCATCTGTACTCTGCTACAACCACGTCATCTGTACTCTGCTACCACGTCATCTGTACTCTGCTACAACCACGTCATCTGTACTCTGCTACAACCACGTCATCTGTACTCTGCTACAACCACGTCATCTGTGCTCTGCTACAACCACGTCTTCTGTACTCTGCTACAACCACGTCATCTGTACTCTGCTACAACCACGTCATCTGCACTCTGATACAACCACGTCATCTGTACTCTGCTACAACCACGTCATCTGTACTCTGCTACAACCACGTCATCTGTACTCTGCTACAACCACGTCATCTGTACTCTGCTGCAACCATGTCATCTGTACTCTGCTACAACCACGTCATCTGTACTCTGCTACAACCACGTCATCTGTACTCTGCTATCACGTCATCTGTACTCTGCTACAACCACGTCATCTGTACTCTGCTGCAACCACGTCATCTGTACTCTGCTACAACCACGTCATCTGTGCTCTGCTACAACCACGTCTTCTGTACTCTGCTACAACCACGTCATCTGTACTCTGCTACAACCACGTCATCTGCACTCTGATACAACCACGTCATCTGTACTCTGCTACAACCACGTCATCTGTACTCTGCTACAACCACGTCATCTGTACTCTGCTACAACCACGTCATGTGACTAAGCCATCAACGTCACTCAGAGTCCAGAGCTGAAGACAACACAACACTGACCACAACACAACACTGACCACAACACAGCACTGACCACAACGCAACACTGTGGTCAGTCGCCAGTACTCAGTGGTCAGTCGTCACGTGAGGTCACAGACCCTGAGCTGCTTTGGGGATTAGTGTGGACGGTTACAAACCCTGGTTTGCTTTCGCATTTGTTTTAAAAATTGGGGGTTTGGAAAAGTTGAAGGAGGGGGGCCCTTGCTTCCCCCCGGAAGTTTTGGGAGGCTAAAGGTCCACCTCAAGGGTTCGGGGAGAGAGTTGAGGTGGTGGAGTTGGGGGGAATGAGGCTTCCTAGCAGCGAGGTGCATCTGTCCTCCCGCTGTGAGGAGGCGGGTAGTTGGGGGGGGGGGGGGGGGGGGGGGGGGGGGAAAAAAAGAAAAAAAGGGCTACCAGCATTGGGGTTTTGGCAGTCCAGCACCTGCTACAATTGGCGAGGGGTTTCTCAGTAATGGAAGGCGCATCAAGAAAGGGGGAAATTTAAGAGTGAAATTTAAGGGTAGGAAATCGCCTTCTCTTTTTCTTCAGGAAAAAATGTATTTTCCCAGGGGCCAGTGAAGGAAAGGGTACACGCCCCTGCTAAAGGAGGAAACCCCCGCATTCTTGGGGGTTTGGTGACTCTCGGGTAAGAACATTGACCTGCTTTTTGAATGGGAAAAGAAGATGAAGATAGAGTGTGTTTCCCCTGGAGTTTGGGGGTTGGGGACTTTGCAACAGGTTTGGATAAACATGTCCGGTAAGGGGAGAAACCCCCTTTTTATCTGTCTCAGTGCTGGGGGGAAATGATTTTGGGGAAGGGTGGGAGGAAAGTTTCTAGAAAGTACAGGTCAGCAATAATTTCTTTGTAAAAGGGAGGGATCCCCAATCATATGTAGAAACTTCCCTAAAGGGGAGAAGGAAATGAATGGTTGTCTAGGGCAATTGGTGAAAAAATTGCTGGCTAGACAATACTAAAAAAAAGGAATTTTCCCAATCCCTTTCATTGACAAATGGAACAACTTTTATGGCAAACCCGATATTATCGGGGAGGGGGTTTAAAACCTTTTCCCCGGGGGCTGGGGGTAGCACTTGCAACTCGTTTGAGAAGGCCTTTGGGGTAAAATTTCCCTATGTTTTTAAAACCCGAGGGAAGATAGGGGTTTGGGTGTTTGGGGGAAAAACAACAGGATCCCAACATTTGGGGTTGGAAACAAAATTTAAAAAAGGCATTCAGCAAAAGTTATAAAAAAAAACCCAATAAAATCGGGTCAGCCAAAAAAGGGGGGCCCAGCAGAGGGCAGAAAGGGACTACCCCCTTTAAAGGTTTTTACAAATACTAATAGCGGGAGTGAAGAAAAAAGAAGTGTTTAATTTTAAATTGAAAGGGTGCGGGAAACCCCTAGATATTTTGCTATAACAGAGCCCCTGCCCCCTTTTGGTGAGAGAGCCCCTAAATGTCACATACAAGGCTAAAAATTTATTCCCCACGACAGGGTCAACGGGAAAGGTGGTGGAGAAAGCGATGAAATTTTTCCGAGAAAATTTTAAATTTTGTTTTTAGAAAAATTTTTTTTAAATTTTTTAATAAAAAAGCGCCAGCCATTTAATTCTTTTTGGGTTACACTTCTCGAGGGCCGAAAAAAACTAATTTTGGGTGTGTTTACGGGGCCCCCCAAATCTGATGGGGAGGGGGCAGTAAACTTCAAAGGGGACAAATTCTTTTGGCACCCTACATACAAAAAATTTTTGTGCTAATGGGAAAATTTCAACTATAGACAATTGACGGGAGAAATTTTTGAAAAAAAATTTTAGAGTCAGGTACTTTCTTGATACGATCCAGGATTGTTTTTTTAAAACAGTTTGTGACAGAGCCAACTGGGGGAAATAACCTCCTTGACTTGGTTCTTCCCAGTGGGGAAAACCACAATTTAAAAATCTTGGGGTTTAATGATGAATTTGGGGGAAAAGACCCAAAAACCCACTCAGTTTTAATATACCCATGGAATTCCCCCTAAATAATGGCAACCCCTCCCCGGGCCCCTGATTTTCGTTTGGGGGGGGTTTTCATAGGATTTAAAAAAATTATTTAGGGGGGCTGAACTGAATGACCCTGCCCAAAAACCGGTAGGGGTAAATGGTTGCCGATAAAAAGGCTTTCCCAGGCATAGTTCTAGCTCTCATAAAATTTAATTTTCCCAAAAATGGGAAAATCAGATCAAACAAAAATGACCCTAAATGGATGAAAAATGATTAAAAAAATCTGATTGGCCCAAAAGAAGGCATATATGGGCAAATCAAAAGAGGGAGGGGAAAATTGAGAAATCGTTTATTTTCCCATTTAAAGAAAAAAAAAAAAAAGGGAAAATTAAAAAAACCCAAAAAGAAAATTATGGGGGTTTAAAGTTGCAAGGAATCAAAAACAAAAACCCAAAAGGATTTTCAGGTATTAGAAGTAAATCGGGGAAAAAGGGGGGGCCCACCCCAAAATTTCCTCGGGTCAGCTCCCCTGGACAGTGAAAAAGGGAAAGTGTAAAATTTTTTTAACACATACTTCCTTTTCATTTTTTTACCCCAGGAGGATCCCACGAAATTCCGTAATGATAAATTTAAATGGAACAGGCGATAAAAAACTTTCCCACTATTGGGTAAACAAGTGACATGGCCCCTTAGGGCAAAATAGATAAATTAAAACCTAACAAATCCCCAGGCCCTGATAAAAACTGAAATGAAAGGGGTTTTCAAAGGAAGTAAAGAGGAGCTTACACCCCCTTTTGGCTAATTTTTTCAACATATAATTCCCAAAACGGGCCCTGGTGCCGATAATTTAAAAAGGGGCAAATGTGATCCCAAATTTTCAAAACAGGTGAAAAGGCCTTTAGTTTCGAACTATAGACCAATAAGCCTAACCTCCCATATTGGGAAAATTTTTTTGAATCAAAAAGGGGGGGGCCGGGGGGGGGGGGGGGGCGGGGCGTAGCCAAACCCTTAAAAAAGCATAAATTAATAAAACGAATCTCAGCATGGTTTTTAAAAAGGGGGCCCTTTTCCTGCCTTACGAATTTATTAATTTTTTTTCACTAAGGTATTTGGGGAGGTAATCGGGAAAGGGAATATAAAATTTTTGGGGTATATGGACTTCATAAGGTTTTTTGACAGGGTCCCCCCTCAGAAAACTATTGAGAAATTAAAGCACGGAAATGGGAGGAAAATTTTTTTTCCCCTGGATAGGGAAAGGTTGAAAAATGGGCAGCAGAGAGTTTGCCATAAATGGGGGGGGAGAAAAATCAGAGTGGGGAAGGGCCCACGAGCGGTTTTCCAAACAGGGGGTCAGTTTTTGGGCCCCCTGCTGCCCAAAACTACAAAAACGACAAAGATAAAGGGCATAAAGGGGCGACATCGGCAAGTTTGCCGAGGGACCCCCAAAAATGGGCCGTCAAATTTCCCAATTCGGGCCCGGGACAATCGACACTCCAGGAAAATTTGAATAGACTGATGCAGTGGTCGGAGAAGGGCAGATCATTTTTAATATAGACAAATCAAAGTTCAAAATTGTTGGCCCGGAAAAATAACCAGCCACATATAAACTAAAAAATTGAATCTTAATTTACGGTTTGCGAAAAAAAAATTTTTGGGATTTCTGGTTGCAGAATCTGAAACCAAGACAACAGGGGCAAAAAGTGTTTCGCAATAAAGCTAATAAAACCCTTTTGGCTTCATACCCAAGAAGCAAATAATGGGAGCCCCAGGTTGTTCTTCAACTCTATACATCCTTGGTCAGGCCCTCATTTAGATTCCCCCTGCACGGGGTTTTTGGTCACCGTATTACAGAAGGGATAAAATCTCTGGAAAATTCAAAGGGGGATGAAAAAGTTGACCCCATGAAATCAGAAAAAACCCCTTCCCTTTTGGAGATTAAAGGAAAAAAAAAAAGGGGGTGGGGCCCTAAACCTCCCATTTTTTTTCTTCTAAAAAGAGGGGAAAGGGAAAAAAAGGGGGGTTGGAAAAAAAGGGGATTGAGGTTTTTTTTAATAAAGGGGCCCCCGGGGGGAATTAAAATTAAAAGGGGGGTTGTTAAAAATTAGTGGGGTGGTTTTGAAAATTTTTTAATTCCTAGCCCTTTGGGGGGAAACGGACCCCCCGCGGGGCCAATTTTTGGTTTTTTTTAATTTTTTGGAAAAAAAATTAAAAAGAATTCAAAAAAAAAAAAAGGAAAAAAAATAAAAAAAGGAAAAATTAAAACCCTTGGTTTGGTAAAAAAAAAAAAAGTTTTAAAAAAAGGAAAAAAAAATTTAAAAAAAAGGGGAACAAAACCTCCCAAAACCCTTAAAAATAAACCAAAACCCCCTTGTGCCCCCCCCCCTTTAAAAAAAGGGGGGAAAAACCATAATTTTTGAAAAAACCTGAAAACCCCTTTCTCCCAAAAAGGGGGGCCCCCCCCTGCCCCAAAACAATTGCCCAAACCCCAACTGTTTAAATTTCAAAGCCCAAAAACCCGGGACCACCCCATCCATACCTTCCATGCCTTCGCAGCCACAATTTAAACCCCTGCCCCAAACAATTTGGGGTAAAAAATTGGCTTAACCTAAACCGGACACCCCCCAAAAAGGGGCCAACCCCATTTTCCTCCCAATGCCTTATGTTTTTTCCAAACCAACACTGCCCAAACAACCCAACACTGACCACCCCCCAAACACTGATAAACAATACAACACTAAACCAAACAAAAAAACAACCCCCAAACCACAAACCAACCCCAACTGACCCCCAACACAACATTTAACAAAAAAACTAACCCCAAAAACATGACCACAACAAAACACTAACTAATACAAACCCTGCCCAAACAAAACAACACTGCCCAAAACCAAACGGCCAAACCCCCTGCCCACAACACAACACAAACCCCCAAAAAAGAACAAAAAAACACTAACTACAAACAACCCGGACAAAAAAAAAATCACAATAAAACACTGACCACAACACAACCTGACCAAACCCCAACACTAACTACAACCCCAACACTGACCACAAAAAAACCGACCAAAACCACAACATTTGGATAACAAACAAAAACTACCAACACAACACTAAACCACAACACAACAACTAAACCCCTCCCACAAACCTGACCAAAACACAACACTAACTACTACAAAACACTGACAAAACATAAAACACTGCCCCAAAACCCACAACACTCCCACAACACAACACTGACCACAACACAAACACGACCACAACAAAACATTGCCCAAACCAACACAACACTAACAATACAAAAACCTGCCCAAACAAACAACACGGGACCACAAAAAAAAAGGGGGTTTAAAAAATGGGGGGATGGGGGGGGGGGGGGGGGGGAAAAAAAGGGGGGGGGGGGGGGGGGGAAAAAAAAATTTAAAAAGGGGGGGGGGGGGGGGGGGGGTGTTTGGGGGGGGGGGGGGGGGGGGGGGGGAAAAAAAAATTAAAAAATAAAAAAAATTGACCAAAAACACAAAAAAAATAACCAAACAAAAACAAAAATGAACAAAACCCCCCCCTAACCCCCCAAAACAGCACAAAAAACCTAAAAATCCCCCAAAAAAACACAACCCCAAAAAAAACCCTAAAACCCCAAAACAACCCCCCCAAAAAAACCCCCCTGACCACAACCCACAAAAATTAAAAACCCCAAAACCAAAAAACCCCCACAACCCCCTAACCCCCTTAACCAACACAACACAACACTAAAAAACAAACACTAACCACTACAACACAACCCCTAACCACTACAACAAAACCCAAAATAAACCAAAAATAAAAAAACAACACTAACCAGTAAACTCAACACTAACCACTACAACAAAAACCCCAAAACCACTACTACAAAAAACCAAACCACTAAACACAAAAACTAACCACTACAACACAACACTCCCCCACTACAACAAAAAACCCCTAACCTTTGAAAACCCCAAGGCTAACCACTAAAAAACACTTCACTAACCCCCTAAAACACAAAACAACCACTACAACACAATACTAAACCATTAAAAACACAACACAACCACTACAACAAAACCCAAAAAACCCACAACAGCACAAAAATAACCACAAAACACAACCCTCACCACTACAACCCCAACCCCAAAACCAAACAACAACACAACATTTACCACTACACAACCCCAAACCCAAACTACAACAAAAACAAAAACCACCTACTCCCAAACACTAACCACTACAACACAACACAAACCACCTAAACAAAACACTAATCACTACGCAAAACACTAACCACTACAACAAAACGCAAACCCCACTAAAACACAACACAACCACTCCCAGCACAACACTAACCACTGCAACAAAACATTTCCACCTTTAAAAAAGCAAAACACTAACCACTGAAACCACAACACTAAACCATTACAGCACAACCTAACCATACGGGACAACACTAACCACTAACAACAAAACACTAACCACTAAAAACACAAAACTAACCACACAGCGAAACCCACTAACCACTACAACACAACACTAACCACTACAACAAAAACACAAAACCCACTACAACATAAAAAAAAAAACACTACAACACAACACTAACCCCCAAAACCCAAAAACACAAACCCACTACAACATAACACTAAACACTACCCCCAAAACACAAACAAATACAGCCAAAAACTAACCACTACAAAAACAAACCCTAACCACTAAAAAACACAACCCAAAACCCTCCGGGCACAAACAACCCCTACAACACAACACTAACCACTACAACCCAACAAAAAACCACTACAACACTAACCACAACAACACAACCAAACCCACTACAACATAACAACTAAACACTACAACACAAACACAAACCCCCAACAGCAAAACCACAAAACCCTACAAAACAACACTAACCACTACAGCACAACACTAACCATTTCAACACAACCCCTAACCACTACACAAAAACACTAACCACAACAACACAACACTAACCACAAACCGCACAACCCCAAACCATACAACAAAAACACTAACCCTACCAACAAAAAAACTAACCATTTACAACACAACACTAACCACTAAAACCCACAACACAAACCACTAAAACCCCCAACACAACCCAAATACAGCCCAAAAACAACCATTTACAACAAAAACACTAACTACAAAAAACAAAACACAAAACCACTACAAATAACACTAAACACAACAACACAACACTAACCATTACAGCCCAACACTAACCACAACCCAAAACAAAACCGCTACAACCTCCCAAAGACCACCAACATGTTAAAAATTTCACATTTCCCCCCCGGCCCGAGCATTAAATAGCATAAATAATTACATTTTATAGTGATAACCTTTTTTTTGATAACCCCAGAAAACTATACCGGGTGCTGACGGGGACATAGTACTGGGGGTTTAAAACTTTTGTGTTGGGCCCTTGATTCGTATATAGTAGGTCGGGGTTTAACCCTAGTGGGGGGTAAAAACTTTAACCCAAAATTCCTTAAAATTTTTCCTTCGAATCCCTGTTTTTCCCCAACAAATCCTCTTTTTTTTGTGATAGGAAATCCCGTTTTTTTAGTGACTTCACCCTGAAAAGAATGAAGCCGTTTTGTACCCCCTGTAGAGGGCCTGCTGTTTGGCGTATGCATATAACTGTGAAAGAAAAACGGGGTGCAGAAAAAATTTTTCAGTGGGGACAAAGTTTCACACTTTTTCTTCCCTTTGGGAAAATTTCCCGGGGGACTTCATAAGGCCTCCCACAGCGAAACGGCCCTTATTGGAACGCTTTTTTGTAAAACCGGTTTTTGTCTGGAGCCCAACAAAACCCGTCGTGGGGAATGTTTGACGAAGTCCCCCACGAAATGACTGCGTTCCCCCTTTGTTTTTAAACCCCATCCCTAGTGGGGAAATGAACAGGACAGTGGGTCGGGGTTTCCCCGTCAGTAAACTGGGCCCCAAATGGTCCGTGAGGTTTTTCCCTGACCTAAGCTTTTCCGGGGATTTTAGCTTTGGGGTTTTTCCCCAAGCCCCATGACCTGTTTGAAAGTGCTTTAAAATTTCTCATTTTAAGGGTTTTGGGAAAAATGAGATTCTGTTTTCAAAGGAAAATGGGGAGGCTGAAGCTTTCCCCTTTAATAAATTTGGGACTGAGTTTGAGAGGGTTTTGGAGCTGGTAATTTGGAGAGGGCACCGGGTTTTTTAAAAAGGCAAGTGTCCAAAATTCAGGAAAAAGGAAGTTTTAAAAAGGGTTTAAAACTGGAAAGGGTGAAGGTAGGAAAATCATTTTTCTGTTCTCCAGGACGGATGTACTTTCATGGTTAGTGGGGTTTAAAAGGGGTACCACGGGCCCCCCTGCAAACCCAAGGTAAAAAAATTCTGATTGTTTGGGGGACCTCAGGTAAGATATGTGGAAACCCTGCTTTTTTTAACAGAGATAGGAAGGTCAACCAGAGAGTGTTTTCCCCCCCAGGGGGTGGTGTTTGGGGACAATCCCCGGAGGTTGGGGTAAAATTTAGGGAATGGGAACCAAACCATTTTCTGTCTTAGTGCTGTTTGGGAAAAGACATCAGGAGGGGGAGGGAAAAGGACTCTTTTTGATGGTTTTCAACTGTGGGTTTTGAGGTCCCCTAAAGGGGGACCTAATTAACCAATAAAAAGGGTCACGCCTTTCCTTGGGAAAAAAGGTTTTCAGAAAATGTCCTTTGGCTTAAGTCCCAGGTCCCTTTTTCGTCACTGGAAACCTTCGTCCACGTGTAAACGGCCCCTTTTGGGGAAGGGGTTTTTTTTTTGGGGGAACCTATAAGCCCAAGGGAAAAGCTTTAGCAGGGGAAGGGTTTGGGGCCCCCTCTGGGTGAGTTGGGAAAACCCCCGGACCACCGCATGTTTTAGTGGACCATGCATTGCGAAATTTTGGTCAGCTGGTCGGGGAATTAAGAGTGAGTACCCGTCTGTGTTACTGATAACATTTTAACCCCCCCCCCTGGTAATTTAAATCCCATAGGCCCAAATTGTTTTTTTTTATTATTTTTGGGGGCTACAATTTTTTTTTTAATCTTTCATTCTAATTTTTTTTTCAATACACTCCTCTGGTTCTTAAGAAAAAAGCCCCCTTTCGTTTGGGCCCTTTTCCCTTTAAAAAAAAAAAGCATTCCAAATACAAAAGAAAAGCGTGTCCTGCTCCAAATTTTTAAATTTCCAGAATTTTTTTTAAGCCCTTCTATCTGACAAATGATGCTTTTTTCCAAAAAGGGATAGGTTTCTGTACTAGCTCAGAAGACTGATGGCAAGTACAACCCCAGTTTCATTTGCTAGTCGAGTCCTTTTTGAGGGCCCGAAGGAAAATTAAAAACATTAAAATGAGCAAGAAGCTTTGCAATAGTATGGTTTTTAAAACCCTTCTGAGACAAAATTTTTTACCCTTTCCCTGTTTAAATTTTTGACAGACCAAACTCCCTGATACCGGGTTTTTTCCAGAACCCAAAAAACCTACGGAAGTTAGCCAGATGGACCTTTTCTATCCAAGCCTTCACAATCCTACTTTTAAACAATTTCCTTGAAAATCCCCAAAGAGTCGTAGATGCTTTTTCATGACCCGTTTGGGAAAGAAAATGCAACCCTCCATTTACTTCTGAGGAGTAAAGAATGCCCAAAGAACAGATCCCCCTGTGGTCTGGTTTTATTCGTTCCCGGTCCAGGAAGATTTTTGTTCGACCCGGGGAAGCCACCAGCCCCCATTAGAAATTTTTTCCCTGAGTCAAGAATTACTGTATCGAACAGCCGGCTGGGGGAAAATCAAGCAGAAAGGGATACCAAATTTGTAGTTCCACATCCCCTAAATGAATGTAGCTCTACAGCTTTGTTCACGAAAGCACCAGGTGTTGCACACCCTGGGATGGATCGTTTCCTGGAAACAAGCCCAAAAGAAAAACTTTTGGCCATGTAAAGGCAACTACCCTTTCTGAAATATTCAAAAAATGAGGGGTCGTATGCCCAAAAAGGAAAAGTCAATGTCCTAAACCCAATTTCCCGGTGTATCCCCTTCTAGCGAACAGTGGGGAAAGTTGCGCTTTGGTTTTGTTAACCAATTTTAAAAGTTTTCCCTCCAAGGTTAAAAAACAACTGTGTGTTTGGGGGGACCATTTCGCCCCGATAATTTTGAATTAGTTTCCTATTTCAGATAAGACTGCTGGACAGAAACTAAAGGGTTTTTTTAAAAAACGCATTTAACTGGGAGCTACCAAACCCCCAAGTCCCTATAACCCGATAATGGAGGTGAATTTGCCAAAGAGATTCTTGAAAAATTTTTTTACCTTGTACAAAATCTTTTAAATCAACCCCTTGTTTCCCCCTCATCCCCCGCGAGTAAATTTGGTTTTGGCAGAACGTACAAATAAGTACTAAATTTTTTGAACCCCTGTCAAACCCCCCTAGGAACCTGGGAGGAATTTTTTAAAATGGTGTTTTTGTTTCCATAAATTCTGCTTACAAAGCTTCCATCGGTGACACTTTCCCCATTTTTCCTTGTAAACGGTGTAGAGAAGCGTTTAAACCCTTTTGATTTTGTTTTTTTTTAAACCAAAGCCGAAACCCATTAAAACCCTGATTTTTTTCATAGGGAACTCATACCCGCATAGCTCAAAGGGGTTTTTGAAGAATTTCCCGGGGACACCCTTTATAAATCAACCCGCAGAATTTACTAGTAAAATAATAGCCCCCTGCTAATCCCACAAAAAGTTTTAAAATGGGTTTGAAGTAATGCTGACCAAAAAATTTCCCAAACAAAACATCCGCAATGCCTAAGCTCGACCAAAAGTTTGTTGGCCCTTATTGAGTAGTTGAACATATCAATGGCAATATGTATAAGCAACAGTTAGACAACTTATTCCGAAACGTTTTCGCCTACACAGTAGGCGAAACGTTCAGTTCCATAGTTCAGTTCCATAGTCAGGAACTGACTATGGAACTGAACTTCTCCGGCCGAGGGACTGACAACCTCAAATTCTACGACTACAAGGGTGATGGACTGATTACATCGTCTTCACATCTCTACTGTTCCTGCCTATTTTCTGTATTCGACTGAAGAAGCCTACTGTGTAGCGAAACGTTTCGGAATAAAGTTGTCTAACTGTTGCATATGTGTCTTACCTAACAACCTGTCGGTATTGTATACCATTTTGATGTTCAATATGTATAAGGTTAGAGAAATTAGTACTGGTCAGTATAAAGAATCACATTTAGATCATATGAAGTTAGTATGCGATGTTGATGATATTGCTACCCAGACTAATGTGACAGTTGCTGACAATCCTCTTGACTCCGTACCCTCTACCTCTAATACTCAGCCAGATAATCAACCCAAATGTTGTTATTCTTTGTGTACTCGACAAGTAATGAGAAACCCACAAGTATCTTTTGTAGATACTTGTTCAGATCTCCCTCAGTCAAGGCATGTGTTAGCCATTGCAAAGGAATTCGATCCTCCCAAAGACGATAACCATTCTGCATATGTAAATCTTACCCTCACAGAGTTGGGTTTAAATGTACATAGTCTGTATAATTAGATGTTCAAGATTAATGAAGTTGTCAACTGTGTGTTTTTATTAGCTGATCAGTTTCTTTCAAAAAAATTTTTTGTGTTCATGTTCCCTCCAAATTCTGAGAATTTAGCAGTAATGATCTGAGCATGCCAGATCTGCCTTTGCTGTTAATTACTTTCACCTTTGTAAATATATTTATCCTTCCTCAGAATCCGTAGAGTGCATGAATACAGATCGATTGATCAATTCCATCCTTTATTATACCATGATTTGTTCTTATAATTTGTAATGCATTACATTAAAACTCATTACCTTAACACCCATTAAGTTAACACCCATAACATCCATTACGATACCATCCATTAGTTCTAAGTTACATATGTCTTTGTTATTGTATAGAATCAGCCCAGAGCCACCTGCCTGTTCAGCCTATAGCATAGTATTGTATGTCGAGACGACATACATAACATGACCGAGCTGTCAGTATAGCTACTGAATTCCCCATACTTATACTTGTGTAGCATATTGTAGATCGTATCAATGTATATATTTAGGCTCCCTTGTGATGTAGTTCAGCTGGGCTTGTGAGGTCTCTGGGGAGACCTAATTTAACCAATTATATGGTCACCTTGCCTCGGCAAATGTCTGTCAGAGCCATGCCTTTTCGGCTTAAGACTGAGGTCTTTTGTTCTGGACGGCGTCAGACCTCGGCGTCAGATCAACACCACGTGTGCACACCTCATTGTGGAGGGTGCTTGGACCACCATAAAAGCCCAAGGAAGAGTATGATCAGGAGATTCGTGCAGAGCTCTGGCCTGGGTGCAGAGCTCCTGAGCAGAAAGATTCGGGCAGAGCTCAGGCATGGGAGCAGAGCTGAGCTGGAGAGTCTCGGGAGGAGAGACTGTTGGAGACATTGGGCAGAGTACTGGCTTGGAGCAGTACTCGTGCTGTGTAGGTCTTGGGACCTGTGGCTTAGTTCCTGTAGTGAACTGTCCTCTGTACTATATTGTAAGTTATATTAATTTTCGTCAAGTTGATTGTGTTCCCTGTCTCACTGCTTATATGTACCACCCCATTTGTCTAAACCACAATAATGTTCTCCTGTTCCCAAATATATTATTGTACAAAGACTTAATAATAAACTGTGTTTGAGTAGAATAGTAATATTCACTGTCCCCGTTATTTGCTATTCCTATTTCTTATATTTTATTATGTTAAGTTAAAGTAGTGAGAGGGTGAGTAGTGTGGTGGGTAGAGTAATGAGAGGTGGAGGTGTAGTCACCAGTGACCTCACATTACCTACCTACCTCTGCTAATCATCTCCCTCCTACTGCCTCGCCTGTCATCTCTCCTACCACTTCGCCTGCCTGTCACCTACCTGACTCCCTCCTCTTACTCCCATATTCCCTTAATCATTACCCCCTCCCTACATGACATGGTGTCTAAGGATGGTGATTCTTATTATTTCTATAATAGGAATCAGTCCCATGTGTCCTTTTGACTCCTCGGTTATACTTGTTATGCT
Source organism: Cherax quadricarinatus (assembly GCF_026875155.1). NCBI lineage: Eukaryota > Metazoa > Arthropoda > Malacostraca > Decapoda > Parastacidae > Cherax > Cherax quadricarinatus. The sequence goes on along the minus strand of NC_069402.1, from coordinate 87,434,625 downwards.
ACCATTTGCTACCAATTTTTTTTCTTGTGTGTGTAAAGCTAAAGTAAATATCTGTGTGATATAATCCTAGTGACCTTAACTGACCATTTTTTTTGACGGTGGGTCTGAGTAATTGTGGTTGTATTATTATATTTGGTGGAGTTGTGTGTTGGTTTGAGATATATGGTGGAAGGTGTGAAGGTTTGGGTGAGACTTTTGGGGGAAACAATTACTGGCCGAAATTGAATACTTACAGAGGTATGAGAAGTCACCCAGCCCACCTTTGGGGAGACTCCCCCACAACTGTCACCCATTGAAGAGCTGCCTATGATTGCTATCCACCTGATGTGCCCAGTCACCCAGCTGATGTGCCCCAGTAGATGTGTTGCTGCCCTGGTCTGTCATCCATTGTAGTGGGTGTCTGTCTGCATCACCCAGCCTCTGTGACCATCACCCGCGGACCGCACCTGCTGTTGATGACCTGAAGTGACCTCACTTCACCTCGAGCAACTGACCATAGCCTGCTACTGCTGATGTCGGCTGCTGTGATGCTGTCTGTAATGCTGTGGCCGTGCTGTGATACCAAGATGCTGTAGCCATGCGGGGATGCTCTAGCTGTGCTGCGATGCTGTGGTCGTGCTGTGTGCTGCTGTGATATGGCCGTGCTGTGATGATGGCTATGCTGTGGCCGTGCTGTGATGCTGAGATGCTGGGACCGTGCTGCGATGCTGTAGCTGTGCTTCGATGCTGTGGCCGTGCTGTGTGCTGCTGTGATACGGCCGTGCTGTGATGATGGATATGCTGTGGCTGTGCTGTGATGCTGCGATACTGCCTAGCTCAAGAGGAGGAGTTGGCAGTGATGCTGCAGCGGTGTGTGAGGGATTCTGGCTGGTGTGCCAGGACAGGTGAATCTTCTGTGAAGGAGTTGCCATTCTCGGAGATGTGGAAGGACGTGAGCCGTGGAGATGGACTCCAGCTGCTGAGACCAGCCTGCTTTCAAGGGCGGTATGGAGGTGTATCCTGCCTTGCTGGTCGACCTGTACGACCGGTATGCGGGGATGTCCTGCCAGCCATGAGAGACAATTGAGAGTGTGAGACGTCCCCAGCCTACTTTGACTTGCCAGAAGTGTTAGTGTTACCTGTGTGAAATAAGGTGACCTTGAAAACGGTCCAGTGATTATGGGCCCTGCTTGTTTTATGAGGCCAGTGAATCCTAGTAGTGGCATAGGATAATGGAGGGTCTTAGCTGCGATGCCTGCCCTGTCTCGATTCTCAGACGTTGTAGTGTGCATGTGAAGTGTGCTGAAAATGCGACCTTGGTGGTCGTGAAGTGGTCCATTGCAGTTATTTGAAAGAATGCAACCCGTTGGAGCATTTTTCCACGCCATAGAAGCCTAGAGAGGTTTGGCCCAATGGTTAATGTGCGAGGGTGACTAGCATTGGCTAGTGCATTTCTAGTAGAAGTAGGGAAGGCACTGGAGCCCGATATTTAGGTTTAAGGAGAAATGACGGGTAAGGAGGCTTTGCACCAGAGAGCAACTATTATGCTGGCCAACTTCGAGGTGTACTGATTACGCTGCCTTGTGGGAGTTGAGAAGGTTGAGGGAAATATATGTAGTTGAATAATTTTGTATTATATTATGTATAATTTTGTCTTTATATTGTAATAGATTTAAGGGGTTAGGATTAAAATAGTCTAATAACTTAGGACAAATTGTCCTAGTTCTCAGATATTTTAAAGTGGGGGAGAAAGGGGGATGTGATGTAGTTCAGCTGGGCTTGTGAGGTCTCTGGGAAGACCTAATTTAACCAATTATATGGTCACCTTGCCTTGGCAAATGTCTGTCAGAGCCACGCCTTTTCAGCTTAAGACTGAGGTCTTTTGTTCTGGACGGCGTCAGATCAACACCACGTGTGCACACCTCATTGTGGAGGGTGTTTGGACCACCATAAAAGCCCAAAGAAGAGCATGATCAGGAGATTCGTGCGGAGCTCTGGCCTGGGTGCAGAGCTCCTGAGCAGAAAGATTCGAGCAGAGCTCTGGCCTGGGAGCAGAGCTGAGCTGGAGAGTCTCGGGAGGAGAGACTGTTGGAGACATTGGGCAGAGTACTGGCTTGGAGCAGTACTCGTGCTGTGTAGGTCTTGGGACCTGTGGCTTAGTTCCTGTAGTGAACTGTCCTCTGTACTATATTGTAAGTTATATTAATTTTCGTCAAGTTGATTGTGTTCCCTGTCTCACTGCTTATATGTACCACCCCATTTGTCTAAACCACAATAATGTTCTCCTGTTCCCAAATATATTATTGTACAAAGACTTAATAATAAACTGTGTTTGAGTAGAATAGTAATATTCACTGTCCCCGTTAGTTGCTATTCCTATTTCTTATATTTTATTATGTTAAGTTAAAGTAGTGAGAGGGTGAGTAGTGTGGTGGGTAGAGTAATGAGAGGTGGAGGTGTAGTCACCAGTGACCTCACATTACCTACCTACCTCTGCTAATCATCTCCCTCCTACTGCCTCGCCTGTCATCTGTCCTACCACTTCGCCTGCCTGTCACCTACCTGACTCCCTCCTCTTACTCCCATATTCCCTTAATCATTACCCCCCTACATGACACCCTGGTCAGTAGGCTGAGTGACTAGCATGTGTGACGTCATGTGATGCTGTTGTGAGCGCTGCGCGCTCGTCCTCGTCCTCAGTTCCCGCATAGGTCTACGCCAGGCAAGACACAGCAGGTTGGAATCTCCCCCTCTTCATACTCTGCTAATATAAATGTTACCATCCAACAAGTGTGCTTTACTCCAACCATCACATCTCATACGAACCCCCAGTACAATTGTGGGTTCTTTCCCCACCCATGGTATGGTTTGTTTGCAATCGTGTCATTATGATTTCGTGAGTTATAGATATTATTGCTATAACGGAGACCTGGTTCAACTTGAAAGATAGAGAAATGCCTTCCGAATGCAGCATATAAACTATTCCACACTGATAGGGTCAAAAGGAAGAGTTGTGGAGTGTCGACGTAAGTCAGTGATAATTTAAATTGCTGTGTTAGACAAGATGTAAGATTAGAAACATCGGACACAGAATCTGTTTGGCTACAGTTTCTCAAGGATCATGAAAAATTAATTTTGGGTGTGATTTATAGGCCCCTGAACCTTGATAGGGAGTACAGTAAGCTGCTATGAGATGAAATTCATAAGGAGTCTAGATATGAAAATGTTGTGTTAATGGGAGATATTAACTTTAGACAAATTGATTGGAACAATGTGACAGGAAATCTTGAGTCTAGTGACTTTCTTGTTACGGTTCAGGATTGCTTTTTGAAACAGTTTGTGACAGAACCAATTAGAGGAAACAACTTGCTTGAGTTGGTTCTTGCCAACAAAGAATCACTAATTAATAATCTTGTGATTAATGATGAGCTTGGGGAAAGTGATCACAAATCACTTAGTTTCAATAAATGATGGAGTTACCCAGATAACTGCAATGAAGTCGTTGCCCCAGACTTCCGCTTGGCCAGCTTCATGGGACTGAGAAATTACCTGGGTGGGCTAAATTGGGATGTCCTGACTATGGGTCAGGTAGGTGATCTTGGTTGCCAATATGACTTTTTTCAGAGCATAGTTCTAGCTGCCCAGACAACTTTACTTTTGTTCTGAGTAGGGAAATTAGATCTAACAAAAATGATCCCAAATGGATGAAAAATAGAATAAAACATTTCATTAGTCAAAAGAGAGGCACATATAGGCGTATCAAAAGAGGGGATGGGCAGTTAAGAAATCAATATATTCAGTTAAAGAGATATATAAAAAAAGAATAAGAAAACCAAAAAGGAATTATGAGACTAAAGTCACAAGGAATTCGAAGACTAACCCAAAAGGGTTCTTTCAGGTATACAGAAGTAAGATTAAGGACAAGATAGGCCCACTTAGGAGTAACTCTGGTCAGATCACTAACAGTGATAAGGAAATGTGTGAACTTTTCAACACTTTCTTCCTCTAAGTTTTTACTCAGGAAGATACTAGCGAAATTCCAGAAGTAACAAATTATATAGAACAAGACGATGATAAACTATGCATGATTGGGGTAACTAGTGACATGGTCCTCAGACAAATAGAGAAATTAAAACTTAACAAATCCCCAGGTCCTGTTGACCTGTTTGCAAGGGTTTTGAGGAATGCAAAGCAGAACTTACCATATCTTTGGCTAATCTTTTCCACATATCACTACAAACAGTACCAGACAAGTGGAAAATGGCAAATGTAATACCTATTTACAAGGCAGGTGACAGGTCCTTAGCTTCGAACTATAGACCAATAAGCCTTACCTCCATGGTGGGAAAGTTTATGGAATCAATAATTGCCGAGGCAATTCGTAGCCATCTTGAAAGGCATAAATTGATTAATGAATCTCAGCACAGTTTTACAAAGGGGCATTCCTTTCTTACGAATTTACTAACTTTTCTCACTAAGGCATTCAAGGAGGTAGATCATGGTATTGAATATGATAAAACACTGACCACAACACAACACTGACCACAACACAACACTAACTACTACACAACACTGACCACAACACAACACTGACCACAACACAACATTGACCATAACACAACACTGACCACAATACAACACTGACCACAACACAACACTGACCACAACACAACACTAACTACTACACAACACTGACCACAATACAGCACTGACCACAACACAACACTGACCACAACACAACACTGACCACAACACAACACTGATCACAATAAAACACTGACCACAACACAACACTGACCATAACACAACACTAACTACTCACAACACTGACCACAACACAACCACTGATCACAATACAACACTGACCACAACACAACACTGACCACAGCACTACACTAACTACTACACAACACTGATCACAATACAGCACTGACCACAACACAACACTGACCACAACACAACACTGATCACAATACAACACTGACCACAACACAGCACTGACCACAACACAACACTAACTACTACACAACACTGACCACAATACAACACTGACCACAACACAACATTGACCACAACACAACACTAACCACAACAAAACACTGACCACAACACTAACCACAGCAAACACTAACTACTACACAACACAACACTGACCACAACACAACACTGACCACAACACAACATAACCACTACAACACAACACTAACCACTACAACACAACACTAATCACTACAACACAACACTAACCACTACAACACAACACTAACCACTACAACACAACACTAACCACTACAACACAACACTAACCAGTAAACTCAACACTAACCACTACAACACAACACTAACCACTACTACACAACACTAACCACTACAACACAACACTAACCACTACAACACAACACTAACCACTACAACACAACACTAACCATTGCAACACAACGCTAACCACTACAACACATCACTAACCACTACAACACAACACTAACCACTACAACACAATACTAACCACTACAACACAACACTAACCACTACAACACAACACTAACCACTACAGCACAACACTAACCACTACAACACAACACTCACCACTACAACACAACACCAACCACTACAACACAACACTTACCACTACACAACACTAACCACTACAACACAACACTAACCACTACTACACAACACTAACCACTACAACACAACACTAACCACTACAACACAACACTAATCACTACAGCACAACACTAACCACTACAACACAACGCTAACCACTACAACACAACACTAACCACTACAGCACAACACTAACCACTGCAACACAACACTCACCATTACAGCACAACACTAACCACTGCAACACAACACTCACCATTACAGCACAACGCTAACCACTACAGGACAACACTAACCACTACAACACAACACTAACCACTACAACACAACACTAACCACTACAGCACAACACTAACCACTACAACACAACACTAACCACTACAACACAACACTAACCACTACAACATAACACTAAACACTACAACACAACACTAACCACTACAACACAACACTAACCACTACAACATAACACTAAACACTACAACACAACACTAACTACTACAGCACAACACTAACCACTACAACACAACACTAACCACTACAACACAACACTAACCACTACAGCACAACACTAACCACTACAACACAACACTAACCACTACAACACAACACTAACCACTACAACACTAACCACTACAACACAACAACTAACCACTACAACATAACACTAAACACTACAACACAACACTAACCACTACAGCACAACACTAACCACTACAACACAACACTAACCACTACAGCACAACACTAACCACTACAACACAACACTAACCACTACAGCACAACACTAACCACTACAACACAACACTAACCACTACAGCACAACACTAACCACTACAACACAACACTAACCACTACAACACAACACTAACCACTACAACACAACACTAACCACTACAGCACAACACTAACCACTACAACACAACACTAACCACTACAGCACAACACTAACCACTACAACACAACACTAACCACTACAACACAACACTAACCACTACAACATAACACTAAACACTACAACACAACACTAACCATTACAGCACAACACTAACCACAACACAAAACTAACCGCTACAACACTACAAAGACCACCAACAGTGTTAAGAATCACATTTCCCACTCGGTCCGAGCATTAATAGCATCATAATTACATTTTATAGTGATAAGCCTTGTTGTGATAACTCAGTAAACTATACCGAGTGCTGACGAGACATAGTAGCTGTGGGCTTAAACGTTGTGTTAGGCTTGATTCGTATATAGTAGGTCTGGGTTAAGCCTAGTGTTTGGTAGAATCTTTACATCCTAATTCCTTCAAATTTCCTTCGAATACCTGTTGTTTACCCAACGAAATCCTCTTATTTTGTGATATGGCAATGCGTATTTAGTGACTTCAGTCCTGACAGAATGAAGCCGTTTTTGTACCTCCTGTAGATGGCTGCTGATGGCGTATTGCATATAACTGTGAAGAGAAAAACAGGGTGCAGAACAAATTTCAGTGGGACAAAGTTTCACACTGTTCTTGCCTTGTAAATTCGTGACTTCATAAGGCTCTACACAGCGAAACGTTGTCTTATGGAACGCTTGTTGTACAACCTGGATCTTTGTCTGGAGTCAACTAACCCGTCGTAGAATGTTTGACGAAGTCTCCCAGCTGAAGATGACTGCGTTGCCCCTTGTATGTAACCCATCCTATGTGATGGAATATGACAGGACAGTGCGGTCAGTGGTCACGTCAGTACACTGCGGCCAATGGTCACGTGAGGTGACCACCAGCACCCATTAGTGACTTTGTCATGAGTCAAGAATTACTGTATCGAACAGCCGAGCTGGGTACTTCAAGCAGAAGAGTATACCAATTAGTAGTTCCACAGTCACTAGTGAATGTAGCTCTACAGCTAGTTCACGATGCACCAGGTGTTGCACACCCTGGTATGGATCGTTCTGTGAAACAAGCCAGAATGAAATACTTTTGGCCATGTATGGCAACTGACATTTCTGAGTATGTCAAGAAATGTAGTGTCTGTATGCAGCATAAAGGAAATGTCAATGGTCCTAACCCAATCCAGGTGTATCCAACTTCTAGCGAACAGTGGGGAAGAGTTGCGCTTGGTTTGTTAACCAATTTTAAACGTTCCCTCCAAGGTAACAAACATCTGTGTGTTATGGTGGACCATTTCGCCAGATATTGTGAGTTAGTTCCTATTGCAGATAAGACTGCTGAGACAGTAGCTAAAGTTTTTTAAAGAACGCATTATCTGCAGGCATACCACCCCTAAGTCCCTAGTAACAGATAATGGAGGTGAATTCTGCAACGAGATTCTTGAAAATTTGTGTACCTTGTACAAAATCTTTAAGTCAACCATTGTTCCCCATCATCCTGCGAGTAATGGTTTGGCAGAACGTACAAATAAGTACTAGATGTTTTGAGAGCCACTGTCAACCCCAATAGTGAAACCTGGGAGGAAGTTATACTGGATGTTCAATGTGCCATAAATTCTGCTTACAATGCTTCCATAGGTGACACTCCACATTGTGCATTGTACGGTGTAGAGAAGCGTTTACCTTATGAGTTGTTATATACCATGCCGAAACCCAGTTATAACCCTGATAATTTCATAGCAACTCATACCAGCATAGCTCAAAGTGTTTTTAGAAGAATCCGTGAGACACTTCATAAATCAACAGCAGAATTTACTAGAGTAACTAATAGCCGTGCTAAGCCGACAAAAGTTAAAGTGGGTTTGAGAGTAATGCTGACTAATTTCAACAAAACATCCGCAATGCCTAAGCTCGACCAAAAGTTTGTTGGCCCTTATTGAGTAGTTGAACATATCAATGGCAATATGTATAAGCAACAGTTAGACAACTTTATTCCGAAACGTTTCGCCTACACAGTAGGCGAAACGTTCAGTTCCATAGTTCAGTTCCATAGTCAGGAACTGACTATGGAACTGAACTTCTCCAGGCCGAGGGACTGACAACCTCAAATTCTACGACTACAAGGGTGATGGACTGATTACATCGTCTTCACATCTCTACTGTTCCTGCCTATTTTCTGTATTCGACTGAAGAAGCCTACTGTGTAGGCGAAACGTTTCGGAATAAAGTTGTCTAACTGTTGCATATGTGTCTTACCTAACAACCTGTCGGTATTGTATACCATTTTGATGTTCAATATGTATAAGGTTAGAGAAATTAGTACTGGTCAGTATAAAGAATCACATTTAGATCATATGAAGTTAGTATGCGATGTTGATGATATTGCTACCCAGACTAATGTGACAGTTGCTGACAATCCTCTTGACTCCGTACCCTCTACCTCTAATACTCAGCCAGATAATCAACCCAAATGTTGTTATTCTTTGTGTTCTCGACAAGTAATGAGAAACCCACAAGTATCTTTTGTAGAGTACTTGTTCAGATCTCTCAGTCAAGGCATGTGTTAGCCATGCATAGGAATTCGATTCTCCCAAAGACGATAAACCATCTGCCATATGTATATCTTACCCTAACTGTGTTGGGGTTTAAATGTAATAGTCTGTTAATTAGCTGTTCACGATTAATGAAGTTGTCAAACTGTGTGTTTTTATTAGCTGATCAGTTTCTTTCAAAAATTTTTTGTGTTCATGTAATATTCCCTCAAATCTGAAGTAATATAGCAGTAATGATCTGAGCATGCCAGATCTGCCTTTGCTGTTATTACTTTCACCTTTGTAATATATTTATCCTTCCTCAGATCCGTAGAGTGCATGAATACAGATCGATTGATCAATTCCTTCCTTTCTTATCCAAGATTTGTTCTTATATTGTAATGCATTACTTTAAAACTAATGACCTTACACCATTAAGTTAACACATAACATCCATTACGTACCATCACATTAGTTTAAGTTACATTTGTCTTTGTTATTGTATAGATCGCCCAGAGCCACCTGCTGTTCAGCCTATAGCATAGTATTGTATGTCGAGACGACATACAGTATACCCCTGTCGATCCGCTGATTCTATCCTTGCTCCTTACTATCACGAGTTCTGTCTAATAGTTATAGACTATTCTGAATTTCCCCTAGTTATTTATATCTTGTTCTGGTAGCATTGTTGTGAGATGTCGTCAGTCAAATGTAAAATATTTAGGCATCTCATTGATATGTAAGTTAGTCTCGGAGCATGACTACGAGGCTCACGCACGCGCGGAGACTAATTTCAACCCTAACGATATGGTCAACCACTCCCTCGCCCTCCACGGCACAATGTCTCGTCAGAGCCATGCATTTTCGGCTTCTACAGATGAGGTCTTTGGTCTGGACGGCGTCAGACTCGGCGTCAGATCAACACCACGTGTGGCACACTCATTGTGGAGGGTGCTTGGACCACCATAAAAAGCCCAAGAAGATATGATCAGGAGATTCGTGCAGAGCTCTGGCCTGGGTGCAGAGCTCCGAGCAGAAAGATTCGAGCAGAGCTTCAGGCAGGGGAGCTGATGCTTCAGTGGAGAGTCTCGTGAGGAGAGACTGTTGGGAGAACATTGGGCAGAGTACTGGCTTGTGCAGTACTCGTTGATGTGTAGTCTTGGGACCTGTGCTTTGTTCCTGTAGTGAACTGTCCTTCTGTATTTATTGTAAGTTATATTTAATTTTCGTTCAAGTTTATTGTGTTCCTGTCTCACTGCTGAATGTACCACCCCATTTGTCTAAACAACCAAAATGTTCTCTGTTCCCAATTATATTATTGTACAAGGACTTAAAATAAACGTGTTGAGTAGAATATTAATATTCACTGTTCCCGTTATTTGCTATTCTATATCTTGTATTTTATTATGTTAAGTTTCAAAGTAGGTGAGAGGGTGAGTAGTGTGGTGGGTAGAGTATGGAGAGGGTGGAGGTGTAGTCCCCAGTGACCTCCAATTACTACCTACCTTTAATCATTCTCCCTCCTACTGCTCGCCTGTCATCTCTCCTTACCACTTCGCCTTCCTGTCACTACCTGACTCCCTCCTTTACTCCCCATATTCCTTAATCATTTACCCCCTCCTACATGACATGGTGTCAAGGATGGTGTTCTTATTATTTTCTATAATAGAATCAGTCCCAAGTGTCCTTTGGACTCCTCGGTCTATACTTGTTATGCTACCATTTGCTACCAATTTTTTTCTTGTGGGTGTAAAGCTAAGTAAATATCTGTGTGATAATAATCATAGTGGACCGTAATAGACCATTTTTTTTGGAACGGTGGTATGAGTAATTGTGTTGTATTATTATTTTGGTGGAGTTGGTGTGTTGGTTTGAGATATATGGTGGAAGGTGTGAGGTTTGGGTGAGACTTTTGGGGGGGAAACAATTACTGGCCGAAATTGAGTACTTACAGAGGTATGGAAGTCACCCAGCCACCTTGGGAGGAGACTCACCCACAACTCACTCATTGAAGAGCTGCTATGATTGCTATCCACCTTGATGTGCCCAGTCACCAGTGATGTGCCCCAGTAGATGTGTTGCTGCCTGGTCTGGCATCCATTGTAGTGGTGTCAGTTATGCATCACCCAGCTCTGTGACCATCACCCGCGGACCGACTGCTGTTGATGACTGAAGTGACCTCACTTACCTTCGAGAAATGACCATAGCCTGCTACTGCTGTTGTTCGGCTGCTGTGATGCAGTCTGTAATGCTGTGGCCGTGCTGTGTACCAAGATGCGTAGCCATGCGGGGGAGGCTCTAGCTGTGCTGCGATGCTGTGGTTCGTGCTGTGTGCTGCTGTGATATGGCGGGCTGATGATGATGGCTATGCTGTGGCGTGCTGTGATGCCTGAGATGCTGGACCGTGACTGCGATGGTTAGCTGTGCTTCGATGCTGTGGGCCGTGTGTGTGCTGCTGTGTTCCGGCCGTGCTGTGATGATGGATATGCTGTGGCTGGTGCTGTGATGCTGCGATACTGCCTAGCTCAAGAGGAGGAGAGTTGGCAGTGATTGCTGCAGCGGTGTGGTGAGGGATTCTGGCTGGTGGGCCAGCGGACAGGTGATATTCTGTGAAGGAGTTGCCATTCTCGGAGTGTGGTAAAGGACGCTTGAGCCGTGGAGATGGACTCCAGATGCTGAGACCAGCCTGCTTTTCAAAGGGCGGTATGGAGGTGTACCTGCGTGCTGGGTCGACCTGTACGACCGGTATGCGGGATGTCCTGGCCAGCCATGAGGAGAAAATTGGTGTGTGAGACGTCCCCAGGCTACTTTGACTTGCAGAAGTGTTAAGTGTTACCTGTGTGAATAAGGTGACCTGAAAACGGTCCAGTGATTATGGTGCCTTGTTTTTGAGGCCAGGGTATTAGTAGTGGCATAGGATGAATGAGGGTCTAGCTGCGATGCGGCCCTGTCTCGATTCTCAGACGATGTAGTGTGCATAGTGAGTGTGCTGAAAAATGCGACCTTGGTGGTCGTGAGTGGTCCAGTTTGCAGTTACTTGAAAGAATGCAACCGTTGGAGCAGTTTCCACGCCATAGAAGCCTAGAGAGGTTTGGCCAATGGTTAATGTGCGTGGGTGACTAGCATTTGGTAGTGCATTTCTAGTAGAAGTAGGAAGGCACTGGAGCCAGATATTTAGGTTTAAGGAGAAATGACGGGGAAGGAGGCTTTGCACCAGAGAGCAACCTATTATGCTGGCCAACTTCGAGGTGTACTGAATACGCTGCCTTTGTGGGAGTTTGAGAAGGTTGAGGGAAATTATGTATTGAATAATTTTTGTATTTTATTATGTATAATTGTGTCTTTATATTGTAAGAGATTTAGGGGTTAGGATTAAATAGTCTAATATTAGGACAAATTGTCCTAGTTCTCAGATATTTTATAGTGGGGGAGAAGGGGATGTGCTGTAGTTTCGCTGGGCTTTGTGAGGTCTCTGGGAAGACCTAATTTAACCAATTATATGGGTCACCTTGCCTTGGCAAAAGTCTGTCAGAGCCACCCGTCTTTTCTGCTCTTAAGAATGAGGTCTTTTGTCTGGACGGCGTCAGATCAACACCAGTGTGCCACCACCTCATGTGGAGGTGTTTGGACACATAAAAGCCCAAAGGAGAGCATGGATCAGGAGATTCGTGCGGTGCTTGGACTGGGTTGCAGAGCTCCTGAGCAGATAGATTCGAGCAGAGCTTCTGGCCTGGGAGCAGAGCTGAGCTGGTGAGTTCGGGAGGGAAAGAGATGTTTGGAGACATTGGGCAGAGTACTGGCTTGGAGCAGTACTCGGGCTTTTTTTTGGTTTGGGTTCAGGTCTTGGTACTGTGCTTAGTTACTGTAGTGAACTGTCTCTGTAACTATATTGTAAAGTTATATTAATTTTCGTCAAGTTGATGTGTGTTCCCTGTCTCACTGCTCATGTAATGTACCCACCCATTTGTCTAACCACAATATGTTTCTCTGTTCCCACTATATTATTGTACAAAGACTTAATATAACTGTGTTTGGAGTAGAATAGTACTATGCACTGTCACCGTAGTTGGCTATGCCTATTTCTTATGATTTTATTTGTTAAGGTTAAGTAGTGAGAGGGTGAGTAGTGTGGTGGGTAGAGTAATGAGAGGTGGTGGTGTAGTCACCAGTGACCTAACTTTACTACCTACCTCTGCTAATCATCTCCTCCTACTGCCTCGCCTGTCATCTGTTCCTACACTGCGCTGCATGTCACTACCTGACTCCCTCCTCTTACCTCCCATATTGCATTAATCATTACCCCCCCCTTCATGGACACCCTGGTCAGTAGGTGAGGTGGACTAGCATGTGTGACGAATGTGATGCTGTATAGTGAGCGCTGCGACGCTCGTCCTCGTCCTCAGTTCCCGATAGGTCACGCAGGCAAGAACAGCAGGTTGGAATCTCCCCTCTTCATACTTGTAATATAAATGTACCATCAACAAGTGTGCTTTACTGCCAACCATCACATCTCATTACGATCCCCAGTACAATTGTGGGTTCTTTCCCCACCCATGGTATGGTTTGTTTGCAATCGTGTATTATGATTTCGTGTGGTTATAGAATTATTGCATAACGGAGCCTGGTTCAAATTGAAAGATAGAGAAATGCCTTCCGAATGCAGCATATAAACTATTCCCATGATTGGGTCTAAAGAAAGAGTTTGTGGTGTGTCGACGTAAGTCTGTGATAATTTAAATTGCTGTGTTTAGCAAGATGTAAGAGTTGAATCATCGGAACAGGAATCTGTTGGCTTTACAGTTCTCAAGGATCATGAAATTAATTTTGGGTGTGATTTATTGGCCCTGAACCTTGATGATTAGGGAGTTACTGTATGCTGCTAGGAGATGAAATTCATAGGAGGGTCTAGAATATGAAAAATGTTGTGTAATGGGAGATATTATCTTTAGACAATTGATTGGTACATTGTGACTGGAAATCTTGAGTCTAGGACTTTCTTGATTACGGTTCAGGATTGCTTTTTGAATCAGTTTGTGACAGAAAAATCCAATTAGAGGAAACAACTTGCTTGAGTTGGTTTCTTGCCATCAAGAATCATATTCTTTAATATTTGGGATTAATGTATTGTGCTTGGGGGAAGTGATCACTTATCACTTAGTTTCAAAGAAATGATGGAGTTACCCAGATAAACTGCAAGAAGTCGTTTGCCCACAGACTTCCGCTTGGGCAGCTTCATGGCGCACTGAGAAATTACCTGGGTGGGCTAAAATTGGGATGTCCTGACTATGGGTCAGGTAGGTGTTCTTGGTTTGCCAATATGAATTTTTTCAGGCAATAGTTCTAGTGCACAGACAAAACTTTACTTTTGCGTCTGAGAGGGAAATTAAGATCTGACCAAAACTGATCCCCATGATGAAAAAATAGAATTTAAAATTTCATTAGTCAATAGAGAGGCACATATAGGGTATCAATAGAGGGGATGGGCAGTTAAGAATTCAATATATTCAGGTTAAAGGATCTATAAAAAAAGAATAAGGGAAAACAAAAAGGAATTAATTATGAGACTAAGTCACAAGGAATTCGACGACTAACACAAAAAGGGTGCTTTCAGTATAAGATAGTAGATTAAGGCACAAGTTAGGCCCACTTAGGAGTAACTTGGTCAGATACTAACAAGTGATAAGGAAATGTCTGTGAACTTTTCAACACTTTCTTCCACGAAGTTTTATCAGGAAGATAATAGCTAAATTCCAGAAGTAACAATTTATATAGAAAATACCATGACGTTGAATAAAACTATGCATGATTGGGGGTAAAATAGTGGACATGGTCCTCAGACAAATAGAGAAATTAAAACTTAACAAATCCCAGGTCCTGTTGACCTGTTTGCGTAAAGGGTTTTGAGGAGTATGCAAAGCGAAACATTACCATATCTTTGGCTATCTTTTCATATTCACTACAAAACAGTACCAGACACGTGGAAAATGGAAATGTATATACCTTTTTACAAGGGCAGGTGACAGGTCCTTAGTTCGACTATAGACATTAAACCTTCCTCCATGGTGGAAAGTTTTTGGAATCAAATAATTGCCGAGGCCCAATCGTTAGCCATCTTCGAAAGGATAAATTGATAATGGAATATCAGCACAGTTATACAAAGGGGCATTCCTTTCTTACGAATTTACTAACTTTTCCTCACTAAGGCATTCAAGGAGTTAGATCATGGTATTGAATATGATATTGTGCTATATGGACTTCAAGTAATGCGTTCCATTACAGTTCACATCTGAAGGCTATTGAGGAAACTATAAGGCACTGGAATGGGAGGAGAAAGTTTTATCCTGAGTAGAGGGCATGGTTGACAAATAGAAAGGCAGCAGCAGAGTTTGCCAGAAACTGGGGAGAAATCAGATTGGGGGGCACCGTCACAAGCGGTGTTCCTCAGGGGTAGTGTTGGGCCCGTTCGTGTTCACAATTTGCTAAGCGACAAGATGCAGGAATACATAGCAATATAAGCAAATTTGATGAATGACACGAAAATAAGAGATCTTTCATTCTAAATGAGGAATTAGAGCATCCAGGATGATTTGAATTGACTGTTGCAATGGTCGGAGAAGTTGGCAGAGCTGCCAGTTTAATATAGACAAATGCAAGTTCTAAATGTTGGACAAGAAAAATAACCATGCCACATAAAATTAATTAGTGTAAGATCTTAATATATGATTACGAAAAAAATTTAGGAGTTCTGGTTAGAAAGTAATCTGAAACCAAGACAACGTGCATAAGTGTTCGCAATAAAGCTAACAGAATCCTTGGCTTCATATCAAGAGTATAAATTATAGAAGTTTTCAGGTTGTTCTTCCAACTCATATATCCTTGGTTTATAGGCCTATTTAGACTATGCGCCAAGTTCGGTAAACTGTATTAACATTTAATAAATATAAATGCTCTGGAAAACGTACGAAGGAGGATGACAAAGTTGATCCCATGTATCAGAAATCTTCCCTATGAGGATAGACTGAGGCCCTGAATCTGCATTCTCTAAAAAGACGTAGAATTAAGGTGGATATGATTGAGGTGTATAAATGGAAAACAGGAATTAATGAAGGGGATGTAAATAGCGTGCTATTTACATCCCCTATACAGGACTCGCAGCAGTGGCTTTAAGTTGGAAAAATTCAGATTCAGGAAGGATGTAGGAAAGCACTGGTTTAGTAATAGAGTTGTGGATGAGTGGAACAAACTCCCAAGTACCGTCATGGAAGATAAGACGTTATGTAATTTTAAAAATAATCTAGATAAATACATGAGTGGGTGTGGGTGGGTATGAGTTGGACCTGACTAGCTTGTGCTACTGGGTCAGATGCCGTGCTCTTTCCTTAAGTGAATGTGACCTGACCTGATTAGGTTAGGACGTTGGCTTAAGCCTGTAGGAGAACTGGACCTGCCTGCATGGGCCAGTAGGCTTACCGCAGTGTTCATTCTCTCTTATGTTGTTAAATAACAAAAAGAGGCACAATACAGTGACTGGAACGATACACAATCACCCGCACATAGAAGACAGGAGATTTACGACGACGTCTCGGTCCGACTTGGACTTTGTAAATGGTCCAAGTCGGACCGAAACGTCGTCGTAAGCCCCTCTCTTCTACGTACGGGTTATTTATGCATTTTATGTTGTTCTTTATGAAAATATGCCTCGCTGTTGTTCCCACAGTGAGACTGTCAAACAGTTTAGTGTAGCCACATACCTGGCGGGATGGTGAAGTAGGGGGGGGGTTCCCAAATAATAAAGGTACGGACTGCAGGTTTCCCATGTGGAAGGCCT
>NC_069402.1:87389651-87417301 GCF_026875155.1 Cherax quadricarinatus | reverse complement strand
CACACGATTTCTGCCCCAAACCAGACTCTCCCCAAATGTCTCCAACAGTCCTCCTCCCGAGACTCTCCAGCTCAGCTCTGCTCCCATGCCTGAGCTCTGCCCGAATCTTTCTGCTCAGGAGCTCTGCACCCAGGCCAAGCTCCGCACGAATCTCCTGATCATACTCTTCCTTGGGCTTTTATGGTGTCCAAGCACCCTCCACAAATGAGGTGTGCACACGTGGTGTTTGATCTGACGCCGAGGTCTGACGCCGTCCAGAACAAAAGACCTCAGTCTTTAAGCCGAAAAGGCATGGCTCTGACAGACATTTGCCGAGGCAAGGTGACCATATAATTGTTAAATTAAGTCTCCTCCCCCAGAGACCTCACAAGCCCAGCTGAACTACATCACAAGGGAGCCTAAATATATACATTGATACGATCTACATATGCTACACAAGTATAAGTATGGGGAATTCAGTAGCTATACTGACAGCTCGGTCATTATGTATGTCGTCTCGACATACAATACTATGCTAATAGGCTGAACAGGCAGGTGGCTCTGGCTGATTCTATACAATAACAAAGACATATGTAACTTAGAACTAATGGATGGTATCGTAATGGATGTTATGGGTGTTAACTTAATGGGTGTTAAGGTAATGAGTTTTAATGTAATGCATTACAAATTATAAGAACAAATCATGGTATAATAAAGGATGGAATTGATCAATCGATCTGTATTCATGCACTCTACGGATTCTGAGGAAGGATAAATATATTTACAAAGGTGAAAGTAATTAACAGCAAAGGCAGATCTGGCATGCTCAGATCATTACTGCTAAATTCTCAGAATTTGGAGGGAACATGAACACAAAAAAATTTTTTGAAAGAAACTGATCAGCTAATAAAAACACACAGTTGACAACTTCATTAATCTTGAACATCTAATTATACAGACTATGTACATTTAAACCCAACTCTGTGAGGTAAGATTTAACATATGCAGAATGGTTATCGTCTTTGGGAGGATCGAATTCCTTTGCAATGGCTAACACATGCCTTGACTGAGGGAGATCTGAACAAGTATCTACAAAAGATACTTGTGGGTTTCTCATTACTTGTCGAGTACACAAAGAATAACAACATTTGGGTTGATTATCTGGCTGAGTATTAGAGGTAGAGGGTACGGAGTCAAGAGGATTGTCAGCAACTGTCACATTAGTCTGGGTAGCAATATCATCAACATCGCATACTAACTTCATATGATCTAAATGTGATTCTTTATACTGACCAGTACTAATTTCTCTAACCTTATACATATTGAACATCAAAATGGTATACAATACCGACAGGTTGTTAGGTAAGACACATATGCAACAGTTAGACAACTTTATTCCGAAACGTTTCGCCTACACAGTAGGCTTCTTTCAGTCGAATACAGAAAATAGGCAGGAACAGTAGAGATGTGAAGACGATGTAATCAGTCCATCACCCTTGTAGTCGTAGAATTTGAGGTTGTCAGTCCCTCGGCCTGGAGAAGTTCAGTTCCATAGTCCAGTTCCTGACTATGGAACTGAACTATGGAACTGAACGTTTTCGCCTACTGTGTGGCGAAACGTTTTCGGAATAAAGTTGTCTAACTGTTGCTTATACATATTGCCATTGATATGTTTCAACTACTCAATAAGGGCCAACAAACTTTTGGTCGAGCTTAGGCATTGCGGATGTTTTGTTGAAATTAGTCAGCATTACTCTCAAACCCACTTTAAACTTTTGTCGCTTAGCACGGCTATTAGTTACTCTATAAATTCTGCTGTTGATTTATGAAGTGTCTCACGGATTCTTCTAAAAACACTTTGACTATGCTGGTATGAGTTGCTATGAAATCATCAGGTTATAACTGGTTTCGGCATGGTATATAACAACTCATAAGGTAAACGCTTCTCTACACCGTACAATGCCACAATGTGGAGTGTCACCTATGGAAGCATTGTAAGCAGAATTATGGCACATTGAACATCCAGTATAACTTCCTCCCAGGTTTCACTATTGGGGTTGACAGTGGCTCTCAAACATCTAGTACTTATTTGTACGTTCTGCCAAACCATTACTCGCAGGATGATGGGAACAATGTTTGACTTAAAGATTTTGTACAAGGTACAACAAATTTTCAAGAATCTCGTTGCAGAATTCACCTCCATTATCTGTTACTAGGGACTTAGGGGTGGTATGCCTGCAGATAATGCGTTCTTTAAAAAACTTTAGCTACTGTCTCAGCAGTCTTATCTGCAATAGGAACTAACTCACAATAATCTGGCGAAATGGTCCACCATAACACACAGATGTTTGTTACCTTGGAGGGAACGTTTAAAATTGGTTAACAAACCAAGCGCAACTCTTCCCCACTGTTCGCTAGAAGTTGGATACACCTGGATGGGTTAGGACCATTGACATTTCCTTTATGCTGCATACAGACACTACATTTCTTGACATACTCAGAAATGTCAGTTGCCATACATGGCCAAAAGTATTTCATTCTGGCTTGTTTCACAGAACGATCCATACCAGGGTGTGCAACACCTGGTGCATCGTGAACTAGCTGTAGAGCTACATTCACTAGTGACTGTGGAACTACTAATTGGTATACTCTTCTGCTTGAAGTACCCAGCTCGGCTGTTCGATACAGTAATTCTTGACTCATGACAAAGTCACTAATGGGTGATGGTGGCTTCACAGTCAGAACAAAATCTTCCTGGACCTGGAATCGAATCACACCAGACCACATGGGATCTGTTCTTTGGGCATTCTTTACATCCTCAGCAGTAAATGGAGGGTCTGCAGTTACTTTACTAACATGTCATGATAAAGCATCTACGACTACATTGGACTTTCCAAGTAAATGTTCAAAAGTAGGATTGAACTCTTGGATAGTCAAGGTCCATCTGGCTAACCTTCCAGTAGGTTGTTTGTTCTGGAATAAACGTATCAGTGGAGCATGGTCTGTCAAGACATAAACAGGGTACTGGTAAATAATGTCTCAGAAGTGCTTTAAAGACCATACTATTGCTAAAGCTTCTTGCTCAGTTACTGTATAATTTCCTTCAGCCCTCATAAGGACTCGACTAGCAAATGCAACTGCGTTGTACTTGCCATCAGTCTTCTGAGCTAGTACAGCACCTATGCCAATTGAACTAGCATCAGTTGTCAGATAGAAGGGCTTAGAAAAATCTGGAAATTTCAAAATTGGAGCAGACATCAGCTTTTCTTTTAGTATTTGGAATGCTCTTTTTTGACGGAAGGTCCAAACGAAAGGAGCATTTTTCTTAAGCAACTCAGAGGAGCTGCTATTGAAGAAAAATTAGCAATGAAAGATCTATAAAAACATGCTAGACCCACATAATAATATAACAATTGACCTATGAGACTTATTACCAGGGGGGAGGGTAGATGTTATCAGTAACACAGACTGGTACTCACTCTTAATTCACCGACCAGCTGATCCGAAATTCGCAATGCATGGTCCACTACACATGCGGCTGTCCAGGGCTCCCACTCAGCGGACCTGTCACCAACCTCTCCCCTGCTCAGCTGTTCCTTGGGCTTATATGGTCCTCAAAGCACCCCCCTTCCCCATAAGGCGTATATCACGTGTTACGACCTGATGCCAGTGACGAACAAGGGACCTGGGACTTAAGCCAAGAGACATGTCTGACACCTATTTGCCAAGGCAAGGCGTGACCATTTACTTGGTTAATTAGGTCTCCCTTAGCGACCTCAAAAGCACAGTTGAACTACATCACAAGCAGCTCCTGTCTCCTACCCCTCCTGATGTCATTTCCAACAGCACTAAGACAGATAATGAGCTTGTTCCCATTACCTAACATTTTATCCAACCTCCTGACTATGTCACCAACACCAGCCCCTGGGAGGCACACTCTCTGTCTGACCTTCCTATCTCTGTTACAAAAAGCACGGTCCACATATCTTACCTGAGAGTCTCCCACAATCAGAATATTTTTACCTTGATTAGCAGGGGAGTCAGTGGTACCTTTAACCTCACTAACCACTGAAGTACATCCGTCCTGGAGAACAGAGAACTGATTTCCTACCTTCACATCTTCTCAGTTAACCTTCCTAATCTTCCTTCTTCCTGAATTGTGGATCACTTGCCTCTTAAAGCGGCTGCCACTCTCCAACTTACCAGCTCCAACCATCTCACACTCAGTCCCAAACTCATCTAGGCGAAGCTTCAGCCTCCTATTTTCCTCTTGAAGCAGAATCTCATTTTTCAACACGTTAACCTGAGATTCTAAAGCACTACAGCAGGTCATGGTGCTTGGTAACACCCCACGCTAACTCCCAGACAGCTTAGGTCAGGATAACCTCACGTGACCATTGGCCGCAGTGTACTGACGTGACCACTGACCGCACTGTCCTGTCATATTCCATCACATAGGATGGGTTACATACAAGGGGCAACGCAATCAGTCATCTTCAGCTGGGAGACTTCGTCAAACATTCTACGACGGGTTAGTTGACTCCAGACAAAGATCCAGGTTGTACAACAAGCGTTCCATAAGACAACGTTTCGCTGTGTAGAGCCTTATGAAGTCACGAATTTACAAGGCAAGAACAGTGTGAAACTTTGTCCCACTGAAATTTGTTCTGCACCCTGTTTTTCTCTTCACAGTTATATGCGATACGCCATCAGCAGTCATCTACAGGAGGTACAAAAACGGCTTCATTCTGTCAGGACTGAAGTCACTAAATACGCATTGCCATATCACAAAATAAGAGGATTTTCGTTGGGTAAACAACAGGTATTCGAAGGAAATTTGAAGGAATTAGGATGTAAAGATTCTACCAAACACTAGGCTTAACCCAGACCTACTGTATACGAATCAAGCCTAACACAACGTTTAAGCCCACAGCTACTGTCTCGTCAGCACTCGGTATAGTTTACTGAGTTATCACAACAAGGCTTATCACTATATAATGTAATTATGATGCTATTAATGCTCGGACCGAGTGGGGAAAAGTGATTCTTAACACTGTTGGTGTCTTTGTAGTGTTGTAGCGGTTAGTTTTGTGTTGTGGTTAGTGTTGTGCTGTAATGGTTAGTGTTGTGTTGTAGTGTTTATGTTATGTTGTAGTGGTTAGTGTTGTGTTGTAGTGGTTAGTGTTGTGTTGTAGTGTTAGTGTTGTGTTGTAAATGGTTAGTTTGTGTTGTAGTGTTTAGTGTTATGTTGTAGTGTTAGTGTTGTGTTGTAGTGGTTAGTGTTGTGTTGTAGTGGGTTTTGTTGTGTTGTAGTGGTTAGTGTTGTTTGTAGTGTTTAGTGTTATGTTTAGTGGTTAGTGTTGTGTTGTAGTGGTTAGTGTTTGTGTTGTAGTGGTTAGTGTTGTGTTGTAGTGTTTAGTGTTATGTTGTAGTGGTTAGTGTTATGTTGTAGTGGTTAGTGTTGTGTTGTAGTGGTTTTGTGTTGTGTTGTAGTGGTTAGTGTTGTGTTGTAGTGGTTAGTGTTGTGTTGTAGTGGTTATGTTTGTTTGTAGTGGTTAGTGTTGTGTTGTAGTGGTTAGTGTTGTGCGTAATGGTTAGTGTTGTGTTGTAGTGTTAGTGTTGTTTGTTTAGTGGTTAGTGTTTGTTGTAGTGGTTTTGTTGTGCTGTATGTTAGTGTTGTGTTGTAGTGGTTAGTGTTGTGCTGTAGTGGTTAGTGTTGTGTTGTAGTGGTTAGTGTTGTTTGTAGTGTTTTTGTGTTATGTTGTAGTGGTTAGTGTTGTGTTGTAGTGGTTAGTGTTGTTTTTAGTGTGTTAGTGTTGTGTTGTAGTGGTTAGTGTTGTGTTGTATGTTTTAGTATTATGTTGTATGTGGTTATGTTATGTTGTAGTGGTTAGTGTTGTGTTGTAGTGGTTAGTGTTGTGTTTGTAGTGGTTAGTGTTGTGTTGTAGTGGTTAGTGTTGTTTGTAGTGGTTAGTGTTGTGTTGTAGTGGTTAGTGTTGTGTTGTAGTGGTTAGTGTTGTGTTGTAGTGGTTAGTGTTGTGTTTGTATGGTTAGTGTTGTGTTTGTAGTGTTAGTGTTGTGTTGTAGTGGTTGGTGTTTGTTGTAGTGGTTAGTGTTTGGGTGTTCTAGTGTTAGTGTTGTTGTCTTTTAGTGGTTAGTGGTTGTGTTGTATTGGTTAGTGTTTTGTTGTAGTGGTTATGTTTGTTTTAGTGGTTAGTTTGTTTGTAGTGGTTAGTGTTGTGTTTGTAGTGGTTTAGTGTTGTGTTGTATGTGTTTTAGTTGTTGTTTTTTGTGTGGTTAGTGTTGTGTTGTATGTGTTATAGTGTTTGTGTTGTAGTGGTTTGGATGTTGTTTTGTAGTGGTTAGTGTTTGTTGTTCTATGTTGTTGTGTTGTTGCTGTAGTTTTTTAGTGTTGTGTTTGTAGTGGTTTATTGTTTGTTGTTTGTAGTGGTTAGTATTGGTTGTTTTGTAGTGGTTAAGTGTTGTGTGTAGTGGTTAGTGAATGTGTTTGTAGTTGGTTAGTGTTAGTGTTGTATGGTTAGTTGTTTGTGTTTAGTGGTTAGTGTTGTGTTTGTAGTGGTTAGATGTTAGTGTTGTGTTTTGTTAGTTTTTTGTGTAGTTGTATTTTGGTCAGTGTTGTTGTGTTGTATGTTTAGTTGTTAGTTTAGTGGGTTAGTGTTTTTGTTGTAGTGGGTTGTTTTGTTTTTGTAGTGGTTAGTGTTGTGTTGTAGTGGTTTAGTGTTGTGTTGTAGTGATTTGTGGTATGTGTTTGTAGTGGTTTAGTGTTTGTGTTGGGCGGTGTTAGTGTTGTTTTGGTAGTGGTTTAGTTGTTGTGTTGTAGTGGTTAGTGTTTGTGTTGTGGTCAGTGTTGTGTTGTGGTCAGTGTTGTTTGTGTAGTCAGTTGTTTTTTGTGCTGTTGGTTTGTGTGTGTTTGGGCAGTGTTTGTGTGTAGTTAGTGTTGTTTGTTGTGGGCAATGTGTGTTTGTTGGTCAGTGCTGTTTGTGGTCAGTGTTGTTAGTAGTTAGTGTTGTGTTGTGGCCATGTTTGTATTGTGGTCAGTGTTGTGTAGTAGTTAGTGTTGTGTTGTGGTCAGTGTTGTGTTTGTGGTCAGTGTTGTATTGTATCATGTTGTGTTGTGGTCAGTGTTGTGTAGGGAGTTAGTGTTGTGTTGTGGTCAGTGTTGTGTTGTGGTCAGTGTTGTATTGTGATCATGTTGTGTTGTGGTCAGTGTTGTGTTGTGGTCAGTGTTGTATTGTGATCAGTGTTTGTGTTGTGGTCAGTGTTTTAGTGTTGTGTCATGTGTTGTAGTTGTGATCAGTGTTTGTGTTGTGGTCAGTTGTGTTGTGGTCAGTGCTGTATTGTGGTCAGTGTTGTGTAGTAGTTAGTGTTGTGTTGTGGTCAGTGTTGTGTTGTGTCAGTGTTGTTTGTGTCAGTGTTGTGTTATGTCAAATGTTGTGTTGTGGTCAGTGTTGTGGTCAGTGTTGTGTTGTGGTCAGTGTTGTTGTAGTAGTTAGTGTTGTGTTTGGGTCAGTGTTGTGTTGTGGTCAGTGTTTTATTGTGATCATGTTGTATTGTGTTCAGTGTTGTGTGTAGTAATTTAATGTTGAGTTGTGATCAGTGTTGGTTGTGGTCAGTGTTGTATTGTGATCAGTGTTGTATGTGGTCAGTGTTGTGTTTTGTAGTTAATGTTTGTGTTGTGGATCAGTGTTGTGTTGTGGTCAGTGTTGTATTGTGATCAGTGTTGGGGTTGTGGTCAGTGTTGTGTTGTGGTCAGTGTTGTGATGTGGTCAGTGTTGTTTGTGGTCAGTGCTATATTGTGGTCCCGTGTTGTGTAGAAGTTAGTGTGTGTTGGTGTCAGTGCTGTATTGTGTCAGTGTTTTGTAGTAGATTAGTGTTGTGGGTTTTGGTCAGTGCTGTATTGTGGTCAGTGATGTGTATGTAGTTAGTGTTGTGTTGTGGTCAGTTGCGTTGCGGTCAGTGTTTGTAATTGTAACATGATTGTGTTGTGCGGTCAATGACTGTGTTGCAGGTCAGTGTTGTTTTTGTAGTGAGTGTTGTGCAGAGTCAGTGATTGTTTGTGGTCAGTGGTTGTGCAGAGTATAGTGTTGTGTTGTAGGTACAATTGTTGTGCAGAGTTAAAATGACTGTGTTGTGCTCAGTGATGTGTAGCAGAGTTAGTGTTGTGTTGTGGTCAGTGGTGGTTTTAGCAGTTAGTGGGTTGGGTCGTGTTGTGTTGTGACATGTTGTATTGGTGATCAGTGTTGTGGTGCAGAGTACAGTGCTGTTGTGGTCAGTGTTGTGGAGTAAGATTAGTGTTGTAGCAGAGTCAGTGACGTGTTGTGTAGCGAGTATTGATGACATGGTTGTAATAGTGATCAGTGTTGTGCAAGTAAAATTAGTGTTGTGTACTGGTTAAATGATTGTGTTGTAGGCAGAGTGATGCGATTTGTAGTCAGTGATGTTTTGTGGTCAGTGATTGGGTTTTGAATCAGTGTTGTGTTGTGGTCAGTGTTGTGTAGAGTTAGTGTGTGTTGTGGGCAGGTCAGATGCGTTGTGGTCAGTGACTGGTTGTGGGTACAGTGTTGTATTGGTACAGATGATTGCGTTGTAGGCAGTGATTTCGTTGGTGTACAGAAAGATGCGTTGTGGTCAGTGTTGGTTGTAGCAGAGCTAGTGGTTGTGCAGAGTCATGATGTTGTAGATCAGATACTGGGGACTACAGAGTGACGTTGATGCTTAGTCACATGACGTGGTTGTAGCAGAGTACAGATGACGTGGTTGTAGCAAGTACAGATGACGTGGTTGTAGCAGAGTACAGATACATGGTTGTATCAGAGTACAGATGACGTGGTTGTAGCAGAGTACAGATGACGTGGTTGTACAGAGTGCAGATGACGTGGTTGTAGCAGAGTACAGATGACGTGTTGTAGCAGAGTACAGATGACGTGGTTGTAGCAGAGCACAGATGACGTGGTTGTAGCAGAGTACAAGATGACGTGTTTGTTGTAGCAGAGTAACAGATGACGTGGTTGTAGCAGAGAAAAGATGACAGGTTTTTAGCAGAGTACAGATGACGTGGTAGCAGAGTACAGATGACGTATGATTGTAGCAGAGTACAGATGACGTGGTGTACAGAGTACAGATGACGTGGTTGTACAGAGTACAGATGACGTGGTTGTAGCAGAGTAAAAGATAACGTGGTGGTAGCAGAGTACAGATGACGTGGTTGTAGCAGAGTACAGAAAGACGTGGTTGTAAAACAGTAGTACTACAGATGACGTGGTAGCAGAGTACAAAATGACGTGGTTTACCAGAGTACAGATGACGTGGTTGTAGCAGAGTACAGATAACGTGGTAGCAGAGTACAGATGACGTGGTTGTAGCAGAGTACAGATGACGTGGTTGTAGCAGAGTACAGATGACGTAGTTGTAGCAGAGTACAGATGACATGGTTGTAGCAGAGTACAGATGACGTGGGTTTTAGCAGAGTACAGATGACATGGTTGTAGCAGAGTACAGATGACATGGTTGTAGCAGAGTACAGATGATATGGTTGTAGCAGAGTACAGATGACATGGTTGTAGCAGAGTACAGATGACTGGTTGTAGCAGAGTACAGATGACGTGGTTGTAGCAGAGAGCAGATGACGTGGTTGTAGCAGAGTACAGATGACGTGGTTTGCAGCAGAAGTACAAATGACGTGGTTGTAGCAGAGTACAGATGACGTGGATTGTAGCAGATGACAGCAAGTGACAATGATTGTAGCAGAGACAGATGACGTGGTTGTAGCAGAGTACAGATGACGTGGTTTTAGCAGAGTACAGATGACGTGGTTGCAGCAGAGTACAGATGACGTGGTTGCAGCAGAGTACAGATGACGTGGGTTTTAGCAGAGTACAGATGACATGGTTGTAGCAGAGTACAGATGACGTTTTGTAGCAAAGTACAGATGACGTGGTTGTAGCAGAGTACAGATGACATGGTTGTTAGCAGAGTACAGATGACGTGGTTGTAGCAGAGTACAGATGACAGGTTGTACAGAGTACAGATGACATAGTTGTATCAGAGTACAGATGATGTGGTTGTAGCAGAGTACAGATGACGTGGTTGTAGCAGAGTACAGATGACGTGGTTGTAGCAGAGTACAGATGATGTGGTTGTAGCAGAGTACAGATGACGTGGTTGTAGCAGAGTACAGATGACGTGGTTGTAGCAGAGTACAGATGACGTGTTGTAGCAAGTACAGATGATGTTGTAGCAGAGTAACAGATGACGTGGTTGTAGCAGAGTACAGATGACGTGGTTTTAGCGTCAGAGTACAGATACGTAGGGTTGTAGCAAAAAGTACAGAATAGATGTGGTTGTAGCAGAGTACAGATGACGTGGTTGTAGCAGAGTACAGATGACGTGGTTGTAGCAGAGTACAGATGACGTGGTTGTAGCAGAGTACAGATGACGTGGTTGTAGCAAGTACAGATGACGTGGTTGTAGCAGAGTACAGATGACTGTTTGTAGCAGAGTACAGATGACTGGTTGTAGCAGAGTACAGATGACGTGTTGTAGCAGAGTACAGATGACGTGGTTGTAGCAGAGTGCAGATGACGTGGTTGTAGCAGAGTACAGATGACATGGTTGTAGCAGAGTACAGATGACTAGTTGTAGCAGAGTACAGATGATGTGGTTGTAGCAGAGTACAGATGACGTGTTGTAGCAGAGTACAGATGACGTGGTTGTAGCAGAGTACAGATGAATGTTGTTTGTAGCAGAGTACAGATGACGTGGGTTTTAGCAGAGTACAGATGACGTGGTTGTAGCAGAGTACAGATGACGTGGTTGTAGCAGAGTACAGATGACGTGGTTGTAGCAGAGTACAGATGACGTGGTTGTAGCAGAGTACAGATGACGTGGTTGTAGCACAGTGCAGATGACGTGGTTGTAGCAGAGTACAGATGACGTGGTTGTAGCAGAGTACAGATGACGTGGTTGTAGCAGAGTGCAGATGACGTGGTTGTAGCAGAGTACAGATGACGTGGTTGTAGCAGAGTACAGATGACTGGTTGTAGCAGAGTACAGATGACGTGGTTGTAGCAGAGTACAGATACGTGGTTGTAGCAGAGTACAGATGACGTGGTTGTAGCAGAGTGCAAATGACGTGGTTGTAAACAGAGTGCAGATGACGTGGTATGTAGCAGACTACAGATGACGTGGTTGTAGCAGAGTACAGATGACGTGTTGTAGCAGAGTACAGATGACGTGGTTGTAAGCAGAGTACAGATGACGTGGTTGTACCAGAGTGCAGATGACGTGGTTGTAGCAGAGTGCAGATGACGTGGTGTAGCAGAGTACAGATGACATGGTTGTAGCAGAGTACAGATGACATAGTTGTATCAGAGTACAGATGATGTGGTTGTAGCAGAGTACAGATGACGTGGTTGTAGCAGAGTAACAGATGACGTGGTTGTAGCAGAGTACAGATGATGTTGTTTGTAGCAGAGTACAGATGACGTGGTTGTAGCAGAGTACAGATGACGTGGTTGTAGCAGAGTACAGAAGACGTGGTTGTAGCAGAGTACAGATGACATGTTGTAGCAGAGTACAGATGACGTGGTTGTAGCAGAGTACAGATGACGTGGTTGTAGCAGAGTACAGATGACGTGGTTGCAGCAGAGTACAGGGTGACGTGGTTGCAGCAGAGTACAGATGACGTTGGTTGTAGCAGAGTACAGATGACATGGTTGTAGCAGAGTACAGATGACGTAGGTGTAGCAAAGTACAGATGACGTGGTTGTAGCAGAGTACAGATGACATGGTTGTAGCAGAGTACAGATGACTGGTTGTAGCAGAGTACAGATGACTGGTTCTAGCAGAGTACAGATGACAAGGTTGTATCAGAGTACAGATGATGTGGGTTTTAGCAGAGTACAGATGACGTGGTTGTAGCAGAGTACAGATGACGTGGTTGTAGCAGAGTACAGATGAATGTTTTTAGCAGAGTACAGATGACGTGGTTGTAGCAGAGTACAGATGACGTGGTTGTAGCAGAGTACAGATGACGTGGTTGTAGCAGAGTACAGATGACGTGGTTGTAGCAGAGTTCAGATGACGTGGTTGTAGCAGAGTACAGATGACGTGGTTGTAGCAGAGTACAGATGATGAGGTTGTAGCAGAGTACAGATGACGTGGTTGTAGCAGAGTACAGATGACGTGGTTGTAGCAGAGTACAGATGACGTGGTTGTAGCAGAGTACAGATGACATGGTTGTAGCAGAGTACAGATGACGTGGTTGTAGCAGAGTACAGATGACGTGGTTGTAGCAGAGTACAAATGACTGGTTGTAGCAGAGTACAGATGACATGGTTGTAGCAGAGACAGATGACTAGTTGTATCAGAGTACAGATGCATGGTTGTAGCAGAGTACAGATGAAGTGGTTGTAGCAGAGTACAGATGACGTGGTTGTAGCAGAGTGCAATGACGTGGTTGTAGCAGAGTACAGATGACGTGGTTGTAGCAGAGTACAGATGACGTGGTTGTAGCAGAGTACAGATGACGTGGTTGTAGCAGAGTACAGATGACGTGGTTTAGCAGAGTACAGATGACGTGGTTGTAGCAGTAGTGCGTGATGACGTGGTTGTAGCAGAGTGCAGATGACGTGTTGTAGCAGAGTACAGATGACGTGGTTGTAGCAGAGTACAGATGACGTGGTTGTAGCAGAGTACAGATGACGTGGTTGTAGCAGAGTACAGATGACGTGGTTGTACCAAGAGGTGCAGGCATGACGTGGTTTAGCAGAGTGCAGATGACGTGGTTGTAGCAGAGTACAGATGACATGGTTGTAGCAGAGTACAGATGACATAGTTGTATCAGAGTACAGATGAGTGGTTGTAGCAGAGTACAGATGACGTGGTTGTAGCAGAGTACAGATGACGGTTGTAGCAGAGTACAGATGATGTTGTTGTAGCAGAGTAAAAGATGACGTTGGTTGTAGCAGAGTACAGATGACGTGGTTGTAGCAGAGTACAGATGACGGGTTGTAGCAAGTACAGATGATGTGGTTGTAGCAGAGTACAGATGACGTGGGTTTTAGCAGAGTGGGAGATGACGTGGTTGTAGCAGAGTACAGATGACGTGGTTGTAGCAGAGTACAGATGACGTGGGTTTTAGCGAGTGCAGATGACGTGGTTGTAGCAGAGTGCAGATGACGTGGTTGTAGCAGAGTACAGATGACGTGGTTGTAGCAGAGTACAGACGACGTGGTTGTGGCAGAGTACAGATGACGTGGTTGTAGCAGAGTGCAGATGACGTGGTTGTAGCAGAGTACAGATGACATGGTTGTAGCAGAGTACAGATGACATGGTTGTAGCAGAGTACAGATGACATGGTTGTAGCAGAGTACAGATGACGTGGTTGTAGCAGAGTACAGATGACGTGGTTGTAGCAGAGAACAGATGACGTGGTTGTAGCAGAGTACAGATGACGTGGTTGTAGCAGAGTACAGATGACGTGGTTGTAGCAGAGTACAGATGACGTGGTTGTAGCAGAGTACAGATGACGTGGTTGTAGCAGAGTACAGATGACATGGTTGTAGCAGAGTACAGATGACATGGTTGTAGCAGAGTACAGATGACGTGGTTGTAGCATAGTACAGATGACGTGGTTGTAGCAGAGTACAGATGACGTGGTTGTAGCAGAGTACAGATGACGTGGTTGTAGCAGAGTACAGATGACATGGTTTGTAGCAGAGTACAGATGACGTGGTTGTAGCAGAGTACAGATGACGTGGTTGTAGCAGAGTACAGATGACATGGTTGTAGCAGAGTACAGATGACGTGGTTGTAGCAGAGTACAGATGACGTGGTTGTAGCAGAGTACAGATGACATGGTTGTAGCAGAGTACAGATGACGTGGTTGTAGCAGAGTACAGATGACGTGGTTGTAGCAGAGTGCAAATGACGTGGTTGTAGCAGAGTACAGATGACATGGTTGTAGCGGAGTACAGATGACATAGTTGTATCAGAGTACAGATGATGTTGTTGTAGCAGAGTACAGATGAAGTGGTTGTAGCAGAGTACAGATGACGTGGTTGTAGCAGAGTGCAGATGACGTGGTTGTAGCAGAGTGCAGAAGACGTGGTTGTAGCAGAGTACAGATGACGTGGTTGTAGCAAGTACAGATGACGTGGTTGTAGCAGAGTACAGATGACGTGGTTGTAGCAAAAAAGGGTAAAAGATGACTGGTTGTAGCAAGTACAGATGACGTGGTTGTAGCAGAGTACAGATGACGTGGTTGTAGCAGAGTACAGATGACGTGGTTTTAGCAGAGTGCAGATGACGTGGTTGTAGCAGAGTACAGATGACGTGGTTGTAGCAGAGTACAGATGACGTGGTTGTAGCAGAGTACAGATGACGTGGTTGTAGCAGAGTGCAAATGACGTGGTTGTAGCAGAGTACAGATGACATGGTTGTAGCGGAGTACAGATGACATAGTTGTATCAGAGTACAGATGATGTTGTTGTAGCAGAGTACAGATGAAGTGGTTGTAGCAGAGTACAGATGACGTGGTTGTAGCAGAGTGCAGATGACGTGGTTGTAGCAGAGTGCAGATGACGTGGTTGTAGCAGAGTACAGATGACGTGGTTGTAGCAGAGTACAGATGACGTGGTTGTAGCAGAGTACAGATGACGTGGTTGTAGCAGAGTACAGATGACGTGGTTGTAGCAGAGTGCGGATGACGTGGTTGTAGCAGAGTGCAGATGACGTGGTTGTAGCAGAGTACAGATGACGTGGTTGTAGCAGAGTACAGATGACGTGGTTGTAGCAGAGTACAGATGACGTGGTTGTAGCAGAGTACAGATGACGTGGTTGTACCAGAGTGCAGATGACGTGGTTGTAGCAGAGTGCAGATGACGTGGTTGTAGCAGAGTACAGATGACATGGTTGTAGCAGAGTACAGATGACATAGTTGTATCAGAGTACAGATGATGTGGTTGTAGCAGAGTACAGATGACGTGGTTGTAGCAGAGTACAGATGACGTGGTTGTAGCAGAGTACAGATGATGTTGTTGTAGCAGAGTACAGATGACGTGGTTGTAGCAGAGTACAGATGACGTGGTTGTAGCAGAGTACAGATGACGTGGTTGTACAGAGTACAGATGACGTGGTTGTAGCAGAGTACAGATGACGTGGTTGTAGCAGAGTACAGATGACGTGGTTGTAGCAGAGTACAGATGACGTGGTTGTAGCAGAGTACAGATGACGTGGTTGTAGCAGAGTACAGATGACGTGGTTGTAGCAGAGTGCAGATGACGTGTTGTAGCAAGTACAGATGACGTGGTTGTAGCAGAGTACAGAGACGTGGTTGTAGGGAGAGTACAGATGACGTGGTTGTAGCAGAGTACAGATGACGTGGTTGTAGCAGAGTACAGATGACATGGTTGTAGCAGAGTACAGATGACATGGTTGTAGCAGAGTACAGATGACATGGTTGTAGCAGAGTACAGATGACGTGGTTTAGCAGAGTACAGATAGACGTGGTTGTAGCAGAGAACAGATGACGTGGTTGTAGCAGAGTACAGATGACGTGGTTGTAGCAGAGTACAGATGACGTGGTTGTAGCAGAGTACAGATGACGTGGTTGTAGCAGAGTACAGATGACCCTGGTTGTAGCAAGTACAGATGACATGGTTGTAGCAGAGTACAGATGACATGGTTGTAGCAGAGTACAATGACGTGGTTGTAGCATAGTACAGATGACGTGGTTGTAGCAGAGTACAGATGACGTGGTTGTAGCAGAGTACAGATGACGTGTTGTAGCAGAGTACAGATGACATGGTTGTAGCAGAGTACAGATGACGTGGTTGTAGCAGAGTAAAAGATGACATGGTTGTAGCAGAGTACAGATGACATGGTTGTAGCAGAGTACAGATGACGTGGTTGTAGCAGAGTACAGATGACGTGGTTGTAGCAGAGTACAGATGACATGGTTGTAGCAGAGTACAGAATGACGTGGTTGTAGCAGAGTACAGATGACGTTGGTTGTAGCAGAGTACAATGACGTGGTTGTAGCAGAGTACAGATGACATTGGTTGTAGCGGAGTACAGATGACATAGTTGTATCAGAGTACAGATGATGTATGTGTAGCAGGTACAAGAAGTGGTTGTAGCAGACCCCGGTTGTTAGCCAAGTGCAATGACTGTTTCAGTGCAATGACGTGGTTGTACAGAGTACTGATACTTTGTAGCAAGTCTCAGATGACGTGTTTACCAGTACAATGACGAGTTGACATATCCAGTACGATCGAGATTGAGATAGTGATACATGTGTCCAGGAAGACTGGTAGCAGTACAGACTGAGTTTAGATATAAATGTTTAGCAGAGTACAGATGACGTGTTTTAGCAGATTACAATTGACGTGTTAAAGAGTGCAGATCTGGTGTAGCGAGTCGATGACTTTGTAGCAAGTAAATTGTACTGGTTAAAGTACAGATGACATAGTTGTATCATGAGTACAAAGATGTGGTTGAGAGGTACAGAGATGAATTTTGCAGATACAGATGACGTGGTTGAGCAGATTACAGATTGATGGTGTAGCAGATACACGATGACGTGGGTTTTAGCAGAACAGATGACGTGGTTGTAGCAAGTACAATGACGTGGTTGTAGCAAGTACAGATGATGTGGTTTTAGCAGAGTACAGATACGTGTTTTTAGCAGAGTGCAGATGACGTGGTTGTACAGAGACAGATGACTGGTTGTAGCAGAGTACGATACTGGTTGTAGCGGAGTGGGAAGACTGGTTTTAGCAGATGCAGATGACGTGGTTTAGCAGAGTACAAGACGTGGTTGTAGCAGAGTACAGACACGTGGTTGTGGCAGAGTACAATGACGTGGGGTTTTAGCAGAGTGCAGATGACGTGGTTGACAATACAGATGACATGGTTGTAGCAGAGTACAGATACATGGTTGTAGCAGAGTAAAAGATGGTGGTTTTTTGCAGAGACAGATGACGTGGTGTAGCGAGAAAAAGAGACGTGGTTGTAGCAGAGTACAGATGACGGGGTTTTGCAAGTAAGAGACGGGTTTAGCGAGTACAGATGCTGGTTGTAGCAAGTACAGATGACGTGGTTTAGCAGAGTCCGATGACGGGTTTTAGCAATACAGATGACATGGTTTTAGCAGGTAAATGACTGGGAAAACAAAAAACAAAAAAAAAAAGGGTTGTAAGAGTACAGATGACGTGGTTGTAGCAGATACAGATGACTGGGTTTTAGCAGAGTACAATGCATGGTTGTAGCAAGTACAGAGACTGGTTTTTAGCGAGTACAGATGACAGTTTTAGCAGAGTACAGAGACTGGTTGTACAGAGACAGATGACGGGTTGTAGCAGAGTACAGATGACGTGGGTTTTAAACAGAGTACAGATGACATGGTGTACAAGTACAGATGACGTGGTTTAGCAAGTACAGATGACGTGGGTTTTGCAGAGTACAGATACGTGGTTTTTAGCAGAGTACAAGACGTGGTTGTAAGAGTACAGATGACGTGTTGTACAAGTGCTTGAAATTTATGGCTGACATGCCAGGGTATAAATTTCCTTGTTTTCCCTGACTCCCCTCGCCTTCCTTTTCTCCTCCCCTCCACGCCCTCTTCCCTTCCCTCTCTCCTCCCCTCCCCACCCTCTTCCCTTCCTTCCCTCCTCTCCTCCCCACCGTCTCCCCTTCCTTCTCTCCTCCCCTTCCCACGCTCCACTTCCCCCACCTCTCTACACACACTCCGAGCTGCTTTGTACATAGTAGAATATCATTGATGTCAGGAAGGACTGTATACCTTGTACAGTACTTGTAGAAATAAAAAATATTATTATTTTTAAATTTATTATTATTATTATTATTATTTTTATTATTATTATTATTATTATTATTATTATTATTATTATATTATTATTGTTATTCCTTCTACCCTGACCCCTCATTCCCCGTCTCTCTCACTAAATATGTTTACTGACCATACATAAATACATAAATTATTTATTAACATGCTGAACCGGTTGTTAAAGGTGTTCATAGGAAAAAATAAAAATATTTGCCCCAGGGTGGGATCGAACTATCAACCTTTCGGTTGAGAGCCGAACGCGATAACCAGTTGTGCCACGAAGACTGTATTTTGTGTGCTGTATCTGATCTTTTTAATTCAGTAGATTTTTTTCCCCCCTGCGCTTTACACCCGTAAAATATAATGTGTTCATCCATATTGCAAAACTTACTAATTTTCTGTTATCAGCCTCATCGTCAGGGAACCCACTACGTACTTGTAATTTTATACTAATGATTTAAAAAAAGAAGATAAAACCAGTGAATAAGTCGTCAGGACAGCCGTGAGACGTGATAATGACCACTAGAATTACTTGGAGACTTTTTATGCCATCTTGGGATAATTTACAAGATTTAACCATGGGAGTTTGAGACATCAGCCACGCCTGATGACCAGGATAGTCATGGGGGGACGATTTTTGAATACGCAAAAGGACGATTATATTAAATTAATGTTTAGTTTTTATGTCAAGACTTGGGGAGAAAAGTGTTATCTGTTGGAGGGAAAATTGTTGTGCGTGTAGCAAGTAATCTTTATATTCAGGTTTAATATATATTTTTTTTAGACTGCTGTTTTAAATTTCTTCCCTGTTTACCTTAAGCAGCTAAGAGAGGGTGATTAAGGGATTATTTATACCTTCTTGCTATCACTTAACACGTCTGAGAATTAGTTTTTTTTATATTTTGTAATTAGATACACCACAATATGTGGTCACCCTATCTACAAGGTATTTTACGAGGCTGGAGTCAGAAGTGGGTATGTTTACCAAACACAACCATCACACTGGAGGGGTGTTCTGCCACACTACATCACACTGGAGGGGTGTTCTGCCACACTACATCACACTGTAGGGGTGTTCTGCCACACTCCATCACACTGGGGGGTGTTCTGCCACAATACATCACACTGAAGGGGTGTTTCCTGCCACACTCCATCACACTGGAAGGGTGTTCTGCCACACTCCATCACAATGGAGGGGTGTTCTGCCACACTCCATCACACTGGAGGGTGTTCTGCCACACTACATCACACTGGAAGGGTGTTCTGCTACACTCCATCACACTGGAGGGGTGTTCTATCACACTCCATCACACTGGAGGGGTGTTCTGCCACACTCCATCACACTGGAGGTGTTCTGCCACACTCCATCACACTGAAGGGGTGTTCTGCCACACTCCATCACACGGATGAGTTTCACACACAATGTAATAAAATCTCTCAGTGGTGGTGGTGGTGTTTAGTCTTCAGGAAACAAGAGTGTCAATTGACACGGGTCTTAATCAGTTAAAGGACCCATCACAGGTTTAGCATCCGCTGGCATATCGGACCTAGATTTTACAACCCACTAAAAAAATAAAGTGGGTCACTACATAGTAGTATATCCCAAGATATGATGATGAGCTGGGAGATTTAAGAAGGGTTATTATTCACGGGGGAAATCAACCTAATGGTGCTGTGATACAGATTTGTATCTGGGCTTCCCACCTTACAAACTAAACTGTTTGTCATACGTAATTTGTATATCTGAAGCTTGGGTAAACTACGACGTCAGACAGTTTTAATTGTGAATGACTCTCTTTCTTCATTACTTAATGTAGATAGCCTGAGATCTGAATATAGCTTACTTGTGTCTGAAGCTAGGCACAGGTATATACAAATTAATAAGGTATTATGGTCAAGCTTTTGTGAATTCCCTCTCATAATTAGGCCTTTAGGAGTGTTACAACGTTAATGAATTAGCTAAACAAGTATTAAATAAAGAGAATGTTAAGTTTTAAAATTTTTTTTTTGAAACAGACGTTTACGAAACATTGTCAGAAAGGAGCTAGCAAGATAGTCTGAAGAAATTAGAACAGTATAGATAGGAACTGGCAAATCCATTATCCATCATAATGACATGTATCAAGTTAGACTTATCTAAGGATAAAAAATGTAAGACGTTGTTAATTGCTAGACTAAGGCTAGACTATGAGTATCTCTGGCAGAACATTTGTTTTTTCAGTGACTTAGAACACAGTGTGTGGACAGACAGGTCCATACACTCCAGCATTATATATCCAAACATCCAACCTTACAGAGACACCTCCATGCAAACCTCACAGGATATGACAAAACACCTCATTGTTAAGATCTGAAATCCTGAGGTTGTATCCACATTTTACTTAGGTTAGGATAGGTAAGGTTTGTCAGGAAACAAGACACGTGTTTCCTGACGTGGGTTTTAGTTATATGATGACCCACAGCTGGTCATATGACCGTGGCCTTCCGCTGGTTTACCGGTCCATCCCCTATAAAAAATATGGCTATATAATACCCACTAGTACTCCACATTTTGCACTGACTTGATGAATGAACTGATTTTATAGTGGAGATTGTAACCTAATTAGGATGTTGTTAAGAGATTGTTTTAGGTTGTATTCCATACTGTAGTGTGTACATTAGCTATATATGAAGTAATGGTAATAGATGACTAATAGTTCTTTCCAGTGGTGTAACTGTCCAGTGGTGTAACTGTCCAGTGGTTGTAACTGTCCAGTGGTGTAACTGTCCAGTGGTGTAACTGTCCATTTGGTGTAACTGTCCAGTGGTGTAACTGTCCATTGGTGTAACTGTCCAGTGGTGTAACTGTCCAGTGGTGTAACTGTCCATTGGTGTAACTGTCCAGTGGTGTAACTGTCCAGTGGTGTAACTGTCCAGTGGTGTAACTGCCCAGTGGTGTAACTGTCCCAGTGGTGTCTGATAAAGAAAAGACCTTGTGACTGTAATTCCTTATTTTGAGCTGCGCTGACAGGATGAGCTGCGGCTGACAGGATGAGCTGCGGCTGACAGGATGAGCTGCGGCTGACAGGACGAGCTGCGGCTGACAGGACGAGCTGCGGCTGACAGGATGAGCTGCGGCTGACAGATGAGCTGCGGCTGACAGGATGAGCTGCGGCTGACAGGACTAGCTGCGGCTGACAGGACGAGCTGCGGCTGACAGGACGAGCTGCGGCTGACAGGATGAGCTGCGGCTGACAGGATGAGCTGCGGCTGACAGGACGAGCTGTGGCTGACAGGATGAGCTGCGGCTGACAGGATGAGCTGCGGCTGACAGGACGAGCTGCGGCTGACAGGATGAGCTGCGGCTGACAGGACGAGCTGCGGCTGACAGGATGAGCTGCGGCTGACAGGACGAGCTGCGGCTGACAGGACGAGCTGCGGCTGACAGGATGAGCTGCGGCTGACAGGACGAGCTGCGGCTGACAGGATGAGCTGCGGCTGACAGGACGAGCTGCGGCTGACAGGATGAGCTGGGCTGACAGGACGAGCTGCGGCTGACAGGATGAGCTGCGGCTGACAGGACGAGCTGCGGCTGACAGGATGAGCTGCGGCTGACAGGACGAGCTGCGGCTGACAGGACGAGCTGCGGCTGACAGGATGAGCTGCGGCTGACAGTGTCATGTAGGGGGGTAATGATTGAATCGGATATAAGTGGGGGATATGGGAGTAAGGGATTATGTAGGCAGGGGAGAGGCAGGCGAGGTGGTAGGAGTGAGATGATTAGCGGAGGTAGGTAGGTAATGACAGGTCAGTGGTGACCACCACGACACTCTCATTAACTCTACACTACTCACTAACATATGCCTCGCCCACCCTTCACTCATATATAAACATAATAAAATATAAGAAAAAAGAATAAATGACGGGGACAGTGAATATTACTATTCTACTCAAACACAGTTTATTATTAAGTCTTTGTACAATAATATATTTGGGAACAGAACATTATTGTGGTTTAGATAAATGGGTGGTACACAAAAGCAGTGAGACAGGAATACAATTAGCTTGGCCAAAATGAATGTAACTTACAATATAGTACACTGTAGTTCACTACAGGAACTAAACCACAGGTCCCAAGACCTACACAGCACGAGTACTGCGCCAAGCCAGTACTCTGCCCAATGCCTCCAACAGCCCTCCTCCAGAGACTTCAGCAGCCTTCTCCCGAGCCCTGCACCCCAGCAGCAGCTCCGCTCGAAGTCTCTGCTCAGGAGCCCTGCACCCCAGCAGCAGCTCCGCTCGAAGTCTCTGCTCAGGAGCTCTGCACCCCATCAGCAGCTCCGCTCGAATCCCCTGATCATGCTCTTCCTTGGGCTTTTATGGTGGTCCAAGCACCCTCCACAACCACGTGTACGACCTGACGCCTAGGTCTGAAGCCGTCAAGAACAAAAGACCTCAGACGTGGGCGTGGCTACAGACGTTTGCCAAGGAAAGGGTGGGGACCATAAAATTGGTTAAATTGGGTCTCCCCAGAGACCTCACAAGCCCAGCTGAACTACATCACATCCCCCTTTCTCCCCCAATTTAAAATATCTGAGAACTAGGACAATTTGTCCTAGTTATTAGACTTTTTTTAATCCTAATCCCTTAAATCTTTTACAATACAAAGACAAAATTATACATAATACAAAATTATTCAACTACATATATTTCCCTCAACCTCCTCAACTACCACAAGGCAGCATAATCAGTTACAACCTGGCAGTTGGCCAGCATAATAGTCACTCATCTGGTGCAAAGCCTCCTTACCCGTCATTTCTCCTTAAACCTAAATATCGGGCTCCAGTGCCTTCCCTACTTCTACTAGAAATGCACTAGCCAATGCTAGTCACCCTCGCACGTTAACCATTGGGCCAAACCTCTCTAGGCTTCTATGGCGTGGAAAACTGCTCCAACGGGTTGCATTCTTTCAAGTAACTGCAACTGGACCACTTCACGACCACCAAGGTCGCATTTCGGCACACTTCACATGCACACTACAACATCTGAAAATCGAGACAGGGCAGGCATCGCAGCTTAGACCTTCCATTATCCTATGCCACTACTAGGATTCACTGGCCTCATAAAACAAGGCGGCCATAATCACTGGACCGTATTCAAGGTCACCTTATTTCACACAGATAACACTAACACTTCTGGCAAGTCAAAGTAGGCTGGGGACATCTCACACTCTCAATTGTCTCTCATGGCTGGCAGGGCATCCCCGCATACCGGTCGTACAGGTCGACCAGCAAGGTAGGATTCACCTCCATACCGTCCTTGATAGCAGGCTGGTCCCAGCAGCTGGAGTCCATCTCCGCGGCTCACGTCCTTCCAAATCTCCGAGGATGGCAGCTCCTTCATAGTAGATTCTCCTGTCCTGGCACACCAGCCAGAATCCCTCACACACCAGTGCAGCATCACCGCCATCTCCTCCTCTTGAGCTAGGCAGCATCTCAGCATCACAGCACGGCTACTGCATCACAGCACGGTCCCAACATCTCAGCATCCCAGCATGGTCCCAGCATAGACAGCATCACAGCACGGCCACAGCATAGCAGACAGCATCACAGCACGGCCACAGCATAGCAGACAGCATCACAGCACGGCCACAGCATAGCAGACAGCATCACAGCACGGCCACAGCATAGCAGACAGCATCACAGCACGGCCACAGCATAGCAGACAGCATCACAGCACGGCCACAGCATAGCAGACAGCATCACAGCACGGCCACAGCATAGCAGACAGCATCACAGCACGGCCACAGCATAGCAGACATCATCACAGCAGCCGACATCAGCAGTAGCAGGCTATGGTCAGATGCTCGAGGTGAGATGAGGTGGTGAGGTCACTTCAGGTGATTAACAGAGGTGCAGTCACCCATCCCTGGCAACTGCAGGTAACTGGCGGTCCTTGGGTGATGGTCACAGGCTGGGTGACGCAGACAGACACCCACTACAATGGATGACAGACCAAGGCAGCAATACATCTACTGGGACACATCAGCTGGGTGACTTGGCACATCAGCTGGGTGACTGGGCACATCAGGTGGACAGCAATCATAGGCAACTCTTCAATGGGTGACAGTTGTGGGTGAGTCTTCCAAGGTGGGCTGGGTGACTTCTCATTCCTCTGTAAATATTCAATTTCGGCCAGTAATTGCTTCCCCCAAAAGTCTCACCCAAATACTGATATTCTCCACCATTTATCTCAAACCAACAACCAACTC
Source organism: Cherax quadricarinatus (assembly GCF_026875155.1). NCBI lineage: Eukaryota > Metazoa > Arthropoda > Malacostraca > Decapoda > Parastacidae > Cherax > Cherax quadricarinatus. Next base: position 87,393,203 of record NC_069402.1, on the reverse strand, counting down.
CACCAAATATAATAATACAACCAAGCAATTATTCAGACCCACTGTCAAGAAAAGGTCAGTTAAGGTCACTAGGATTATAATATTATAATAACACACAAAATCAAATGGTAGCAAATGGTAGCATAAGTATAACCGAGCAGTCAAAAATAAGGCACATGGGACTGGTTCCTACTATAAAAATAATAAGAACCACCACCGCTTAGACACCATGTCACCACTGTTGCCACCATGTCATGTAGGGGGGTAATGATTGAATCGGATATAAGTGGGGGATATGGGAGTAAGGGATTATGTAGGCAGGGGAGAGGCAGGTGAGGTGGTAGGAGTGAGATGATTAGCGGAGGTAGGTAGGTAATGACAGGTCAGTGGTGACCACCACGACACTCTCATTAACTCTACACTACTCACTAACATATGCCTCGCCCACTCTTCACTCATATATAAACATAATAAAATATAAGAAAAAAGAATAAATGACGGGGACAGTGAATATTACTATTCTACTCAAACACAGTTTATTATTAAGTCTTTGTACAATAATATATTTGGGAACAGAACATTATTGTGGTTTAGATAAATGGGGTGGTACACATCAGCAGTGAGACAGGGAATACAATTAGCTTGGCCAAAATGAATGTAACTTACAATATAGTACACTGTAGTTCACTACAGGAACTAAACCACAGGTCCCAAGACCTACACAGCACGAGTACTGCGCCAAGCCAGTACTCTGCCCAATGCCTCCAACAGTCTCCTCCAGAGACTTCAGCAGCCTTCTCCCGAGCCCTGCACCCCAGCAGCAGCTCCGCTCGAAGTATCTGCTCAGGAGCCCTGCACCCCAGCAGCAGCTCCACTCGAAGTCTCTGCTCAGGAGCTCTGCACCCCATCAGCAGCTCCGCTCGAATCCCCTGATCATGCTCTTCCTTGGGCTTTTATGGTGGTCCAAGCACCCTCCACAACCACGTGTACGACCTGACGCCTAGGTCTGAAGCCGTCAAGAACAAAAGACCTCAGACGTGGGCGTGGCTACAGACGTTTGCCAAGGCAAGGTGTGACCATAAAATTGGTTAAATTGGGTCTCCCCAGAGACCTCACAAGCCCAGCTGAACTACATCACAACAGGATGAGCTGCGGCTGACAGGATGAGCTGCGGCTGACAGGACGAGCTGCGGCTGACAGGATGAGCTGCGGCTGACAGGACGAGCTGCGGCTGACAGGACGAGCTGCGGCTGACTGGATGAGCTGCGGCTGACAGGATGAGCTGCGGCTGACAGGATGAGCTGCGGCTGACAGGACGAGCTGTGGCTGACATTATGAGCTGCGGCTGACAGGATGAGCTGCGGCTGACAGGACGAGCTGCGGCTGACAGGATGAGCTGCGGCTGACAGGACGAGCTGCGGCTGACAGGATGAGCTGCAGCTGACAGGATGAGCTGCGGCTGACAGGATGAGCTGCGGCTACTCAACAAACAAGTCACTCAGGCGGCACAACTAAACTAACAGAAGGAGTGAGAAATTCTGCAGAAGCAGACCACTTCCTCGCGCGCTTCCTCCTTCCTTATACTGCCTAATCCTCATTGCAATACGTTATCTTGCTATACAATTCCAGTTTGATCAGGAGCCCTTCAATGGTTTCAAGACGCTGCCCTGGACGGGATAGGAAACGTTTAAATATGCACGCTTGAATCTGATTACATAAGAACATAAGAACATAAGAAAGGAGGAACACTGCAGCAGGCCTGTTGGCCCATACTAGGCAGGTCCTTTACAATTCATCCCACTAACAAACATTTGACCAACCCAATTTTCAATGCCACCCAAGAAACAAGCTCCGATGTGCAAGTCCCACTCAAATCCAACCCCTCCCACTCATGTACTTATCCAGCCTAAATCTGAAACTACCCAAAGTCCTAGCCTCAATAACCCAACTGGTAGACTGTTTCCTCTCATCAAATACCCACTACCCCCCCACAATACTTTCCTATGTTTTCTAAATCTAACTTTTTTTTATTTATTATTATCACACTGGCCGATTCCCACCATGCAGGGTGCCGAAAAAGAAACAATTTAACATCATTCACTCATCACTGTCTTGCCAGAGGGTGCCTTTACACTTACAGTTTTTAAACTGAAACATTAACACCCCTCTCAGAGTGTCAGGCCTTTACTTTCATCTCCAGGACTCAAGTCCGGCCTGGCCAGGTCTTCCTGAATCCCTTCATAAAGTTACATTGCTCACACTCCAACAAGCACGTCAAGTATTAAAAACCACATTTGTATCCATTCAATCCTATCAAACACGCTAACGCATGCCTGCTGGACGTCCAAAGCCCTCGCACACAAAACCTCCTTTACACCCTCCCTCCTAAACCCTTCTAGGCCCGACCCCCTTACCCCGTCATTCCTTCCAACTACAGACTGATAACTCTTGAAGGTATTTGTTCGCTCATTCTCTCTACATGTCGAACCACATCAACATACCCTTCCTCAGCCCTCTGGACAACAGTTTTGTAATCCCGCAACCTCATCCTAACTTCCAAAACTACGAATCTCTGCATTATATTCACACCACCATTGCCCTCAGACATGACATCTCCCACTGCTCCAGACTTCTCGTCGCTGCAACATTCATCACCATGCTTTCACAACCATATAAGAGCGTTGGTAAAACTATTCTCTCACTACCATTACCCTCTTTGCCTCCATGGACAAAGTTCTCTGTCTCCACAGGGGACTTCCCTAAGTGCACTCACTCACTCTTTTTCCCTCATCATTCTATGATTCACCTCCTTCTTTCATAGACCCATTCCGTGACAAGTCCACTCCCAAATATATTGAATACCGTTCACATCCTCCATACTCTTCCCTCCAATCTGATATTCTATCTTTCATCACCTACATCTTTTTGTATCCTCATACCTTACTTCATTTCCTGTATTCACCGTTAATTTTCTTCTTTTGCACACCTTACCAAATTCATCCACCAAGCTCTGCAGCTTCTCTTCAGAATCTCCAGAGCATCAGTGTCATCAGAAAAGACGCTGACTGTGTGACAACTCCCAAACTGTGTGTGAATTCTTTATCTTTTAACTCCACGCCTCTGCCAAGACTCGCATTTTACTTCTCTTACAAACCCATCTATAAAATATATTAACACAAACACGGTGACATCACACTACTTGTCATAAGGCCTACTTTTACTGGGAAAAATTTTCCCTCTTTTCTACTTACTCTAACTTGAGCCTCACTCTCCTCGTTAAAACTCTTCACTGCTTTCAGTAATCTTGTTTTTACTCATACCCCATACAATTCATCATCTGCCACATTGCCCCATATCACCCTGTCATACGCCTTTTCAAATCCATAAATGCCACAAAGCCTCTTTAGCCTTATTTCTAAATACTGTCACTTTTATGTTTCACTGTAAACACCTGGTCCACCCCCACTACCTTTCTAAGCATCACCTCAAGACATGTTTATATCCCCTTTATTAATACCTATCTTCCACTTATACACTTCGTCAGGTCCCCCCTCATTCTTGTCTAACAAGTGT
>NC_069402.1:87342149-87389151 GCF_026875155.1 Cherax quadricarinatus | reverse complement strand
TCCACCTTGGGGGAGTATAGGTACCACCTGGGGAGAATAGCGTTACCCTGGGGAGAGACTAGGTCCCACCCTGGGGGGAGACTAAGGTCCCACCCTGGGGGGGACTAGGTACCACCCTGGGGAGACTAGGTACCACCTGGGGAGACTAGGTACCACCTTGGGGGGACTAGGTACCACCCTGGGGGGGGGACTAGGTACCACCCTGGGGGGGGGCTAGGTACACCTGGGGAGACTAGGTACCACCTGGGGGAGGATAGGTACCACCCTGGGGGAGAACTAGGTACCACCTGGGGAGACTAGGTCCCACCCTGGGGAGCAGAACACCGAGGAAGACTAGGTACCACCTGGGGAGACAGGTCCACCTGGGGGAGACAAAAGGTACCACCCTGGGGGAAAATAGGTACCACCCTGGGGGAGCTAGGAACCACCCGGGGGGAGCTAGGTCCCAAACCCCTGGGGGAGCTAGGTACCACCCTGGGGAAACTAGGACCCCCCCGGGGGGAGACTAGGTACCACCCGGGGGGAGCCCAAGACCCCCCCGGGGGAAAAAGAACCTGGGGTACCCCACCCGGGGGAGACGGGGACCACCTGGGGGCCCCTGGCCCACCCGGGGGGAGCCCATACCCCCCTGGGGGGGGAAAACTGGGTACCACCCGGGGGAAACCCCGGGAAACCCCCCCGGGAGCCTGCCCAACCCTTTGGGGGCCCCAAACCCCCCAAAAAAGGTCCCCCCCGGGGGAAAAAAAACCCTTCCCGGGGGAAAAAAAAGGGCCCAATTGGGGAATTTTGGTTAAGGGGGAAAGAAAAAGGAAAGGGGGGATAGGTAACCACCCAGCATCCCACCCTGGGGGTGGTCCCCCCGGGAAGCATCCCCCCAGGGGGCGGGGGGGGGAAAATGGGGGGGCTTACCACCCCGGGGGAGAAAAGGTAACCCCCCCCTGGGGGAGATAGGCCCCCCTTTAATAATTCCACCCCTGGGGACTACACCACCACCCTAAACAAAACCCCCCGGGGACAACCACCCTAACCCCTATTCCCCCAACATACCCCCCCTTGGGGACAAAAACCAGGCACGAACCCGGGGAAAGGCACCCCCCAACCCCAACTCCCCGGGGCCCCGGCCCCTTTTTTTGGGGTTAAAATCACCCCCACGGGAGACAAGCAAAATAAAAAATAAATAAATATTTGAAAAAAAAAATTTTAAAAAAAATATAAATATAAAAATATACATATATATACAAATTTTTTATATAAAAGTTTAAATTAAAAATTAAATAAATAAATAAATAAAATAAACAAAAAAATTAAAAAAATATGCAAAAAAATACGGGAAGAAATTTGAATCACCTTTTGGGCAGAAAAACACAACTGAAGGAAAAAAACCCAAAAATTTTTCACCTCACACACAAGAAAGGAACATAAAAACAAAATTCAAACAAAAAGGCTAAAAAGGGTTTTAAAAAATGCCCCCTAATTTTTTCCCTCACAACCCACTTTTGTAAAACCAATTTTGATTTTTAAGCTTTTGAAAAAAAATTTTTTATTTTTAATTTTAATTAAATTTTAAATTTTTTTAATTTATAAATAATATATATATAAAAAAAAAATACATATTATTTAAAATTTTTTTTATAAAAAGATTAATTATATATTGAAATTTTAATTTTAATAAATTTTAAATTTTTGAAAAAATCAATTGGGTGTTAAAATTTTTCCAGAAAAAATAGGTTTGGAAAATTTAAAAATTTTTTTCTTATTTCCAAAATTTATGGTTTTTAAAAAAAAAACAAAAAGGGAAAGGATTTTTCCCCCAAGTTTACCCAATAAACTTTTTCCAAAATTTTAAAAGGGAAAATTTTTACCCCCAAACGTATCTTTTTAAATTTTTTTCCCCAAAAATTTTTTTTTAACCTTTTTCCAAAAATTTTAAAAATTTTAAAAAACTTTGTTTTATAAAAAAAATTTTCAATAACCTGTAAACAAAATTTTTAAAAATTTTAAAACTTTTAAACAAGGATTTTAAAATCCTTAACATAATTTTAAAAAAAACTTTTAAAAGCCCATTCAAATCAAAGTTTTAATTTTTTAAATTAATTTCCCGGTTCCAAAAAATTTCCAAAATTTTCCCAAAAAAATTTATAAAATTTCCTGAATTTGGGGGGGGTTTTTTAAAAATTTTTTTACTTAAAATTTTTTTAAAAACAAATATTTAAAATATTTTTTAATTTGGAAAGAAAAAAATTTATTTTTTAAAACACCCCAAAATTTTTTAAAAATTTAATAAAAAAAAAGCCCCTAAAAAAATAATTTTAAAAAACGCCACCCCATCTTTCCTTTTTGAAAGGGTTTTTATCTTAATCCAAAAAAAGTTAAAACCTTTTTCTTTTTCTCTTTCCTGGTTTTGAAAAAAAACTTTCCCTTTTTAGAGGTTTTTAAAAATTTTTAAGGGAAAAAATAAAAAATTTTAAAAATTTCCAAAAACCAAAAAATAACGTTTCCGGGGGGCCCCCAAACCTTTCCCCTAAACAAAAAATTTCCGGGCCCCCCCATTTTAACCCCCCCCCCTTTTTTCCAGATTAAAAGAAAAATACCCCAAAATTTAGGAAAATTAATGAAAAAATCCCAAAAACCAAAAAAAAAAACCCCTTTTAAAACGTCCCAGAAATTTTTTCCCCCTCCAAAAAGGGACAACCCTTTTTTTTTTAAAAAAAAAAATTTTTATTTTGGTTTTCCCCCCTTCCATGAAAACTTGGTTGATTTTCCCCCTTTCCTCTTTTTAAAGACTTTTAATATCAAAGTTGTTTTTTAAAAATCTTAAATACAGTAAAAAAATTTTTGGGATAAAAAATTTCCCCCCAAAATGCGACGATGTTTTAAGTTTCCCCTTGAAAAATTTGCGAAAAAAGTTAAATTACGGCCCAAATGTTAAGTCTCAAAACTAAGATTAAAACAACATAAATATAGCATTAAAACTGGACAATATTTTAATGCTCAATTTTTTTCATGTGAAGTTTTTAAAAACCATCCAATTAAATTTTCAAAAAGTTGAAAAAGTTGTATCAAGCAAGCCCAAAGGGTTTTAAGGAAATAAAAAGGGAATCTTTTTTCCCACAAAAAACAAATTTTTAAAAAATAATTGAAAAATTTCTTTCGTTTATATATTTTTGGTTTTTCTTTTAAAAATTAAAAAAATTTTTGGGAAAAAGAATTTAATGATACTTTTAGACAAATAAAAAATCTTAATGCTTGGAATAAGTTGTGTTTCAAAAGAGTGGGAAATGTTGTGAGGGGACACTGGGGGTTTTTTAGATTTTCCCCCTTTTTATTTTTTCCCTCTTGATTTTTTGTTTTCTATAGTTAAATTTAAAAAGTGAAAAGTAACAAAAGAGTTTGGGGAAATTTCGCTTTTTATTTCAGGGGTTTTTCTTTTAAGAAAATATATATATATAAATATATATATAATTTTATATATATATAATATAAATATTATATATATATAAAATATAAAAATATATATATATGTTTTAAATTTGGGAAAATATTTTCCCCCCTATTTAAAAACGGGAGAAAAAAATGGACCCCCCCACACTCAGATAAAATTTCGGGAAAAGGAAAAAAAAGACTTAAAAAAAAAAAAAATATGATGTAATATGACTAGCTTTTGAACTCCCAAGACTTGTCAAGTCCCGCATTTTCAGGGGGCCCAGTTTCAGAAAGCGTTTGTTTTCTTATGAAATTTTTGAAATGTCAATTGTACTAACTTTTTTTTTTTTTTTTGGGGGGGGTGGTTTTTTTTTTAATGCTGTTTCCCTGCCTAAACGAGGGGAAATTTTAGTGAGTTTCTATTGCGGGTTTATGAGAATCCTTTGAGGAGTGTGGGAAGGGACACCTTTTGAAGGCCACTTGCCTGGGGACACCTGTTAGGGAATCAAATGGAGGGATGTGTGTGTGTTTTGTGTGTGTGTTTTTTTAAACAGGGCCGTAGGACCACTAGGGCAAGGTCCCATCGGGGAAATTGTAGAGATCTTTAGCAAAGGTTTGACAAGAGTCCTTAAAGGGAACCGGAGAAAACCAAAAAAACAGGGGGGCCCAGGAAATTCAAACAATGCCCTTCCGGGAAATTCCCAAAGGGAAACCCGGGAAAATGTCAAAAGGGGGGAAGTCCTTAAGAACGTCATTTCCCAGGGGGGGAACCCTTCAAGACACCTTCAAAGGGGTTTTTAAAATCCCAAAGACACCCCCTTTCAAAAAATTTTTTTCCCCTCCCGGCCCCCCCTCCCCCCAAAACCCCCTAAAACACAACACCCAAAATATTTTTACTTTGAAAAAATTCCCCAAAGTCAAAACCCGGGGAAAAATAAAATACTTTAATACATTTTCAAAAATTTTTTATAATTTTATAATGTATGGAGTTTTGATAAACAATACAAACCCCTTAAAGCAATAACGGGTTGGGGGATCCTAAAGGTCTTTCTTTTCATTTTTTGTGTCATTATCAAAAGGGGCGACACTTATCGTAACAGCCCCTGGAACCCCTTTAACGCCCAATCTAGGGGTGTTTAAACTCCATCATCACTGCCTCGTGCAGATCAACAACTTAAAACAGCTTCGCGAGATTAAACACAAAAAACGGGGAGCTGAAACCCTCCCCCCCATAACACCCACGCAACTCAACATCAGACGACATTTCTGCTCCGTTGAACCGAAGCCTCGTCAAAAATTTTCCTCAAATTATCTTTATAAATGTATGGGGGCAATTAAAATTATTATTTTTATTTATTATTATTATTATTATTATTATTATTTTTTTTAATAATAAGGGAGGCGGGTGCCCGGGGGAACTCAGGGAAGTGTTTTTTCGGGGGTAAAAACTAAACTTTTTTTTTACCGGCGAGAAAGTAATTCCCGGGTGAAAAATAATAATTTTTGATGATTTACTTATTCCTAAAAATCAAAAAAACACGGAAAAACCCCAAACAAGAAAATAAAAAAAAAAAAACTTTAAAGGACTTAAGAACCTTTTCCCAGAAAAACAAAAGCAAAAAAAAAAAATATTATGCGAACTTTTCCGGGTTCAAAACGCTGGAAGTTTTACAGAACTTAAAACCCCATCTGGTAACAAGTTAAAATGGAAAGACCAGGAGGTACATAATAAAAAAGTACATCCTGGATAGTCCACAAACCCCCTCGCCTTTATTATAAATTAACATTTGAGTCCCCCACAATATTCCCCATTTATGGGACAGTTCTTATGGGGAAAAATTATTGAATGTCAGAATCTAGATTTCATGTTAAAGAATTTATGTATTAAATATTCCCAAAATTTTTAATTTTTTTATATGAGGAGTGTTAAGCCTGGGGTACTAACATGAGTGTATTGTTTTTTGTTGTGTTGTTGTGTGTGGTGTTTTGTGGTGTGGTGTGTGTGGTGTGTTTTGTGTGTGGTGTGTGTGTGTGGAAATTTTGTGGTGTGTGTGTATGTGTGGGGTGTTTTGTATAAATAAAATATATATATATATATATATATAATATATAAATATTATATATATTTTGGGGGTGTGTTTTGTGTGTGTTTTGTGTGTGTTTGTTGTGGGTGTGTGTGTGTGGTGGTGTTTTGTATATATTGTGGTGGTGGTGTGTGTTGTGTTTTGTGTTGTGTGTGTGTGTATGTGTGTGGTTTTTTGTTTTGTGGGGTATATTGGGTGTGTGTGTAATATAAAATGTTTTTTTTTGGTGTGTTGTGTGTGTGTGTGTTGGGGTGTGTGTGTTTTGTTGGGGTATGTGTGTGGGGGTGGTGTGTGTGTGTGTGAGGTGGTGTGTTTAAATTTTTGGGGACAAAAAATTTTTTCTCAACAAATAATTTTTTGTTAAATTTAACCATTTTAAAAAAATATTGGGGGGGTTGTATAAAAAACAAAACAAAAGCAAAACAAAAAACACACACAATGGAAAAAAAAACCTGTAAGAATGTAAACAAAAAAACAAATCCAAGACAAATACTGTTTTTTTTTTTTTTGCAAAGATATAATGAGTAATATCAACCCGCAACTACAAGCATTAAAACACTTTAGTTTAAAAAATAAAATCACAATTATGAAATTTTGACAATATATATGTATTAAAATATAAATATTAAAATCTTTATATATATAAATATTTTATATATATATTATATATAAAGATAAATATATATAAAATAATATATTCATTTTGATTTTATATATATATATACTTTTTTCCGTGGTGCCTTTTTGGAGTTTCAAGGCCCAAAAAAAATTTGTTTTTTTTTTTCCGTCTACAGTGACTTAAAAATTTTACATTGGGTAGGAGATCAAAGTGGGGGGGAAAGGCTCTTTTCAGCTACTTACGGTCAAATCTTTGTGGGGAAAAAGCTGCTGGAGAAAAAACCCAGCCGTGCTTTTGCGCAAACCCGGAACTACGGGGGTTGCGTTGCAAGGAACTACGGGAGTTGGGGATAAAGGGGGGAACTAAAGAAAAGTGGCAACTAAAACAAGGAAAAATTTCGAGAGCAGCACTAGCAAGGAAACGACTAGTTTTTTCCAACGGAGGGAAAAAGGGGATCGTCCCCAATTTATTTCCTAAATAAACGTCTGAAATTTTTCAATGAACAAAGTCGAAATAGAAACGACTAACGGACGAGCAGGGCCGGACCGCACCACCGGGTTTGTTTCATCTCTTTTGGGGGGACATGACACAGGTAAAACCAAAAAATTTAAATAAAAAAACATTAATTGGGGACTAAAGGTTTTTGGTCTCTGGCTAAAACCGACTCGAAATTTAAAAATCGAAGCCGCTAGTAAAAAATTTTCACCAATTTTTATTTTTTTTTTTTGATAATTGTTTAATTTTTTTTAGGTAAAACTTAGAATGTTTTTCAAATTTTAAGTTCAGCATTCGGGAAAATTAAAATTGTTTAAAAACATGGGTAGAAACCCGGGCTGCAGTGGGGGGCAACAGTGCGCTGGGAAAGATACAAGCACAGATCAAGCCTTTTTTGGGGTAAAAGTTTCGCTCCCGTGCTGATGAAAAAGTCCGGGTAAAAACTTATTTTGGAAACCTTTTAAATTTCTTAGATCAGTAGTCTTTCTGTAGTCAGCATTACAATACATCATAATGCGACCCATTATATCTTCTGTAGAAACGCCACCCCACTTTTTTAACAAATTTAATTTTTAAATTTGGCTTCTTTTACAAAATTGTTTTTTTGGAAATTAATAACTGGCTGAAAAATTAATGTGGAGTGAACGTGCACTGGTACCCTTTTTCCCCCTTCCTTGACATAACTATCCTTAGGGGCACAAACATGGCTGCTTCCCAGCTGACTTGATTTTTCTATGGTTTTGGGAACAAATAATGTTGTTTCTGGTGACTTTTGGGTGGTGTGCAAAGAAAGCCACTGTATGTAGTAAATATATATATTTTTATATATATAATAATATAAAATTTTTATATATTTAAAATATATATATATATATATATATATATATAAATAATGGGTTTTAAAATTTTTGGGGGTTTTTTTATAAGGGTGGCTGAAATGCAACATTCAGCAGTAAAGGGGCCTAGACCTAGGTAAACAGAATCACGGCTCTACACTCTGGGACAAAATTATATTAAAGTTCTCACGAGTTTGTTTTCCCTAAAAATTAAAATACAAACCCCTAAAATGAATCTCAAGGGAACCATGAAATGGCTTTTAAAAGATTTATAAAAACAAGGAGGTCGGGGGGACAAAATATAAAAAAAAAAAAGGTAAAGAAATTTTTAATAATTTTCCCTATACCCAACCAGAGAGGACACACAGGCCCGACCCAAAACACAAAATTTTTTTCCCGCAAGCACGACAAAACGATCATCGCAAGGCCCAAAAACATAAATAAGGGCCCAAAAAAACTTTTTTTCCCCCCGTGACGAGGACTTTTTGTACTTTGAAAGATGAAAAGTAAAAAATTTTTAGTCATCCCCGATGACAGTAGACAGTTTTGAGTCATCCCCCCGACCCTTAACTCTTTAAACCCGTGAAGAATGTTTTTCTTTAAGGGTTTAAAACTTTAAGAAAAAAAGTAGTGTTATATACTTTTTATATTTTTATATAAAATATAATTATATATATATATATATATATATATATATAAAATATATATATATATATATATATATATATTTTTTATATTTTATTTGCATTGTACACGAAATATTAAAAAATTTTTTGCAATAAAATATTTTTAAAAAATTTTTATTAAATAAGTGGGGAAAATAATTCATTTGAAACAAGAGGGAGGATATCACATAAGAATTTAGAAGAACTTTAAATTTGTGTCATATGAAAAACCGATGAAATTCTTTTTTATAAAAAACATGAATATTTTGAATGGAAATGACACCCTACAACGTAAGAAATAAAACAAAAATTTCTTAAAAAAAGGGAAAAATGATAAAAAAGTTTTTTCAGTAATTTGTAATTTTTTTGGGTTTAGATAACGAAAGCGAGTGACTCTGGGGGAAAAGATTTTTTATCTCCGCTCTGCAGTTTTGGGTCAACTGTAGTTTCCCCGTGTGTGCGGCAACATGCCCGTAACGAGGGGTCAGGAAACCCTTGTTTATTTTAACCACAGGTGTAACACACACACACACCCCAAAACAATTTAAAAACACACAAAACCCCACACCACAACAAACACACCCCCCTTAATAAAAAAATTTTGTGTCTGAAAGAAAAGTTCAAGAAAGGCTCCCGGGATAAATAGTCTGATGTTATACGATAATACAAACGAATTGCCTCCAGATCAAACCCCTTTAAATCTATCATTTCAAAAGTTTTTACTGGGGAGCCTCTTAATGTTACGTCAACGTCACTCTCCTGGTTTTGGTGTGCACAATTAAAATTGCAACTCCATATTAAAAAAGTCGAATTATTTGTATTAACTGTATAAAAAAACTCAACTTCACATGATTCAAAATTTAAAGATCCAAACTGTTTGGTGTTTTCCAAACGGCAAAACAGGAATTTGGTTTAATTTTTGGGGTTGAATAAATTCCCCCCCCCTTCATTATTGAGATCAGAACCCACGACCCCTGATCCAAACTTTCCCCTGGATGGAAGGGGGGGTTTAAAAATTTACTCAGGAAATTGATCCCCGTGATGGGGCTGTGGGTTTTAGATGATGAGTGGGGTTTTTAGTTCAACTGGGGAAATGAAACGGGGCTGAAAACCCCACCGGGAAACACTGGTCGCAAAAAATTCCCTTTCCGTGGAAGCGCGGGTAGATACCATTCCAAAAAGCTAATCCCCCGACCCCCTCCGACTGCCAACCCCACTCTGGACCCGTGTGTAGACAGCCCGTAAGGGCAAACCCCACCTAACCCCCCGTTTTACTAGTTTTATATTTTCCCCGGGATTTAATGCCCGCCCCCCTTTTAGGCTCCCCAGGGCAGTGGGAGGCAGCCCATTCGGTCTCACCCAAAGGCCCCACCGACCCCGATAGGCACAAGGGTGCCCCCCCTCCACGGACTGACTTGCGGTCACTCCCTCACATTGCCCGTTGTGTACTCACTCCTATCCAATTAAAGCCAAACTAGTCCACGGCCGTATCATTGCTACCTACGTCCTTTTATCGGGACTAAAAACCCGGGGTTTAGCAGAAAAACAGTAATAACCCCTGTCCCCCCAACACACTCTGTGACACGTGGGGCCCCGCCAACACACTCTGGGGACCCTGTCTGCCAAAACACTCTGTGACCCCTGTCTGCCAAAACACTCTTGTGACCCGTGTCTGCCAACACACTCTGTGACCCGTGTCTGCCAACACACTCTGTGACCCGTGTCTGCCAACACACTCTGTGACCCGTGTCTGCCAACACACTCTGTGACCCGTGTCTACCAACACACTCTGTGACCCGTGTCTGCCAACACACTCTGTGACCCGTGTCTGCCAACACACTCTGTGACCCGTGTCTGCCAATACACTCTGTGACCCGTGTCTGCAAACACTGTGACCCGTGTCTGCCATGCCAACACACTCTGTGACCCGTGTCTACCAACACAATCTGTGATCCGTGTCTGCCAACACACTCTGTGACCCGTCTCTGTCAATACATTCTGTGATCCGTGTCTACCAACACTGACCAGTGTCTACCAACACTGTGACCCGTGTCTACCAACACTGTGACCCGTGTCTACCAACACTGTGACCCGTGTCTTACCAACACTGTGACCGTGTCTACCAAACACTTTGACCCGTGTCTACCAACACTGTGACCCGTGTCTACCAACACTGTGACCCGTGTCTACCAACACTGTGACCCGTGTCTGCCAACACTGTGACCCTTGTCTACCAACACTGACCCGTGTCTGCCAACACTGTGACCCTTGTCTGCCAACACTGACCCGCGCCTACCAACACTGTGACCCGTGTCTATCAACACTGTGACCCGTGTCTGCCAACACTGTGACCCTTGTCTGCCAACACTGACCCGCGTCTACCAACACTGTGACCCGTGTCTGCCAACACTGGACCGTGTCTGCCAACACTGTGACCCGTGTCTGCCAACACACGCACTACAGGGAAGCCACAAGTCTTAGTTATTCTTAAAACTCTTGTGCTTCTTTCGTAAAAATATTATTCAGGATCAATGGAATTACTAATGGTAAAAAAAAGTTGATGGTATTTAAGCAAGGTCTCGGACGAATCTTAATAATACTCGATACAATGATACATGTAAATGTATGCACATTACTAGTATTGGTACTGCATGTATACATGTAGTATGTATAATTTGTGTATACATATACAGAGTGATGATTTGATGAACTAAATACGTGTCGTGTACCAGAGGAGGACCGAGGCATGTAGTACTAACTTCAGTAGAAGCCCGGCCACACTAGTCACTTGTGAAGTAAACATTGGCTTTTCTGATAACTAGACAAGTAACCTAGACAGGTAACCTAGACAGGTAACCTAGACAGGTTACCTAAACAGGTAACCTAGGCAGGTAACCTAGACAGGTTACCTAGACAGGTAACCTAGGCAGGTAACCTAGACAGGTAACCTAGACAGGTAACCTAGACAGGTAACCTAGACCAGTAACCTAGACAGATAACTTAGACAAGTAACCTACACAGGTAACATAGACAGGTAACCTAGACAGGTAACCTAGACAGGTAACCTAGACAGGTAACCTAGACATGTAACCTAGACAGGTAACCTAGACAGGTAACCTAGACAGGTAACCTAGACCAGTAACCTAGACCAGTAACCTAGACAGGTAACTTAGACAAGTAACCTAGACAGGTAACCTAGACAGGTAACCTAGACAAGTAACCAAGACAAGTAACCTAGACAGGTAACCTAGACGGGTAACCTAGACAGGTAACCTAGACAAGTAACCTAGACAGGAAACCTAGACAGGTAACCTAGACAGGTAACCTAGACCAGTAACCTAGACAGGTAACTTAGACAAGTAACCTAGACAGGTAACCTAGACAGGTAACCTAGACAGGTAACCTGGACAGGTAACCTAGACAAGTAACCTAGACAGGTAACCTAGACAGGTAACCTAGACAGGTAACCTAGACAGGTAACCTAGACAGGTAACCTAGACAAGTAACCTAGACAAGTAACCTAGACAGGTAACCTAGACAGGTAACCTAGACCAGTAACCTAGACAGGTAACTTAGACAAGTAACCTAGACAGGTAACCTAGACAGGTAACCTAGACAGGTAACCTAGACAAGTAACCAAGACAAGTAACCTAGACAGGTAACCTAGACCAGTAACCTAGACCAGTAACCTAGACAGGTAACCTAGACAGGTAACCCAGACAGGTAACCCAGACAGGTAACCTAGACAAGTTACCTAGACAGGTAACCTAGACAGGTAACCTAGACAAGTAACCTAGACAGGTAACCTAGACAGGTAACCTAG
Source organism: Cherax quadricarinatus (assembly GCF_026875155.1). NCBI lineage: Eukaryota > Metazoa > Arthropoda > Malacostraca > Decapoda > Parastacidae > Cherax > Cherax quadricarinatus. The sequence goes on along the minus strand of NC_069402.1, from coordinate 87,377,206 downwards.
ACAGGTAACCTAGACAGGTAACCTAGACAAGTAACCTAGACAGGTAACCTAGACAAGTAACTTAGACAGGTAACCTAGACAGGTAACCTAGACAGGTAACCTAAACAAGTAACCTAGACAGGTAGCCTAGACAGGTAACCTAGACAGGTAACCTAGACAGGTAACCTAGACAGGTAACCTAGACAGGTAACCCAGACAGGTAACCTAGACAAGTTACCTAGATAGGTAACCTAGACAGGTAACCTAGACAAGTAACCTAGACAGGTAACCTAGACAGGTAACCTAGACAGGTAACCTAGACAGGTAACCTAGACAAGTAACCTAGACAGGTAACCTAGACAAGTAACTTAGACAGGTAACCTAGACAGGTAACCTAGACAGGTAACCTAAACAAGTAACCTAGACAGGTAGCCTAGACAAGTAACCTAGACAGGTAACCTAGACAGGTAACCTAGACAGGTAACCTAGACAGGTAACCTAGACAGGTAACCTAGACAGGTAACCTAGACAGGTAACCTAGACAGGTAGCCTAGACAAGTAACCTAGACGGGTAACCTAGACAGGTACCTAGACAGTAACCTAGATAGGTAACCTAAGACAGGTAACCTAGACAGGTAACCTAGACAGGTAACCTAGACAGGTAACCTAGACAGGTAACCTAGACAGGCAACCTAGACAGGCAACCTAGACAGGTAACCTAGACAAGTAACCTAGACAGGTAACCTAGACAGGTAACCTAGACAGGTAACTTAGACAGGTAACCTAGACAGGTAACCTAGACAAAAAACTTAGACAGGTAACCTAGGCAGGTAACCTAGACAGGTAACCTAGACAGGTAACCTAGACAAGTAACCTAGACAGGTAACCTAGACAGGTAACCTAGACAGGTAACCTAGACAGGTAGCCTAGACAGGTAACCTAGACAAGTGACCTAGACAGGTAACCTAGACAGGTAACCTAGACAGGTAACCTAGACAGGTAACCTAGACAAGTAACCTAGACAGGTAACCTAGACAGGTAACCTAGACAGGTAACCTAGACAGGTAACCTAGACAGGTAACCTAGACAAGTAACCTAGACAAGTAACCTAGACAGACAACCTAGACAGGTAACCTAGACAGGTAACCTAGACAAGTAACCTAGACAGGTAACCTAGACAGGTAACCTAGACAGGTAACCTAGACAGGTAACCTAGACAGGTAACCTAGACAAGTAAACTAGACAGGTAACCTAGACAGGTAACCTAGACAGGTAACCTAGACAGGTAACCTAGACAGGTAACCTAGACAGGTAACCTAGACAGGTAACCTAGAAAAGTAAACCTAGACAGGTAACCTAGACAGGTAACCTAGACAGGTAACCTAGACAGGTAACCTAGACAGGTAACCTAGACAGGTAACCTAGACTGGTAACCTAGACAGGTAACCTAGACAGGTAACCTAGACAGGTAACCTAGGCAAGTAACCTAGACAAGTAACCTAGACAGGTAACCTAGACAGGTAACCTAGACAGGTAACCTAGACAGGTAACCTAGACAGGTAACCTAGACAAGTAACCTAGACAGGTAACCTAGACAGGTAACCTAGACAGGTAACCTAGACAGGTAACCTAGACAGGTAACCTAGACAGGTAACCTAGACAGGTAACCTAGACAGATAACCTAGACAGGTAACCTAGGCAGGTAACCTAGACAAGTAACCTAGACAGGTAACCTAGACAGGTAACCTAGACAGGTAACCTAGACAGGTAACCTAGACAGGTAACCTAGACAGGTAACCTAGACAGGTAACCTAGACAGGTAACCTAGACAAGTAACCTAGACAGGTAACCTAGACAGGTAACCTAGACAGGTAACCTAGACAGGTAACCTAGACAGGTAACCTAGACAGGTAACCTAGACAGGTAACCTAGACAGGTAACCTAGACAGTAACCTAGACAGGTAACTAGACAGATAACCTAGACAGGTAACCTAGGCAGGTAACCTAGACAAGTAACCTAGACAGGTAACCTAGGCAGGTAACCTAGACAAGTAACCTAGACAGGTAACCTAGACAGGTAACCTAGGCAGGTAACCTAGACAGGTAACCTAGACAGGTAACCTAGACAGGTAACCTAGACAGTACCTAGACAGGTAACCTAGACAGGTAACCTAGACAGGTAACCTAGGACAGATAACCTAGACAGGTAACCTAGGCAGTAACCTAGACAAGTAACCTAGACAGGTAACCTAGGCAGGTAACCTAAGAAGTAACCTAGACAGGTAACCTAGACAGGTAACCTAGGCAGGTAACCTAGACAGGTAACCTAGACAGGTAACCTAGACAGGTAACCTAGACGCGAGTCAACAAGAGATTAACTCTGCGTCAGACAACAAACTGTTGTCTGAGATCAACAGCTGTTATAAACTCTTATAAACTGTTATAAACTGTTATAAACTGCTTTATAACGCCATCATCCATATCAAAATTATTCATATGAAGAAAAGACACATGTTGCAAAACAGCTCTTACTACAACGTTTCACTCAACGTAGAGAAACGTTGTTCTCATAAAAGCTTTTGTCATGGAACTTGTGTTTAAGACGCCAGTACTCCATCTCTATCCAAGAATTATTATAGGTATATATATATATAATAAATATAAAATATAAAATATTATATATATATATATATATATATATGTCTTTAATAAATATAGGGATCATCAAGGAATAGTAAGAGAGTGACGTCCAGTTATATCCTACTCTTAAGGTGTCTAACAGCCAAAATTAACTACTGATGCAAGCATGGAGGCAGGGCAGAGGCAGGACATCACGTACTCACACTGTCTGTAAGTTCATGACTAGATGAAGAGGCAGTAAACACAAGCCTTCATATTACCCTTGAGTTGGTGGAAGACGGAGTGAGAGGTGACACGCTTGGCGTCCCCAACGACAAGATACAGAGAAGAAACATGATACCTGTATGTATACTTTGGTAAGTGTTTAAAAACCTTGATGAAGACTAGCTGGCCTTCAGAGGGACGTGGAGAGTGAGGTATGCACAGGCATTTAGCCTGGAGAAAGAGAGATAGGAAGAGAGATTTACAGATATTAAACCCGCAGGGCTGCCACAATGTTCCTACGTGTGGCGATCACTAACTAGGGCAGTAGAAACAGTCAATTTGCGGCTCACGCGAGGATGTTCCATTCCATTGCCTCGCCAGATGTCGCCCTGGCGACGGACTAGTTCACCAGTCTACAAACCACTGGAGTATCGTTTAGAAAATATATATATTAAGATAGCATCTTTGGTTTTAAGAAGTTTGGCAAACATTGCAAAAAAAAAAAAACTTTGAAAAACATTGTATATAAAAGTTCTGGTGAGCTTGGAGTATGTCAGGTTAATAGTGTCAACACAAGAACTTCAGTAATGACAGCTGACACACACACAGGTTCTTAATGTAAACAGTCTGACGCTTCACAAACACAGCCTGACACTACGTGCTTCACACACTTCATTTGTCCTTTTTCTTTCTATATGTACCATGATACTGAAGTGTTCTTTGGCATAATATTAGAACCACTGAGAATAATACAAGTGACACATTCTTGACCACTAGAATCACTGAGAGTACCACCAGTGATAAGTGTTGACCACTAGAGCAACTGAGAGTACCACCAGTGATATGTGTTGACACAGTGGACACTGTCTTGACCACTAGAGCCACTGAAACTACCACCAGTGGACACACAATCTTGACCACTAGAACCACTGAAACTACCACCAGTGGACACACAATCTTGACCACTAGAACCACTGAAACTACCACCAGTGGACACACAATCTTGATCACTAGAACCACTGAGGTTACCACCAGTGGACATAGTCTTGAGACCACTAATGAAGCTTAATAAAAGGTTCTCTTTTAAGGTTATTCTTAATGGGTTCTACAGTAAGTGAGCGGCCAGGTAAGGATGACCGCCCTAGGTCCTGTCAGCAGGATATTCTCCCTGATATACCCATTCGATTAAGTCTTTCGGGTTCCGAGGTGGAGTGAGTGCGGTGGAGGGAGAGTGTTTGCTGCAAGCCCTTGAGTATGTCAGGGAAGACTGGTCGCTGGGCCGCCTCCGAGTCCCAGCACTCACCGATCAGCGTCTGTGTATTTGAGAAACAAAGACATTCTTAAGACGTGATGCCTAGTCAAAACAATATCTAGTTCAAATTGCGCATTATCGACTTGGCCATTCCTAGTGAAAAGTTGGCCACCTAGTAAAACGTGAGCCCTAGTGAAAGTTGAACAATAGTCAAAACTTGATGCTAGTCAACTTGCATGTTATCAAAATATTAGATATTGATGGTACAGATTACTTAAAATCTCTCAAATAAATTCACTTACCCAGGACATAGTTCTCGACTCTTCTAATTCCAGGTCATTGTACTTGTACCTCGTAATTTTTTAGAAGCTACGCTATATAAGTTTTTTCAGTAACTTCCTTCCAAGAGAGGAATGTTTGTGTGTATATATATATATATATTTATATATATATATATATATAGAGATATATATCTATATATATAATATATTATATATATGTATATATCTATTATATATATATTTATATATTACACTATATTTATATATATATGTATATATATATATATATATATATATATATAGATATATATATATATATATATATTATTTATATATATATATATATATTATATATATATATATATATTAAGGAGTAGGTTGGTAGGACAGCAACACCCAGGGAAGTACTACCGTCTCTGCCAGATGACTGTGAACCAGAATCCTGGATACTGTTTTCATGATGTAGGATTGCTGGTTTCATTTTTTGTCTCATAAACCACCCCCCCACTAGAAAACAGGGATATCCTTGCTACTCCAACTTACACCTTTGGTCCACACTTCACAGACACGCACATGCTTATATATATACATACTCTAGGTTTTTCTCCTTTTTTAAATAGCTCTTTGTTCTTCTTTATTTCTTCTATTGTCCATGGGAAGTGGAAAAAGATCTTTCCTCCGTAAGCCATGCGTGTTGTATGAGGCGACTAAAATGCCGGGGAGCACTGGGCTAGGTAACCCCTTCTCTGTAGCCTCCTTTACCTAAAAAACGGAGAAGGAAAACCTTTATGATGGTGAAAAGTGTTTCCTTTTTCGGGCCACCCTGCATTGGTGGGAATCGGCCATTGTGATAATAAAATAATACATATATTATATATTTTATATTATATATATAAATATAATATCTATTCTATATATATATATATTTATATATATATATCTATATATATATTTATTGTATATATATATATGTATAAAACACTGATCTCTGGCTGAAGGAGACTCGAACCTAACGAATCTTGGACAAGGTACGCAGTGCCTTTACCAATCCTAACCCACACTGGACCAATACCTGGCGTGTAGCTGCCGCTACACGTTAGATCCAAGGCAGCCAGCTTTCAGGGAGAAGAAGGCTCTACAGCTTTTTCATCTCATCCCCTGCATGCATTCAGCCTACTAGAATTTGAACAATTGCAAGGAATTCGCGGAGCATGCGAACTATATGTATATATATGTATATATAATTTATGTATTATATTATATATATATATATCTTTATATATTGTATATATATATTATATATATCTATTCTATAAATATATATATATATTATATATAATATTTATATATATATATATATCAGATATTATAAATATATATATATCTTTTATCTATGTATATAAAGTCCTCAAAGAGCTGGGTTGAAACAAAAGCTTCATCATAGAAACCACGGACAAAGGGCGAACCAGCTTCCCTTTCAGAGACTCAGTGTTGCGGATCCAGAGAGGAAATGCCTGCAGCATTCTAGGGGCACGCGGCCCACCGCAGGGGCGCTGGACGAAGTATTCGAGATGGAGCTCTGAGTTACCTATGTTGTTTTACTTTGTTCATAGGTTTTGTGACTGTTTTGTCAATGTATTTTGTCTTTAACTAAAATATATATACATAATATAGGGGGTGGTAGGAGGAAAAATTCTCAAACGCTTCGGGTGAATCTTGAGTTTTCCCAGAAGCAAGTTTATTCTTTTCTCTGGGATGAGGGTCCCATACAGTTCTAGAGGTGGTACCTCCTTATATATTTATTATATATATATATATAACTATATATATGATATTATCTAATATATATATTATATATATATTATATATATATATATATATATATATATATATATAGTATTATATCTATAATATATATATATATATTATATATGCCAAACAACCACTCTGAAAGAATAGAGAAATTCCAAGCGCTTTCGTGACTTTCACATGAGAGTAGTCACGGAAAGCGCTTGGAATTGTTTCTCTTTTTCAGAGTAGTTGTTTTGCATATTCTGAAACACTGTTTACTGTGATCTTAATTGCATATATATTATATATATTATATTTATATATATATAGTATATATATATTTATATATTTATATATTATATATTATCACACTGGACGATTCCCCCAAGGCAGGGGGGCCCCGAAAAAGAAAAACTTTCCCAGCATTCACTCCATCATGTCTTGCCAGAAGGGGCTTTACACTACAGTTTTTAAAACTGCAACATTAAACACCCCCTCCTTCGAGTGCAGGCACTGGCTACTTCCCAATCTCCAGGACTCAAGTCCGGCCTGCCGGTTTCCCTGAATCCCTTCATAAATGTTACTTTCCTCACACACCAACAGCACGTCAAGTAGTAAAAATTATTGTCTCCATTCACTCGTATCAAAAACTCGCTCACGCATGCCGCTGGAAGTCCAAGCTCCTGCACACAAATCCCTCCTTACCCCTCCCTCCAACCTTTCCTAGGCCTGACTCCTACCCTCCTCTTCCTTCCACAACAGACTGAGACACTCTGGAAGTCATTCTGTTTCGCTCATTTCTCTACAGTCCGAACCACCTAACAACCCTTCCGCAGCCCTCAGGACAGACAGGTTTTGGCAATCCCGAACCTCCTCCCTAACTTCCAAACTACGAATGCTCGGCATTATATTTTCACACCACAATTGCCCTCAGACTTGATATCTCCACTGCCTCCAGCCATCTCCCGCTGCAACATTCATCACCCATTGCTTCACACCCATTATAAGATCGTTGGTCTGGTGTAAATACTATACTCCCTTAGACATTACCCTGGTTTGCCTCCAAGGACAGGTCTGTGTCTCCCACTGGACGCCTAAGGGCACACGCTCACCCTTTTCCCACTCATCAATTATATGAGTCACTCCTCTGTCATAGACACCATCGCTGACACGTCCACTCCCAAATATCTGATTACATGCACCTCTCTCATACTCTCTCCCTCCAATCTGATATCCAATGTGTCAGCACCTAATCATTGTTGTTTTATATCATACGACCACTTACTCTATCCTGTTATTCACTTGTTAATTTTCTTCGTTTACATACCATACCAAATTATCCACCAACCTGCTGAAGCTTCTCTTCAGAATCTCCCAAAGAGACCACAGTGTCATCAGCAAAAGGAGCAGAACTGTGACAACTCCCACTTTATGTGTGAGTCTTTATCTTTTAACTCCACGCCTCTTGCCCAAGACCCTCGCATTTACTTCTCTTACAACCCCATCTATAAATATATTAAACAACCACGGGACATCACGCCAATTCTGGTCTAAGGCTACGCGTATGGGAGGAAATAATCTCCCTCTTTCCTTACATACTCTTACTTGGAAGCCTCACTAGCTTCGGTTTAGAAACTCTTCACTGCTTGCAGTAACGTACCTTCCTATACCATACCCTGCACATGGCCACATTTGCCCCCCTATCACCCTGTCATACGCCTTTGTCCAAATCCATAAATGCCACAAAAACCTCTTTTGCCCTTATCTAAATACGGTTCAATTAGATGTGTTCACTGTAAAACCTGGTCCACACACCCCTACCTTTCCTAAATGCCTCCTTGTTCATCTGCTACCTATTTCTGTGTACTTTTAATTCCTTTCAATAATTAACTCTCCCTACACGTTACCTGGTAGACTCAACAGAATTATGTCCTCCTATAATTTTTGCACTCTTTTTGTCCCTTGCGTGTATACAAAGGTACTATGCGGTGCTCTCTGTCAAGCCCTGGGTAGCGTACCCGCTTCCATATTTATTAAATAATAGCACCAACCACTCCAAAACTTTAGCCCAACCTGCCTGTTTTAAACATGGTTCTATGTCTTTATCCCATCAATCCCAGCGTGCCTGTCCCCCTTGTCATTTTTGTGTACCGACGCCTCACGAACTGCCCTCACACTCACAACTGGCTCTGCCTCATCTCTCCTACAAGATGTTATTCATCCTTTGCCCCATACTATGAAATCAAGCTACCCAATCTTCATCAACCTTTTAACTATTCCTAATAAGATTCACTCCATCTCCCAATTCCTCTAATCTCCATTTAATAAACCCTCCTCGTCCAATTTTTATACTGAAAATCCATTTGTTCTCTAGGCTCTTCCTTAACAGTGATAATTCTGCACTCCAAAACTTTTTCTTATTTTCCCACAAAATTTGTTGATAACATCTCACCCCATCTTTCTCATTTGCGCTCTTTTGACATTGCCTTCATCTATCTCTTAACCTCTCTTTATCTCCATATACTCTCCCTCCTGGCATCACTGCTACTTTGGTAAAATCTTATCATATGCTATACCTTTTCTCCCTTACTACTCTCTTTACTTCATCTTTCCACCAATTGCTCCTCTGTCCTCCCGCCACCCACCTTTCCTGTAACCACAAACTTCTGGGAACACTCTAAACACTACATTTTTATAACCTATACCCCATACACTCTTCGATCCCATTGCCTATGCTCTCATTAGGCCCATCTATCCTCTCAATTATGGGTTTATATCTTTCCTAACTGCCTCCTCTTTTAGTTTATAAACCTTCACCTTCTTCTTCGTTGCTTGTGTCTATTCTCGTGTATCCCATCTCCCTTTTACTCTCACTGTAGCTACAACTAAAAAAGTGATTGATACATCTGTGGCCTGCTCTTATAAAACATGTACATCCTGAAGTCTACTCCAACAGCTCATTTTATCTACCAATACATAATCCAACAACTACTGTCATTTCGCCCTACATCATATCTTGTAGTACTTAATCTTCTTGTTCTTAAAATCTGTATTACCTATAAACTAAACCCCTTTCTATACGAAGTTCATTCAAAGGGCTCCAGTTATCATTTAAACCTGCCCACCCAAACTTACCTACCACACCCTCTCTAAAGTTTCTCCTACTTTTGGCATTCAGGTTCCTACCACAATTACTCTCTCACTTGGTTCTAAAGGTCTCCTATACGTCACTTAATCTCCCAAATCTCTTGGCTCTCCACTACATTTCCTCTCTTCTCCAGGTGTATACATGCTTATTATGACCCACTTTTCGCCATCCAACCTTTACTTTAATCCCATATATTCCTGGGAATTTACTCATTTCCATATTCTCTTTTCGCCTTCCGTAATGACCCTTCAACTTATTGCTACCCCTTCCTTAGCCTCTAACTCTTCAGATACTCTAGATTTAATCCCATTTATTTCCCCCCACCGAAACTTCCCGACCCTTCAGCTTTGTTTCGCTTTGAGGCCAGGACATCCAACTTCTTTTCATTCATTAAACATCAGCAATCATCTGATTCTTGTCATCCGCCACTACGCCACGCCACCTTCAAGCATCCCAGTTTTATTAAGTTTTTCTTTCTTTCTTTTTTAGTAAATGTCTACAGGAGAAGGGGTTACTATCCATTGCTCCCGGCATTTTAGTCGCCTCATACCGGCCAGCATGGCTTACGGAGGGAAGATTCTTTTTCCACTGCCCATGGGACAATAGAAGAAATAAAGAAGACAAGAGTATTTAGAAAACAGGAGGAAAAACCTAGATGTATATATATTATATTATATATTTATATATATATTTATATATATATATATATATTATATATTATATATATATATATATATTGCTATCTGTGTACAGTAGTATTTATATAATATTAAATCGGCACATTAAAACGCTTGGGAACTCTCTAGCGAGATACATTCAAGACTTGCCTTCAGATTCTGTGTACACTGGAGGTCTCCCGTGGGTGGCTGTCTTCGTCTGCCCACCTGCAGGATGACAGCGTGTGGGTGCTGCATGGTGAAGGGGGGGGCCTCGGCGAACAGCTCATAAAGGAGAGTGCCGTACATGTACACGTCTGACTGCTGGGTGGGCGATGCCTTGACCGTCACGTGTGGAGGTACCACCTCAAGGGTCCGCATCATCTGCAAACACAAACTATCTCAGTGATCGTTTGGGTTGGGTTGCTATACCGTGGGTAGAATTTTCGAACAATTATAACAGATAAAAAAAGTCTACCGTACCGTGTTGGACAAAGCTACAAACAACTCAGAAAAAACCGTGGCTGGGCACAATTTTCATGACCACAAACCATACCGTGTCGGCCAACAATTCACAACCAACCACAAAACACCGTGTCTGGAACAGTTCACACCAAATCACCAATTCTATCTGCAAACAATTATAGATTCACCAATACCGTTCTAGAAAGCAATCGCATAACAGAAACCCATCAATTAGAAACGGAATATTGGTAATGTTTTTTTCCTCGCTCTGTAATCTTTATCTTGATGTACACCTTTCATGGGCTGTAAATACTCGTTGACTCTCTCGGTCATTTAACAGCCAAACCAGAAAGGAGCCACAGCAGACACACTGGTGGGAAAGTACAGGACCTGCGTAGGCGTTCACTCCCCAAGGAGTGCGGAAGGCTCGGTCCCCGCTCGTTAGTCGCCTCTCCGGTCTCTGAAATAATTCAGGCGAGCTCGAACAGTAAGTTCGTTGTTAGGACGTCGTGGCCACAGGGCGCCAGGATGTTACTGGTCGTGCAAGATGTCAGCGCAAAGTATATACGTTGTATTTGTAGAGTTGAAGTGATTAGGGATTTCGGTATCTTCCACTGTGGTATTTAACTACCATTCTAAGTGGACAGTATCATCACAGAAGCACGCTACCACTGAAGAGTACTCAGCAGACTGAAATATTACGATGAAAGTTCCTACTGCCAGGTTAATTAAGCTACCTACACTGAAGGTACCTACTTGCAATGATTAAATATCACCACTGAGGGTTACTAATTGTCATGTTAACTACCCACCACTTAGGTACGATACTGCCATGTTAAGCTACCTCCCATGAAATGCCTTCACTGTACATCCATCAAAACAAAATGCATAACTAGTGTGCGGGATAGAAGGACAACTTTCAGTCCAGAAAGGCAGTGTAGACAAAGCCAATCATACCTGTTTCGAAAAACTGCCCTTGAAAGAAGAGAGAGACGAGAGAAGAGGGAGGGGGAGGGGAAAGCCAAGCAGAACCTTCACTCAGGAGACATTGGGTTCTAACCTCCGGAAGGAAGATAGCCTCAAAGTAGACCCTGAAGGCTAGACAGCCTGTGTGCTCTCCTGCAGTCCAGGACTCTGCCATGCGGTGGTCCAGAGGACTAGCTTGATCTTAGCTCTCCATGAACACGTATTGCGGGAGTTGAGGCGGCACCAGTGGATGATCCCCCCGAAGAGTGCAGGTACGAGAGCATCACGCTTGCGCCAACCTGTTGTTTAAAATATAATGAAGGCAGAATATAGAGCGCTAGGGGCCGAGTGTCTGTAAGATTTTTTTTAAATGTATCCCTGCGCTCGCGGGTTACTGTCCGCAGGATGGGTACGGAACGCACAATAAACTAGACACCACCGTCCAGTAGCCTGTCTATGGGTACACAGATACAACTAGCTACTTGCATTACATAGGATAGTTAAAAGGGGTGCACAAATAACCTCATCCACTTCGGCAATAAAGTGTAAGTTTTTAAATTCTAATAGTATACAGAATCCCACTCATGACCTCGAAAAGAAAAGGACGTTTTTGGGTTAATCTTAAGTATTTTCCACATGTCACTATGTATGATAATTGTACCTAATGTGCTACTGTTGCCTAAACAAATTATGTCCAAAATAACAAATTCCGTCAGACTTATTTTATCTCTCTATTAAATGGTCGCGTGCGTCTAAAATATATCAGTGCCTATATATTGTAACGCCCAGCAGCCGCATCCCCACCCTAAGCAGGCATGCCCGTAAAAGAAAAAGAAAATTTATAAAGCATTTGAAATAATGCATTATTACGCCTTATTCAGGGCTTATAGCCAACGGTTATTCTTACTCTCAACCTGAAAGGAAAGTGCTTTGGGAAAAAGTTTTAAAATGGCTAGGGAATAGGGGTCAGATTAGATCCTTCCGTGGATGTAGGTACTAAAGAGTTCAACTTGACTCCTCTCGTGACTCCTTGCCCGCTGCTCTCTTGTACTCGGTATTTTGTGAAGTAATGGGGAGTAGTGGAGACTGGTCCTCTGGTCATTAATTAGAGCTACTCAGGATGTGAGTATCACTCCTCGTCCTGCCATTATGTACATTACCATACTATGTCGTACATACTATGTTCAATACCCATAAGACCCAACACCACAGGCCCGGCTCCATACACTCACATCTCCTTCTCGGAGCGCACAGGTATTGAACCTAAAGCGTGGCCTAAGCGCACGTAAAAAAATTTATCCCTCCCCAAGTCTCTCTAATCTTCCACACAAGGCTTCAGTAAACACAAGATTATTTAAATAGAGCTATTTAAGTACACTCCACAGTCTGTTAAATAGTGCTAATAATATTGAATTACATAATAAAATTCCCTCGACCTGCCAGATGGAAGATAAACGTCTCAACAGAAGTCCTCTCCACATGCTGGTGGCCGTGAGTAGTAAGGCGGCTGGGTCCATTATCACCTACAGAGAATCCTCTCAATGACGGTTTTCTTGTGGAAAGATGTAGATATATATGAAGCAGTAAACCTAGTTGGTTATTCAGTGCAAGGAATAATGGAGGCTTGGAGGCTGGGTCCTCCCGGTTTTAAGAAATCCGGCCAGCTTTAGGGACCCAGGTCGTACAACTTAGTCACATAAGTTTTGGGTTAATCGCACCTGGCGAGCAATGTTGACCCGGGATGGGTATGGTATGGATCCCTCCTGGAGGTGCGTGTGTTGTGTTGGTGCAGGGACATGCGCTCGCCGCCACTCGGCGCGTCACGATGGCCAGGTTGGCGGCAACATTGCACGGCCCATGAACAAGCCAATGTTCTCGCTGACGGTTCATCGACAGAACTGCCGACACCAGCTGCCCAGACCCGGGCGCGCCGTGGTTGGGTCGGAGCCATCAAACGTTGGTATCATGAGTCTACCCGTGCCAACGACCCCTAGTGCGGAAATATGGGTAAAGGTTCCTGAGTTAGTCATGGGTATGACATCGGCAAATTTAGCCAGTGGTGTAATTAAAGCTTGTACTCCGTAACCATAACCCATATTAAATTGGAAATGGGGGAAACTGTACGTTTCGTTAGTCCCAGAAAATTAGTTTTGATATTCACTCAGAAACTTGGCAATGGGCAAAGATGGACTGAATTGTCCTCCAGTTTTCTTTATTTCAGTTTTGTGGATTAGTTGTGAAGATGTTCCGCTAGGTATTGTGTCACGTATTGTGTTCGAGGACATATCTGGTTTGACTCTGAGTGTGAGTAAATAAAACGTAGGTGTCAGTCCTAGGAGAGTGTCATAATGCATAACTGTATGACAAGAAAAAGGGGGGCCACACGGGGGCATGAGCAATCCTCCAGTTCAAGATGTTTTTATACTGTTGTGAGGTCATCAGGAGCCCTATGCAATGTTGCAAGAGCATAAGCAACAGCGTAAATTTATGGAAAGGTTTCTCCTTGGAAACGTTAGCGTGTTGATATGGCCAGTAGTCAACACTCTACATTTCCTTGAGAAAATTCCCCTAGTTACCTGTTGTTGCCTCATTACAAACATTGCATAGCTCGCTGATGAAAACACGGGCCGTGTGAAAGATTTGAACTAAGATTTTCATCCGCCGTGTGGCTTGTCTTGCATTGTTATATAGATCACCTCTCTGCGATTGTACTAAACATACTTGTATTTGTTGGTGGTGGAGCCGCGCGAAGAACATGGCCGAAACCTCAGTTGGTTCCCCAAGAGATGGCCCACTCAGCAAGAAGGGTCGTGTGTGGTGGCTGTCTGGTCTGGACCCACGGAAGTCACGTCTCTCTTCAGGCACTAGAGGTGGGACTGAACTTCCCACAGGCTCTCCTCCTCGAATCCATCTCTCAGCCCCCGTGCTCTCTTCTCGGCTTCGACGATCCCAGGTCGGGACATTCTTCGCGGCGCTCGGTCACCAGCGGTAGTGTTCTCGGCGACCTGCTGCAGTTGGTTTCTTGAGGCCGTGTGGTTCGTGTCTGTGGCGGCGCCTGGAGGGTAGCCTTCATCCTGACTGATGGGTTTTCCCCTCTTGACAGTCGTCTTCGTCGCTCCGCGGCTTGACCCGAGAACCGGACCATTCGAGGGTACGTTCTAAGATGGTCTGCTGGGAGCGACATGCGAGGTCTGGTTAGAGGGCGCACGCTGGGGAGACGTGTGCTAGAGAGCGCCGCATCAACCCGGGTGGGTTGACGAGGCGACGGTGGGTGAGCAGTAGGGTTGTGCTGTGCGGATATATTAGGAGAGGAAAAGATACCCGCTCTCCTGCTGCCGCTACATACAACGTCCTGCGCCTTCCTCCCAGGCCCGCCTTTGTGAGCGGCGGACGAACATGTCGGCGAATCTTTTCCGGGCCGTTTTGGTGTCGTGGGGAGGCGCTTCCGGCCGCAGGACATAGTGCACCTTGGCATGGTGCTCAGCAGACTGGGGTGCGGCCTGGCCGCCCGGCTTGCGACCCCAGCCACTGCACCAGACGCAGGTTAGAAGCGGGGCTGGTAGGGGTCCTGAGGGCGCAGTGCCGCTTCATCTCCTGAGCCCGAGCAGTTCGGCCACGCTAGGCTCCAGCTCTTCGTCAAGTTTCCACCCACCTCCCTGATCTACGTGGCGCCAGGGGTTTGATAGGGCAGTCATGAACCCTGAGAGGGTGCGTCCTGGGTGGGTAGGCGGCACCTGGAGAGGGTGGGTGGCGCGGGAGAGGTGGGCCGGGGCCACGCTGTCAGTGAGGCCACGGGGTGGGCGGGGGGGGCGCTGTTAGTGAGGGGGGGAGGGAGGGGGGCCGCATGACCCCACGAGGCCGTTGTCCTGGTCTCGTGTACACCTGTGCAACATCAGAATTAATTAACAACGCTGATATCTAACACACTCACGCTAAATTTATCACCAGAAACACACCTCCTCCAGGTAATCAATAGTCTACTCCCTGGACCCTGGGAACACAGACAACCAGCTTTAATTACTATGTCTACCTGACATGAAAACACAACTCCCAGGTAACGCACTACGTCACCCTGACTTAACCAACGAAAACCACCCGCAGTAAACTACAAGTCTACCTACCTGAAAACAAAACCCCAGGTAACTTACTAGTCTACCTGACCTGAAAACACAACCCCAGGTAACTTACTATGGTTTACCTGACCTGAAATACAACCCAAGGTAAAATTACTCTTCTACCTGACCTGAAACACACCCCCAGGACATTAGGAGTACGAAAAAAACACCAATGACTTGAAGGGAGATAGCCTCAACACCTTACTGATATCATTGCTGAAAAGTGACCCCAACGAGTGGATCAGTTAAACTGTGTACGATAGGTTCGTGATAAATATAATACTGTGACAAGGTGAGAGTTAGACACATGCTGCCAAGTGTGAATGTGGGTAACTTGAATGTAGACGTTTCGCCATCAAGTGGCTTCGCAATACAAATTCTAGGACCTACCTTGAAGACAGTGAACTCTGCTACAAGAAGATGAGGTAATAGTCCCTCAACCTAGGAGTGTGCGAACTGCACGCATAGTCGTGGAGATTCTGAAGGCAGAAGAACGCATCCTGGCGCCTTATATAGTAACGTCAGGTGAAGAACAGCCGAGGGCACAAATTCCTGCGAGGCGGGTTTCCCAGTGGAAGTAGGTCGGCCCAAAAGGATGGGTTAGTTGGAGTATAAGTTATCGGTAGTCGGAAAGGTTATGGTACATGTCTCTGAATAAGATTCCATGATGTTGCAGTGTCTGACAAGTTGTGTACGAATGGTACATAATACCGACAAGATGAGATTAAGACACATGTGCCACATCTGGGTATCTTTATTGTAGACGTTTCGCCATCCAGTGGCTTTATCAATACAAATTCTAGGACATAACTTGAAGACAGTAGAACTATTGATAAGAAGATGAGGTAATCAGTCCCTCAACCTAGGAAGTAGGTGACGCAAACAGCACCTTAGTCGTGGAGATTCTGAAGCGAAGAAAGAATCCTGGCGCTTAATATAGTAACGTCAGGTGAAAGCAGACGAGGGCAAATTCTCTGGGAGGCGGGATTCCCCAGTGGAAGGAGGTCCTCCCAATAGAAGATGGGTTGTAGGGAGTAGTAGTTATTGTAGGTGTGAAGGTTTATGTACATGTCCTCAGAATTAAGATTCCATGATGTTGCGTTGGTCTGAACAAGTTGTGTTCGAATGAGTAATAAACCGAAGATGAGAGTTAAGACACATGTGCAAATCTGGGTAATTTTATTGTAGACGTTTCGCCATCCAGTGGCTTTATCAATTACAAATTCTAGGACATAACTTGAAGACAGTAGATCTATGTCCAGAAGATGAGGGTAAATCAGTCCCTAAACCTAGGAGTAGCGTGCGACAGCCCCCATTGTCGTGGAGATTCTGAAGCAGAAGAAAGCATCCTGGCGCTTATATAGTAACGTCAGGTGAAGCAGCGAGGGCAAATTCACTGAGGAGGCGGGATTTCCCAGGGACGTAGGTCTCTTCCCAAAGCGTGGGATAGGTTGTAGTAGTAGTTATCGTAGTCGTGAAGGTTATGTACATGTCCCAGAATTAAGATTCCATGATTGTGTTGCAGTGTTCTGACAAGTTGTGTCGAATGGTATATAATTCGACAGCTGAGCGTAAGAACATGTGCAACATGCTGGGTGTATATCTGTATTGTAGACGTATCGCCAGCACATGGAATCTATAATTCTGAAGGACATGTACATACCTTCACGACTACGATAACTACTACTACAAACTAACCCAGGTCTCTTTGGGAGGACCTACTTCCACTGGGGGAATCCGCTCCCAGTGAATTTGCCTCGTCTGCTTCACGTGACGGTTCCTATAAAGCGCCAGGATTCTTTCTTCTGCTTCAGAATTCCACGATATGGTGCTGTTTCGCCACCTACTCCTCGGTTGAGGGGACTCATGATTACCTCATCTTCTGTACATAGTTCTACTGTTTTCACGTACTATGGTCCTTAGAATTTGTAATGATAAAGCCAGTGGATGGCGGAACGTCTACAATAAAGATACCCAGATGTTAGCAAAGTGTCTTACTTCCTCTTGTCGGATAGTATATACAATCTCGCCGGACTCAATTGTCAGACACTGCCCCCCAACATCATGGTCTTAATTCTTGAGGACATGTACATAACTTCCCGACTACGTTAATACTATACTACAAACTAACCCATCTCTTTGGGTGATGGAGCTACTTCACTGGGGAAACCGCCCCTCCAGTGAATTTGCCCTCGCTGCTTCACTGACGTTACTATATCAGGCCAGGATTCTTTCTTCTGTTCAGAATCTTCCACGACTATGGTGCTGTTCGCACCTACTCCTAGGGTTGAGGGGTGATACCTATCTTCTGTACATAGTTCTACCTGTCTTCGAGTTATTGTCCTAGAATTAGAATTTGTATTGATAAAGCCACTGGATGGCGAAAGCGTTCTACAATAAAGATCCCTGCTGTTGCACATGTGTTTTACTTATGCTGTCGCGTATTTATATACCATTCAGGTAATCACAACTTGTCAGACACTGCCAACTCATGGAAAGACTTTAATTCTGAGGAGCTTTAGCATAACCTTCACGACTACCGATAACTTACTACTACAAACTAACCCATTCTTTGGGAAGGACCCCTACTTCCACTGGGGAATCCCGCTCCCAGTGAATGTGCCCCGTCTGCCTTCACCCTGATCGTTACTATATAAGCGACAGGCTTCTTTTTCTGCTTCCCGAATCTCCACGACTCTGGTGCTGTTCGCACCTACTCCTAGGTTGAGGGAAACTGATTCTCATCTTCTGTACAAAGTTCTACTGTCTTCCAGTTGATGTCCTAGAATTTGTGATTGAATAAAGCCACTGGATGGCGAAACGTTCTACAATAAAGAATACCCAGATGTTGCCACATGTGTTTACTCTCATCTTGTCGGTCATGTATCTACCATTCGTACACAACTTGTCAGAACTGCAACATCATGGAGACATCGTGTAATTCTAGAGGACGTGTACATAACTCACGATACGATAACTACTACTACAAACTAACCCATCTCGTTTGGGAAGGACTACTTCACTGGGGAAGGGAATCCCGCCTCAGTGAATTTGCCCTTCGTCTGATTCACCCTGACCGTTACTTATGATAAGCGCCAGGTTTCTTTCTTCAGCCCTTCAGAATCTCCAAGATATGGTGCTGTTCGCCCCTATACTTCCTAGGTTGGGGGACTGCATTACCTATCTTCTGTAACATAGTTCTACTGTCTTACAGTTATGTGCCTAGAAATATTGTATTGTAAAGCCCCTGGATAGGGCGTACTGAAACGTCGTACAATAAAGATACCACAAGATGGTTGCATGTGTTCTTACTCTCATCTTTGTCGGTATTATCTACCATTCGCTACACCCATGTCAGACACTGCAACAACATGGATTCTTCATTCTGAGTACATGTACATAACCTTCACGACTACGATAAACTACTACTACAACTAACCCATCTCTTTGGGAAGGACCTACTTCCATGGGGAATCCCGCCTCCCAGTGAATTTTGCCTCGTCTGCTTCACCTGAACGTTACTCTATAACGCCCAGGTTTTTCTTCTGCTTCAGAATCTCCACGACTATGGTGCTGTTCGCACCTACTCCTCAGGGTTGCGAGGACTGATTACCTCATCTTCTGTACATAGTGTCTAGCTGTCGTTCAAAGTTTGATGCTAGAATTTGTATTGATAAAGCCACTGGCGATGGCGAAACGGCTACAATAAAGGTATACCCAGATTGTTGCACATGTGTCTTATTCATCTTGTGCGGGGTTATATAACATTCGTACACAACTTGTCAGACACTGCAAATCATGGAATCTTCATTCTGAGGACATGTACATAACCTTCACGACTTACCGATAACTATATACAAATACCTAACCCATCTCTATGGGAAGGACCTACTGCCACTGGGGTATCCCGCCTCCCAGTGAATTTTGCCCTGTCTGCTTCACCTGACGTTACTATATAAGCGCCAGGATTCTTTCTTCTGCTTCAGAATCTCCACGACTATTGTGCTGTTCGCACCTACTCCTAGGTTGAGGGACTGATTACCTCATCTTCTGTACATAGTTCTACTGCTTCCAAGTTATGTCCTAGACTTTGTCTTGATAAAGCCACTGGATGGCGAAACGTCTACAATAAAGATACCCAGATGTTGCACATGTGTCTTACTCTCATCAGTTAAACTAAAAGGAAAAAAAACAGTCATTCTCAGTTTCCCGGTGGTCGATTCTTTTCCCTTTTGTAGACAACACGGGGATGGGAAGTCTGACTGGAATCCTTCCTGAGTGTAAGGAGACAGAGTTCGATTCCTCGTGTTTGTGATGCTGGTGCGATCCTTTATTGACAACGTATCGCCCCAGACTCTGGGCCTTTATCGAGTCTCCAACACATCTGTCTGAATTGATATGAGACGTTGGCACTCATTCAGTTTAGGAATCGCATTATATTGCATATGTTTAAACTTAATGTTTTTGTCACCTACTGTCAGTATACCTTACACAGTACTGTCTGTATACCCTTACACAGTTCTGACAGTATACCTTAGCAAGTAAGTGTCGGTATACCCCCTTACACAGTACTGTCAGTATACCTACAACAGTGCCTGTCAGTATACCTTAGCCCAAGTACTGAAAACTATCCCCCAAGTGGACACAGACAATCTTGGACCACTAGAACCACTGAAACTACCCATACCAGTGGACACACAATCTTGATCACTGAACCACTGAGGTTACCCCCAGTGGACATAGTCTTTGAGCCCAGACTAATGATGACGCTTAATAAAAGGTTCTTTTTAGGTTATTCTTATGGGTTCTACATTAAGTGAGCGGCAGGTAAGGTTGACCGCCCTAGGTCTTGTCAGCAGGCATATTTCCCTGATATACCCATTCGATTAAGTTCATTCGGGTTCCGAGGTGGAGATAGTAGAGTGCGGTGGAGGGAGAGTGTTTGCTGCAAGCCCTTGAGTATGTCAGGAAGACTGGTCGCTGGGCCCGCCCTCCGAGTCCCAGCACTCACCGATCAGCGTCTGTGTATTTGGAAACAAACCACATTCTTAAGACGTGATGCCTAGTCAAAACAATATCTAGTTCAAATTGCGCATTATCGACTTGGCCATTCCTAGTGAAAAGTTGGCCACCTAGTAAAACGTGAGCCCTAGTGAAAGTTGAACAATAGTCAAAACTTGATGCTAGTCAACTTGCATGTTATCAAAATATTAGATATTGATGGTACAGATTACTTAAAATCTCTCAAATAAATTCACTTACCCAGGACATAGTTCTCGACTCTTCTAATTCCAGGTCATTGTACTTGTACCTCGTAATTTTTTAGAAGCTACGCTATATAAGTTTTTTCAGTAACTTCCTTCCAAGAGAGGAATGTTTGTGTGTATATATATATATATATTTATATATATATATATATATAGAGATATATATCTATATATATAATATATTATATATATGTATATATCTATTATATATATATTTATATATTACACTATATTTATATATATATGTATATATATATATATATATATATATATATAGATATATATATATATATATATATTATTTATATATATATATATATATTATATATATATATATATATTAAGGAGTAGGTTGGTAGGACAGCAACACCCAGGGAAGTACTACCGTCTCTGCCAGATGACTGTGAACCAGAATCCTGGATACTGTTTTCATGATGTAGGATTGCTGGTTTCATTTTTTGTCTCATAAACCACCCCCCCACTAGAAAACAGGGATATCCTTGCTACTCCAACTTACACCTTTGGTCCACACTTCACAGACACGCACATGCTTATATATATACATACTCTAGGTTTTTCTCCTTTTTTAAATAGCTCTTTGTTCTTCTTTATTTCTTCTATTGTCCATGGGAAGTGGAAAAAGATCTTTCCTCCGTAAGCCATGCGTGTTGTATGAGGCGACTAAAATGCCGGGGAGCACTGGGCTAGGTAACCCCTTCTCTGTAGCCTCCTTTACCTAAAAAACGGAGAAGGAAAACCTTTATGATGGTGAAAAGTGTTTCCTTTTTCGGGCCACCCTGCATTGGTGGGAATCGGCCATTGTGATAATAAAATAATACATATATTATATATTTTATATTATATATATAAATATAATATCTATTCTATATATATATATATTTATATATATATATCTATATATATATTTATTGTATATATATATATGTATAAAACACTGATCTCTGGCTGAAGGAGACTCGAACCTAACGAATCTTGGACAAGGTACGCAGTGCCTTTACCAATCCTAACCCACACTGGACCAATACCTGGCGTGTAGCTGCCGCTACACGTTAGATCCAAGGCAGCCAGCTTTCAGGGAGAAGAAGGCTCTACAGCTTTTTCATCTCATCCCCTGCATGCATTCAGCCTACTAGAATTTGAACAATTGCAAGGAATTCGCGGAGCATGCGAACTATATGTATATATATGTATATATAATTTATGTATTATATTATATATATATATATCTTTATATATTGTATATATATATTATATATATCTATTCTATAAATATATATATATATTATATATAATATTTATATATATATATATATCAGATATTATAAATATATATATATCTTTTATCTATGTATATAAAGTCCTCAAAGAGCTGGGTTGAAACAAAAGCTTCATCATAGAAACCACGGACAAAGGGCGAACCAGCTTCCCTTTCAGAGACTCAGTGTTGCGGATCCAGAGAGGAAATGCCTGCAGCATTCTAGGGGCACGCGGCCCACCGCAGGGGCGCTGGACGAAGTATTCGAGATGGAGCTCTGAGTTACCTATGTTGTTTTACTTTGTTCATAGGTTTTGTGACTGTTTTGTCAATGTATTTTGTCTTTAACTAAAATATATATACATAATATAGGGGGTGGTAGGAGGAAAAATTCTCAAACGCTTCGGGTGAATCTTGAGTTTTCCCAGAAGCAAGTTTATTCTTTTCTCTGGGATGAGGGTCCCATACAGTTCTAGAGGTGGTACCTCCTTATATATTTATTATATATATATATATAACTATATATATGATATTATCTAATATATATATTATATATATATTATATATATATATATATATATATATATATATATAGTATTATATCTATAATATATATATATATATTATATATGCCAAACAACCACTCTGAAAGAATAGAGAAATTCCAAGCGCTTTCGTGACTTTCACATGAGAGTAGTCACGGAAAGCGCTTGGAATTGTTTCTCTTTTTCAGAGTAGTTGTTTTGCATATTCTGAAACACTGTTTACTGTGATCTTAATTGCATATATATTATATATATTATATTTATATATATATAGTATATATATATTTATATATTTATATATTATATATTATCACACTGGACGATTCCCCCAAGGCAGGGGGGCCCCGAAAAAGAAAAACTTTCCCAGCATTCACTCCATCATGTCTTGCCAGAAGGGGCTTTACACTACAGTTTTTAAAACTGCAACATTAAACACCCCCTCCTTCGAGTGCAGGCACTGGCTACTTCCCAATCTCCAGGACTCAAGTCCGGCCTGCCGGTTTCCCTGAATCCCTTCATAAATGTTACTTTCCTCACACACCAACAGCACGTCAAGTAGTAAAAATTATTGTCTCCATTCACTCGTATCAAAAACTCGCTCACGCATGCCGCTGGAAGTCCAAGCTCCTGCACACAAATCCCTCCTTACCCCTCCCTCCAACCTTTCCTAGGCCTGACTCCTACCCTCCTCTTCCTTCCACAACAGACTGAGACACTCTGGAAGTCATTCTGTTTCGCTCATTTCTCTACAGTCCGAACCACCTAACAACCCTTCCGCAGCCCTCAGGACAGACAGGTTTTGGCAATCCCGAACCTCCTCCCTAACTTCCAAACTACGAATGCTCGGCATTATATTTTCACACCACAATTGCCCTCAGACTTGATATCTCCACTGCCTCCAGCCATCTCCCGCTGCAACATTCATCACCCATTGCTTCACACCCATTATAAGATCGTTGGTCTGGTGTAAATACTATACTCCCTTAGACATTACCCTGGTTTGCCTCCAAGGACAGGTCTGTGTCTCCCACTGGACGCCTAAGGGCACACGCTCACCCTTTTCCCACTCATCAATTATATGAGTCACTCCTCTGTCATAGACACCATCGCTGACACGTCCACTCCCAAATATCTGATTACATGCACCTCTCTCATACTCTCTCCCTCCAATCTGATATCCAATGTGTCAGCACCTAATCATTGTTGTTTTATATCATACGACCACTTACTCTATCCTGTTATTCACTTGTTAATTTTCTTCGTTTACATACCATACCAAATTATCCACCAACCTGCTGAAGCTTCTCTTCAGAATCTCCCAAAGAGACCACAGTGTCATCAGCAAAAGGAGCAGAACTGTGACAACTCCCACTTTATGTGTGAGTCTTTATCTTTTAACTCCACGCCTCTTGCCCAAGACCCTCGCATTTACTTCTCTTACAACCCCATCTATAAATATATTAAACAACCACGGGACATCACGCCAATTCTGGTCTAAGGCTACGCGTATGGGAGGAAATAATCTCCCTCTTTCCTTACATACTCTTACTTGGAAGCCTCACTAGCTTCGGTTTAGAAACTCTTCACTGCTTGCAGTAACGTACCTTCCTATACCATACCCTGCACATGGCCACATTTGCCCCCCTATCACCCTGTCATACGCCTTTGTCCAAATCCATAAATGCCACAAAAACCTCTTTTGCCCTTATCTAAATACGGTTCAATTAGATGTGTTCACTGTAAAACCTGGTCCACACACCCCTACCTTTCCTAAATGCCTCCTTGTTCATCTGCTACCTATTTCTGTGTACTTTTAATTCCTTTCAATAATTAACTCTCCCTACACGTTACCTGGTAGACTCAACAGAATTATGTCCTCCTATAATTTTTGCACTCTTTTTGTCCCTTGCGTGTATACAAAGGTACTATGCGGTGCTCTCTGTCAAGCCCTGGGTAGCGTACCCGCTTCCATATTTATTAAATAATAGCACCAACCACTCCAAAACTTTAGCCCAACCTGCCTGTTTTAAACATGGTTCTATGTCTTTATCCCATCAATCCCAGCGTGCCTGTCCCCCTTGTCATTTTTGTGTACCGACGCCTCACGAACTGCCCTCACACTCACAACTGGCTCTGCCTCATCTCTCCTACAAGATGTTATTCATCCTTTGCCCCATACTATGAAATCAAGCTACCCAATCTTCATCAACCTTTTAACTATTCCTAATAAGATTCACTCCATCTCCCAATTCCTCTAATCTCCATTTAATAAACCCTCCTCGTCCAATTTTTATACTGAAAATCCATTTGTTCTCTAGGCTCTTCCTTAACAGTGATAATTCTGCACTCCAAAACTTTTTCTTATTTTCCCACAAAATTTGTTGATAACATCTCACCCCATCTTTCTCATTTGCGCTCTTTTGACATTGCCTTCATCTATCTCTTAACCTCTCTTTATCTCCATATACTCTCCCTCCTGGCATCACTGCTACTTTGGTAAAATCTTATCATATGCTATACCTTTTCTCCCTTACTACTCTCTTTACTTCATCTTTCCACCAATTGCTCCTCTGTCCTCCCGCCACCCACCTTTCCTGTAACCACAAACTTCTGGGAACACTCTAAACACTACATTTTTATAACCTATACCCCATACACTCTTCGATCCCATTGCCTATGCTCTCATTAGGCCCATCTATCCTCTCAATTATGGGTTTATATCTTTCCTAACTGCCTCCTCTTTTAGTTTATAAACCTTCACCTTCTTCTTCGTTGCTTGTGTCTATTCTCGTGTATCCCATCTCCCTTTTACTCTCACTGTAGCTACAACTAAAAAAGTGATTGATACATCTGTGGCCTGCTCTTATAAAACATGTACATCCTGAAGTCTACTCCAACAGCTCATTTTATCTACCAATACATAATCCAACAACTACTGTCATTTCGCCCTACATCATATCTTGTAGTACTTAATCTTCTTGTTCTTAAAATCTGTATTACCTATAAACTAAACCCCTTTCTATACGAAGTTCATTCAAAGGGCTCCAGTTATCATTTAAACCTGCCCACCCAAACTTACCTACCACACCCTCTCTAAAGTTTCTCCTACTTTTGGCATTCAGGTTCCTACCACAATTACTCTCTCACTTGGTTCTAAAGGTCTCCTATACGTCACTTAATCTCCCAAATCTCTTGGCTCTCCACTACATTTCCTCTCTTCTCCAGGTGTATACATGCTTATTATGACCCACTTTTCGCCATCCAACCTTTACTTTAATCCCATATATTCCTGGGAATTTACTCATTTCCATATTCTCTTTTCGCCTTCCGTAATGACCCTTCAACTTATTGCTACCCCTTCCTTAGCCTCTAACTCTTCAGATACTCTAGATTTAATCCCATTTATTTCCCCCCACCGAAACTTCCCGACCCTTCAGCTTTGTTTCGCTTTGAGGCCAGGACATCCAACTTCTTTTCATTCATTAAACATCAGCAATCATCTGATTCTTGTCATCCGCCACTACGCCACGCCACCTTCAAGCATCCCAGTTTTATTAAGTTTTTCTTTCTTTCTTTTTTAGTAAATGTCTACAGGAGAAGGGGTTACTATCCATTGCTCCCGGCATTTTAGTCGCCTCATACCGGCCAGCATGGCTTACGGAGGGAAGATTCTTTTTCCACTGCCCATGGGACAATAGAAGAAATAAAGAAGACAAGAGTATTTAGAAAACAGGAGGAAAAACCTAGATGTATATATATTATATTATATATTTATATATATATTTATATATATATATATATATTATATATTATATATATATATATATATTGCTATTGTGTACAGTAGTATTTATATATAATAAATCGGCCACATGAAAACGTTGGGAACTCTCTAGCGAGATACATTCAAGACTTGCCTTCAGATTCTGTTTCGGCCCCCTTGGGTACCCCCCGCCTGGTCTCCCCCCCCTGGACTCCCCCCCCCCTTAGCTCGTTCCTAGAAACGAAGAGGGGGTGAGGTCACCTCCTGAAAATTTACAAAGAGAGAGCGGGGGTTGACAGGTGGGGGGAAAGGGGGGAAGAGGAAAGGGAAGAAAAAGGGGGAAGGGGAGAGGAGAGAGAGAGGAGAGAAAAGAGAGAGAAGAGAAGGAGAGAGAGAGGAGAAAATTGTGATGAACGTGAGCCAGAGGGCCAGATGGTGCAGAGGGGGGGGTGAGGAAAGGGGGGAAGGGAAACGGAAAGAGCATAAGTGATGAGAAATAATTAGAGAGAGAGAGAAAAGTTTAAAATACATTATACAGTCATTGTATGATACATTATACAGTCATTGTATGATACAATTCATTATTATTTATGTATATATAACCTGGCCCACCTGTGTACATAACCTGGCCCACCTGTGTACATAACCTGGCCCACCTGTGTACATAACCTGGCCCACCTGTGTACATAACCTGGCCCACCTGTGTTACAAAGGCCAACCTGTGTAATAACCTGGGCCAACTGTGTACATAACCGGGGCCCACTGTGTAATAACCTGGCCACTGTGTAAAAACCCTGGCCCCTGTGTACATACTGGCCACTGTGAATAACCAAGAAACCAAGTCATATAATTGATACAAATCGTGTTTTTTATATATAAATAAATTAGGCAACACATGGTATTGAAAACCAAACATGACTTGTACTTGTATATTGTTGATATATACTGGTTAATATTCCCATGTGTGGAAGGGATACAACACACACACAAACACACACCACAAAACCCCACACACCACAACAACCCACACACAACCCCACACAAACACCACACACACACAACACACAATATATACTATATATATAATATATATATAAATATATAAATATAAAATAGTGTGGTGTGTGTGTGTGTTTTTATATTATAAAATTTTTATATATATATATTTTTATATTTTATATTAAATAAATTACTAATAATATATATATATATATAATATTTTCCTTTTATTTTGATATATTAATTTTATATATATATTATATATAATAAAAAAAAAAAAAAAAAAATATATATAATAAAACACACACACACACACAACAACACACAACACAACACACACACACACATTTTTATTAATTATATAAAATAACAACACACACACACACACAACGTATACACATAGACAAACCAAACGTTAACTCATTAGCTCATAAATCCCCCCTCAACACTTTTTTATAATAAGCTGAAGCACTAGAACATCCACGGATAAAACAATTGGGATCTAAAAAAGGGGAACGTAAAGGCAAGGAACCGATGTTGGCTGTCAAAAAAAAGGACGAATGGGTAAACGGCCAAGGTATAAAATGAACAACAATGGGAGAAAGAGGTATTAAGAGCTTTGCAATAACATGTTAGAGAAAATATTGCAGAGAGCAGAAAGTGGGAATCACGGGGCTGTGTAGCTGAGGCAAAGTACAGAGACTGGAGGAGAGAAATGGATATGCTGAAGAAGATCTAAGATGGGTCTGAAGGATCAGATGGTGAAAGGGAACGCAGCAACAGCGAGGGATGAAGGAGGGGATGGAGCTAGAAAGTCTTTTGCAGCGTTATAGGTCATCATTGTGTTGGGATGATTACCGAACGAAGCAGACAAAATGATACAGGGAAAAGAATTGGAAGGGGAAAGGGAGAGGGTCATAATTATTATGGCTTCAGGGGGCTGAAGGGACGACCTATGATGAAAGGAAGCTTTGGGAAAAACAGAGAAAAGAACATCATTGCATTACAAAGAGAGGGGACATCCCCCAGGTAGAAATTTTCACAGACTTTGGGGTTTCGAGGAAAAAAATCGAATATAAATTGAATTCGACGTGTAGTACAAGAACAGGATACTAAACAGAACCACTTTAAAGGACTATCAGTTTCAAAAAAGTGGTTCCTCATCGAAGAGAAACACGAAAGGAAAGGAACGATGAAAGTGAAGCAAGACAAAACCAGGGGAAAGGGGAAAGAGAGACAGGACGGGCACGACAGATAGGAAAGTTTAGCCTTTGGGGGAACATCAAACACAAAATGCTTACAGAAACCTCTAAACCCCATCACCACATATCAACCAAACACAGTAAACAGAAACGAACTTCACTCCATAGCCACCACCCCGCTAAGCATTTAATTCACAATCACAGCAGCCTCCCAAAATATTCTCCCCTGACCCCCACCCTCCCAGCCTACACCTTCCTTTTCCCAAACCTCCCAAAATATAGTAATGGAAAGGAAGCTAAAGGTATGGTACACCAATGGAGATGGAATAACAAATAAGAATGAAGAGTGGCAGAATGCATCAGTGATGCATCACCTACTTTCTACCCTAACAGAGACAAAACTTACAGGGATAACATGCAATTTTTCCACCTGGATTCAGATTATGAGGAAAGACAGGGGAAACAGAGGAGTGGGAGGAGTATCATTGCTCATAAAAAACCAGTGGAGTTTTGAGATGGGAGGAATGGAAAAATGGGAAACAGACGGACTTCATTGTAGGAAACACTTCAGACTGGTGGTCCAAAGGTGATGATAGCAGTGATGTTAACCCACCACTTAACAGCAGGAGAACAAGAGAAGAGTATGATGTGCGCAACAGGAAATGGTGGATACACTGCTGAAGTGGCCAGGGGGGCTCATTTGGGTAGGACAAAATTGCTTATAAGGGGGATTTCAATCATAAAGAGATTGACGGGGAAAACCTAGAGCCACATGGGACAGAAACATGGAGGCAAAGATGTTGGAGACTGTATTGGAGAACTTCGTGCACCAACATGTTAGGGATACAACCAGAGAGAGGGGAGAGGATGTTGCAGCAAGGCTGGATCTCATATTCACCTTCAATAGTTCAGACATACGGGATATCACCCACGAAAGACCCCTTGGTGCTAGTGATCATGATGTCCTGAGTTTTGAATTCTTGTTGAGTTAACAGTGGAGAAAGTAGCAGCCGAGAACAAAGAGAGAAACCAAACTTCAAAAAAGGGGACTACATAGGAATGAGAAGTTTCTTGCATGAAGTGAAGTAGGAAAGAGAACTAGATGGAAAGACAGTAAATGAAAAAGATGGAGTAGTGACCACTAAGTGCAGGGAGGTAGAAGAAAGGTTCATACCAAAGGGCAACAAGAAAAAATGGTAAGACCAAGTGAGCCCCCTGGTTTAAATGGAGGTGCAAAGAGGCCAAAGCCAAGTGTGCAAGAGCATGGAAAAGGTATAGAAGGCAAAGGACTCAAGAAAAACAAGGAGCTGAGCAGAAGAACAAAAAAACGAAAATGCAAGGATAAGGAGAGAGGCCAGAGGGAATACGAGAACGACATTCATCAAAAGCCAAATATGAACCAAAGTTGTTATTTCGTCACATTTGGAGAAAAACACAGTCAAAGACCCGGTAATCAGGGTGAGGAAAGAAGGATGGGAGCTCACGAAGAGTACCAGAAGTATGCGATGAATTATAAAGATTTAGAGAAGTATTCACAATAGAGTCAGGAATGCTTCCAGCAACTGTGGAGGTAGGGTGCACCAGAGGCGCTGGACACATTTCACATAACAAGGTAGAGGTGAAGAAAACTGCTAGAGGAACTCGATACCTTTAAAGGCAGTGGGCCCAGATAACATATCTCCATGGTACTGAGAGAGGGAGCAGATAAACCAGTGCCGCTAGCACATCTTCAGTAAATCTATCGGACTGGGCAGTTGCCTGAGGAGTGGAAGACAGCACATGTAGTTCCAATTTTTAAGAAAGGGGACAGACAGGGCATTAAATACAGACAGTGTCACTGGGCTTGTATAGTATGTAAAGTCATGGAAAAGATTATCAGGAGAAGAGTGGTGAACACATTGAAAAGATTGGGCTCATACATGACAGTCAGCATGGCTTCAGGATGGGAAATCCTGTGTACAAATCTACTTGAGTTCTACGATAAAGTAACAGAAGTAAAAACAGGGAGAGAGAGGGATGGGTAGATTGCATCTTTTTAGATTGCAAGGTTTTTGACACGTACCACACAAGAGATGGTGCAAAAATTAGAGGAGCAGGCATGAATAACGGGGAAATACTGCAAATGGATCAGGGAATACCCGACAGGAAGGAAACAAACGAGTGTTGGTTTCGTGCTGAAGTGTCGGAGTGGGGATGTGTCGAATGGGGTTCCACAAGGTTCAGTCTTAGCCCGGTACTATTTCTTGTATACTGAATGACATGGTGGAATGAATAGATTTCCCGAAGTGGGCAATGTTCGCTGATGATGTGAAACTGATGAGAACACAAGTGGGGGAGGATCAGTTAAGAGTACAAGAGGATCTGGACAAACTACAAGTATGGTCCGACAAATGGCTCCTGGAGTTTAACCCCAGTAAGTGTTAGGGTCATGAAGATTGGGGAAGGCAACACAGAAGACCGCAGACGGAGTACAGGTTAGGGGAAAACCAAACAGCTGCAAACGTCAATTAAGAAAAGGATCTTGGGGTAATCATTATAATGAACATGTCCCCTGAGGCACACATCAATCAAATAATCGCTGCAGCATATGGGAGATTGGCAAACCTGAGATTGGCGTTTTAGACATCTGGTAAGGAGTCATTCACAAACATTGTACCAGTGTACGTAAGGCCTATACTGGAATATGCAGGGGCCAGTATGGAACCCTCACTTAGTCAAACACGTCACGAAATTGGAGAAAGGAAAAAATTTTGCAACACGATTAGTCCGAATGAGGGGTATATCATATGAGGAGAGGGTTTAAAGGGGAAATCAACCTGATGACACTAGAGGATAGGAGGATACAGGGACATGATAACAACGTATAAAATATGAGAGGCATTGACAAGGTGGACAGGGATTGAATGCTTCAGAGATGGAATGCAGAAACACGGGGACACAATTGGAAGCTGGAAACCCCGATGAGTCATAGGGGTGTTAGGAAGTTTTTTCTTTAGCCTTAAAGTTGTCAGAAGTGGGAAAAATTGGAGAGTAAAAATAGTGGAAAACAAGTTCCATAAATAGCTTTAACAAGAGGTTGGCAAAGATCATAGTGGGAGATTATTATTTTCGACCAGTGAAGAGGCGGGGCCAGGAGCTGTGAATCGACCCCTGCAACCACATATAGGTGAGACACACACACACACACATGTATATATATATATAAATTATTATATAATATATAATATATATAATAATATATATATATTTTATATATATATATATATATATATATATATATTGTGGGACCCATAGCCCGGAGAAATGGAATAAAAAGGCTTAAGGAAGAATATTTGGATTTCTTCCTCAAGCCGTTTCAATATTCCACCTTCTCTACCACCCCATCTTTTCGTACTTTTTTTTTTAATTATATTTTTTAAATTTTTATTTTTTTTTAAAATTTTTTATAATTTTTTTAAAATTTTTTGCTTTCCTTGCCCCTATAATTTTCATTCTTTTGCCCTGTTTTAATTCGAATATATATTTTTCCCTTTTTTTAAAAGGGGGTCAAGTTGGCAAAGGGATTGCAAGAAAACACAACGGCGCTCCCCGGGTCCTCCTGAGCCGTCAGTCCTTTCCCTTTCTCCTTCCAAAGGTAACCCTCTCACCTGGACAAGTCTCCTTCCCCCCTTTTGGGTTTTCCTCTCGATTTTTTTTTTCAGAACGTGCTTGAGAACGGGGGGCCCCAACTGGCGCGCATACTCGAGGATGACCTGAAGATTCGTGTAAGAGGGTGGGAATTTTTAATATCGATTTTCTTGATATATAAATATATATATAAATATAATAAAAAAAAAAAAAAAAAAAAAAAAAAATTTTAAATAATATAACCTTTTTTTCAACCCCCCGCCGATCCCCCCAAGGTGGGGTCCCAAAAAAAAAAACAAAAATTTTTCCCTTTTACATTTAGTAAAAACAGGAAAGGGTTACACCCCCTTGTCCCGGATTTTATGCCCAAAAACCCCAAAGCTTACGAGGAAAATTCTTTTCCCCCCTTCCCCATGGAGAATATATAATATAAATTTATAATTATAAAATATATTTTATGCAATAAGATCACAGAAACGGTGTTTTAAAAATCAAAACAACCACTTGAAAGAATAGGAAATTTCCCAAAGCGCTTTCGGATACCAAATATAAAGGAAACTTGAAAGTGAAGCACCAAGGAAGCTATAAAGGGGGGGCCAGCCCCTCACATCAATCCAAAGGGTTTAAAAACACGTGACGCGGGGCGACCCAAACGGGACGTCCTTTGCAAACTCACCCCCAAAGCTATTTTTTTGCCTTGTATTTTTTAAATTCTCCCCCAAAATTTTTTAATTTAAAAGGGTTTAAAATTTATATAAACCAAAGGAAATATTATATTATTGTCAAAACTGCTTTTATGAAACAAGATTAAATTTATTTCCCTTCGACCATGGACTTGCTTGATACTATTTCTAAACTTTTTGAAAATAAATTGGAGGGTTAAAATCTCTTACATGAAAAATAGAGCTTTGGAATCTTGCCCATTTCCCAAGCATTTTTTATGTTGTTTTAATTTTAGTTCGAGATTTTTACCAGTTTGACCGAAATAAATTTTATCGCAAATTTTACAAGGAATTTATAGACACATCCATCGCATTTTGGGGGAATTTAATAAAAATTTTTTTTACTGATCAAGATTTTTAAATACACTTTAAATTAAAAGTCTTAAAGAAAAGGCATATAAACCAAGTTTTTCATGGAAAGGGAAAACCCAAATATTTTAGTTGAAAAAGGGCGGGTTGCCCTTTTTTGGATTATAAAAAGTGTTCCTAGCAATTTAAAAAAAGATTTATCAATTACATTTTTTGGGGTTTTTTTTAAATCATTACCTATTTCAAAAATTTTTGGATATCTCCTAAAATCTATGAACTCAGGACTAAAATTTTCGAAAGCTCTCAAAAACATTGATGAGAAAACAGACAGTTTGACTCTATCTTGATCGAGGAAAATAGTGGACATAGGAACATTTATTTGTGGGTTTTTCTGAAAATTTTAAATTTGAATTCATTATTCCCCTTAAAAATTAAAACATCTAGAAAAGGCAATGAGTTATTTTTTCAAAAACAGAAAATTTATAGAATGGGTAAGCTTTTTAAATTTCCAAAAAGGTGTTATCTACATTTTTGGGAAATAAGACACAAAATTCATCAAAATCTGAACCTTTTGCTTTTTAGGAGGATTGTGTTAAGCAACCTTTTTTCAAAAAATTCCAGTATGGGTTACTAAGAACGGGTAAAGAGGATTTCCCCTTTTGCCATACCAAACTTCTAGGAAAAACTTATTTTAAATACAAATTTTGCATAAACAATGAAAATTTAAAATATTTTTAAATATAGTGGGAAACGGGGAAATGGTAAATCATATTAACAGTTCTTCAGATAAAAAACTAAAAATCATCAACAGGAACTTTCTAAACAAAAGTAACACAAACTAACCATGTTAAAATCTTTTAAGTCAGTCGGGAGTTTAATTTTATAAACCAAGTCATTTGTTTTTAAATAAATTTTAGAAATTTTCCCAACAATAGGGCTAAAAATATAAACAACCTTTTGGAAAATTTTAAGAAACTGCCCCATGGAGCAATAATTGGTCTGACGGGATTCCTTTTGGGGTTTTTTTATTAGTCCATACATGTAAGGTAAAATGGATTGTGGAAGTAAATTGTTTGATTTTAATTCATCATCCCTTTCATAGAAGTTTTATTGTTTTATTGAAATTGCGTTAACGGTTTTGGGGGGATTTTTCCTTTTTTTAAAATATTTTTCAGTATCATCTAAGAGATTATTCATTTTTTCTTGGAATCATTTTTTTCATAAACATTGATTATTTTGTCTGCTTTAGAGGGCAAAATTTATTTTTTTTAAGTTATCAAAAGACTTAAGAACTTTGAGGGCAATTGGGAATGTTTGGTTTTAACTAAGCTTATCCCCTTCCTTTACTAATTTTTTTTTCATCGAGGATAAATCAAAAAATTTTTAAAAGTTAAAAAAGGGCTTTTGAAAATTTCAACTTATTAAGTTTTTTAAATTTTGCAAAACTTGGGCCAAAACCTAGAGCAGCAGTTTATGTTTGTCTAAAATTTCATTGTAAGTTAATTACAAAATGTTATTAGCTGCTTTGTCCAATCATTTTTCTTAAAATTCTAATTTTCTTTGTGTTTGTTCTTGAGTTCATTAAAAATTCTTCTGATTTATTTAGCAATGATCCAACATCTGTTTTCCATTCGATGGAATGGCCTGATTAAAAGAGATTTTTTGTTTCTAAATATTTTGAATGCTTCCTTCTCCGATTTTATTTATTTAATATTTTTCTAAAAAAAAAATAATTCTCATAAAATCATAAAAAGGGACGACCCTTCATGTCAAGGAGTCTTTTTGGGTAAAAGAGACGGGGCAAAACTTGTTCATTTAAAAAATTTTTTAAAAAATTAAGTCAAATTTTT
>NC_069402.1:87332149-87337149 GCF_026875155.1 Cherax quadricarinatus | reverse complement strand
CCTGCACTCTACCGCAGCCTGTACTCAACCCCAGCCTGTACTCTACCCCAGCATGCACTTTACCCCAGCCTGTAATCAACCCACCTGCAAATCTACTCCAGCCTGCACTCTACCTCAGCAAAGCACACTCTACCCGAAACCCTGCACTCTACCCCTAGCCTGCACTCTACCCAGCATGCACTCTACCCCAGCATGCACTCTACCCCAGCATACACTCTACCCCAGCATGCACTCTACCCCCCATGCACTGTACCCCAGCATGCACTCTACCCCAGCCTGTACTCAACCCCAGCCTGCACTCTACCCCAGCCCGCACTCTACCCCCCAGCATGCTCTC
This sequence comes from Cherax quadricarinatus, assembly GCF_026875155.1. Classification (NCBI taxonomy): domain Eukaryota; kingdom Metazoa; phylum Arthropoda; class Malacostraca; order Decapoda; family Parastacidae; genus Cherax; species Cherax quadricarinatus. Next base: position 87,336,812 of record NC_069402.1, on the reverse strand, counting down.
TTTCCCCAGCATGCACTCTACCCCAGCATGCAATCTACCCCGCATGCACTCTACCCCAGCATGCACTCTACCCCAGCATGCACTCTACCCCAGCCTGTACTCAACCCCAGCCTGCACTCTACCCCAGCCTGCACTCTACCCCCCGCATGCACTCTACCCCAGCATGCACTCTACCCCCGCATGCATTCTACCCAGCATGCACTCTACCCCAGCATGCACTCTATCCCAGCATGCACTCTACCCAGCCTGCACTCTACCCCAGCTGCACTCTATCCAACCTGCACTCTACCCCAGCATGCACTCTACCCCTAGCCTGCACTCTACCCCAGCCTGCACTCTACCCCCCAGCCTGCACTCTACCCCAGCATGCAATCTACCCAGCCTGCACTCTACCACAGCCTGCACTCTATTCAGCCTGCACTCTAACCCCCGCCTGCACTCTAACCCCAGCCTGCACTCTACCCCAGCCTGCACTCACCCCCGCCTGCTTTCTATCCCAGCCTTCACTCTACCCAGCCTGTACTCTACCCCAGCCTGCACTCTACCCCAGGCTGCGCTCTACCCGCAGCCTGCACTTTAACCCCCAGCCTTGCACTTTTACCCCCAGCCTGCACTGTACCCCAGCATGCAATCTACCCCAGCCTGCACTCTACCACAGCCTTTCACCCCTATCTCAAACCGCACCCCTACCCCCGCCCGCACTCTACCCCAGCCTGCACTCTACCTCAGCCTGCATTCTACCCCAGCCTGCCCCTCTACCCCCCGCATGCAATCTACCCCAGCTTGCACTCTATCCCAGCCTGCACTCTACCCCAGCCTGAACTCCTACCCAGCGTGCCAACTCTACCCCAGCATTTCACTCTACCCCCGATGCATCTACCCCAGCCTGCACTCTACCCCAGCCTGCACTGTTATCCCAGCATGCACTCTACCCCAGCCGCACTCTAAATCAAGTCTGCTCTCTACTCCCGCCTGCTCTCTACTCCAGCCTGCACTCTACTCCAGCCTGCACTCTACTCCAGCCTGCACTCTACCCCCGCCTGCACTCTACCCCCAGCCTGCACTCTACCTCCACCTGCAAATCTACTCCACCTGCACTCTACCCCAGCCTGCACTCTACTCCAGCCTGCACTCTACCTTCAGCCTGCACTCTACTCCAGCCTGCACTCTTCTCCAGCCTGCACTCTACCCCAGCCTGCACTCTACTCCAGCCTGCAATCTACCTCCAGCCTGCACTCTACTCCAGCCTGCACTCTACTCCAGCCTGCACTCTACTCCAGCCTGCACTCTACCCCAGCCTACACTCTACCCCAGCCTGCACTCTACCCCAGCCTGCGCTCTACCCGCAGCCTGCACTCTAACCCCAGCCTGCACTCTACCCCCAGCCTGCACTGTACCCCAGCATGCAATCTACCCCAGCCTGCACTCTACCACAGCCTGCACTCTATCTCAACCTGCACTCTACCCCAGCCTGCACTCTACCCCAGCCTGCACTCTACCTCAGCCTGCATTCTACCCCAGCCTGCACTCTACCCCCAGCATGCAATCTACCCCAGCTTGCACTCTATCCCAGCCTGCACTCTACCCCAGCCTGTACTCTACCCCCGCGTCCACTCTACCGCAGCATGCACTCTACCCCAGCATGCACTCTAACCCCCGCCTGCACTCTCCCCAGCCTGCACTGTATCCAGCATGCCCCTCTACCCCAGCCTGCAGTCTACTTAGTCTGCACTCACCCCAGCCTGCACTCTACCCCAGCCTGCACTCTACTCAAGTCTGCTCTCTACCCAGCCTGCTCTCTAAATCCAGCCTGCACTCTACTCCAGCCTGCACTCTACTCCAGCCTTCACTCTACCCCAAACCTGCACTCACCTTCAGCCTGCAAATCTACCTCCAGCCTGCACTCTACTCCAGCCTGCACTCTATACCCCAGCCTGCACTCTACTCCAGCCTGCACTCTACCTTCAGCCTGCACCTACTCCAGCCTGCACTCTGCTCCAGCCTGCACTCTACCCCCGCCTGCACTCTACTTCAGCCTGCAATCTACCTCCAGCCTGCACTCTACTCCAGCCTGCACTCTAAATCCCGCCTGGGAAATCTACTCCAGCCTGCACTCTAACCCCAGCCTACACTCTACCCCAGCCTGCACTCTACCCCCGCCTGCACTCTACTCCAGCCTGCACTCTACTCCAGCCTGCACTCTACTCAGCCTTGCACTCTACTCCAGCCTGCACTCTACTCCAGCCTGCACTCTACTCCAGCCTGGCACTCTACTCCAGCCTGCACTCTACCTCCAGCCTGCACTTTACCCGTGTTGCCAGTGCAGGAGTTAACAAAAAATGGTAAACGCGGGAGGGAAAAGGAAGTACTTGGGCGAAACAGCGAGATCCCTTGAAGTGGGCGAAAGTAAGATCCCAAGAAGCGGGCGAAACAGCAAATAAGACCCCTTTGACTATGAGAACGACAATGGAACACTGTGTGGCACTGTGTGGCACTGTGTGACACTGTGTATCACTGTGCAACAGTGACACTGTGTGACACTGTGTAACACTGTGTGGCACTGTATCACTGTGCAACAGTGACACTGTGTGACACTGTGTAACACTGTGTGGCACTGTATGGCACTGTGACACTGCGATACTGCATGACACTATGTGGCACTATGTGGCACTGTGTGACAATGCGTGACATTGACACTGTGTAACACTGTGTGTTACTGTGATATTGTGTGACACTGACACTGTGTGACACTGAGTAACATTGTGTGACACTGTGTGGTACTGTATGGAACTGTGTGACACTGTGACACTGTGTGGCACTGTGTGACACTGTTTGACACTTTGCGGCACTATATGACACTGTGACACTGTGTAACATTGTGTGACACTGTATATCACTGTGTGACACTGTGATACTGTGTGACACTGTGTTGCACTGTGTGACACTGCGTGACCTTGACACTGTGACATTGTGTGACACTGACACAGTGACACTGAATGACACTGTGTAACATTGTGTGAAACTATGTGGCACTGTATGGCACTGCGTGACACTGTGTAACACTCTGTGACGCTGTGTGGCACTGTGTGACACTTCGTGGCATTGATACTGTGTAACACTGTGTGACACTATGACATTGTGTGACACTGATATTGTGACACTGTGTGGCACTGTATGCAACATTGTGTGACACTGACACTGTGACACTGTTTGACACTGCGTAACATTGTGTGACACTGTGTGGCACTGTATGGCACTGTGTGACAGTGTGTGGCACTATATGACACTGTATAGCACTGTAGCACTGTGTGGCAGTGTGTGACACTATGTGGTACTGTGTGACACTGTGTGGCACTGTGTGGCACTGTGTGAGACTGTGCAACATGCATGACACTGTGATATTGTGTGGCACTGTGTGATACTGTGGCACTGTGTGACACTGACAGTAAGACACTGTGTGACACTGTGTAACATTGTGTGACACTGTGGCACTGTATGGCACTATAACACTGACACTATGACACTGTGTGACACTGTGTAACATTGTGTGACACTGTGTAATATTGTGTGGCACTGTGACACTGCGTGACATTTACACTGTGCAACACTGTGTGACACTAACACTGTGACACTGTGTGACACTGTAACATTACGTGACACTATGTGGCACTGTATGGCACTGTGTGATACTGACACTGTGTCACTGTGTAACATTATGTGAACCTGTGTGTCACTTTATGGCACTGTGTGACACTATTTAACACTAAGTGATACTGTGTGACACTGCGTGACTTTGACACTGTGTAACACTGTGTAATACTGTGACATTGTTTGACACTGACACTGTGCGACGCTGTATGACAGTGTGGCACTGTATAACACAGTGGCACTGCTTGGCACTGTGAAGCACTGCGACACTGTATGGCACTGTGTGACATTGTTCTAACTAGAATGTTCCCCTGAGCCAATCTTCCTTCACTTCCTACTCATTTTTACAACATTGCAAGCTCCTAATGATGCATTGATTGCAACACGAAAGGCCTCGAGCTACCATTCATACAACCCACCAATCAGCGAACTCCATTATAGTGACGTCATGGTGACGGTCGTTGGTACTACTGCCACAAGCAACAAATCAGCGCGCTCCGCGGCAGTGACGTCACGGCGACGGTGGGTGGGGGCCTGGTGGGAGGGAGGGGGGGTCACTGGTACGACTTCCACGAACAACCCACCAATCAGGTCCCTCCCTCACCGTGACGTCACGGCGGGGGAGGTCCCTCATTGGTCAGTCCGCCCGTTTATTCCGTCCCTCCAATGTTTTTCAAAGATTAAATCTTCCCCAGGATTGATTTTTTCCCTCCCCCCAATTTAAAGATTCCGGTGGATTTTTCTCTTCCATAACAACCTCGACACATCGTTTACATATAAAAACAATTCTACAAATTTTTCGTACAGCTCTTGGCAGCGCACTCAGCTCACACACTGAGGTCCGGGGCTCGATCCCCGCTATGGCTGGAAAACAATAGGACGTAATTCCTTAACACACCTGCTGTCCATGTTCGCCAATCAGTAAAATGAGTACCTGGGTGTTAGTCGACTGGTGTGGGTCGCATCCTGGGATAAAATTGACCTAATTTACCCGAAATGCTCAGCATAACTCATG
>NC_069402.1:87314993-87326649 GCF_026875155.1 Cherax quadricarinatus | reverse complement strand
GGGACCAGGTAACCTAGACAGGTAACCAGAAAAGTAATGACAGGAAACCCAGACGGGAAACCCTAGCGGAAACCTAGACAGAAACCCTAGACAGGAAACCTGACGGGAACCCTAGACAGGTAATAACGAAAACCCTAGACGGGTAACCTAGGCAGGAAACCCAGACAAGTAACCTAGAAGGTAACCTAGACAGGTAACAGACATTTTTAACCTGGGCAGGTAACCTAACAGGTAACCTAGAAGGAAAACCAGACAGGTCCCTAGCAGGAAACCCTAGACAAGAACCCTAGACAGGAAACCCGGGACGGAAACCCTGAAGGTAACCTAGACAGGAACCTAGACGGGAAACCTAACGGGAACCTAGACAGGAAACCCTAGAAGGTAACCTGCGGGAAAAACCAAAAAAAGGACCAGAAAATTAACCTAGCAGGAAACCAGCAGGAAACCCTAGAAAATAACCTAGACATTAACCTGGGCAGGTAACCTAGCAAGTAACCTAGACAGGAAAACCAAAGGTAACCTAGCGGTAATGACAGGAAACCTAAACAGGAAACCCCAGACGGGAAACCTAGACAGGAAACCTAGACAGAAACCTAGACGGGAAAAACCTAGACAGGTAACCTTGCAATAACCTAGACGGTAACCTGGGCAGGAAACCTAGAAATAACCTAGACAGGTAACCTAGGCAGGAAACCTAGACAAGTAACCTAGACAGGTAACCTGACAGGTAACCTGGGCAGGAACCTGGCAGGTAACCTGACGGGAAACCTAGACAGGAAAACCTAGACGCGAGTAAAACAAGGATTACTCTCTCAGACAAAAAAATGGTCTGAGATCAACAGCTTTTTAAAAAACCTTTTTATAAACTGTTATAAACTGTTAAACTGTTTAAAAAACCCATCATCCATATCAAAATTATTAATATGAAAAAAAAGACACATGTTGCAAAACACCTTTTACTAAACTTCACTCAAGTAGAGAAACGTTGTTTTCATAAAGCTTTTGTCATGGAACTTGTGTTTAAGACGCCCGTACTCCATCTCTATCCAAGAATTTTATTTATATAATTTTTATAAAAATATATATAATAAAATATATAAAAAATATATATATTTAAAAATTTTGTCTTTAATAAATATGGGATCATCAAGGAAAATAAGAGAGTGACGTCCTTTTTTTTCCACTCTTTAAAGGGGTCTAACAGCCCCCAAAATTTAAATACTGATGCAAGCATGGGGGCAGGGCAAGGCAGGGGCATCAGTACTCACACTGTCTGTAAGTTCAGAAATGAAGAGGCAGAAAACAAAGCCCTTTATATTTCCCCTTTAGTTGGTGGAAGACGGGGTGAGAGGGACACGCCCTTGGCGTCCCCAAAGACAAAACCCGAGAAGAAACATGATACCTGTAGTATACTTTGGGAAATGTTTAAAAAAACCCTTTAGAAGATAGGGCCCCAAGGGGCGTGGAGAGGGGGGTATGCACAGGCTTTAGCCTGGGAAAAGAGAGAAAGGAAGAGGATTTACGATATTAAACCCGCAGGGCTGCCACAATGTTCCTAGTGTGGCGATCATAACTAGGGCAGTAGAAACATCAATTTGGGGCTCACGCGAGATGTTCCATTCCATTGCCTCGCCAGTTGTCCCCCTGGCGAGGGACAGTTCACCATCTACAAACCACTGGAGTATCTTTTTAAAAAATTATTTTTTAAAGATGCATTTTTGTTTTAAGAGTTTGGCAAACTTAAAAAAAAAAAAAAAATTTTGAAAAACTTTGAAAAAAAAAATTTTTTTTTGGGAGTTTGGAGTTGTCAGGTTAATATGTCAACCAAAACTTCAGAAAATAAACAGCTGACACACACACGGTTTTAATGTAAACATCTGACGCTTAAAACACAGCCTGACAACGTCTTCAAACACTTCATTTGCCCTTTTTTTTCTTTCTATTTTCCCATGATACTGAAGTGTTTTTTGGCAAAAATATTAGAACCACTGAAAAAATACAAGTGAAAATTTCTTCCACTAAATCACTGAGAGTACCACCAGGAAAAGTGTTGACCACTAAGCAACTGAGAGTCCCCCAGATATTGTTGACAAGTGGCACTTCTTGACCACTAGACCACTGAAACTACCCCAGGACACACAATTTGACCACTAAAACCCACTGAAACTCCCACCAGTGGACACACAATTTTGACCACTAAACCACTGAAACTACCCCCAGTGAACCCAAATCTTGATCATAGAACCACTGAGGTTACCACCATGACATATCTTGAGACCACAAATGAAGCTTAAAAAAGGTTCTTTTTTAAAGGTTATTTTTTAAAAGGGTTCTAAAGTAATGAGGGGCCCAGGTAAGGAGGGCCCGCCCTCCCCTGTCAGCAGATATTCCCCAATATACCCTTTCGATAAGTTTTTTCGGTTCCGAGGGGAGTGAGGCGGGGGAGGGAGAGTGTTTTGTGAAACCCCTTTGATATGTCGGAAGCGGGTCGCTGGGCCCCCCCGACCCCAGCATCACCGATCAGCTCGTGTATTTGAGAAACAAAACTTTCTTAAGCTGATGCCATCAAAACAATAAAAAAAAATTGAGACTAGTCAATTGACTAGTGAAAGGGGCACCTAGAAAAATTTGAGCCTATAAAAAGTTGACAACTATCAAACTTGACCCTAGTCAAACTTGGCATTACAAATTTTAGATAAGGTACAGATACTTAAATCTTCAAATAAATTTTCACTTCCCCAGGAACATAGTTCTCGACTCTTCTACATTCCCCTTTGTATTGTACCTCTAATTTTTTTTAAAGCTACGCATATAATTTTTTTTCAAAACTTCCTTAAAAGAGATAATGTTTGTTTAATATATATAAATATATAATATATATATATTTATAAAATATTTATATATATAATATAATTTGTATATATTTTTATAAAATATTATATAAAAATTTTAATTTATTATATATATTTAAAATAATATATAAAATATATATATATATAAAATTTATTTTAAATATAAAAATATAAAAAATATATATTTTTATTTTTAAAAATATATAAAAAAAATTAAAGGTATAGGTTGGTAGACAGAACCACCCAGGGAAATTTAAAACCGTCCTCCCAGATGATGTGAAACAGAAACCGAACTGTTTTGCATGTGGTAGGATTGCGGTTTTTTTTTTGTCCATAAACACCTGATAACGGATATCTTGCTACCCAACTTACACTTTGGTCACACTTCACGACACCGCACATGCAAAAAATTTAAACAACTTCAGGTTTTTCTCCTTTTTCAAATAGCTTTTGTTCTTTTTTATTTCTTCTATTGCCCATGGGGAATGGAAAAAAATTTTTCCCTCCGTAACCCATCTGTGATAGGCGATAAAAGCCGGGGGCAATGGGCTATAAAACCCCTTTTTTTGATTCTAAAAAAGAGAAGAAGAAAACCTTATGATGGGGAAAGTTTTTTTTTTTTGGGCCCCCTGCCTTTGGGGGGAATCGGCCTTTGATAAAATTTTTAAAAATTTTATAATAATATAAATTATTATATAATATATATATATAAATTTTAAAATAATTTTAAAAAATATATTTAAAAATAATTAATATATTTAAAATTTTAATTTAAATTTAAAAAACACCGGGTAAAGGGGATCAACCCCAACCTAACAAGGACCCTTTTTTACCCCCCCTGACCCAAACCTTCGGGAGCGCTACACTTTTTTCCAGGGCCCCGCTTTCGGGGGAAAATTAAAGCAATTCCCCCCCAAAACATCAAATTAAAAGATTTAAAAATGAAAATTTAAATAAATATAAAAAATATTATTATATTTTAAAAAATATTATAATTTTTTAAAATAAAATAATTAAAAATAATATAAATTTTTAAATATATAAAAAAAATATATATAAATAATAAAATTTTTTAATTTAATATATATAATATATATATTATAAATAAATTTTTAAAAATTTTAATATATATAATAAAAGTTTCAAAACTTTAAAAAAATTTGAAACCAAAGGCCCCGGCACCAGTTCCCCTTTAAACCCTTTCCCAAAGGTTTTTGCAATTTTCCCGGGGGGCCCCCCAAAATAAATATTAATTAAATTTTATTTCCTTTTTTATTTTTATAATTTTTTGAATTTTTTTCGGGGGTTTTTCGTTTTTAAAAAATAAAAAATTCAATTATTTTTTGGGGGGAAAAATTTGTTAAAATTAGTTTTTCCCCAACAATTTAAACTTTCCCCTGAGGAGAGGGGCCCCCTCACAAGGGGACCTCCCTAATTTTTTAAAAATTTTTTAATAAAAATAAAAAAATATTTTTTTATTATAAAAATAAATTTTAAATTTAATTTTTAAAAAATTTTTTTTTTTAATTTTGCACCCCCCCTTTTTAAAAAATAAAAAACCCGTTTCGTCATCCTTATTTCCGAAACCTTAAAACTTTTCCCTTTTGATTTTTTTCAATTCGAAACCCCTTTTTCTTACTTTTCAAATAAATTTAAAATTAAAAATTTAAATTTATTAAATTAATTTTTTAATTTACCTGGCCAAACCCAAAGGCGGGGGGAAAAAAAAACCCCTTTTCCCCTTTCCCCCAAAAGTTTGCCAATTTGTTTACCCTACTTTTTAAATTAAAATTTTCACCCCCCCCTTTTAAGGCAGCACGTACTTCCATTCCGATCATCCCCCCCCTTTCCCTAATCCCTTCATAAATTTTTTTTCCCCAACCCAAAACCCTCGTATTAAAAATTTATTTTTTTCACCCTACAAACACCCCCCGCTCCCTGGGAACCAAGCCCTGCCCCAAACCCTTACCCCTCCCCCAATTTTTTTTTTCTTTCCCCCCCCCCTCCCTTCCAAACCCTTTCCTCTAACATTTTTTTTCCCCCCCTTTACTCCAAACCCCCCCAAACCCTTTAACCCCCGGAAAATTTTCTCCCCCCTTTCCCAAATTCCCTAAATTTTCTGCTTATAACACCCACCTTCCCTCAACATGATTTCCCATCCCCACCCCCTTTCCCCGCCAAATTCATAATCTTTAAACCTTAAGCTTTTAAAATTACTATTTTCCCCCCTTTTCCCCAAACATTTCTTTGCTCCCCCCTTGCAACCCTCACTCCCTTTTTTTTCAAAAATTATTTTACCCTCTTTTCATAACCCCCCACAGCCACTCCCAAAAATTTGAATCTTCCCCCCCCCCTTTCCCTTCCCCCTCTGTTCCCCTCTTTCTCCCAACTTTTTTTATTCCCCAAAACCCTTAAACCCTTTCCCCCCTTTTAAAATTTTTTTTTTTTAAAACCCACAAAACCCCCCCCTCCCCTTTTTCTTAAATCCCAAGAACTTCCCCCACAAACCTTCCCCCCCCCCCCCGGGGTATTCTTTTTCTTTTAAATCCCCGCCCCTTCCAAACCCCCCATTAAATTTTTTTAACCCCATTTAAAAAAAATTTCCCCAAACCCAACTCCGTTTTTCTTTCCCCCCCCTTTTTTAAATAATTCCCTTTTTTTAAAACTTTAATTACCTCAAAATCCCAAAAATTTTTGTTTTTATAAACCACCCCATTACCCCTTTCCCTTTTCCCCAATTCCCCCCCCCCTTTTTCCCCCTTTTCCTCATAAAAACCACAAAAAAATCTTTAGCCTAAATTTTTCTTTACTAAATTTTTCATTCACCTTCCCCCCCCCACCCTTTCCCAAACCCCTTTTTTCTGCACCTACCACATTTTAACTTTTAAAAAATCTACCCTCCCTTTCCATTTCCAAAAACTTTTCCCCTTTTTTTGCCTCCCCTTTTGTCCCCCTTTCTTTTTCGATTCCTTTCCCCTTTTAACCCCCTTTTTTTTTCCCCCTTTCCCTAATTTTTTTTAAAAAAATTGCCCAACCCTTCCAAAAAATTTCCCCACCTCTTTTAAAATTTCCTTTTTTTTCCCCCCACGCATTTCCCCCCCTTTTTTTTAAACCCCCCCCAAAAACCTAAAACTCCTTCCCCATAAAAAATTTTTTTCCCCTTTCCCCCTCATGAACAAAGCCCCATTTTTTAAATTTACAACCTCAAAATTTCCCTCCATCTTCCCAAAACCCAAACTCCATTTTAATTTCCAAATTTTTAACTCCCAAAAACCTTTTTTCTCCTTTTCCCTTCTTTTTAATTTTATAAAACTTTTTCTTATTTTAACCAAAAATTTTTAAAATTAACTTCCATTTTTCCCTTTTTTTCAATTTCCCTTCCCCTACCCCTTCCTTCTTTACCCTTCCCTTTTCCCCCCTTTATCCCTTTATTTTAAAAAATTCCTTCCCCAAAAATTTTTCCCCTTTTCCCCTTTTACTCTTTCCCCAATGCCCCCTTTCCCTTTTTTTCCCCACCCACTTTCAACACCATTTTTCCCTTTTTTTAAACTACCCTAATTTCACCCATTGCCGCCTTTTAGCCCCATACCCCAAAACTTTTTTTTCTTTCTTCCTCCCTTTTTAAAATTTTTTTTAAAAAAAATTTTTTAAACCTTGTTTTAAAATTTTTTTTATAATTTTTAAATAAAAAATTTACCCAAAACTCTCTCAATACTCTAGATTTAACCCCATTTTTTTTCCCCCCCCGAAATTCCCTACCCCCTTTAGCTTTTTTTCGTTTAGGCCAGGACATCCACTTTTTTTCATTCAAACATCACAATCATCTTTTCTTGTCATCCGCACTACATCCAGCAAAATTCAAGCATCCCAGTTTTATTAATTTTTTCTTCTTCTTTTTTAGTAAATGTCTACAGGGAAAAGGGGTTACTACCCCATTGCCCCCCTTTTTTAGTCGCCTAAAACGACCGCAGGCTTACGGAAAAGATTCTTTTCCACTTCCCCATGGACAATAGAAGAAATAAAGAAGAACAAGAGCTATTTAGAAAAAGGAAAAAAAACCTAGAAGTAATATATATATATATATATATATAATATAAATTATATATAATATATATATAAAATATAATATATATATATATAATTGTATCTGTGTACAGTTATATTTATATAATATTAAATCGGAACCATTAAAAACCTTGGGGAACTCTCAGCGAGTCATTCAAGACTTCCCTTCAGATTCTTGTACACTGGGGTCCCCCCGGGGGGCGTTTTCGTCTCCCACCTGGGGGGTGACACGGTGGGTGCTGCATGGTGAAGGGGGGGGGCCTGGCGAAACTCATAAAGGAGATTGCCGTACAGTCACGTCTGATGCTGGGGGGGCGATGCCTTACCTTTTCACGGTGGAGGTACCACCTCGGGGGCCCGCTCATCTGAAAACACAAATATCTCGGATCGTTTGGGGTTTGGGTTGCTATCCCGTGGGTAGAACAATTATAAAAAAAAGTCTACCAGTACCGTGTCTGGAACAAAGTACAACAAACTCATAAAAACCGTGGCTGGAACAATTTTCATGACAAACAAACCAATACCGTGTCTGCAACAATTCACAACAACCCACAAACACCGTGTCTGGAACAGTTCACACCAAATCCACCAATATCCTATCTGCAACAATTCATAGCATTCACCAATACCGTATCTAGAACAATTCATAACAAACCCATCAATTAGAAACGGATATTGGCTAATGTTTTTCCTCGCTCTGAATCTTTATCTTGATGTAACACCTTTCATGAGGCTGTAAATACTCGTTGACTCTCTCGGTAATTAACAGCAAACCAGAAAAGAGCCACAGCAGACACACTCGTGGAAAGTCAGACCGCGCAGGCCGTTCACTACAAGGAGTGCTGGAGGCTCGGTCCCCCGCTCGTTAGTCGCCTCTCCGGTCTCTGACCAGTTCAGGCGAGCTCGATCAGTAAGTTCATTGTTAGACGTCGTGGCACGGGCGCCAGGATGTTACTGGCTCGTGCAAGATGTCAGCGCAGTATTATTTGTTATTGAAGTGTTAGGGAATTCAGGTATCTTCCACTGTGGTTTAACTACCATTCTAGTGGCAGTATCCATCACAGAAGCAGCTACCACTGAAGTACTCATCACTGAAATATCTACGACTGAAGTACCTACTGCCATGTTAATTAAGCTACCTACCACTGAGGTACCTACTGCCATGATTAACTACTCACCACTGAGGTACCTACTGTCATGTTAAGCTACCCACCACTGAGGTACGTACTGCCATGTTAAGCTACCTCCCACTGAAATGCCTTCACTGACATCCATCAAACAAATGCATAACTGGTGCGGGATAGAAGTGACAACTTCAGTCAGACAGGCAGTGTAGACAAGCCATCATACCTGTTTCGAAAACTGCCCTTGAAAGAGAGAGAGAGAGAGAGAGGGAGGGGAGGGGAAAGCCAAGCAGAAACTTCACAGGAGACATTGGGTTCTAACCTCCGGAGGAAGATAGCTCAGTAGACCCTGAGCTAGACAGCCTGTGTGCTCTCCTGCAGGTCCAGACTCTGCCATGCTGTGGTCCAAGAGACTTAGCTTGATCTTAGCCTCCAGGAACACGTTGCGGGAGTTGAGGCGGCCGTGGATGATCCCCCGAGAGTGCAGGTACGACATCGCTTGCGCCACCTGTTGGTTAAAATATAATGAAGGCAGAATTAGCGCCTAGGGGCCTAGTGTCCAGATTTTTTTTAATATATCACTGCGCTCGCGTGTTACTGTCCGCAGGATGGATACGGAACGCACAATAAACTAGACACCACCGTCCATAGCCTGTCTATGGGTACACAGTAAACTAGCTACTTGCATCCATAGGATAGATAAAGGGTGCACAATAACCTATCCACTTCGGCAATAAAGTGTAAGTTTAAATCTAATAGTATACAGAATCCACTCGCTCGAAAAAAAAGGACTTTTTTGGGTTATCTTAAGTATTTTACACATGTCACTATGTATGATAATTGTACCTATGTGTACCTGTGCCTAAACAAACTTACTGTCAATACCAAATTCCTTCTCTTATTTTATCTCTCTATTAAATGTCGGTGGTCTAAAATATCAGTGCATATATATTTTAACGCAGCAGCCGCATCCCACCTAAGCAGGGCTGCCCGAAAAAAAAAAAAGAAAATTTATAAAGCATTTGAAATAATGCTTTATAAAGCATTACTTCAGGGCTTTGCAAAGGTTATTATTACTCTCAACCTGAAAGGAAAGGCTTTGGGAAAAGTTTTAAAATGGATAGGGAACTAGGGGTCATTAGTTCATTCAGTGATGTAGGTAATAAAGAGTTCAATTGACTCCCGTGCACTCCTGCCGTGCTCTCTTACTCGGTATTTTGTGAAGTAATGGGAGTAGTGGAGACTCGGTCCTCTGGTCATTAATTATAGCTACTCAGGATGTGAGTATCACTCCTCATACTGCATTATGTTCATACCATACTATGTTCGTACCGTACTATGTTCATACCATAAGACCCCAACACCACAGCCGGCTCCATACACTCACATCTCCCTTCTCGGAGCTCACAGGTTTGAATCTAAAGCGTTGCTAAAAAATTTTTCCTCCCCAAAGTAAAAATCTTCCACACAAGCCTTCAGTAACACAAATATATTTAAATAGGCTTTTAAGTACACTCCACGTCTGTTAAATAGTGCTTAATATTGAATTACATAAATAAAATTCCCCTACGACCCTGCAGATGGAAGACAACGTCTCAGCAGAACGTCCTCACATGCTGGTGGCCGTGAGTAAGGCGGATGGGTCCAGTTATCAACCTACAGAGAATCCTCTCAATGACGGTTCTTGTGGAAAGATTAGATATATATGAAGCAGTAAACCTAGTTGCGTTATTCAGTGCAAGGAATAATGGAGGCTTGGAGGCTGGGTCCTCCCGTTTTAAGAAATCCGGCAGATTAGGGTACCCAGGTCGTACAACTTAGTCACATAAGTTTGGGTAAATCTCACCTGGCGAGCAATGTTGACCCGGGATGGGTATGGTATGGATCCCCTGGAGGTGGTGTGTTGGTGCAGGGACATGCCTCGCCGCACGCCCGTCACGATGGCCAGGTTGGGCGGCAACATGCACGCGCCCATGAACAAGACAATGTTCTCGTGACGGATCATCGACAGACTGGACACCAGCTCCCAGAACCGGCGCTCCGTGGTGGCGTCGGAGCCATCAAACGTATGTATCATGACGTCTCCGTGCCAACGACCCCTGTGCGAAATATGGGTAAGTCATGAGTTAGTCATGGGTATGACATCGGCAAATTAGCCAGTGTTGTAATATACAAGCGTGTACTCGTAACCAACCCATAAATTGGAAATGGGGAAACTGTACGTTTCGTTAGACCCAGAAATAGTTTTGAATCACTCAGAACTTGGCAATGGGCAAAGATGACTGAAATGTCCTCCAGTTTTCTTTATTTCAGATTTGTGGATTAGTTGTGAAGTGTTCCAGCTATGGTATTGTGACACTTATTGTTCAGGACATATCTGTTTGACTCTGAGGTGAGTAAATAAACGTAGGTGTACAGTCCTAGGAGAGTGTCATAATGCATACCTGTATGCAAGACAAGCCACACGGGGCATGAAAATCCTCAGTTCAAGATTTTTTATACTGTTCTGAGCGTCATCAGGAGCTATGCAATGTTGCAAGAGCAGCAACAGGTAAATTTATGGAAAGTTTTCTCATAGGAAAAGTAGAGTGTTGATACTGGCCAGAGTCAACACTCTACATTTCCTCTGAGAAAACTTCCCCTCAGTCTACCTGTTGTTGCTCTTACAACATTGCATAGCTCCTGATGAAACACGGAGACGTGTGAAAGATCTTGAACTTAAGATTTCCATCCTCCCGTGTGGCTTGTCTTGCATTGTTATGATCACCTCTCTGCGATTGTACTAAACATACCTGTATATGTTGGTGGTGGAGCCGCGCCGAAGAACATGGCCGAACCTCAGTTGGTCCCAAGAGATGGCCCACTCAGCAAGAGGGTCGTGTGTGGTGGCTGTCTGAGTCGTGGACCCACCGGAGTCACGTCTCTCTTCAGGCACTAGAGGTGGGACTCGAACTTCCACAGGCTCCTCCTCCTCGAATCCACTCTCCTCCCCCGTGCTCTCTTCTCGGCTCGAAGATCCCGGTCGGGACATTCTTCGGGCGCTCGTCACCAGCGGAGTGTTCGGCCGACCGCTGCAGTTCGGTTCTTGAGGCGTGGTTAGTGTCTGTGGCGGCGCTGGAGGGAATCCTTCATCCTGACTGATGGTTTTCCCTCTTGACAGTCGTCTTCGTCGCTCCGCGGCTTGAACCGAGAACCGGCCATCGAGGGTACGTCTAAGATGGTCTGCTGGGAGCGACATGCGAGGTCTGGTAGAGGGCGCACGCTGGGGAGAGAGTTCTAGAGAGCGCCGCATAAACCCGGGTGGGTTGACGAGGCGGTGATGAGCAGTAGGGGTGTGCTGTGCGGATATATTAGGAGAGGAATACCCGCTCTCCTGCTGCGCCAACAACGTCCTGCCCTCCTCCCAGGACCCGCCTCGTGCAGCGCGACGCAACATGTCGGCGAATCTTTTCCGGGCCGTTTTGGTGTCGTGGGGAGGCGCTTCCGGCCGCAGGCCATAGTGCACCTTGGCATGGTGCTCAGCAGACCTGGGGGTGCGGCCTGGCCGCCGCTTGCGACCCAGCCACTGCACCAGACGCAGGTAGAAGCGCTGGTAGGTCCTGAGGGCCGCAGTGC